>JAWDJX010000009.1:0-676135 GCA_033117895.1 Extremus antarcticus
ATACCGCTAATACGCTAAACTATACTAATCTCCTCTCCTAGATCGTTAATATACCGAATACCTTAGACTTAATACTACGGTAAATCTCGATATTTATCGGCTCTATACTTCTTCCTATACCCTAGTAGCGCTAGAAGGTAAGGTTATTATAGTCGAAGGACCTACGACGCTTATCGCGCTATAGCTTTACGTCCCTATTATACCGATCCTTAATCTTAGCCTACTAGGCTCTATACGCCTTTATAAACTAATCGTAGTACTTACGGAACGTAGTACGCTACTCGGTACGCTAGTTAGAGTCGAGGACTAGATTAATAGCTACGAAGCGGAGGAACTTAATAACGTTTAGCCCTTAGAAGAACTCTAGATCGGTTATAGGATAGTAACTAGTCTTTAAGGGATTAGCCTTATAGTTACTATAAGATCTTTTATCCTAAGCCGTCTTATAAGAGTAAGCGGCGGCGGGATTAAGCGACTTACTTAACTTACTCTAGCGGCAAATATACTCTAAGTAGTTATATATACGGAGATTTAGGTAAGGGGAGATCTATAAAGGAAGGCTAATAGTATACTTAATCGGAGCTATACTAGTATATAGCTTAGTATTATAGTATACCTTAAACTCTAGAGATCGCTACTTCGAAGGTATATCTTAACGGCCGAGAGTACGATAAATACTAGTAGTCGATTAAGAAGGACTATTAGGAGAGAAGAATAGCTCGTCTTATAGAGAGGCGCGACGCCGACGCTTAGAAGAGCTTAGTAAATTCGTAGACGTACTAGGGCTAGATAAACTACGGAAGCCTATCTACTCGTAAGGTATAGTTAGCTAATATATCGGATCTTAACGAAGCTTACGCTTAGTACGCTTACGAGTAAGGCGAGCTATATAGTCCTATATATCGCGTACGGTTATACTAATACCTACTAATAGAGTAACTCTCCTAGGAGCCTACTAACTATTAGTTAGAAAAGGCCTATTACTACCTATATTTCTAAGACGAGTCTTAATCTCTTTAATCGTAGTAAGGGCTAATTAGCGACTAGTAGAAGATCGTATAGGTAATCTAGGTATAGTAATATTAGAAGGTATAGGCCCTTAAGAAGAGTAGCTACGCTAAGAAGGTAAACCCTAAGATAAAGTAAGGGCGGAGCTACTACGGCTAGATAGCTAAATTAGAGCTATAAAGATTAGCTATTATATATAGCGAGGATCGAGCGAGAGGATACTTATAGCCGACGGTAGGGTCGTCTTTAACGCCGCTACTACTAATACGGATAGAGCGACAAGTTAGTATATTACTACGACTACTACTACGACCGCTATTACTACTACTATCGTTAGAGACCGCCGTATTTACGGGGGTCTACCTACTATACCTTTAGCTTATAGTAAATAAGGAAGGCTTAATAGTTAAGAGAAGGAATAATGAACTACTATTTAAATTAAGGAAGGAGGTTACTATTTAGAAGAAGGAAGAAGGGGAGATAGTACGCCTATTATACCTACCTCTATATAATACTAGTACTAGTCCGCTACTAGAATAATAGCGGCGCGACCGCGTAACGCTACCTAAGGTAAGCGGTATATATAACCCTCCGTATATAAATAAGATAGGTAAATACTAGATAGTTTTACTATAGGGAGGTATAAGAGATATAGAGGCTCCTATAGAAGTACTTATAAGACAAGCTACGTTACGAGTAGTAAAGTATCTTTACTAAGGCTTTAGGGACGAACCCTTTAGGGGGGAGGGGATAGTTATTAGGAGACGCTCCGCTAGCCTTCTAGTACCGCTCTAGTCCCGCTACGGCTACTTACCGCTACTTAAGCGCTTCGCTCCTAGACTAATTCCTCTTCCTTAGATATTCGTAGCTACTTAAACCTACTACTTACTCGTATCGATACTACCTATTTACTACTCCCTTATAGCTAGTACCGATATATAGTCTAACCTATTAGCTATTATTATAGTAGCGAAGCTAACTCTAGACTAAGTAGTAAAATATAAGGAGCTAGCTAAAAAATATTATAACGTATAGAAGGAGGCTAAGTAAGCTAAAGACAACCTAGAGAAGGCCGAGAAGAGGCGTAAGACCCTTAAGAAGTTTAGGGATAATAATATTAAGGTATTTAATATATAGAAAGCTAGTGTTCTTAAATAAGCTACCGACGCCGACGTTATAAGGAAATAATAGGAATATAATATTACTAAGCGCGAAAAATAATACTAGGCCGACTTAGCTAAGATAAAAGCCGCGATAGAGAAGAAGGCTAGGTAAGCCGAGATAGCTAGTTAGATAGACTTCGATAGTACTAGTAACGTCGCTCCTACTACTAAAGAGCTTATCGTATAACTTACGTAACGCTACTACGATACTAAGTATAGGTGTATTAACCTAAAGGCGTAGATAGATAATCTTATATATAACGAGAAGGAGCTTAATAACTTTATAAGCGCTTTTAAGCGTAGGTTTTCGACGTAGAAGTATACTAAAGTAAACTAAGTCTTTAAGACTATTACCGAGGTAGAGTAGTAGCTAGATAACCTCTATACGGAGTTCGAAGACCTTACCGTAGGTAACGCCGACGATAAGGACTACATCGACGATAGCGAAGACTCCGACGATAACTTCGACGAGGACGTCGCCGACGATAACTTCGACCTTAGCTAAGAATATGAGCATTATTCTAGTAGAGCTTAAGTTACTTCTTATGACGTGAGCAACACTATTAGAAGTATGGTTTTATAGGATCACGACGTGAGGCGACATTAGGGTATGCCACTACTTAAAGCGAGGGCAGGTTGTTACGTAATCAGCACTCCACCTTCCATCGGAGGATCCTTCGATCCTTCATAGATAGCTCATCAATCAATTCACACTTCAAAACCATACCAGGCCGACACGAATCAGAGTAAACGACATGACCTAATGTGACTGCTACAGGCCGTATCCTAACTCTCCTGCATAGGGTGAAATCCAGAAACCGAGATCAAGGCAGTCAGTAGCATATCATGGATTTCGAGAACACTGTTGGGTCGAATTGGCCGATGTGATCCAAAGTCGGCCATAAGGCCTAATACTCCTACGGTTGGTCGATCCGTCGGCTCTCCGGGGTGGAATCCAACTTCAAACACGAGATCAAGGCAATCAGTAGCAGATGGTATCACGGAGAACGACTCATTGGTCTAGGTAGCCCACATAAGGGATATTAAGCCCAAGACAAGAGTACCTGGCCGAGGTATACGTTCTCCTGCACAGGGAGACCCGAGCGGTGAGCATATCGTTAACTGTAGTAGCATCACTTTGAACCGACGTCTCGGAGAACGTCTCCTTGGTCTAGGTAGCCCGTGGAAGGGATTTTGAGCCCACGAAAGTAGCACCTGGCCGATGCGTACCTTCTCCTGCACAGTGAGACTCGAACGGTGAGCATATCGTTGACTGTAGTGGCATCACTTTGCACCGACATCTCCGAGAACGTCTCCCTGGTCTAGGTCGCCCACACAAAGGATGCTGAGCTTACGCAATTGCACCTGGCCAATGCGTACCTTCTCGAGCACAGTGAGATACAAATGGTGGGTATATCATTGACTGTAGTGACATCACCCCAAGCCGCGGAGATGAGAAGACTACTCCTGGTCTGGATAGCCCCCACAAAGGGTATTGAGCTTATGGTAATAGCACCTTGCCAATGCGTACCTTCTCCAGCATAGCGAGATACGAACGGTAGGCATATCGTTGATTGTAGTGGCATCACACCAAATCGCGGAGATGAGAAGGCTGCTCCTGGTCAGTCTGGTGCAAAGCACCGTCTGGCGAGAGCGTTGCACAACGACTGGAGGTATCAGAGCGTCTCCTGGATATGAAGCCGTTCATCATCATGAGATCAGGGCAGCCAGTAGCAGATCTCAACTTCGAGAACACTGTTGGGCCGGTGTGAGTTATGTTGAGCGATGTGACTAGATATGTGTGGCAGGAGGCCAACACAGCTGTTCTCCTCCGTAGTGTCGACATCAAGAAGGGTAGATCGGTCGCTTCGAGGGCATATTCGATCTTCGAGAGCACTGTCAGGCCGATCCGGTCCTCGTGGCCAAGGTAGCTGGAAACGAATGCTCCATGGACGCTGTGTGTGCTCTCCTAAGGCGTGGGGATGCGATCATGGCCGGATCGGTCACTTCGTTAGCAGATCCGAACTTGGAGAACACTGTCTGGCCAACCTGGCCAGCATGGCCGACTCGCACTGGACTGTCTGACATGCTAGCGATCTGCCTGTCCTCTTGCGTAGTGACGAGCTCGGGCGTAACTGCATCAGAGAACCCAGCAGCAGATCGTAACTTCGAGAACAGCGTTCGACCGACCTGGCTTGCATAGTCGACTTGCCCCCGAAGGGCTGCTAGGCGGACGATACACCGGTGCTCCTACGTTGGGATACTGGTCATCACAGCTAAATCCATCTCCACAGTAGCACATGGCAAGCTCGAGAACATTGTTTGGCCGACCCGGCTGCATATCCAATTTGCCTGGCAATGATTCCCGTGGAGAGGCCGCACCCATTCTCATGCGTGATGTTGGACCTAGCCATGACCATATCGCCTTCCTCAGCAGCATTTTGCGAGTGCGAGAACACTGTACGGCCGACCTGGGAGAGTCCATCCATCTCGAACCGGAGCCACTGCTGTGGGACGGTTCGCCCATTCTCCTAGGTGGTCTCAGATCCAGTTATGCCAGGTCTATTCCCTCAGCAGCATATCGCAAGTCCGAAAACACTACACAGTCGGCCTAGCAAGAACGTTCGATCTTGGACTGGCATAATACTCCCTGGGCGAGATACAACATCCCCAAGGTAGCGAGATGTTCCAGATGAAGAGATCAGGGTAGGCAGTAGCATATGGCAACCTGGAGAATACTGCAGATGATCTGACCACAGCCAGCTACCTTAGACTGGCATGACCGGTCGCGGGCGATTTGGAGTTTCTCCAAGATAGCAGCGACTCCCAGGTAATGGAATGAATGCTTTCGCTCGATCTGCGTTGCACTGGTCGTCGCCTGCTGGTGTGATGGCTTCTAGACGCTGTTAAGAACCTCCTGAATAGTAATGAGATGCGGTAAAACGACCAATGGGCTCAAAAGCATATCTACCTAGGTAACTTAAAGAAAAACCTCACCATCCGCTTCTTGATACTTTGATGGTTTGAATATGGTACAGCAGTGCCCGGCTGATATGTGCAGGTTAGGCGACCCGACAGTCGATATGTCGTTGACTGTGGTGGCATCGCCCAGCACTACTAATCCAAGAAGACTGCTTTCGACCGATCTCGAGTACTGGAGTCGTTGGTCTGAGGTTCAGCATTTTGAAGTCCAGAACGGCGCGCCAGACCCTCGCGCGTCTCGATAGTGCATCAATTGGAGAGTCGTCAATGTAATAGGAGCACTCCCACGTGTGACATAGAGAACATGTCCCAGTCCGGTGAAAGGTGAAGTCCAAGTTCGCGATCGTCATCGGCCCCACCAACACGTCTTCCCAGACGCGTCCAATTTCTCTGCGAACCACGATATCCGAGAATGTCTTCACCACTCGCAGCAAAGCGCCGCAAGCTCAATGAGACGACGAGAACGCTTGCAAGACCTTTCGTCTCGCCACTGAAGTTATCGAAGTCCGACACAGCGCCGCTCAAGCCGGCCCACAATGCCGCCAACCTTCATGCATACAGGCCAAGTACACTCGCTCACACAACCAACATCTCTACATCCCCGGACGATCAGCCCAAGGCGTCCACATACTCCATCAAGACTCCAGTAAGACCAGCGCCCATCCGCAAGACCGCCGCCTTTACCACCTCAACCGGACGAGGAAGAGATCCAGCAGAGGTAGCAGCACAGCGAGCAGTCACAGCGCTCGAACTACAGATCCGCAACGTCCGCAACGAGATCGACACACTCAACCAAGCCGCCGATCTCAACTCCTCCACCACAGACGCTGAGCTAGAAGAAGTGACGCAGAAATGGAGGATTGCCACCCAGACCGCGGCTGAAGAGCTCTTCGGCACCGTCAAAGAACGTGTGTGTCGGATGGGAGGTGTACAGGCGTGGAAGGACAGCGAGAAGCAGAAGGTGGAGAAGAGGAACGAGTGGTCGAGTCGGGATGAGGGTGCTGAGGACGATGATGCGGATTGCGAGTTTGATGAGAATGGTGAGGAGTTGCCGGAAGAAGAGGCCGACTATCGTAAGAAGGAGAAGGCGAGGATGAGGCAGGAGGCTAAGGATGCGATGGAGGATGAAAGCGGCGCAATGGAGGCGGAGATGGTGGAGCGGGAGAAGAAGGTCTGGCAGGAGGAGGGGAAGGATGATGATGTGAGTCTTCTACATCAAATACATGATTGTATATGAGCTAACGATGTTGCAGGAGTTCACAGTGGATATGATGCTGCGGTCGCTGAACATCGAGATGAGTGTTATCGGATGGGATGCCCATGCTCAGCGATGGATTACTTGATCACGAATTCGGCGACCTGCTACTTGTGACGGTCTTACGACTTTCGGTTTGCTACGGCCACAATGTCTGTATACTTGCGGCACCAACGAGATACCCATTGACGAATAGCGAATGCGGTATGCAAATGATCTCACATGCTCACGAAATGATTGGCTGATTTCCCCGCCAAGCAACTTTCATCTCGAGCTTCACTTCGACTTCACTTGCCCGCCGTGCTTTATTAACGCTGGCTCGCAGCAATAATGGTCAGATGATCTGTATTTACAACAGAGCGCAATGAAATCAGTTACTCTTCTTTCACTACCGTCTATCATGATCTCACAAGTCTACATCTCATGACCTTTCTCTCATAATGTCCTCACCACCAATACCCTCAGGTGGCTTCTTCCTCTCCCCACCCCCCTCCTCAATCGCCTCCTCCCTCTCCCACGGCTACTCCTCCCTCCCACATCCCCGCTCCCACCCCCTCCGATCCGGCGGCGCCAAAGAATCCACCTTCATCCGCTACGCCGACACCCGCCTCCTCCACATCCAGCGCCGCTTCGCCAAACGCACCACCCTCTCCCACCCGTCCCTCTCCTCTGACAAAGCCGAAGGATCCGCATACCGCGATGCAGCGGATACTTGGGGAGATGTGAAGGGCTACAGCAGCATGAAAGAAGCCTGCGCCGACATCTCAGAATTTGCTTCCGTGGTCTGGGTTTCTGGGACGCCGAGTCTGCAGGTGCCGTATTTGCTGAATCTGGGCTTAGTGTTGGGGGAGGTTGTGGCGGCGATGCCGCCGAGTCCGAAGGCGTTGTTTAGGGTGCTGGGGATGATGGATCGGGCGTTTGCGGGGCTGTTGCAGGGGAGGGATGTAGAGACTGGGGAGGCTTTGCCGGGGTTTGGGGGTGGTAGGGTTGTTAGCGGGACGGAGAAGGTTAGGGTTAGGAGTTTGGTTGAACGGACGAGGGTGGGTGTGATGGAGGCGTTCAAGAGGGGAGAATTTGAGGAGGAGGTGGAGGAGGAGGATGGGGAGGAGATGGATGTGGATGTGGATGAGGATGGGGAGTTGGTGTTGGAGGGCGGTGATGATGAGGAGGATGAGGAGAGCTGGGATATGGTAAGAATCGATGTGTAAAAGGGTACCCGTGGACAAATGTCTGCGTGTCTCTCTGATTTAAGACATTGCTAACCCTTTTACCCTTCTGATGTGTAGCAGCTTGCGAAGGTTTATGATCGGACTGTCGTGGAGTTGGGCGATAGTCTTGAGGGGCCGAGTATTGGGATTATTACGGAGGGAAGAGGATGAAGTGATGCATGTGATGAAGAGAGATCGTTGCTTCAAGCAGAGTCGTGTCAAACGACGACGCCTTCCACCCGCAAGGCGTTCAACTGTAAGTCTTTGGTCTCGTTCCGTGTTCGATCTGTGCCTCTTGCTGACGTCCAGACAGTCCAGCGTCAGCCGTGATCCAAAACTACCGGTTGATGCGAGGCATGGTCGCTTGGAGCCTGGTTCAGGCAGTCTGAGTTTGAACACTCGTATTGCTCTCGGTCAGACATGTTTGGGGTTTCGAAGATGGTTCATCGCTCCTGCCTCATCTAGGATTTTTGAGATTGCCAAGAAAGTCTAACATGGCACGGCTTGTGTCACCACACAAAGCCATTCGACCTGACAACTGAAACATCAACACAATGCATTCTTTCACTTGACGCCTGTTATTGCTTGCTTGCTCATACACGTCGGCAGCAACACCGCAAAGGTTGCTACTCATTGGTTCTGCTCACCGCACAGCATTGTACAGCAGTGGCGAGAAGGAAAGAACGTTTGGCGACCATGCCGACATACTACGCCCGCGGCGTGAGCGCCACTCTTGCGACATGCGACCTCCGCTCCACGCTCACGCATTCTGTGAAGTTAACAATGGGTGCAGAAACGAAAAGGGAGAACCAAAGATTTCAAGAGGTCTTCTCAAAAGCGCGACAGTTTCGCGAGCGCACCGTGGGTGCTGATGGCAGTACGGAGGGTGTACTGCAGTTCATCGGCAAAGATGAGGATCTACCACTGTACGTCGTCGAAACAGGTGAGAGCATCGGATATAGACCGAAGAAAGGGGAGATGGAAGACGGCGGCGGCGGCGGCGGCGGCGGCATTAAAGCAGAGGCAGTGGAAACACCACAGGAAGCTTTGCTTGAAGCGAGCGATGACTCGCCACTGACCTCCCTTGGAGACACACCCAGGTCTTCTGGATTGAGCTCCTACACTGGATACGCCGCAGCCACGCCAAAGGTTATAGCACCCAAGCTGGCTCAAACCCACATGGCTCAGTTGCTCACTGACAGACTTGAAATGCTGGGTGGCGATATCGAGCAGGCTTTGGTCCTGGACATCGACTTCGGCTTCAACGCGTTTCTTCCCAGCCACACACCGAACAGAAAAGCTGGAATCGCAACTTGCAAGGACCTCAAGATCGAAATCTTCTTGAACGGCGAACTTGCAGACGTGCGGTATGTGCCATCACGTGCGGCAAAAGTAGCTGGCATGAAGGAGAGTCTGCGCTGCACTGGCACTAGGGTTCATCGTCAAGTCGAGAAGCCTTGGGTATACGCTCCATTCTCCAGAGCAGACCATACTGCAGCGGCCAGGTGGCGCGCTGCTTCGAATGCGCTTGCCAGCGAAGCCAAATCTCGTGGTCGCAACCAGCTCGGTAACATGCCACCTTCTGCGGAGTTCCTGACTGCTTTGGCTGCACTCGCGCTGCCATCTCGATTCGCGTCGTGTCATACGCTCGCGGTCATGGACATCGTCATTACAGCTGGAAGAGGCAACAAATACGGTGCTAACACATCCTACGTCCTCGCTCCGACCCGTTTGGATGACCCAGACTACACCATTCCGACTACTGTTGCACCATCGAACCTGGAACAGGACTCATTTGCTGGCAACAGACCAGTGGCATCTCCTTATCTGTTGGGTCATCAGCCGTTCGAAGGTCACCTCCACAGCTCTCCTGAAGTTCCTCTGCGCCAGGCGAGAATGGCGCAACCCAGCACTCCTTCTCCACTGAAGAAGAGCACCCTGGACCTGGAAGAAGAACTTGGCATCGGCAGAACACCCAACAGGATTCTGTTCGGTAGCTACGAGAAGACGAGCGGAAAAACTGGCAATGGCGCTCGCACGCTCAAGCAGCGCCTAGGCGACATCGGCAAGATGAGCCGAATCAACCAAGTCAAGGAGATGGCGAAGTTGAGGGCCGAGTTGGGCAGCAAAGAGGACGGCGGTAGTGTCAAGAAGAAGATGAAGCTTGAACACAACGACGACCCGTTTGGGGGACCCAGTGCGCCCGCAGGCAACAACGAGGGCCGTGGTAGAAACAAGAAGAAGACGAAGCTCGATCATGTCATCGATCAGCAGCTATCATCGCCACACGCACTACCCAAGGCAGCGCCCAACGACAATCCTTTTCTGGGAACCGAGGCACCAGCAGGCAACAACCAGGATGACGGTATTGTCAAGAGGACGACAAGATTTGAACATGCCATCGACGCCGGCAGCTCTCCTCGCCACCTCCACTTCTGCCTCCCAAGTTTGCCATCAATGACGAGCCTTTCTTCGTTGACGATGCGCCAGTCGCAGAAGAGGACAAGACTATGAGCCCAGCAGACATGTTCATGAGTTGGCCACAACACCTCACAGCGCCAGCGCCAATTACTACTCCAGAAGCAGTCACTGATGCAGGCGCTGTGCTCGCGCAAAGTCGCATCGACATGGTCTTAGACGCCGGCGTAGCCTCTAACAGCGCTCTCCTCCGCCGCATCGCCGACTCAACGCCTTCACGCACACCACCAAGGAAGTCCATCGCATCCTCACTCGCCAACTCTCCGACCACCACACCAGTCAAGCCACAGACGCGACCCGGTCCACCTAAGACACCAACACCACAGCGCAGTCGTTCTGCCATCAATGGCAGAGACTCTCCCACCCCAGGCAGCCGCAAGCTCGGCCGCACGAATACCCCTGGCTCCTCGCGATCCGGCTGTGGCGCTAATAGGACGGCGTCGAAGTGGATCCCGGGCGAGCAGGAGTGGGCGGATGGTGTGAAAAACTTCGAGCCTCCGCCGGCGTTCGAAGGGAGTTGTGTGACATATGCTGAGGACAAGGGAGCGCAGAGGCAGATCATGAAGGCGAGGGCTGGGACGTTCAAGGAAGATACTGTGCTTGTCGGGATGAGGTTCATTGTTGTGTGAACGAGAGTGACTGTGAAGGGAGAGAGAAAGATTGTCGTCGTGGCGAAGAAGTGTCTTGGCATCACAGACATAAATCGAGGGTTGTCGATGTGATTGCTGTATGTGCGATCTTGTGTGCCGCATGGATGTCATCGCTGGTCCAGTACATCAACGATGGATGGCGTTTTGAGGATTGGTCACCTGTACCATATGGGTGGCGTTCATGTACGGTGGAGGACAGGATGGTACTTGGGAGCAGGTATGGGATAATGTCTGCAACGAAGGATGATTGACGGAGAACGAATGTAACGATTATGCATGGCACGAAGAACAGGACTGTACATAGCAATACGACAATGTAGCTATGCAATGATGAGTCCCACCTAAACCTTTCGCTCGAACGCTCACAGACATAGCATCCATCTCTCAAGCCCACCCATTTCCCCAGCTCCTTCCCACCTCCCTCGCCAGCGCCGTCCTCAGCAACATCACAACCTCCCTACTCCCCACATCCGCCGAGCCCGCAACAGCATCAAGTCCCTTCCTCCAATCCCATCCTCGCTGAATCTCAACGGTCTTCTTCTTGCTCCCCTCGCTCTCCAGGCTTTCCGTAGGTTGCAGCAAACTCCACGAACTCTCCGCCAACTCCTGCCAACTCCCACTTCCCCCCATCATCCCCTCCCCACTCAATCCACTCATACTCTTCTTCAGTGAAGCACTCCCGCCACTCCCCCCCATCCCGCCCGCTCCGCTACTTCTAAAACATCCCATACTCCCCCCCAACAACCCTTCCCCACCCTCCCTTATCCTCCCCGAAACTTGCTCATAGTCCTCGATCACGCCCATAAGCGCCATCAGCTGCTTCATCTCCAACACCCTCACCACTTTACCACTACTCGACGTGTGGCCGAGTAGAGGTAGCACCTCGCCAAGGAGTATGAGCAACCCTTCGACGGGGACCACGCTCTCGACCTCGGGGTCGAAGAGCCCACCGCGGATGCAATCGCTTGCGCTTGAGATGATCGAGACGAGCGTCTTTGCTGCTGAGCGCTTGCGGACTAACCCGCTGCCTGAGGAGGTGGAAGTGGCGTCGCGTAGGTCGTAGAAATGCCGCAGCAGCGCGTAGCCGCTCAGACTCCTGCCTAAGATCTCCGCGGCTTCGGTGTCGGCTTCCGCGAGGTCTACCAAAGCGGTCCGCTGGGCGCTGAGGAGCGATGATAGATGTGGGTCGAGGTTTTGTTGGGGAGGCATGGCGGCGGAGTGGAGGAGGGAGAGGGAAATGAGGAGGCTGAGAGTTTCGCGGATTTTAGATAGTGCGTGGGCGCGAGCGTAGTAGATGAGGGTTGAGCCGTAGGGGACTGGGGTGTGGGTGGCGAGGGCGTCGGCGTAGCGCTGTGCAATCATGTCAGTGGTGTTTCTGTGAGTAGTTTTGGATCGACAGCATACTTCGGCGATACCCCGACCGAGCTGTTCAAAGCCCATCCCTGCGCACACAGCCAGAACCTTCTCAACTCGCGGCTCGTCTTCGACTTCCATCGCCTCCAGCAGAGCTCGAATCCTGTCCTCGGCAGCTTTAGTGTCATCCAAGCGGCCGAGCACAGAGATCGCGACTTCCCACCCCTCCCGCTCGATCTTGCCATCAGCGGCGACGTACTTCTCCCGCTCTGCGAGAAGAGCCGCATACGAAGTGAGGACATCGTCTCTAACGATACCTTCACTATTATACGGCAGCTGTCGCGCCCCAGGGCCGTGTGAAAGCACAAGCAGATCGTCGGTCGAAAAGCCGCGACCAAGTAAGCCTCTGCTGTTCGGCCGTCCTTCTGGGATAGGAAGCCAGCCGCCCAATGCAGCGATCTCGACAACAGCGGATGCCACTGTGTGGCTCCATGCACGAACAAGGTCAATAGCTTCCGCAACATCGTCCTCAAACACCACCGCAAGCCCAACGTGCAGCGGATCCAGCGTATCAGGCTGGAAAGTCGGCTCGTCAACTTCACTCGGCACAATACGAAACATGTCGCCCAGCCGTCTCCTGTAAGCAACCAGAGGCGCGATATCCACTTCTCTCGTGTTGCCGCCAGCCCGCATGCTCTTCCGCAGTCCAGATCTACTGGCTCCGAGATCTGCAATACTAGCATTCAGTGCCGTATTGCTTTCTTCGCCATCCCACCAGACTGTAAGCAGGATGGAAGCTTCGACCCAGTCTTGTGCGTAGTCCAGGATGCCGTTACCACCCAGAAGTACACCGTACAGACCGCGTAAGCTCTGGTATATTGTAGGTGGGACTCTGCTCTCGGCGCGTGCAGTGGCAGCGGCCATGCTTGCGTTACTGTTGGCGAACATGTTCATCTTCGGCGGGGCGGGCAGGTCCTCCTCGAACGCGGAAGCGAATGCCTCGAGTTCGCGAAGCGCGTGTCGTACTCGTTGACGGAAGACGGACCATGCCGGGCCGGGGACGTGTAAGTCATCGTCTGTGACTGCTGGACAGGACTCCATGACCCGAATGCAGCGATCGACGACCTCACGAGTGTTGTGGAGTTGCTGTCCGCGGTAGCCGCGTGCCCCTTCGTCCTCGTAGTCGACTGCAGCGGTTGTAGCATTCTCCCACCCAGCATCCCTTAAGAGCTTGATTACTCGTGTGAACCGTCCTCGAATGATGTCCGCGCCTAGAATATCCCAAAATGCCTCATGTGCGGCTGGCGAAGGTCGATGCATATGCAGATCGTTGAACTCATCCGGAAGCGGATTGTGATGCGCATTCAGCCATTCCAGAAGCGCTCGCGGGAGCGTGATAGCCGTACTCTGCTGCTGCGAAGCCAACCTCAACGCCGAACGTTGCTGCTGCTGAACCGGCTTCGTCGTATGCGGATTATGCAGCTGCAACAGCAGCGTAGACAAATACGTCGCTTTCGTCAACGCATCATCCAAATCCGGTCCCACAGCTCCAGGCAACGTCTTATCATCCGTATGCTGCGTCCACAACCTGGTCAAGTCTGTAACGGCCTCCGTGATCGTGCCCTCCCGGCTGCCGCCCTGCTGCTGCTGATGCATCGCGACGTCCAAACTCGCCAGCACCTCCTCCGTCCCTAACACCACATCATCGGGCCCCTCGATCGCCTTCGCAGGCCCAGCATCTCGTGTGAACGCGCGCGCGATCTCGGCCATGCCACTGCTCTCCTGCTCGCGCACCTGACCGTTGCGACTCCGCTTCAGCCCGCGTGGACTTGACTCGATAGTCGATGCTACGAAGTCGCCTCGTTCCGGGCTCAGCTCCTCACCCGGCGCATCGTCGTCGAACTCGTCTGTGAACTCCGGCGGGCTGCTCTCGGGCACTGCGAATGTGGGCCTGCCTTTTCGCGCGGGCGTGTTGCGGTGGCCGAATGTATTCTGGGCAGGGTTGTAGGAGCTACCAAAGAGTTTGCTTGATCGCGGCGGCTCTCCGGCTGGTGTCGTCGAAGGGTTGGTGAGGTATGAGGGGGGTGGACCGGCGGGTGTTGTTGATGGTGCTTGGGAGAAGAGGGAGGCTTTGCCTTTGCGGTTCGGTGTCGCGGGTGAGTGGCCGAAGTTGAGACTCATCTTGGGGGCCATGGCGGCCTGTTGCGCGGTATGGGCTTCGATGTTGAGGTTGAAGATGTTTTGTTCGATGTTCGTGACTTCCAAAGTCGAGCTTCGGGCTTAAGAAATACACGCTAGTCGAACACGAAATCAACGTGATCGAGATTGATCTGGTAGACATATTGTCTTCACTCGACACATGGCAAAAAGGACAATAGAGCTGTATACTCTGGAGTGAGCCACGTAGCAAAGGAACGTAGCGGAAGATTGAGCGTTATGCATCAGCTTGTCGTTTCCTCATATGCTGGCTATCACCACTCAGCAATCACCGTGGTACTGTTGCCCTGCTCATTTTGCTACAGTCTGCAGAGCCATAGTACTCTTCGCGTTATCCCCAGCAAGGCAGGACAACCCTTGCCAGCCCCTTGGGTTTCGCCTTTCGTCCTGTCGGAAAATCACTCGAACAGCTGGGCCTTGGTCGCCATGACGCTTCATAGCAAGTCTTTAATATCGTCGTCTCCCCTCACCTCCTCTCACCGCCCACTCCTCCCACCAAACTTCCCCATAATCCCCTGCAACCCCCCACCCCCCTTCTTCTTCCCCGCCCCACTACCACCCACCCCCCCATCAACATCCATCTCATCCTCCTCCCCCTCCCACCCCTCATCCACCTCCGCCTTCTGACCCCCCCTCGTCCCCCGCTTCCCGCCCTTCTCCGCCGCATCCCCCACAGCCTTCACCTGCCTCTCCACCTTCTTTTCATACCTATCCCTCCGCACCGCCTCCGCCTTCACCCGCTTGATCTCCTCCTCCAGTTCTCCCAACACACCTTCACATCTCCCACTCCAAGCCTCCAGCTCGGCGATCATGCCCGCGACACTACCGGGTGCGAGATCCCGTAAGGGAGAGACGGAGGTGATGACTACGGTCTGCGCGGCTGGGTTGAGGGTGCCGGAGAGGAGGTTCGAGTATATTGCCTGGGTGACGAGGTGTTCGAGGTCGATCGCAGATGAGAGATCGAGGAGGGCGAGGAGGGAGGTGTAGGTGAGGTTTGTTGTGCTGGTTTTCGGGGAGGAGGCGGTGGTGAGGAGGGTGAGGAGGCGGAGTTTGGTGGTTTGGGCATCGGAGAGGGTGGGGAGGTTTGGGGATGCTGGGGAGGATGTTAGTGGAGGGTACGTGTTGTTGGTGGGTTGAGTGGTGGGGTTACCTTTGTACTGCGACCAGGTGCCCCAGGCGAAGCATTTGAGGAGTTCATAGTGGCCGCCGTATTGCTCGTTGCCTTGCAGGGACTGGATGTTCTTCTGGTGGAGCAGCTCGGCGAAGACGTAGGTGTTTGGTGCGGATGTCGCTTGAGTGATGAGATCGGCGGCGGCACGTGGTGACGTTGCGGATTTGGCGAGGGCGAGGAAGGGCGCGAGTGCGTTGAGGGCGACTGTTTGGTCCATCGTGGTCGAGGTTGGGTTTGTAGATGGAAAGATTGATGTTTCGTTCACGAGCTCTGAGAGGCATAGGCGCCTTCGGCACCTTGAATATAAGCCTTTGTGGCTGACCTCATTAGGCAGGAGCGGTTTGTCCAGGCTTTGCTCTTATTTCACTTTCCTACCAAATATCGACACTGCTTCTACCACGGTATCCTCCGTGTCAGAGTCGAAGCTTCTTGTCATTCCGGCCTCAGCTGAGGGACACCGCCTGTTCCAACATCGATATTTACGCGCTTTCTACATTACCAGATGCATTAGGAGCCACGGAAGACACGCCAAGCCTTGATAGAAGACCCTCATCGGAGGTGAGCAGATTCAGACTATGGGCCCGGAAGGACGATGAACCTACGAGAGCCGCATTCGCTCTCACACCCTTGGGCCGCTCGATCCGCTCTTTTCAGCTTCGCCCGAAGCCGTGCAATAGGACAGTCAGCGGTCCGTCGACTCAACACGTCAGCCCTAGATTTCCATACCGTGAGGAGTACATAGGTGGTCTATATCCCGGTTGCGTTGTTCAACTTGATCATCATCCTTCATTTCAAAACCTCGGTGGTAACATTTCCTTCTGTCGGATTTCTTGGTTTCTCTATCTTTACGAATTAGAACGCAAGTATGCCTCTACTTGCAAAACAACATATAACCATCCCTACCAAGGACCTGATCAGCTGGTGCTACGATGGCCGAGCAGCTTTTGACCAAGACAAGCCAGTAAGTGGTCCGGAAAGAAACACTCGACGGATCTATCGTTGACACGCACCACAGATCTACATCGATGCTGCAGACCCGGCCCGTACTATTTCGGCGACCCGAGCGTATAAATACATACGTCAGCTCGTTGCTGGATTCCGTGCTGCAGGCTTGAGGAAGGGAGATGTTGTTTGCGTACACTCCTTCAACAACGTAGGTTTGATACTGAGCGACGATTGAGCAGACAGCTAACTATCGTTGGATCAGCTCTACTACCCGGTCCTGGTCCAAGGTATCGTAGGTGCCGGTGGGGTTTTTGTAGGCACCAATCCGAGCTACACGCCGTACGAGCTCGGCCATGCGCTCAAGACGAGTCAAGCCAAGTTCGTGATTGCGGAACCTGACATCCTGTCGGCACCGAAGGAGGCAGCGCTAAAGCTAGGCATTCCCAAGGAGAGGATCCTGCTCCTCGCGAAGCCAGATGATTGCAAAGGCCATGGGCATGCATCGTGGAGAACTCTGCTGGAACATGGCGCGCAGGAGTGGGAGCGGTTCGACGACGAGGCAACAGCTAAGAACACGCCTGCGTTCTTGATGTTTAGCTCTGGTACCACAGGTCAGTAACACTCTGCCATATTCGGACTGGTCACTTCCCCGAATCTCCCTCGCCGATGTACTCACCCATCTTCCAGGCCTCCCCAAAGCAGCAATCCAATCCCACTACAACCTCATCGCACAACATACCCTCGTCCACGAGAACCCACGCAACCCCGAACCATACCACATGCGCCGAGTCGTCTGTCTGCCGATGTTCCATACAGCCATCGGTCCCTACACACATGTCAGCACCCTCCGCTCCGGCCGAGAAAGTTACATCATGAAGCGTTTCGCTCTCCGTGAATTTCTCGAACACACCAAGCGGTTCCAGATGACCTCCATGATCATCGTTCCACCCATGGTCGTCGCCATCGTCAACGCCGCCTCCTCCAGTCCAGCCCAGGAGAAATGGGTCCGTGCCTGCCTAAGCAGCGTAGCCAACGTCGTCGCTGGCGCCGCACCACTGGACCAAGAAATGCAGGCGAAACTTCAAGCTCTGCTACCAGCGACTAGCGTGTTCACGCAACTCTGGGCGATGACAGAAACGACATGCGTAGCTTCGTACTTCTACCACCCTAAGGCTGATACCACCGGTTCTGTTGGCCGCTTCATCCCGAACCTGGACGTCAAACTCGTAGACCCAGATTCCGGAACCCATGATCACGAAGTCGGACCCTACGATACAAGAGGCGAACTCTGTATCCGCGGTCCAACAGTCATAAGCGGCTACCTCAATAACCCTGAAGCTAACGCCCGCGACTGGGATGGCGACGGCTTCTTCCATACAGGCGATATCGTGTACTGCGACTCCAAGACCAAGTTATGGTACGTCGTGGACAGGAAGAAAGAGCTGATCAAAGTACGCGGGTTCCAAGTCGCTCCCAACGAAATCGAAGGCGTGCTGCTTGCACACCCGGACATCAAGGATGCGGCTGTCATCGGTATTGTGCAGGGGGAGGCGGGCGAGTTGCCGAGAGCGTATGTAGTGGTTGAGGAGGGGAGGGAGGTGACGGAGGTGGAGGTGAGGAGGTGGGTTGGGGAGAGGCTGGCGAGGTATAAGCAGGTGGAGGGTGGGGTGAGGTTTGTGGAGGGGATTCCGAAGACGTGAGTTCTCCTGTTTTCTTGCTGCTTGTGCTGAGATGGGGTTTAAGATGGCTAATGAGGTTGTGGGAGGATAGTGTTAGTGGAAAGATTCTCAAGAGGGTGCTGAGGGAGGAGGCGAAGAGGGAAGTTGGTGCGAAACTGTAGGCAGTAGGCAGGACATCCTTGGTGCGTACGATATCTCTCTGCAACAGTCCATGCGACGCAACTTACTAGGGCGACGAGACTGGCTTCATACTCGTACAGACCTAGAACAGTGAACACTGAATACCAAAGGTATGGTTACACGTCAATGTACTTCGTACAGATGGCTATAATTCATGCACATTGAGCCGGCTCATTAATGCTCCGAACGCCCGTCTAGCTGCAGCTCTAGCCATTGAGCGGGCACTTGACAATAGACTCAAAGTTCAGCTCTTCCACCCGCTTGAAACATTGTTGTGGAGAGTTCTTTCTCTAATGGACCCCGTCTCCGCGGCTGCCAGCATCGCAGGACTTATTGCTCTAACCGGCAGCGTCATTCAAGTCTCACACCAGTTTGTCAGTGGCGTTCGACACGCAAAGGACGACGCCCAAAGCCTGATAGACGAACTCAATACCCTAGCAGGTCTCCTCCACAAGCTTGAGACCATTTTCGTTGCTCGCCCGAAAGATGCGCCAACACTCGACGATTCGTCAGTCCTGCAATGCAGCTCTCGCGTCCTTGGAGCCAGATTCGAAGCCGTACGGCAGAAACTGGAATCCACCTCGCAAAGCAGAATACGGAGTCTGATCTGGCCCATCGAGAAGAAGGACCATCTCGAGACCATTGCTCAAACCCGGGCGTTCGGTCAGCTGATACACTTCGCTCTGTCAGTCGATACCTGGAGTCTGCTTTCGAGTACTTCTGGTGAAACGGCCACGATCCTTGCGAAGCAGATCGATGGCTTGCAAGCGCTCGACACTATAGGACAGCGGATCGATACGCTGGAGCAAGCTGTGAAAGGACAAACTCTCGTATTGCAGGAGAGACATTTGGACGAGGATCGTCAGAAGGTTCTGGACTGGCTTGCCAACGACGTACAGGGCAAGCTACACGAACGCATCACGAGCAATCGTGTTACTGGGACCGGCCAATGGCTCCTGGGACATCCCGATTTCCAGCAATGGACAGATCTCAAGTCCAGTGCCAATGTGTTATGGTGTCCGGGAGTTATGGGATCCGGCAAGACAAATCTTTGCTCAAGGGTGATAGACCACCTCCGTGAAGAGACCTTCCAGAGCAAGAACGATGTCGCCTTCTTCTATTTCAGCCATGCTGACGCACCCACACAAACAATCGGCTCTGTTGTTGGCAGCCTGATACGGCAGTTGCTACAGAACCCAGATCGGCCTATATCGCCAACCTTCTCCCAACTCAGCAAGAAGCACGAGAGTATAGAAGGCTTATCTACAGACGAACTGTACACGATACTGGTTCAATGTATCGATGAGCACGACGGAGTGTACCTTTTGTTTGATGCAGTCGACGAGACTGATACAATTAAGACTCTGCAGCCGTTACTTAATCTTGTCACCAAACTCAAAGAGGTCTCAAAGCTTCGAATCTGTGCTACCGGCCGAGATCACAATCACGAGATTCGGGTCACGTTTGACACGGGTCTCACGATACCCATCAAGGCAGACGATAGCGATCTTCGCATCTTCATTCAGTCGAAGATGGACTCCGCCAACTCGTCAGAGCTTTTGCAAGACGACGAACTCCGAGCAGAAATCTCTCAGCAGCTCATGTCGTCGGCGCACGGTCTATTTCTTCTCCCGGCACTCCAGCTCAACCGTGTCCTCCAAGAACCCACTCGCGGATATATGGAGGACGCATTGCAACAACTACCTGGCAGCTTGGTCGGCGTACTCGATCAGAACATTGACAGGATCTTGAACCAGAGCGCTAGTCGGAGAACGACGGGAATGAACGCACTGATGTGGCTCTGCAACGTGCAGAGACCATTACATCGCGACGAGCTCTCCGACGTCCTCTCCCTTGACCTTTTGCACAAGCGCGACCTCCACAAGAAGTACAGACCGTCTGCGAAAGTGATTGTGGAATGCTGCCAGGGGCTGATATACCTGGATGAGGCCTCCCAAACTATTCACCTCGTTCATCTCGCCGTTCGAGAGCACATCATCACCTACGAACTTCGACTCTATGGTGAACCGACATCGAAGATCATCGCCAGAGCTTGCTTCCTTTATCTCCTAGATCCAGCATTTGACCATGGTCCTAGAGAGTCGGCGAATCACCCTCCCAATGAATCTAGCGTCGAGAATGAGATTTTGGGTTTCTTGAACGATCATCCGGTCTTCCACTACCTATCCTCAAACTGTGGCTGGCATGCTCGAGATTACCTGGCCGACCCTGAGGTGCGAAGCCTGCTTATGCAATTCCTGCTGTCGCCAGCAAGGACTGCACGCTCGGTGCAGGTCGGTCGATACGTGTCAAATTACCGCTATAGATACTGGAGTCTAGAACATGTCTGGAGCGTGAGTGGTCTTCATCTCGCATGTGAGTTCGGGCTTACAGAGGTCGCTTGCGAGCTGATTGACACCGGGAAGGCCGATGTCGACTCTGAAACCTCCATCGGCGGAACGGCGCTCATCACAGCTGCGTCGAGCAACCAGCTCGACACCTTACGAGCTCTCCTCCAGCGAGGTGCCGATGCGTATAAGGCAAATTGGTACGGTAACGCTCTACACTGTGCTGCGGAGAGGAACTGCTTGGACACTTTGAGAGAGCTACTAGCGCTCCACGTGAACCCAAACACATTGAGTCCTACTCGACGCACAGCTCTCTCTTGCACGACTGACAGAGAATGCGTAGAAGCGGCTGAGATACTACTCCAGAACGGAGCTTCGATGTACTACGGTGTGATAGCCAGCACTTCTAAACGGTCGTTCTTTGGTGAGATTGCGGCACTTGGCTCTGTCAATATGCTCAACATGATAGTGCAGGGAGGATATGTAAGTGGTGAAGACACGGCAATTGCAACACGAACAATCGAGGCAATGATAGGAAAGGGTTTAAGCCTAGAGGAAGCCCGACAGCTAACTCAAAGGCTTGAATACTGTCAGGCGGGTGCTCAGGTAGATAGGGACGAGTAATGCCCTGTGAGCAGCACATGATCAGTCACAGCTTCAGAGCGGCGGCTGAAACATCCAGTCCTGCCTCCTGCAAAGCACTTCGAACTCCACGCCACCAAAGCATCCAACAGCACCTAGCAAATCGTGGTCACCCTCCAGACCAAAGACATTGCCACCATCTTGCTCCTTGTCTCGTTCCTCGTGGAGGTTCCACCCGCTCTCACGCTTGCCGTTCCTGGTGAAGAAGACGTCGACATTGTTCTTGCCGCCAACATAACTTGGTGGTGAGAACGCCATGCCGATGCCCACGGTATCGTGTTTACGGAAGGCACCGACGAAGTCTTGCCCGCCGAAGCTGTCCTCGACGAATCGTCTGCCGTCATCACCGTGGACGCCGAGAGATGCGCGATGCCAGCCAGGTTGTCTCCACGATGGGTAGGGTGGGGCGCAGAACCCGATGGCGATAGATGCGTCGGCTTCCTCATTGCGAGAGGAGCCATGGCCACCCATTGATAGCACATGGATCTCGAAGTAGACTGTCCTTGGCCGGCCGGTCGTTGCTGGGTACATCGGGACGTCGCTCAAGAGGATGGTGTCAGTGCATTTGGGGCTGCTGCGGACACGTGTGCGCCCAACACCAGATTGTGTAATCTGAATGTTTTTGGTGTTGGGAGGCATTGTGAGGTGAACATCTCCACTGGCGATCCGTGATAGAGTCTGTTGGTTTTGCCGGCGTGGTTGCCACAAAGGATTCCGCTGACACCAGTCACGAGCACGGGCAGCGTCATCCCATGATGCGTTCGAGGCGGGACTTCGTTCTTCGTGGATAGATGGTGGTGGCGGTAGGAGAGCATTGTCAGGAATGGCCATCCAAGGATCATAGGGCGGTGGTTCGGGCTCGCTCACAGCTTGGTGCTGCGGTGGCGGTCCAGGAGGTGGTGCGTAGTCGTCATTGGGTAGAGGTCTCTTCTCGTCCGAGTGATGGCCAGGCGGAGGTCCCGGAGGTGCTTCATACTCGGGGGGTGCGTCGTAGTTAGACTGAGGCTGACCCTGTGAAGCATTCATGTGAGTGCTGTGAAACGGATTGTTTGAACCAATCTCACTGCCTCTGCCTTGTCCTCCCCACGACACGTGCGGACCTGTTTGGCCTTGCGCTGCGGCGGGATTGCGAGCAGCATAGCCTGGAGGCGGACCCGGTGGAGGAGCATATTTCTCGCCGCTCATCTTAGGATCGGGAGTAGTGTCGACTACTGGTTGTGCTGTGCTGGTCGAATTCAAGCTGTGGTGGCTCTTCTTGCGCCGACGTAGGGTCTTCAGGAACGTCCCAGGTTGTACGGTGTGTCGTCTTCGTAGAACTCTCTTTGGTTTGGACTTCTGCTTCAAGCTGAAAGTGCTGTGGATACGCCGAGGATTGATTCCTTGTGGGGAGTGTTCACGAGCAAATGTGAAGTTGGGCCAATGCTAGTAGACCTGGGGTTCCTGGGCTCGTGAAGGGACGCAGAAGCAGGGCATTGGTTAGTGATGGGTGTTGGTGGGAGTCAAGGTCAGTGATTGGTGATTGGTATTCATGGGTGTCAATAGGACGTTTGATGGATGGATGCAAGGTCCAAGGACTTGAAGTCAAGAGCATGCACTGCCACTGCCCCACCAACACGTGGTGCTGATCGTCAGATCTGGCATGAGCATTGGCACGATCTTGAAGCTGGTTTCTCCTGACAGAATCACAGACGTGTCTCTAGAAGTGTCTTCACGTGTTTGTTTTGGGCACAAAATGCAGAAAAGTCGTGATTGAGATGGGTATCGCTGCGAGAAACAGAGTGAGCTGAGTTCATCATAATTCTCCATCACGCTCTCGAATCAGTGCCACAGCTCCGCAGGCTTCAACTCATCCAAAGGCTTCATGCCGAAAAACCGTCCCGCTCAGCCAGCACTCATCTCAACCATAGGTCGCGCACGCTCCAGCATTCTGTCCTGGTAGGCTGTGACCTGTTCCTTCCGACTGCCACTTGCTGTATCTTTCAGTTTCGAGAGCAGGTCGGCAGAGTCTTGGAATCCTGCGTTGGCTCCAACACCGCCCACTGGAGGCATGGGATGTCCAGAATCTCCGATCAGTGTCACACGACCTCTGGTGTTCGCTACTTGAGCAGCCCAATCTGTACCGAAGTCTGGTGTCGAAGTGAGGAATGCTAAAGTCGATGCAGCATCCACCACCTGGTCCTCCATCAACACGCGAACACTCGGATGCCAGCTTGCAGTAAGCTCGAGCGACTTCTGCACCGACTGTCCGTGGACAGCGAAAGGAGCTTGGCGTCGCCTTCGAGAAGCAGATCGTTACGTAACACCAGCACCCAGTAAATGTAGTCTGCCGGGATTTGCAAATCCATGCCGTGCTCAAACTCGGTGCTCTCCTTTCGATTGAACTTCATGCCATCGGTGAAGAACTTCATGCGACTTTCGTCTTCCTTGTAGGCAATGGTCAGACCTCCTCCGATCTGCTTCGGTATCTGCTTGGTGAGATCCTCCGACCACAAGGTCTTGCCAACGACAGCTCGACCCTCCGTGTCCAAGATCTTGAAGTCGGGCAACAGCTGGCGTCTCACAACACTCCGCACGCCGTCAGCACCAAGCAGCAGATCACCGTTCGCCTTGCTGCCATCTGAGAAATGCGCAATCACTTCGTCACCGCCACGTAGCTCGTAACGCTCAAACCGCTTCCCAAACTCAACATAGTTCTCAAGTCCATGCAGCAGCAAGTTCCGCAGCACAGCACGATCGGCGTTATACGCCTTACCACCATGCTGCGGCCGACGTCCGGGCCTATGTGGAACTCCAATTCGCCTCCAGTAGCGGCATTGACTGCGTGACCTCCGTGGATGACTTCCGCGCAGGTGGCCTCGAACGCTTCGAAGAGACGGGCCGGCAGTAGTTGCTTCAGCGCCTCTGCGCCGTCCTCACCGATCCGGATCCGGTAGCCTTGAGCTCTGAATGATGCATTGGTATCCCGCTCGTAGATGCGAAATAGGATCTTGGCTTGTTTGAGGCCCCCTGTCCAAGACTTAGACCTGCGAGGCCACCGCCAATTGTGATGATCATGATGGGGTGGGTCCGAATCCTTCATCGAAGTCTACCCGATGCGGTGTGTTGCCCCCAAGCGAAGGAGGCTCCATATGTCGGGGTTATGTCGTTGGGTAGTTGTCGTGGTGGAACGTTGCATGATAAAAGTCGATCCGTAGTCTTTCTGACAGATTCTTTATACCAGAGCAAGCAAGGATTGTTGAGTCATTTCGTGGTGCGTGCAACGAATGCGAGCAGTATTCATTGTCGGGACGGAGGCGTGATGTGAGCGTTCTTACTGGCGGCAAGCTCGGGCGTAGGGCGTCGCTCGGGCCACCTCAGGTATGAAGGCACCTCCCGTCTCCTGAGCACTACAAACACGGTTGTAAGGCCACCAGCGAAGCTCTGCTTGTGCAGTGCTTGAGTCGAAAACTCGACAGAGTCCTCCCAGGGGTCCTCCCGCGCAGATACGAGTCCAGGCAAGTTTCAAGAAAGCCTCGCAGCCAGCAAACAGCACCAACTTCAGCCACCACTTCCAGTACTCGTCTGCATAGGCAATCCAGGTGGCACCGGCGTACCCATAGCAGTAGCGCCGGCCATAGTTCCACCACTGCTTCCACCATGCAACGGGCTAGTGTTCTTGCCATCATCTCCGCCTCTCTTCTTCTCCTTCTTCGCCCAACGCAACCCGCAAGCATTACACAGCGTCTTGGGTCCCTTGGGTCCCTTGCGCCACTCGGGCGAGTCAAGCGTACCGCAGTCCGCACACACGTACTCATCTGCAAGTTTCTGCTTCTTCTTGTCCTTCTTGGGGCCGTCTCGATCGCGGTCGAGCAGGATAGCAATGCCAGCGTCGCCTCGGATGAGTGCGGGTGACGTGTCGCCAGTACTAATACCATGACTGCGCTCGCCGTCGCGGTAGCGTAGGCCGGTAAGAAGTTCGATAGATTCGAGATGGTTGCTGTCAGCTTCGTATCGGGACATCTTATCGGCTATGCTGTCCGGCCTTTGCGCCGACAGGACGCTGTCGAGGTTCTGGCGTGTGAGAGCTGCATTAGATGTCGATGGTTTTGCTGGCGGTGGCATGCCTTGGTAATCGACAGGAGACCCTAAGGTTGATTCTCCGGGCGTGCCTGACTCCACTCCTCTGGATACTGTGTCTTGACTCTGGGTCCGTAGAACAGTCGGAGCACGCGGAGATGTGGCATGCTCCATGTACAATCTGTCTTGCTCTGCGTTTTCGTCTGCCTCTTCCCGCTTCAGGTCCTCTATCCTCTTCATGAGACGTTCGTTTTCGATCTTGTGCTCGAGAAATGAGTCTAAAAGCGCTGCGTTCTTAGTTGGATACGGCCGGGCCATCATGAAGAAACCTTTGCACACTCCAGGAGTTGACGTTTGACTCTGGTCCGGGTTCACATGCTGCTCTTGGGAGATGTGAGGATGACCGTCGCTTTCAAAGATCATGTACGTTCCGTCGTCCTTCTTGAACCTGTAGAAGAAGCGTAAACTATTCCCACTTGCGATGCTCTCGTTGAACTCGCGCATGAAGATACCGCTGTCATCCGGATGTACATACTCGGCTATGAACTTCCCGGTAATGGCATTCGGATCATGGCCGGTGAGAGTTTTACACGAAGGTGAGACCCACAATATGCGCCCATCTGGAGTCAGGATGTGTAGAAAGTCCTTGAGTTCTTCTATAATCCGTTGCGACCAGTTCCGTCGTTTCGTAAATTCAGTTAAGGTGCTGCTGGTCGCTTGAGTCTGCAGTCCAAAGCTCGTCGGCAGCGGTCCAGCGCCTGCACCGGTCATGTTCACTTCCTCTTGCTGCCCTGGCTGCGAATGATATACACCATTGACCTGTTGCGGCAGCATGTTCTGCTCTTGTCCCTGCAGCTCATCTCCATCCATCTGATGGGGAGGCAGTGGGTTGGTACATGCTTGCGCCTGCTGGCCCAAGTCCACGTCGAGGTCCATAGGCAGACTCATATCGATGTCCAAGCCATTGAGCAGGTCCACATCGATGTTCCCATCTGCATCCAGCACTCCACTCAGGTCCGTCGAACTGGTTGCACCAGCCAGGGAGTTTGATACACCTCCATTACTGCCCGACACGCCGGGTGCATGCGACCAGGTTGACATTCAAATGTCCCCTGCACGCGCACACCACCGCGAGATCGGTCGCGCTCGAGCCAGGCACGAGCGCCGCGGTCACAAGTAGAAGTGACGATCGTGGGTCGTGGTTGAGTGCGGGAGGCTCCGGAGATCGAGAGCCAGGGGGTGCGATCGTGGGAGTTGAAGGGATATGGCCAGTAAAGGTCGAGCCGGGAGTTGACAGTACCGCGCCTACGCATCTGGTCTGTAGTCCGTCCGCGAACATCGTCTCCACGATATGTGACAAGAACGGGCCGGAGCTCCGTGTTCAACTTTTGCCAGTCGTGCCTGCCAATTCGATTTTAGGCTGCCATGATCACGTGACACCGCGAGAGTCGACGCGAATCTAGAGCGTTTGCAGACGACCAGATTCACTCGCTACATGTATCTCCAAACTTGGACATTCAAAAAGCTTCCTTCTCCCCAAAACCTCACCATCACATCCTTCACCGGACCTCGCATGAGAACGACACCCCAACTTGCAACAACCTCCTGGCCTTGTCCGACAATCATCGCCCCCGGAACACACTCTTTTATGGTGTAGAACCAGGACATCTCGCCCACCATGTCGCGGATCGACAAGCTCTCCATCCTGGGCGTGCGCTCTTTCGACAACGTCCGCTCGGAGACCATCGCGCTCTCAACACCACTCACACTAATCGTGGGTCTCAACGGATCTGGCAAGACTACCATCATCGAATGTCTCAAATATGCCACCACCGGAGAGATGCCGCCCAACACCAAGGGTGGCGCCTTCATCCACGACCCAAAGCTATGTGGTGAGAAGGAAGTCATGGCTCAAGTCAAGGTTTCCTTCAACTCCACAGAAGGCCAACAAATGGTGTGCACGCGAAGCCTACAGCTCACTGTAAAGAAGGCTACCCGGACCATGAAGACGCTTGAGGCCTCTCTCCACTACAACCGTAACGGAGAGCGATGTGTGTTGAGCTCACGTGTTGCCGAGATGGACCACATGGTGCCACGTTTGTTGGGAGTGTCGCGAGCCGTTCTAGACAGTGTAATCTTCTGCCATCAGGAAGAATCTCTCTGGCCACTCTCGGAACCAGGCAAGCTGAAGCAGCGCTTTGACGAAATTTTCGAGGCGCTCAAGTACACCAAAGCTATCGACACAATCAAAGTTCTTGCAAAGCAGCGACGTGAAGCTTTAGCTGTGCTCAAGGTCGAGGAGCAGCACTGCCGCGCCGTGAAGAACAAAGCCGAGGAGAAGAAGACTCAAATGGAGAAGCTCGACAACGACATTAGGCTCCTCCGCGCTCAAGGTGAAGAAAAGAGCGCTCTCATCAAGGAAGCTGCACGTAACGCAGAGGCCGCGTGGAAGCAAGGTGAAGAGGCTAACCTCATCGTTGGAGATCTCAGAGGCAAGCGAATCGAGCGCGACACAAAGCAGGAGAGCGTGCAGAGCCTCAGGAAGAATCTTACCGAGATGAGTGACTCCGACGAAGATCTGCAACGCATGCTGGACGAGTACGAGGAGAGGGTGCAGAGTTACGAAGACGAGCTCGAAGGGGAGAAGGATAAATATCGTGGTCTCAACACTAAAGTCCAGGACACTCGCAGTCAAATGAGCGCCAAGGAGCGTGAGTGTGGTTCGTACGAGGCTCAGAGGGATACCCACGAGCGTCAGATCCAGAGTCGCGAAAACCTCATCAAGGAGGCAGCTCGGGCTCACAGCATCCGCGGCTTCGATCTCGACATCGACGACAGGCAAGTGCAAGAGTTCATGGAGCGAATCAGCAAGATGGCCAGGGACCAGAACGCCGCGTTCGAGCGAGCCCGGCGCGATAATTCGGAAGAACTGCAGCGAGCTCAGAAGTCACTCAACCAGATCAGCGAGCAGAAGTCGGTGCTGAATCAGAGGAAAGACAACTCACGACAGACCATCTCAACATACGACAGGAAGATGGAAGGACTCCGTAGTAGTGCCAATAACATCAACGCCGATGAGGGTGCGATCGCCACCATGCAGTCGAGCGAGGCGGAGATCGAAGCGAAGATCAAGAGCGCCAGGGCGGACATAGGAAGTGCGAACTGGAACAGCAGTATCGAGAGTCTCGAAGAGCAGCTTCGTAAGCTCGACGATCGCAAGGAGAAGCTGGATACTGAGCTCGTGGAAGCAACCCGCCAGGCCGGCGACTCCGCGCAACTTGATTTCGTACGCAAGGAGCTCAAAGCCAGAGAGGAGAGCCTTACCACGATGAAGGGGGCGCACGGCGTCAAGATCGGAAAGGTGGTTGGAGATGGGTGGACGCCAGGTACCATCGAGGCGGAGTTTGAGCAGCTTGTCAAGCAGAAAGTGCAGAATGTTGCTGAAGCTGAGCGCCAGAGAGAGGGCACGAATCGCGAGATGAGCCAGCTGAATTTCAAGCTCAACAACTGCTCGACCGATCTCAAGGCAAAGCAGAAGCAGTTTAAAGCCACCGAAGCCGCTATCAGAAACGCTGTCGACTGCGATCCAGCCGACTATCCTGACGAGGTCAAGAAGATGGAGGCAGGACGAGACATTGTGAAGGGGGATGCCGACTCATTCTCCAAAATGCTCGAGTACTTCAACACCTGCATCAGTGCGGCTAAGGAGCACAATGCCTGCAAGACGTGCATGCGTGGCTTCAAGAACTCGAAGGAACAGGAAAGCATGCTCAAGGCTATCGAGAAGGAGAAGAAGAAATTCGATGGCGGCGAGGTCAAGCAAGAATTGGCTGAGGTCGAGAAGGACCTACAGGCTGCTCGGGCGGTCAGCTCCGACTTCGATACCTGGGAGCGGCTGATGCAGAAAGAGATTCCGAAGCTCCAGGAAGAGGAGAAAGAACTCAGTGGGAAGCGCGAGCGACTGCTGGCTCAGCTCGAAGAGCAGGATGGCGTGGTCAGTGAGCGTGAGGCTGCCAAGCGGGACGTTGAAGCGATGAGCAAGACTGTGCAGACGATCGCCAAGTACAGCAACGAGATCTCGACCTACGAAAGCCAGACCCAAGAGCTTGTTGCCAAGCAGAAATCCGCTGGCCTCTCCCGTGGCCTCGAGATCATCCAGGAGGACAGCAAGAAGGTTACCGAGGAGTCGAGGGCTGTCAAGACTCGCCTCTCGAAGACCACTGGCGATCGCGACCGTTCTGAGAAGCATATCAACGCGATGGAGCTGGAGTGGAGAGATCTCAAGAGCAAGCTGAGCACTGCACGGTACCAGCTCAAGGAGAAGGAGTCGTTCGACAAGCAGATTGAGGAGTACAGGGTTCTTGGCGTTGAGCAACGTGATGCCATCAAGACCATCGACCAAGAGCTGCAAGGGCTCGGGCCAAAGCTTGCGCAGTCGCAAGCAACGTACGATGATATTGCTCGTCGTGGTGCCGACAAGGACCGTGAGCTGCAGGCGGAGTATAACAAGCTGAACAACAGCGTCAATCAACTCAAGACCGCCGATCGGGAGATCCAGTCTTACATCGACCGAGGCGGAGATCAGCAGCTGGACCGCGCCAAGCGTGATGTGGACACATTCAAAGCAGAGCTGTCTCGCCTGGAGCAGGAGCAGGGCCACATTGTTCGTGACATCAAGGGTCTGGAAGATCAGCTGCGCAACCGTTCCGAGAGGAAGCGTGGCATAGTCGACAACCAGCGCTTCCGTCGTGATCTTCGCGCACTCAAGTCCGTTAGCGCCGAGATTGAGGAGCTTGAGAAGCACAACGCGGAAGCGGACTTGGCGACGTACAGCCGCGAAGGCAGCGAGTGGCAGATGAAGCGCAATAAGCTTTCGGCCGAGCATGCAACTCTCGTTGGCTCCCTCAAGTCGAAGGACGAACAGCTTAAGGAGTTGATTGATGAGTTCGAGACTGACTACGAGGGCGCTGCGAGGAAGTACAAGGAGGCGCACATCAAGTCCGAGACCACGAAAGCGTGCGTTGAGGATCTGAGTAGGTACAGCGGGGCGCTCGACAAGGCCATCATGAAGTACCACTCTCTCAAGATGGAGGAGATCAATCGCATCGTCGAGGAGTTATGGCGCAAGACTTACCAGGGCACCGACGTCGACACAATCATGATCAAGAGCGAGAACGAGAATGCGAAGAGCAACAAGAGTTACAACTACCGCGTCGTCATGGTCAAGCAGGATACCGAGATGGACATGCGTGGTCGTTGCTCAGCTGGTCAGAAGGTTCTCGCATGCATCATCATCCGTCTTGCGCTTGCGGAGTGCTTCGGCACCAACTGCGGACTTATTGCGCTTGATGAGCCGACGACGAATTTGGACCGGGAGAACATTGAGGCGTTGGCTAGGAGTTTGGCGGAGATCATCAAGACGAGGAGGGTTCAGAAGAACTTCCAGCTGATTGTCATTACGCACGACGAGGAGTTCTTGAAGGCGATGGAGTGTAGCGACTTTGCGGACAATTACTGGAGGGTGAGCAGGAACGAGAAGCAGAAGAGTATCATCGAGAAGCAGAGCATTGCTGAGGTGATGTGAGTGCTGGAGGGGCGAGAGCATGTGTGGATTTTTTGCATGGCGTGGTGTGTGAGCATTTTAGCGATATGGTGATGATGGCTATCATTGCGTGTTGAGCGTTCTCGCTTATATGTACGAGGATGAGACACTAAAGCCTATCTTCTTATCAGGGCGGATCTTGCTGTAGAGAACAAGCTTCGTGGCGTCCGATCTGGCGGCCCCTAAAATAACCAAGATTTTGGCTGACTTTCCTGCTAAAACGCGCATCATACTTTGCGCTGCGAGTGCAGTGGCTGGACTGCACAAGAGTTTGGGCGTCCCGTCCTGTTCATCCGCGTGAGAACTTTTCCCTTTTCAACTTTCCAGTGTACGGTATTCAACGGTAAGGATAAGAATCGTGATGTCTTTTCACCACCTCGTTCTCTGCATACGACCATGATTCGCACAACCTCTCTACCCTGAGCGAAAAACATGCGCGCCTATCGCGCTGCGGCGCTGGCCTTCATCCTTCTCATCACTATTTGTTATGCTCAAGATGTCACGAAGAGGGACAAGCGGCCGAACATCGTCTTCATCCTTGTGGACGATCAGGACTTTCTGCTTGACTCGTACAAGCATATGACAACTTTGCACTCGGAGCTGATCAATAAGGGTGCGATATTCACAAAGCATTATGGCCATGTGTAAGAGTACGACAGTCTCGGCTTATGTTGGTCACTGACTGATAGTTAACAGTTCGCAATGCTGTCCTGCTCGTGCTACGCTTTGGACTGGTCGCCACGCTCATAACACGAACATAACGTCCGTTATACAGGGACTTCCGGGCGGTGCGTGGCAGCAGATGCAGGAGAACGGGCTTCATGATAAACTTCTCCAAGTATGGTAAGATTGACATGAGGTGCGATCACTGTCCACATGGTACTCATCAGTGTCCTTGCAGGCTAAAACAGGCTGGATATGAGACTTATTATTCTGGAAAGTTACGAGCAGTGACTATACTATCATAAATCGTAGTTAACCGACCCTAGATCTTCAATGGCTTCGGCATTAAGAGCTACTGCGACCCAGTATGCGTTGAAGGTTGGTCCAAGGCAGATATCCTTGTCGATCCTCGAACGTACCTCTACTATAACTCATCGTATGCGCACTACGACGGGAGCGAATGGAGCATCAACAGTCGAGTCCCTGGCTACAGCACCGACCAGATCGCAGACAATGTGGCAAGCTTCATCGACGAAGCTGCAGCATCTGGTAGCCCTTTCTTTGCGGTTGCGGCACCAGTCGCTCCTCATATTGCTGCCGGTGCCTCGTATCCGGGAAACCGGACGAAGCTACCGTACCCTGTGCCCAAGAAGGAGTACGAGCACCTATACCAAGATCTCGAGCTTCCAAAGTCTCCCAACTTCAATCCTGTCAACCGCAGTGGCGTGAACGCTGTTTGGGAGCTGGAGCGCCTTGGAGACGGCAATCTTTTGTATCTCGAGGAGTTCTACAGACGCCGCCAACAGGCCCTCAAATCGGTTGATGACCTGGTCGGGACGATCATACAGAAGCTGGACGATGCTGGTGTCCTGGACAATACATATGTGATCTACACGAGCGATAATGGCTACCACATTGGCAACCATCGACTGCAGGGAGGTAAACTTCAGTGCTTTGAGGAAGACATCAATTTACCATTCTTCATTCGTGGGCCAGATGTAGGGGTGAATCAGACTTGGGATCTTGTGACTGGACACATCGATATGGCGCCTACCATACTCCAGCTTGCTGGCGTTGAGCCAGATCCTGCATGGCAACTGGATGGCACTGCTATCTCATTCCCGCTTGAGACACAATTGGATTTCTTGCGCAATATTGAGCTTCGCGGAGACTCCTCGCATCTAGAGTTTTGGGGCCCGGTACGTTCATACCATATTCTGCTGCTAGTGGATCAACGACACTGACTCTTCTGGTTCACAAGTTTAAGCAAGAAGGAATGTTCAATAAGATTAATGTGGATTCCAGTATAAATCTCAACATCTATAAGGCTCTCCGCCTACAAGGCGATGGCTACAACCTCATGTACTCCGTGTGGTGCACCAACGAAGCTCACGAGCTTTACGACATGAGCTGGGATCAATACCAGATGACGAACCTCCATCCTTCGGCACCAGCAGAGAACGGCTTAATGAATGCATTCGACAGAGGCATGAACACCTTCCTTGGCCACCCGACGGAGCTTGTCCTGCACCGTCTTGATGCCCTGATCCTGATTCAAAAGACATGCACCACTTCTGAATGTCGTGAGCCGTGGCAGCAGCTACACCCTGACATCAAGACGCTCAAGGATGCACTGCAGTCGAAGTACGATGACCTCTTTGCGAGGTCTTATCGAGAGGCGAAGGTTGGATGGAAGCAGTGCTACAACGGTCTGCGGAAGGGCAATTCGTCGACACTCTATGACCTCGACAACGAGCAGCCGATCTGGCTAAACGAAACGGTGAGAGCTCTGGTTCGCAGGAGTGCAGCCGCCACTGAAAGCTCGCGGAACGCCGTTGTGGCTTTGTCGGTGCTTCTGTCACTGTATGTCATGAACAGTCTTTGACCTCGGTGGCCTTCGCTGGCCTTTCATCGGAGACAGTGGATGTTGAAATGTAACCACGGAGTACGATGCGTTCAAGATGCCGTCACGCTGGCTTGAACACATATTCGAAGTTCTACCTTATTCCGGTAAGTGTCTGCGAAGGATGAGAATGGAAGATCTCTGTCCATGGAAACGATACCTCTGAGCATTCTAGGCCGTTGCAAGAATTTGAAACAGACGAGTCATTCGTGTTTACGAACTACAATCTGCGATATTGAGATGATGAGGCGTATAGTTGGAAACTTCCAAGAGGTTGCAATACTTCGTAAAGCCTACCGTACTGCGACACATGAGGACAAGTCTAGTCGCCCATGACACGTTGGAGTTCTACATGTATTCAACATAACTTTTATGCTTTGACCATCCCTGGCATAGCGCCTCTCTTAAACGCGCGGTCCGTTTCGAATGGCTGCGGCAGACGCTCGGGTGGATCTGGTGGCGTTCGCTAGCTACTACATCCTCGCGCTTATATTTGAGGCTCCTATGCGCAACAACGATGCGCCCACAGCGTTCTCGCCTTTCCCGCCCATGCAAATTGTGGGAGGAACTTGCTCGATGCCTTGAAGAGGGACGGCAGTATGGAGAAGGGTACATTCGCTCGCTCGTGCGAGGTGGAAGGCCAGCAAACAACCTCAAATCGACCCCGTCGGGACACAAGCAGCCATGACATGACACCCGGCACACGTCGAGTCGGTCGTGTCGCAGATCCTGACGCTAGCAGTGACGTTCTGGACCACGAGAAGCGTGTTGCCATTTATAAGATACCGGGTTGTCGCGTCAACCGCCACTCACGACTCGGCCAGCTCCTGCTCTACTACCCACTTCTCCAGCGCACTCCCGCCTGCTTCGCACGCTCCAATGTGCAAGACACCAAGACCTGGCCAAGTCCCAAAGGAACGTGAGTCTAGCTTTCAACCGAAATACGCTGGCCAAGTACTTTCATAGCCTACTTCTATACAAGTCACCTCGCATGCATGTTTCCGCACTACAACTTCACTTCAACAGCACAGCGTTTGCATACAATCACCTTCGCAGGGCGAAAAGTCACAACGGCCTAAATTCACTTCCTGCACGAACAATAAAACTACATCAAGCAGGCTTGGTGTTTCATTTCGAGTTGGAGCCAGCGTATTGCCCGGTTGATTGCAGGACATCGCTCAGCATTCCGAGAGCAAACATTCCAACGTCATATTTGAGAACATCAGCAAGCATCTTCACGATCGCTTTACGCTGCTGCACCAGTTCTGTTGTATCTTGCAAGAGAATTGCGCCGGTTCGCATAGAAGAGTGGCCAATAATCGCAGGAGCGATGTTGTTCAAAGCAGCTGTGCTGGCCGCTTGCGCCGTGACCTCTGCCATCGCCTTACCGTAAGTTTCACCAAGACTTCGTTGCGCTACTATCTGACATCTCTTCAGGAACTCATGGCCGAAAGCTCCATCGGGCTATCACTGGGGCAATGAGAAGATCAGAGGAGTGAATCTAGGCGGCTGGCTGGTCCTGGAGCCATGGATCACTCCGTCCATCTTTCAGAAGTACCCAAAGTCGAAAGGCATCGTTGACGAGTACACATTGTGTGAAAAGCTCGGTGCCCGAACAGCACACGACCAAGTCCTACGACCACACTGGGACAGTTGGGTACAACTCAAAGACTTCCAGAAGATCAAGGCATCCGGATTCAACATGGTCCGGATACCCATCGGACACTGGGCGTATAACGACATAGGACCATATGCGAGAGGTGCTGCGCCGTACATCGACAAGGCGATCGCCTGGGCCAGACAGACAGGGCTCAAGGTCATGATCGACTTGCACGGTGCTCCTATGTCGCAGAACGGCTTCGACAACAGCGGCCGTAAGATGGCCAAGCCCCTCTGGACTACCGGCGACACTGTTAGGGATACGTTGAAAGTCCTGCAGAAGATCCAGTCGAAGTATGGCGCAGCTTCGTACGACGATGTTATTATGGGAATTGAGCTCCTCAACGAGCCACTGATCGCGTCGCTGAACTATAATACGGTTAAGCAATTCGCGCGAGACGGGTACAATCAGCAGCGTGCGTATTCGAAGTCTCGGGTCGTCGTCGTACAAGATGGATTCAGGGCTCCTAAGGAGTACAACGGCTTCCTCACACCTTCCGACCACAACAGCCAATGGGTCGCCATCGATCACCACGAGTACCAGGTTTTCACCAATGACCTGGTCGCCATGAAGCCCTGGCAGCACCGACAGGCCGTCTGCAATAGTGCATGGGCGTACTCCGGCGCGGACAAGTGGACTTTTGTGGGAGAGTGGTCGGGTGCTATGACTGACTGCGCCACTTGGCTCAATGGCTACGGCGTTGGCGCACGTTACGATGGCTCGTACCCTGGCTCCAAGTTCGTGGGTTCATGTAAGAACATCAACTTTATTGAGCGGTGGAGCCAGCAGTTCAAGGATGATATGAGAGGGTATATCGAGGCCCAGCTGGAGTCTTTTGAGGCGCACACGCAGGGGTGGGTGTTCTGGAACTTCAAGACTGAAGGGGCGCCCGAGTGGGATGCTTTCCGGCTTATTGACGCTGGTGTCTTTCCTCAGTGAGTCCACGGCGATGATGATGTTCGCGATGCAAGCAAATGTGCTAACACCGTCTACCAGACCTCTGACTTCCAGGAAGTTCGGCGCCATTTGCAACAATTAGGAGCTGTTGGTTCCAAATGGACTGGGCAACGTGAGTCTTCTCTATCCGTGATGCCATCCTGAGAGATATGCTGAAGTCTTTCCACGGTGGCAGTCGGATCAGCGCGACGACGATGATGGAGATACTATTGGATGACGCCGTTCACGTCTTGGTGTAAACATGGCTCTTGCCGTCCGGCCTTTCTTCTGCTTCGAGATACCCGAGCTCGTCTGGCTTGCACTATGCCGCATTTTGAGCGATTTGCAGATACTTATGCATGTTTCTAGCAGTAATAAGCTAGATAATGTCAAAAAAAGATATGAAACTCATGATCGAGACCTTTTCTGTACAATCGTAGAGCACTCAACGTGCCGTCATGAGCGAGACTCTTCACGGAGTGAGTTGTACATGTACATGTATACCAGAATTGCCGTGGTGTAGCGGGGTCTGTGCTTTTGCTCTTGACCCTCGGCCTTACGGAGGCGGGCTACATCGCGTGCTTAACAACCATCGTTGTTGTATGTTGAATTGCAAGCCATCGTCTTCGGTTTGTGATGCGTGAATGCATGAGCACTTTCGTTCGGTGTAGGCTATAGGATGTCTCGCACACCAGTCACCAGCCAATGGCTGCGACATCAGCTTCGTCATGCATCAAGCAGGCGTGTTGCGGTATGTCAGGCGCAGACCTCTGGCGTCAGAAGATACGCAACAGAAGAGAAGGAAGAGCGCGAGTCCTTCAAAGGTCAACTCTACCACAGTACACACGAGCGTGTCCAGCGGGAGAGAGCGGATGAAGAGCGGTTCGCAAGGCACAGAGATGCCGAGAAGGCATCAGGGAGCTCACTCGGGATGGCTATACCAATAGGTAGGGACACATACGAGAAGGTCGCCGGAAATGAGCGTCATATCCTAACATATTATAGCACTACTCGCGGGAGCATTGGGAGGATGGCTTATGGGAAAGCAGACTCCCAAAGAGGCCGATCCATCATCGACTGCCCCACTGGCAACCACGAAACCACCACAGCACGATACGGCGCCGGCGACATTACAGGCGGCGTGGGCTGACTTCAAAGATGTTGTTGGTGAGGAGAACCTTTCAACAAATGCTGGAGAGCTACAATCACACGCGGGTAGCGAGTGGAGCTCATATTCGCACAAGGAGTCTGATCAGGCCTTCTGCATTGTGAAACCCGCAAGCACTGAAGACGTTTCTGCTATTATGAAGATTTGCCACAAGCGGAGAGTACCTGTCACTGCGTACAGTGGAGGCACTTCGCTTGAAGGGCATTACGCGGCCACTCGAGGTGGAGTCTGCGTTGATTTCAGCCGCATGGACAAGATCATCAAATTGCACAAAGAAGATCTCGACGTCGTAGTCCAACCTGCTGTGGGTTGGGAGGTCCTGAACGAAGAGCTCGCTGAGCATGGCCTTTTCTTCCCGCCCGACCCTGGCCCAGGAGCTATGATCGGAGGCATGATCAGCACAGGCTGCAGTGGTACCAATGCATATCGATATGGGACTATGAAAGACTGGGTCCTCAGCATCACAGTTGTAATGGCTGATGGCACTATTGTCAAGACTCGGCAACGGCCCAGGAAGAGCAGTGCTGGGTACGACCTGACCCGTACGTTCATCGGTTCGGAGGGCACTCTTGGCTTGGTTTGCGAAGCGGTTTTGAAGGTCACACCGAAACCGCAGAACACGCGGGTGGCGATCTGCACGTTTCCATCGATTCGAAGCGCAGCCGACTGTGTCTTCCGAGTGGTTGGTGACGGAGTGCCAGTCGCTGCGGTGGAAATCCTGGATGATGTCCAGATGAAGTGCATCAACGACGTCGGCCGGACTTCGCGCTCGTGGAAGGAAGCGCCAACGCTCTTTTTCAAGTTCAACGGTACTCCAAATGCGGTCAAAGAACACATCAGCATTGTCAAGGATCATGCGAAGAAAGCTGGGAGCCAGACATTCGAGTTCGCACGTAATGCCGAGGAAGGCGAGGAGTTGTGGGAAGCTCGCAAAGAAGCGCTGTGGTCTGTGATGGCACAGAAGAAGGACGACTCGGACCACGTCTGGACTACCGACGTGGCCGTTCCTATCAGCAGACTGGCGGATATCATTGACGAGACCAAGTCTGAGATCGCTAAAAGTGGTCTCACTGGGGCTATCGTAGGCCATGTCGGCGACGGCAACTTCCATGCCATCATATTGTACAACGACAAGGAGCACGATATCGCTGACGACCTGGTTCATAACATGGTCAAGCGTGCGATTGAGATGGAGGGCACGGCGACTGGTGAGCATGGCGTTGGCCTTGTGAAGCGGGATTACCTGCCTCATGAGGTCGGCACGGCGGCTGTTGATCTGATGCGAAAGGTACGCAATGGACCTTGTAGCTCGAAACTGATGGCCATGCTGACGTGAATCTACAGATGAAACAAGCGTTCGATCCGTTGTGCTTGTTGAACTGCGACAAGGTCGTTCGCGCTCAGCAACCGAAGCCCGGCGAGGTTCAAGAATGGTGACATGTGGAGAAAAAGGCCTTAGGTCGACATGGCTGTCACGTTTGTGGCGCACCGCTTGTACATATTGCTTCATCAAGCGCGCCTAGGTGCGTATACCGTACATTTTGCCCTTCGAGAGTGGAGATCACCGGCCGTCATTCGTGAGTATGCTGATTTACAGGCCTTCCTATCTTTCAAGACTTAGGTGCCCGTGCAGGACCAAATCGGAGCCTCGCCGAGCGTTCCAGACGTGACTATCGCAATATGTCAGCCTCATGCGAGATGCAAGTGAAACCGGAGAGCGACATACACGTTATGGTACAACGGAGTGCACCGTCTCCTTATTGCAGCAACCACTTGCTCGCAATTCCGGATGACTTCCTGCTCAGAGCGGCCCAGGTACTTCGTAAACAAAGGCATTGCTAACGTTGCATAGATGTTCGCTCCTGTCTCTTCGAACGACCCAGTCGTGCTAGCGAGCATCGCGTCGGCAATCTCCACCGTCCGCGCATCGTCTCCGTCGCCACCAGACCAATAAGGACAGCGGTATTCTGTCCCACCGCTGGTGTCGGTAAATCCAGCGTCTTTCAACAGCTGTTTCATGTCATGCCTGTACGCGAAGGGCAGGCCTGCCCGCTCGGATGCCGATACCATGTCTTCGTACCATCGCCTCAGAGGCTCTGCGTCTTCTGGGAATTCGGATGGATCCGAGCGTGGTTGCCAATCCATTATGACGATCTCGATCTGGCCCGTGTAGGGCTTGAGGTACCTGCATCAAGTCAGTATCAACCGCTCAAAGGCACTTCCGAGACAACATACCATAACGCTCGTCGGAGCAGTCTCGGCCAGTCAGCCACCCTCCCGCTCGGCATCGACCGCCGGACGAAGTCGAAAGAGGCTTCTTGCAGTCCAGCCCAATTCTCATCGTTCATGTCGACACCGGAGATGGGGTGATAATTGGGCTGGTCGGACACCAGCACTTGCTGCACAAGGTCAATCGCCGTCACCTCGGCATTTGGGTATGTATCTGCCATGTCGATCGCCCACTCTCCTAAGCCGCTGCCAACATCCAGAACGCGGAAGGGCGTCGACGGGTCGAAGTTCATGAATCGCACATGATGCAAGCGGTCGCAAAGAAGAGTGTGGTACAACAGTCTATTGAGAACGTAGCGGCGCTCCGCTTCTGGAGGCTCATTTCTCGATATCTGAGGGAGATGGTCAGCCGGAAGGAGATGCTCAGGACAGCGAGCGGCTCACGTCGTATCGTGGATCCGGATGCCAATTGCCGCGCCATAAATGGTACGGCACCGGATACTCAACGAATGGATTCGTCAACGCTCTGTTGGTCGCTCGTTGGAGCTCGCGTTCGTTGCCTTCACCGTTCAACAATCCCGCCACCGACAGAATGCTGTCAAGACTTGTCAGCGATGCATAGGTGGCACGAGAGCAGAACGACGTTAAGCATACGGAGGTCTTGTCTCTCTTGTCATGGCGATGGTGGTCTAACACAAGTGATGCAACGATATGGGTGAACAACGAATTGATGCAGTATGGTCACGAGAAGTAAAGTGGAAGCGACGAAGACTCGACAAGCATCAATCGTTTGAGCCGTTGGAACATTGCTTCATATACGGAGTGGAGGAACAGTAGGTAAAAGTGCCGAGCCATCAAGCACTTCTCAAGGATACTGCAGATGCTTTGGCCACCACCCGAAACCTCGGGTTCTGAAAATGCGCCAATACCACAACACCGGGTCGAATTTACGCAGAGGGCAGGCAGGAAATGATTGATCGCAGCATCGCTTGCGATGTGGCGCCAACTACTGATGTCCCGGCGCAAGCGGTTCGTCAAGACTGGCAATAGTGGCCAATGGCGACCCAAAGACCTAGACTGCTCATGCCTAGTGATCCAGTACTCTGGGCCTGCCGCTGGAGGAAGATTGATTCTCAGCCCGGTACTACAGGACCGTCCAGTCTTCTGCTCTCAACTTGCGCGATGTAACACTATTTGATCGTACCGACTGCGGCATGCGCGTCTGGCTACTATCGCCGGCGCTCCTGGGCCACGCATATCCCTGCTGGCCCGCCTTCCCCAAATGCAACTCCCCACCACTCCCGCCACTCCCGCCATCCACTCCTCGATTGAGTGAAGTGATGCCCATCTTGGACAATACAAGCGTCCTCCAAGCAACGCCCGTCGATCTAGGACAGAGAGGTAATCCAACAGAACTCCCTAACGCCTCGCCAAAATCCGATTCCTGGGTATAGTCGAGCTATGATATGTCGTACTGGCTGTGTCCATGATAGAGATGTCGTGCAAAGCAAAGAATGCAATAGCGAAATCGCACATCGTGAGGCTGCAAGTGTCTCAGTGTCCCGGGAATCTTAGAAGAACATAGCCATATGGCTGTATCCTGGAACCTTGCTAGGAATAATTGACCGATCAGCTGGCAATCAGTGGTAGAAGGGGACTCCGAGATGCAATCAGGCATGAGGAGGCACTCCGAGCCATTCTCAGCTTGTTGTCCGAGATATGGGAATCTGGACCAAACCCTCGGGCGCAGCAGTGCTCAAGGCTTCCGGGCCGTGATGATATGTCTGTTTTGATTAGTCGTCGGCGGTCGTTCATGTGGTGGAGCAGACTTACAAATTGAAATAGACCGGTCGCCTCTTGCTGTAGCAGGTCTTGGCGACATCAAGGCAGAGCTCGCGAACACTGGCCGGATCCCATCGTGGTTCGCAGCACTGGGTCAGCAGGTACATGCTGAGTCCCTCAAGTACCGGAGCATAGCTGTAGGTTTGCCCTCTTTCCGTCCGTTCTTCCATCTGAAACATTGAGCATTTGACAAGATTCTCGATACTGCACTCCGCAGAGTCATTATCGGCGTATCGTCGCACTCCAAACTCGTCAATGATCTGTGGCTTCAGATGAAGACGGTCCACCTTGTGGATGAATCTGTCGAAACCTTCCGCCTCGAGGAGGTGCTGCATGTTGCCCGGATAGCCGAGCGGCTTGCCTAGTCGTCTTGAGGCATCTTGCATGCATTCCGACCACCGTTGTACGGGGCCAATCTCATGCATTGTTCGCTGCCACCAACGCTCCTCGCTTCCAACCTCCGCGATCTCCTCTGGGGTCGGCCTGTAATCTTGTCGTATCTGTGGCATCCAGTCGATTTCAAGAGACTCCCAGAAACCACCACTTCTGAGGTAACTTATAACACGTTAGTGTTCACCAAAGAAACTCGCAAGGATACGACCTACTGATAACATTTGCGGATGTGTGATCCCCAGTCCTGCACGCTGCCACTCAGACCGGCATTGCGGATGAGGTCGAACTCGCGAGCTGCGAACGGCCAGGACGGAAGATTGAAGTCGATTGGCGTGACAATTCGTGTGTTTTGGGGCATTCGGCCTGGTACCATGTCGAACAGATCGATGCCCACAACATCAAGGTTTGGATTTGACCTGGCAACCTCGTAGCAGTAGATGCCAGTGCCGCAGCCAACATCCAGTACCTTCTGTCGCCGCGATGTGGGTCTCAGATCCGACATATACGACCTGCCTTCTAGTGCGTGGTCGTGAATCAGACAATGCAACATGTCCAAGCGTTCGCACTCCATCTAGAAACTTATTCAGCTCATGTCTAGTCTCAGGTGGGTTTACACCTACCTCGTCAATTGGGAAAGGGTACACTACAACGCCTTCCGCTGAGGAATCGTCGCGTACGGTGTAGTAGTGTCGATCTGCCCATTCGCGGCGCTCTACTATTAGCTGATGGGCCTGCGAGCTGGCCTGCATGTTGGCCTGCGGGTTGGCATGCACGTTGGCCTGCGATATGGCCTGCGACATGGCCTGCGGGTTGGTCTCGTCATTGGGATGTATCAAACTGCCAATGCGGGTTCTGTGGTCCCTGCCAAATCGTTAGACGATCCTTCTTGAGCCTCCAAGGAAGTACCTGCCTCTGATCCAGATCTCGATGCTGCTGCTGCGGTAGCACCTGCATCTGTCTTGTGTCTGATCCTCCTAAAGGAGAATCCACAGGCTTAGGATCGCTCTCGTCAACCATCGAATGCTGAAAAACAGACAAGCCACCCGGCAGAAGTAACAGCTCTGATTTGGCAATCCGATCGCTCGGTGCCGGATGGCTACATATACTTATGACCTCCGTTGAGCGCACGGATCCCGGTCGATAACGTGAAAGTCAAGTATCAGGGTTGCGGCGCGTTGCGTGGAACCTTGCGGTGAATCCGGAAGCTTCGAAACAAGGACTGAAGCCTCGATCTAACAAGACGATGGGGAGGCGTGCGACGTCAACGAAACGATCGCACGTCTATCGATGAGGATCTATCAGCCCTTGCCTTGATACGAGATTTGAAGAGGTCAGAGTACATTTGGGACGAGGAAGTAAGAAACCATACCATTGCACCCGGTGCCTCGGGGCAGGGTTGCGGAAGCGAGCGAAGTGGGTCACCTTAGCTTCACTACTACCGTAGAACTACCTTAGCTTTTACCAGTGCGTCGGGACGTGGTGCTGCGGCTACGCCTTCAATTGCAACCGAGGGCACTCGGAGCCTTGGGCGGACGGTTGATATTTGAACCTCACTCGCTGAACAAACCGCCCCCCACGGTGCCCTGGATCTCGCATCTGCATCTGATGCTTGTTGGGACCCGACATCTGACCAAAGGAAAGCCGATTGTGCGGCGGCACGAATTGGTGGCATGTTCTCCGCACCATGATGGACCAACTTGCATCTGGAAGGACGAGCCATTGGCTCTTCTCACACCACGTTGCCACGCTAATAAGGGTCATGCATACACACTTCCGCTGCAGGCTTTGGTGTCGACGCATTAATCGGAATGACTGGTGGATGTTCTTGGTGCTTGGTGGCACGGGCAAGAAATTCCAGACGCAATGACAGGACTGAATCAAATCGGTGTGCCGACTCGATGCAGTGAGCAAGCCGGGAACTGTCCGAGCGGACACGGCTTTGCATGATGCTGCTGCGATTCGCAGGGACGAGAAGTCGATCTTGAGTGGCTACCGACACCACGGCCCTGGAACCGCCTAGATGACTTTCATCCTTACAGGTCGAGACTGCCGGTCTGTCATTACTACAACGAGCGGGTGGCTTTATCGGTTTTGCGATACGGTCGATTTCACTCTGGCTATTGTTCAAACCCCGGTCCATGGCACAGAGGAGCTCGCATACGTCAGAGCCAGGGCCACATCGGCCAACCCCACAGTCTTCACCTTTATCAGCTGTTCATGCGAGATGCGGACCACTTGCCTCTACCGACCGGGACGTCAGGGTTGGCCGCAGGCTCGCCCACATTGCACTCCCGATCGTACCCGGAGTAAGGGACAATTCACGTACAGGATCGAGACCATCCACTGTTTCTTGTCTGGACCACAGGAGACGTTCCACTGCTGAGCCAGCATGGCCAGGTGCTGTGGAAACATGGAGCCATGCTGAGATGCTGACAATCTACAGAGTAGCATGGTGGTTTTCGTCTGTTGGTGGTGCTGTGAAACCCGGGTCCATGGAGCGTGGGACCATTACCTAGTCACAAAACCTATTCGCGGGTGGGAAATCAGAGCCTTCCATACTGACACAGAATCATAGATCCTTCCAATGCTCAGTCTAACCGCGGGAGGCACGCCGGTCTGACTACACTAGGCCGAAATCTGCCAGTGCGGGTACATGCCTGCATCCAATACGGGTACTTGGGAGAGAGGGGAACCATCTGAAGCTCGAGCTGTACTACCATTCTGCAGTCGACGCAGACGACGTGGATCAGAAATCGGATCAAACCTGGTAGTCGGCAATGGTTCCGCAAGCGGGTCGCCTCGGGCTGGCTCCCCGATACATCAACGACGCCGCCAGCATACGATACTCCACCTTTTGTCGTACAACAATCGGCTTGCCGTCGATGAACATAACGAGAACCCGGAACATGCTCCTCTATCCCTACCACTACCATCGTTCCCATTCGACGAACCGGCGAACACAGCATTCTCGGAAATCATGATGTCGGTAGACTTCACTCAGGAACCGCTACGCAACGGCCGACCAGGCTCGTCAATAGCCGTGGTCTATGCTCCCAAGGTGCCACAGCCCTCTCCCCTCTGCTCCCCACTCATACACACCGCCGCCTTCCATCTCCACCTTGGTTTCATTCGTGCGGACTGCGATCGATGGTCTTTCGGATCGAAGTCGTTGTACACCTCCTCATGCAGTCAAGCGATGCGCATGGGATCTTGCCCCTCTGAGATCGCCCCATCGTACGACCTCGGAAACATGTGTGTAGGAACCACCTTAGTGCGTTCGTGTCCGCTGCTCGGAGCCTAACTTTTGTCAAACCACAACACCGGGAGGCATTGTGTTGAATTCTCCACCCCCGTCCTTCCACGGAGAACATCGATAACACAATGGGCATTATACTTCAGTCGAGTCTTCAATACCGTTTGACTCGAGAATTGAGGCAGCCCTACTTCTAACAAGACGTTGCCTGTCATGTCCACTGGTAGGTCGCTTCGTTCTTCTCCGTTGAGTGCGATTTCGAGAGTGAAAGCAGAGAGGACGAATACAGCACGTACGTCGATCATGTATGACTTTCAATGCTGCACGCTCTCTCCACTGCTGCTGGGTGATACGATAAGGCATATCCAGCATCTATCGACATTGAACTAAGTCTTCAGATTCTCCTTCGCCCACTGCTCGACCGTCTGCGTGCTGATTTGCTGCTGATGGTTGAAAGTCTTGTTCATATCCCAGGCAACTCCTGAGAGCCAGTCAGCGTTGATCTTGCCATTATTGACCCTCGAGTCTAGCACGATACGTACCAACACCTTCCGCAAACACGACACGATACTTCCGCCATCCATCCGTCGGCTCCTTCGCAAGCTCATCTTTCAGCAGCGCGACATTCTTCTCAACACGCTGCACTTTCTTGCCGCCAACCTTATCAACAACATCCGCAACCTGCGCCATTGACACAGTATCTCCAGCAGTGAACACCACACCTTCCACATCCGGATGGCTCAGAGCGATCTCAGCAGTCAACCACCCGATATCACTAGGCGATGTAACCGTGATCCTATTCTCCCAGCTTCCCAGCGCAGTCACAGTGTCCCGCTCCGCATTCACAATTCCAAATTCGGGCACAAAGATGAATGACGTGAACATCCCCGTTGACACAATCACCCACTTCATCCTCTCCTGCCCCCTCAATAACTCACGCACATCCAACTGCTCAGTAAAAAGATCCTGCGAACTATTGCGGCCAATAACATCATAGTCCACACCAAACTGCCACGGAAAATACCTGCGACATCCAGACTCGAGAGCAGCTTCGGCGATCTTGCGCTGCGTGCCTGGTGGTGCGGCGAAGCCGAAGCAGTTGATGATGGTGTCGAAGTTGGAGAAGATGGCGGAGAGTTGTTGCGGTGGGTCTTGCACGATGTCGCCTTCGACGATGTGGACGCCGCGATCTGTAATGCTGGAAAGGTGTTTTTGTTTGATGTCGTCGTTGCTGCTGATTGTAGTGCCTCTCAGAAGAACAGCGATGCGGGTTGTTGATGCGGAAGGATGGCCTGTGAGGCCGCGGAGCATGGCATCGCCGAGTTCGCCGGCGGCGATGACGAGGATGGATGCTGGTGCCATTGTCGTTGTAGTTTGTTGGAATTGTCGAATAGTCGGGAGTGAACGTTCTTTTGTATTCGAGCAGTAGAGCATTTAAGCCATCTCGCCGAGCGCGGAGAACTGCAAATACCCCGACTCGCTGTCGATCACTGCCCGATTAGGCCCTCAGTATGTTCGCGCCAAGAAGTGCCTGCATATTCTGGAGAGAATGGCCAGCTGCTTAATCAAGGCTTCTTGATAGCGACAGGCGAATTAGAGACCTAAGGTGTCCCTGAGCGCAGTACGCTGAAAGCGCAGGGCGATTGGTCATCCCTCAGATCCCGCCGTCGTGGCTGTGTTAACGAATCGAGTACATTTCGAACGAGCAATTCGCCAGCGTCTCGTAAACGCAGGTGCACAGTTCGCGCGATCACTCAACATATCTGGCGATCGCCTGGCTTCGAGAGGATGATCCGCAGCCTCCGGAAGAAGTCATGCACAAGTGTCGCAACAGCCGCCACGCTGTATCGGCTAAGCGCCGGTCGACAGATCCGGTTCCAGAACAGGAGCGATACGCCGATGCGCGCTTCGCTGCACCGCGCTTCGTACCCCAGGCAGAACCAGGTCATGCCTGCTTCGTCCACGAAGGCCCCGGTAGCCTGGCCCGCTCCATCATCTCCATGCCATATCAGGCATCAATATCATCACCGCTCCAGAACGAAGATCTTCACGTCACGAAACTGCCACCCCTCCTCTCAGCCTCATCAATACCAAACCCAAACACCAACCGATACAGATCACGCATCCAAGCCCACTTCTCTCCGTTACCCAACCACTTCACTGATTTCGCCACCTCCACCGCACCTAACCGCCTGCTCGGTAGTGTATGCGCCGTCAAAAGCGTCTTATCGCCCAGCACCAAAGATTTGTAGAACGTGAAAACCTTCCTCTGCCATGGCAACGTCCCGAACACAGATTCTGGGAGCGTATTCACGTAAGCAGGTAAGTGCTGGCCACCGGCTTTCTGGAACCCGGTATTCATGCTTGCTTTTAGTAACAAGCAGCGTAAGCGAGTGAGGTGCACGTCTTCGGTTCCTGCGGTGGCGGTGGAGGAGGTGCGGTTCGAGGAGGCGGATTCGGAGTATCCGCTCATCGAGGCGTTGCTCGACCATCGATCATGGTGGGTGCCGCGGAAGGATGCGCTGCCGGTTGAAGCAGGGCCGAGAACGAGGATACCGGGTATGACGGCGGAGTCAGGGGAGGAGGCTGCAGTGGTCGAGTCGTCGAAGATCGTGGTCGGTGTCTCGGGCGGGAGACCACGGGAAACCTGCCCTTGCGTGGAGTCGTGGAGGTGCATGTTACTGAGTGTCGCGGCGGAGCCTTGAGCGTCTGACCGGCCGGAGTTGGACCGCAGGGAGGAGAGTTGGGGCGGGAATGTGGTTTGGCTTGGGCGTGGGGTGCCGCGGTCCGGACGGATTTGCGTCCAGCCTTCGCGGAAGAGGTCGCAGAGTTCCCAGCAGGCTTGGACGGCGGAGCCGAGGAGTTCTTCGTCGGGGCTCTTGCCTTCTCTGTTGCTTTGGCGGAGGTTGAAGAGCATTTCTGCGAGGGACCAACAAGCTCTGAGAAGCGCATCGGTTTCCTGTGGGAGGGAGGTGCGCTGTTTCATTAGTCGATGGCATAGCGTGATGTAGAAGTCCAGTGTGCGTTCGTTGAATGCTTCGGGTAAGCTTCGATCGTGTGTATTGTATAGATGGTTGTTGAGCTCGAAAGACACCCTCAAGACCGAATCAGACGCTTCATCCGGCTTCTGCCTCGCTTCGAAAAGCGACTGGCAGAAATCCCGGCAAAGCTCAAGTGTGGGTATGACTTGCGTCGCATGGTCTTCGTACTTGGAATCGTATAAATTCTGGCAAAGGCGCCAACAGCTTCGCCATGCCTGCTCTTGGACTTCCTGCTTTCCAGCGAATTTGAACGTGCGTTGTCTGTGGGTCGAGGAGAGGTTTGCCAGGGTATTGCAGAGCGTCCAACATTCGCTCAGAGCTGTGCGCAAGGCGGTGACTTCCTGCTCGGCAGTACTAAGCTGTGTCTCTATCATATCTGTCATCTTGTCTTCGCCAATACGCTCAGCCGTATCAGGTCGGTCGGGTTCGTCTGCGCTCTTCTCGGTAGATTCGTTGTCCTCTTTGTCCATTGTCTCCGGAATATCTGTGCTCAAATTGTCAGAATGTGGTCGAACCTCGAGAACAATTATGAAGCCGACCTTCTAGACTTGAAGCACGCCTGCTCCTTCTCTTCCACTCGTCGTCAAGTTCCTGTCTAGTCTGTGCGCGCGGAGTTGTACGGTCAGTATATCGTGGAACATCGGTGTTCACGGGTGACATAGGCGACTGCTTCTACACAGACGATCAGCGTCCACTTGAACACCGCTCCTGATCGACGTACCTTTGCATTCTCATTGGGACTAGGAGTCGCCTCGGGTGTGGTTGGCGATACGACAGTATGATCGGATCGATCTGTTGGCGAATCCGTCCTCGAATTTGGCTCTTCAAAGTTCTTGAAGCTAGTTGGAACATGTATGACGGACTGAGGTTCATCGCTGTCTTTTGGCGATCGCACACTATCGGGTAGCTGTGTGTCAAGCTTCGGTCGGTCCTGCGCACCGTCAATATCTATCGATCATGCTTGATAGCTGTTTGCATACACTTGTTGCGCTCTGCGGACTTCTAATCTCTACATCCGGCGACTGCAACTCCCCATTCGTCGCAGGATTCGGCGACCTCACCTCTTGCGCATCTTCATCTATATCGGTCGTTTCGGTGCCGTTGGAGTCGACAGGCGAAGGTTCGATTTGTGTCGGGTAGGGACTAGGAGGTGCGAGGGAATCGTTCGGGCCAGACGACCTGAAGCGCGCATGATCAGCATTCGTCTCAAGTATTGCATACGAATCGCCTACCTTTTGTCGATGCCAGCAAACATGCCGTGCGGCGCAGGCGAAACAGGCGAATCGGTGTACGGCGAGAAGGCGGACGCGAGCCCGCTGGATGGGGAGGGCATCATCGGACTCTTGAGTGCCATGGTAAGACGTAAAGTATAGATGTATGCTCCGGCGAGCTTAAGCTGGAGCTTGAGCGCTGACCAGGACCAACAACGGCGCAGCTATCATACGCGCGCCATCGCCGCCGCTGCGCAGATGTTTGGTATGGCAGATAGGCGCGGTGGAGCCTCTCGGCCGGCTGTGTCGTCTGGTCCTACGGTCCAGCTGAGGCACGTATTGCCCGCGTCAGAGTCGTGTAATTGCGGTAGCCAGAGGACGGCGCTTGAAGCCTGGTACGCAGGGAAAGTATAAGGTAAGATAGATATGATAGATCGAATAGTTCACCGGTCAGCCCAGCTGCCCGCAGCCCAGAGGAGGAGTAGTCCCTCGCAATAGTTGACTAGTCTGGTCTCTCCCACATCCAAGAGGGCAAGCTATGCCCCCTCCACCGTTCGCCAGGATCAATCGAGACGCGAAGCCAGTCGCGGCAGAGTCTTCCCGCGCTCGTCGCTCGTCTGTTTCAGTCGAGGATGCGGCCTTGCGACAACGTGCAATGCGACGATCACAAGAGAGCCGCGGCCAGTCACAAGCGACCCTTTGTGAGTTCGACCAACCACTGCCTTGCGCGCACCGAAAGGCGCCTCGAAGCGCTGGTGGCGTCGCCGAGCTGCACGTGGCTTGACCCGATGTGGTGAAATTCGACTTCATCACTTGCAGAATCACCGCTGTGTGCAGGGGATGCGATCCTTTGAAGGCACCGCAAGCTACTTTGTTCACGAGGCTGATCAGAGCTTGAGTAGTCTCGCTAAGGAAGATCGATGGTGTTCGATGCGGAACGCCTGTCCTCGACTCTTGCCGAAGGTTGGTTCGATCTGGATTGGCAGATCTTCGAGACCAACAGGCAAGTGCCGCAACATAATGAACGCACCCAGTCTGCGCTAAACGAACAACCAAACTCGTAAGGATCTTGTTCTCGACCACAGACCCTTGTACCTCTTCCTTGTAGGATCGATGAGCTTGTCTAAGGACTTTGAGGAGGCTCTCCGGCTACGGATGACTATCACGGCCACTACAGGAGTCCTCCACTACCCCAGGTATACCAGGGCCCCATCTGCAAAGACCTGTTTTTGCACTCCTTCATGCTGCTAGCTGCATATGACGGTGAGTTATGGATGCCGAACTTCGAGATACTCGAGCAACATGCGCACGCCTTCTTGGGGCCCTGACAGGCCGCACCACTGCTGGGCATTACCAGTCAATCGTTTGGATTCGGGACCGAGCACGATCGTCTCGACCCGACTCTATTCACAGAATACTAACAAGCTCAACCGGAAGATCATCCGGCCACGTGCAGCATATCCACTTTGCCGCATCGCTTCGTTTCAACAGCTCATATTAGGCGCCACCAACCGCGCTACGGATGATTTCGTCGGGAGAGCTCGCCGGTGCATACGCCGTAATGCGGGAACCGAAGACTGTCCGCAAGGAGCACTTTGCTTTCTGGTTGCGAGATTGAGGCACGGTAAGAAGGTCACTATCGATCGCTTCTTGTGTCCCATGCGGATAAGCCAACGATCTGGATTCTAACCCTCCAATGCACTGGCCAAACAAAGCTGGCTCTGCTCAACAGTCAGGAGTTGGTGCTCAAGTGACCTGTATCTCGATCTGGAACGGTTACGTGCATTGCTTGGTGGCTTGCGTTCAGCGAGTGACGGAGACTCTCATGTGTTGGTGGCAATGGCCACATATTGACATTAAATTATGCTCTCATATGTACCGCATGGCTACGCAAGCATGATCATCGCTTCAACAGAACCCGTATATCCAAACGAGTGTCGAGGGTATCTCTGCTCAATCCCAAACCCCAGAACGCCTCGCTCCAACGCAACACACAAACGAACACCAGCAAGCTCAGCAACACTTCCCGCCGCTACTCCTCGACGCACCGCCAACCTTGAACACATCACTCCACCCCCCACCCCTCCGCCGCCGTCGTGTCGACCCATAAGCATCAGCCGTAAGCCCAGACTTAATACTCGACCCCCCATCATCGTAACGATAGTAATCGGCGTCCCCATACTGGATCCCACTCATCGGGTCATCCGGATCAATCTCCCCAAGCTCAATCTTCGTCAAAATCGTCCTTGCAAGCTTATTGAACACCTCCTCTACTCCATCTCCAGACAGCGCACTAACCTCCATACTCGCGGGTACGCGATTCGCATTCGCCCACCCCGCCGCTTGCGCCTGCGACACCGCCCTCCCACCCGTCGACACCGTCGCTCGTTGCTGACTCCCCGCAGTAACCCCGCCTCCCTCCCCCATCTCATCCTCCTCCCCAATCAAATCCCCCATCCCATACTCCTCAGCCAAATCAACCTTATTCCCCACCAATACCACATTCAACTTCCTACTCCCCAACGCCCGCGCATCGTCCAGAAACTCCCCCAACTCCGCGAAGCTCTCCCCCCTCGCAACATCATACACCAGCACCGCCCCTGCCGCGCCCCTGTAATAACTCCTACTCACACTCCTAAACCGCTCCGTGCCCGCGGTGTCCCAGAGCTGGAGCTTTATCCGCTTCCTCCGCCCAGGGGTCCCGATCTTTATTATCCGGGACGCGAATTCGACGCCGATGGTTTGGGAGCTGAGGACCGGGAAGGTGGATTTGACGAAGCGGTGGAGGAGGCAGGATTTCCCGGCGCCCGAGGGGCCGAGGAGGATGATTTTGGCGAGGTAGTCGTACATGGAGTTCATTTCTTGGCCGAGGGCCGGGGGGTTGGGGGTGCTGGGGGGTGAGGAGGTGGCGGTGGAGGCGCGGCGGGGGCGGGCCATGGTTGCGAGGTTGTGGTGGGTGTTATTGGCGGTGGTGTATAGTATTTGAAGTCATGCCGTTGTAGATGTTCATATGTCTTATCGTGTCCAGCGCATATGCGAGCTGCCGTCGGCGGATGATTGCCCGAAGTTCCGCTTGTGCCCCGCTATCGCGCTAACGACCACGCGACTGAGGACTTCTTCATCGACTTCTCTTTCACAAGAACAACAACACCACATACAATCTGGAAGTTTCCGTGGCGTAGCTCAGACACCAACAGTAGTCATTGGCCATGGAGATTCTTGTACGAAGCAAGAAAAGGTAGGTCAAGTTTGCTTATGATAGACCGAGTCAGCACCTATTCGTTGCTCAAGATGGAAGCACAGTGTCAACAGGATGTCCTCCACATCGACGTCTGTCTGTTCCACAAGACGCACTGTGAACACGGAACTCCATAAACGGACTTCAGCCACCAGGCATGTCTACATGCTTTCACGCTCATCGCTCAGGGCTATCTACTTTCTGCAGAAGTGGGGTCGAAAGAGAGAGCTCATATATCATCGGGTCAGTATGGCGAGTTGTCTGTTTCCTTTCCAGCGTCTCATTACTTTCGTATACTTTCTCACATCTTCCACTTGGTTCTAAAGAACTCCCTGGGGTATAACCCACCATGCCGAACACCAAAACAATCCGCATCCCGCACCTCTTCGGTTCAGATGCCGCCTACCAAATGCCACGACCCTACGACCCATCCAAGCCAACATGCGTCCTAATCAACTCCTTCACCATGACCTCAGACCTCTACGCCCCCCAATTCAACAACCCAACCCTCCTAGACGCCATGAACCTCCTCGCAATCGAGCCCTACGGCCACGGCCAAACACGCGCAGGCACAGACACCTTCACCTACTGGGACACCACCATCCTCACCCTCCAAGTCCTGGACGCCCTCTCGATCAAAGGCCCACTCTTCGCCCTCGGCACCAGCCAAGGCGGCTGGATCGTCGTGCGCATGGCGCTGCTCCAAGCGGACCGTATCGCTGGGATCATTCCTTTAGGCACGAGTCTCGATTACGAAAGCGATCGGACCCGTAGGCTAGGGAACTTCGACGCTATCGAGACGCTCACGAAACCGATCCAGGATCTGGAGTCGAAGCATCCGACGCCGGAGTTCGTGATGCCGGATTATTTTCGCGAGTTTCCCATCTATACCGGGTTCGCGAAGGAGGTTGATAAAGCTACTGTGGATTACTGGTGGAAGGAGTATGGGGAGAATTATCAGGGCGATGATGGGAGGAAGCGGTTGAAGGAGTGTTCGATTAATTTGAGGGATCCGGATTGGTTGCATGCGCGGTTGGGTGATGTGAGGTGTCCGGTGTTGTGGTACGATATTGGTGGACGAAAACCTACCATGCCTAAGACATTCGCTAACCTTTCTATCCTTCTGTCTGTAGGTTGCACGGGACGAGCGATCTAGCGTACTCGGTTGCGAATGCGAGGGAGGAGATTGAGATGTTTGTTAATAGCCCTGATGCGAGGTTGGAGGTGGTGGAGGGGGGGCAGCATTATTTGAGTGCTAGTCATCCTGGGGTTGTAGATGATGCGGTGTTGGGGTTTGTTAGGCAGTATTCGTAGTCGTTACCATGAGACAGTCACCAACAAGTTATTACAACAAGATACTTGCAAGGCATGCCTGTCAGATGAATCTTGTCTTGAATTATCACCTCTAATAAAATTCTTTGTTTCTTCCTGTTCGTTGTCATGAATCTCTTATACTGGTGCTTGGCACGCGGAGAGAGTGCCAGATCTCCGGTAGACGAATAACCGTCCGTTCGGGAGCAGAAGCGAGGCAAGGGAGTGGGGATAGCGGATCATCCCTACTCCTCCATGCTTTTGGTATCAAACTCGAACTCTAACTCACCTCGAGCCGTGGAGATCGGCAGAAACACCACCACCTCGCCAAGGACCACAATTCCCCTTCCTAAGAATGAGTCCACCATGCCATTGCCACCGTACACCGAGCTCCCGTCCACGAACATCGCCTTCCGCAGGCCGTCTCGGGCATGAGCTCCAGTAACAACCAACCGAGCATCTTTACGTCGCGCGACGCTTTTTCTCAGCTACCCGCGCCAATCCAAGGACCGAGCCAAAAGCCAGGGTTTCGGAGGCAGTCCACTCCGAATTACTTGGAAAGAAATCGAGTACAACAAGCTGCTGGAGGAGCCGCGCCATTTGCTATTGACACGGTCCCGGAAGGCATCCTACCACCCATCATATATGCTACAACTGCCACTTCAAAGGATACAATCGCGCCGCCGCCGGCATGGCCTCCGCGGGGAATAGCTGAGAAGCAAAGAGCCAGTGCACGGGACGACGGGAGGGTCAAGGGCAGGAGCGTGAGTGCTGGCGAAGCGGAGATCTCCACAACACCACCACCACCCGCAGCATTCGCACCACCAACGTCGCCCACGTCGGCGCGCAAGCGACCTGCCTCCACTCTGGAGGCTTCGTCATTCGGCGACAATCCGCCCACCTCAGAGCCGGCGCTTAAGAGGCCCCGGCTAAAGGCACGCTCAAAACACTTCCTCGATAAATTCAACTTCGGCCCACCAAGTTTCCACCACGCAAACCAACCGCAGTCGCCGTTGTTCTTTAGCAACAGCCCACAGCTACGACCGGCCTTGCCACCTCGGTTCTCCAGCTCGGAGGCCGCGGCGAAAATGTTGTCCAGGACCCGGACCGAAGACAATCACGTAAAGACGGTCAGCTTAGCGCGTGGTGTCGTCAGCGCATCTCAAGTAGCTACGAGCGCTCCTCAGTTTCCGTTTCAAAGTCCGGGAAGCAGACAGAGTATGGAGAGCGTCTCGACTAGAAGTCGAAGTCCGGAGTCCACCTTTGGCCCTAGCAGTGGTGGGAGGGAGATTAGCAGCATGCTCAATTCTATTGGCATTGTTGAGCTACTTGAACAAGATGAACGACCGACATTCATCGTGGATCTCGGCGATACACTGAACTATGGACCTGGTCAATTGACCTTGCTGTTCTGCAATGCATCATTACGATCGTCGAGCGGACTAGACGCGCAGGTGTCAGGTGCAGCGTTAGAAGACGCTTCTCCTGGACCGCAGACGCATTTGCAGTTCAAGTCGTGGCTGATGAGCGCTGCGGTAAACGGGGAGAGCCTGGACGTGTGCTTGCCATCCTTCTTATTCGCCGGTCTTTCATGGAATTGTGCAACGCTCAGGAAACGGTTACGCATCATCTCTGGCTCGTTCATCTCCGCGCCTAGTAGCAGCAAAGGGATGGAACTGCGCTCGAGTGTACCACCTGCCGCGTCAGCCAGTCTGCCACCTCTCGAAGACATTGTTCTGGCAGATGCACTTATGGAACCCAGCGATTACTTTGGCATGGCTGCACCACGAGCCGACAAAAACAGCTCCGATGAAACAGGCAGCACATCAACCATGCAAGCAGTCGCTACTATCGAGCACGGACCACCTTCCACAAACACTCGGATTCTAAGATCGCAAAACGCTATCGTCAGGGATGCGAACCAGATGATGGCATCGAACAGAGATCTGTCAGGAGCAACGCAGCTGCTCTCTTCTCCTTCCACGTACGTAGACAACTCCGGAGCTATGTCCCGGTTCTCCCCCTCCCCCTCCCCAGAGACTGTTCTTACCCGAGCCAGGTTCTCTGACCGGTTGAGCAGCTCCATTGCTACTGTAGCCCACGACAGTCCCTCATTTGACTGGACACGTTTGCCAGTGACGGATTCTATGCCCGCGCACATCCGTTTCGCGCGGAGCATCGACTGGGCGGCGACCAGTCTCGGTCCGATCGAGAATTGGTCGTCGGACTTGCGGCAGATGTGCAACCTGATCATGGCCTCACCGCATCCAGCAGCGATGTACTGGGGCGAGGATCTCATCGCCATCTACAACGAAGCATACATCCTCCTTGCCGGGCAAAAGCACCCGACCTTGATGGGACGGAGTTACTCAGATGCGTGGGCTGAGATTTGGAATGACGTCAAAGACGTCTTTGCTAATGCGAAGATTACTGGAGAAGCTACCATGAAAGATGACGATTGTTTATTCATGGAGCGGAACGAGTTTCTAGAAGAGACGTACTTCAGCTGGAGCATCATTCCTATGGTCGGCGCGGATGGCTCTGTCATGGTAAGCACTGATGGGTGAAAGGGGTTCCCCGAGACGCAATCGGACTCTATGTCGGGCTCCGAGACCTTTTGAACTCCTCGATAGGACTTAGACACTTGCTAACCCTTCTGTTCTGTAGGGTCTCTACAACCCTGCCTTCGAGAAGACACGGAGGAAGATCGCAGAACGACGGATGTTGACGCTTCGTGAAGTCGGTGAACGGACTGCATCTGCGAGAGATGTGAAGGGTTTCTGGGCGCAAGTGCTGGGCTCGTTCGAGTTCAACGACTACGATTCGCCTTTCCTGTTGCTGTACTCTGTGGCAGACGAGTCGGACAGTGATGCCAGTAGCATCCACTCTGGCTCTGTTCTTACGATGAGGAATTGTCAGCTGGAAGGCGCACTAGGTGTGCCTGAAGACCATCCCGCCGGTAAGCGCTAATGGGAAGAAGGGCTCTCCGAGACAGCATGGCATTCCGTGTGGCGCACTGAGACCTTTTACGCTCTTCAATACATCTGAGACTCTGGCTAACCCTTTTACCCTTCTTTTCTGCAGCACCTGAAATTATCGATCTCAGAGCCGGTGTGGAAGGTTTCGGGCCGGTGTTTCGCGAGATCATGAAGACGGACAAGCCTGTGCTGCTAGAAGTTGGGAGTAGAGATCTGCCAGAAAGTCTTCTGCGCGGCTTGCAATTGCGAGGATTCGGGGATCCGGTCAAGGCAGTGGTGATCTGTCCAATCCATCCGACTACTGGCGAAAACATTCTGGGATTTCTGGTGCTGGGTGTGAACCCAAGGTAAGCACTGATGGATGAAAAGGTTCTCCTAGATACGATAGGACTCCATGTCGCGCTCCGAGACCTTTTAGATCCTTTGCGCAGGCTGAGACACTTGCTAACCCTTCTGTTCTGTAGACGGCCCTACGACGACGACTACGCCCTCTTTGTGCAGCTGCTCTCGAGACAGCTCGCGACTTCGCTGGCATCCGTCGTCCTCTTCGAAGAAGAAATCCGGAGAGGCCAGCGGGCAGCTAAGCTAGCTGCACTCGATCGTATCGAGCTATCTGAGCAACTCGCCGCCCGAACACAGGAAGCGATCGAGAGCGAGACAAAATTCACCCGCATGGCGGAGTTTGCGCCAGTAGGGATGTTCATTGCCAACTCTGGTGGTAAGATCACCTTCGCGAACGATACGTGGTATGACATCTCGCGGGTGCCGAAGAATAGCTCAATGGCGGATACGTGGATGAATTCGGTCAATCCTGATGATCAGGAGCTGGTGAAGCGGTTATGGAACGACCTTGTGGTCGAGACGAAAGCTGTCAGCCATGAGTTTAGGTTCAGAGCGGCGTGGGAGGATCGGAATGGCAATCGTGGCGATACTTGGGTGCTGTTCTCTGGATACCCGGAGAAGCATGAAGATGGTCGTTTGAAAAGCATCTTCGGGTCTATCACCAATATCAGCCAGCAAAAATGGGCTGAAGGGATCCAAACGAGGAAGATGGAGGAGGCGGTCGAGCTCAAACGGCAGCAGGAGAACTTTATCGACATCACGTCGCATGAGATGCGCAACCCGCTGTCTGCCATCTTGCAGTGCTCGGACGAAATCATCAGCACTTTGACGGATGCTAAGCAGGCGGGTGCGAAGACTTTACCCGAGACACTGCTCACTAGCTGCCTGGACGCTGCCCAGATTATCAACTTGTGCTCTCACCATCAGAAGAGGATTGTGGATGATATTCTCACACTCAGCAAGCTGGACTCGAAGCTTCTTCTGGTTACGCCCGTTGATGCCCAGCCCTTGACAGTCGTGCAGCGGGCATTGAAGATGCATGAAGGCGAGCTTCAGGCTTCAGACATACAGCTCCGCTTCGTTGTCGACCAGAGCTACCGAGATCTTGGACTCGATTGGGTCCGTCTCGATCCAAGCAGAGTCCTGCAAGTACTAATAAATTTAACAACAAACGCCATTAAGTTTACAGGTACGGAGAGCAAGCGAACCATCACCGTTACTATCGCTGCTTGCTTAGAGCGCCCGAGCGAGAGACCGGACGCACCTGTCCGATATTTCTCTTCGCGGAGAAAGCCTGGAGCAGAAATTGACGACAATGACTGGGTAAGTACTGATGGTTGAAGGGTTCTCCGAGACATGATCAGACCCCAGGTCACGCTCTGGAACCTTTTGGATTCATCGAGAAGGCTGAGACACTTGCTAACCCTATTACCCTTCTGTTCTGTAGGGCGACGGGCAGAAAGTGTACATTCACTTCGCTGTCCGCGATACCGGTCGTGGTCTCAACCCAGAGGAGAAGAAGATGCTGTTCATGCGTTTCTCGCAGGCCAGTCCGCGTACGCACGTCCAATATGGAGGGTCAGGCTTGGGTCTCTTCATCAGCAGGGAGCTCACGGAGCTACAAGGCGGCGAGATCGGCGTCGAGTCCGAAGCTGGCAAAGGCAGCACATTCGCGTTCTACATCGTCGCACGTAAGAGCACAGCGCCCCCGGATGTTGACGCCGCGGGTAGCGTTAAGCACTCTATGTCCGCGCACGCCGACGCACGGAGCAAAGCCGTCGCTCAGGCTGCGAAGAAAGGCGCCGACGCTACCGTGAAGTCGTCCGCCAACGGCATTGCACCCAAGCCGATGCGGCACCGCGTTCTCATTGTCGAAGACAACCTCGTCAACCAGCGGGTGCTCCAGAAACAGCTCAAGAATCTGGGAACGGAAGTGCATCTTGCGAACCACGGAGGTGAAGCGCTCGAGAAGCTGCGGCAGTCTACGTACTGGGCGGCTAATGCAGGCAAGAAGGATGCGTTACAGCTCGGGGTCGTGCTTATGGACCAGGAGATGCCTGTGATGGATGGGCTGACGTGCACGAAGAAGATCCGGGAGTTGGAGGCGGAGGGCTTGTTGACGGGGCATGTGCCGATTATTGCTGTGACGGCGAACGCGAGGGCGGAGCAGGTGCAGACGGCTAGGGATGCTGGGATGGTGAGTGACCCCTTTTCGCTTATGATAAGTGGTGGCATGGTGAACGGTTTGACTGACAGTTTACAGGATGATGTGGTGTCGAAACCGTTTAGAATACCGGAATTGGTGCCCAAGATCGAGGAGCTGATTGCGAAATACCCTGCACCTTCTCCACCATAGCATCGCGAGAGGAACACCAGCTTTATCGCGAGAAAAGAATACGAGTTCTCTATTGGATATTTTGGGCTCGGAAAGATGATTTGGCGTCGTGGCGATGGAGGACTTCTGGGCTTGGAGGGGACGTACACGACTTGACGCATTCATGCACAGCGTTGGCGCATGGGTGGTGATGCATTTTGACCGAGCGAGTGCGTATCACAATTGGAGGCTTGCTCGACAGGGTCGACATCGCAGTAGGAGGCCTGAGGAATCGGTAGATGGGATGTACATCGCCTATGACAATCAATCGGCCGTGTCATTTATCATCTCCAAGCTCGAAGTCCTAGTGACGAGGGTATGTGAAGCTGAATCGCAAGGGAGTGTCATCTGTCCAAGGAGATAAGTGTCCAACGAGAACACCACTCCATCACCTTCCCCCCCTTCAAGAAGTCAAGCAGGTCTTTGTTGATCTCCTGGGCATTCAGGTTCGGCAGCGCGTGCGCACCACCCGGATACTCCTTCAACCTCCCATTCGGCAAGAGCTTGATCCCCGCCCTCGCGCTGGTATCGATAGGGACCTGCATCTTGTCAGCAACCTTCAAACCCAGGAAGGAAGTGTGAGATTTACGATCTGGTCATCGTCCCCATGCAGCAACAGAACAGGAATCTCCATCCCCTTTAGATCCTCCGTCGAGTCCGTTTCCGAAAATACCGTAATGCAATCATACGCCCCTTTGAAACTCGCAATCATCCCCTGCTGCCACCAACTCCAAATCATCCCCTGGCTCACTTCCGCTCCAGGGCGATTACATCCGAAGAACGGACCAGTCGGAACATCGATGAAGAATTGTGCGCGGTCTTCATTCATACCCGCTCGGAACCCATCGAACACCGACTTAGGCAAACCATCCGGATTAGCGTCCGTCTGCAGCATAAGTGGTGAGATAGCCGAGATCAGGATAGCTTTCGCAACACGTTTGGTTCCGTGACGGCCGCAATATCTGGCTACCTCGCCTCCGCCAGTGGAGTGCCCGACTAGCATCACGTCCTTGAGGTCCAGGTGCTCGAGTCACCCGTGCAAGTCGTCGGTGTAGGAGTTCATGACGTTATGGTCCCAGGTCTGGTCGCCTCGGCCGTGGCCACGTCGGTCGTGGGCAACTACTCGGCAACCATTGTTGGCCATGAAGACCAGCCGGTTGGACCAGTCGTCCCCGCTGAGGGGCCAGCCGTGCGAAAAGACGACGGTGGGAGAGCCGGTGTTGTTCCGGTCTTTGTAGTACATGCTGCAGCCATCTTTGAGGGCGATAGAAGGCATCTTGACTCAGTGAGACTCACGGTGTGAAAGCGCAGACTGAGCGAAGTGCGAGTACTCTCTCATGTTCTTGTACCTGTACGATAATGCTGGTACACTGCACGTGTTTATGCGTCATTGCTGAAGTAATGCCACTGTAGCTTATCAAGCGTCTTCAGCTCGCCAGTTCAGTTTGACGGTGAGGTGTCATTCTGCGATGTGCTTTAGCGATCGTCTAGGTAATCGAAACATAGAGCCAGGATTGAACAATTGATTGGACGCTGTAGGACCACTTTGTGCGCTATCAGCCGATATCTCAGGCTCCCCAATGCGATGTCTGCTACTTTCAGCAAGTCCAACAAGGTAGCAATACCCGACGTGCTTGCACTCATGCACCTTAGCTGAGCTTATGTGAGTTAAGCTTAATAAGCTTCGTTAGCTCATCGACATGCTTGCAACCATGTCCTTCACACATGTACAACTGTACTTGGTTGTTGCGACTCGCTCTGCCCCTCATCCGCCCTCGCGTACCAGCTCCGGGTGTGGTGTGATCAGTTCCACGGGCCGAACTGCTCGGCGTAATACCAATGGCAGCTTGGGATGCCGGAGACATGTGGCACCGTTCAACGTGCAGGCATGTTCGGGGCTCGGTGGATAGTCTCATTAGATCATGATTGGGTATATCGAAACATAGATCGTACAACCATACCAAGCTCCACTTCACCAACTCCTTGCTCACACTACATCCGGACCCACCATAATCCTGCGCTACCAGACCCAGATCAAGAGTTGCTGATCATCGAATCGCGCTCTGCAGATAGAACTCGGCCGCCTCGACAATGCGAAGATACTCGCCTGCGACCTTCCATCGTCGATCAAGCAACACGAGTAACTCTTTCAGCTCCAGCAGTCGCTCGCCGCACGTCGGATCCGAGGTTTCGCGAACGTACCACGCGTCTGTGACCACATCGTTAGCATCAAGTGATAACGAGATGTAGCTTTGGGATTAGAGAGCTTACAGTTCGCAGCAGCCTGATAGATGGCATCCACAACCAACGGCGACACCGCTGCCACCCCTTTTGAGTCAACATTCCTCCGCACCCTGCGCGCGAGAAACAAAACTCGGCTGGAAATTTCCTCCAGCCCGTGAATACTCGCTTGCTGCATCTGCAGCTGCTCCTCACCCATTGAAAGTCCAGTCCCTCTACCATGCTCAGCGCCGGGCCCGGCTTCTCCAGCCAGATGTAAGGTCGATGCTTGCTCCGTGCAGCTGTAGGCATCGTAGAGTGTCAACAGACCAGAATATGCGATGGCCATGGATGTGTAAGGGGCGGAGGTCTCGAGATCGTTGGTATCCATGAGCTCAGGAGAGGCGGTGTCATCTGGAAGCACATCGGCGAGAGCACGGAGTGTACGGCTAATTTGAAGCGCTTCGCCGAAGCGGTAGGAAAGGGGCAATTGTTTGTCGTCGATGTGCGCGATTGCTTTGCCGAGTAGGTGGGCAGACTGACAGGTTCGTGCGAAGGGACTCACGCGGGTGGTTTGACTTGCTGAGAGGGACAGAGGCGCGGCTACGAGCATTTGTCCGCGGTCCCAGGCAGCATCGTCCGTTGGCAGATGACAATCTAGGCCTGGATCGTTCGAACCGAAAGACTTGCCACGGTGTCCAATATTGATGAAGCGGTCAAGGACTATGACACCCCACCAGACCCGGCGGCGTTCTTCCTGCTCGGTCCAGGTGCTGGGTCTGGCGAGCATCTGCGGTACGCCCTTTGCATGAAGGCCCATAGCGTGGCCGAGGCGAGCACTGGCACCGATGCTGAGGTAGGCGGCCGGATAGACGCAGTGGCCGAGTTCATATAGGGAGATGAGGCAGAGCGACTGAATGAGCTGAATGGAGAAGCCGTTTTGCGCTTCCACGTAGCTGTAGAAAGATTTGACATCCAGGTAGAGTTGTGTCTGCGGTGGCTGGCCTTCCGGTATGTCGCTGCAGATCAGTTTCATAGCCAAGAACAGGAGAGCAATGTCGGCCCCAGGTTCGTGGAGAGGATTCGCAAGGTGTTGGTACAGGCGGATCTTGGATATGATGGGGTAGTATACATGCACAGTGGCAAAGTAGTGCTCGATCATCTCTCGAAGCTCGGCAGAGCTGCCTAGGGCTGTCAGAGCACCAGGAGGGACTTTGACATGCGGAGCCTGAATCTGAAGGCGCTCGTACTCGAAGGCATTGGAATCCAAGAAGAACAGAGATGGAAAGGATGCTGGACCTGTCCACGGAGGTGGCCGTCCTGGCGATAGCAGAAGGGAGGCTGGACTGTTGCCATTGAGGCTATTACTGCTATTACTGCTGCTGCCATTCGGGGTACCATTAGTACCACTCTGGAGAGATCCGCTGCTTTGAGTCGTAGTCCGTAGTAATTGCTCTAGGCTAGCGACTTGATCTTTGAGCGCCGCAAATTCCTCTGGCGATGGTTGGTTGGTCTGCGTCTCAGCGCTGTAACCACAGTTACGACCAATCCGCAGACAGAGTGAGCAAGTCGGGAGCTGTTTGTCGCATCTGCGTTTCTGCTTTCGACAAGATCCGCATGCTTGAGGCGCTATCTCTGATGTCGTCCGTTCCTGTCCGTCGTGATCCTCCATTGCGCCGCTTCGACCGCCTTGATTAAAGAGGAGCGTTGTTGTCGCTAGATGCCAAACGGGCAGTACGCCGTCGAAGTCGGCCGTCTCTATTAGATCCAAGAGCCACAGTCAGTCTCAACACTTTGTATACAGCTGTCTTCCAAACGCTGAGCCGAGTTCTCACCATCTTCATTCAGCCGATCATATGAACAGCCTCAGGCATTACAGATATGGTTCGGGCCGCCCGGCAAACGACGCTGAAACTCACGGCTTGACAAACTCCATCTTACAGACCACCGTCTCTACAAACAGCCTACTACGGCAGTCGAAAAGATGACGAAGGTCGGCCGTCCACAGAAGGTATGTCACCTAAACAACCCACTCACCTTATATGAGTAAAGGCTGATCACATCTTAGTACGACTGGGAGGACAAGAAGGAGATATGCGCAAGGCTATACAACGAGGAGAAGCTCAGCGGCACCCAGATTGTCGACTACTTTGCCAAACACTTCGGTATCCCACCCTCAGACCTGCCCAACCCGGCCCAGTTCCACAAGAAGTTCAAGCAATGGGGCTTCGAATCGCGACGCGCTCCCCTGCCGCCAGACCAGGAGGAGAAGCTGCTGGCCAGAATCAAGGAGCTGTATGTCCAGAACTTCGCCGCCAAGGCTATTCAAGCCAAGATCAACGATGAAGGCTGGGATCTGGACGACTACCACTTCCTCAGGTTTCGGAAAAAGCATGGGCTGATGCTGCGGCACAACAAAGGCTACCAGCCCCTGCCGCCCAAGGAGAAGAAGAGGAAGGCCACAGACGACGTGGACGAAGAGCGACAGGCTGCCAGGGAGGCTGCCATGATTCCTCGTTCTAACACACTGGGTGTCTCCGTACCACAGTCCGTCGAGTATGCACCGCAAGCTGAACCAGCAAGTCTCCCTCCATTGGCTCCGGAGGAAGCTGCTCGCCGAGCACAGCGTGCGCAGGAGCTCGAGGCCTCAAGTGAGCAGCTATTGCAGACCCGCAAGCGTCGACGTCGTATCAGAGGCTGGGGCCACATGGGGCCAGATCCCGCTGGACTGGAACCCCGCTATAGGTCCGAGACCAGTCTTGACGAGTGCAAAGCGTTCCTTCATCTCTCAAACGACCTCTACAACCAGATCCGCAACGAGTTCGAAGCAATCTGCCGTGCCGATGGAGTCATGAAGATGTCCGAATGTGCAGATGGTCAGTGGCAAAACGTCAAAGACAAGCTGATCCGCCAAAACACCTATCTGAGTTCGGTTCTGCATCCACTGCAAGGAGATATCGAGAAGAAGAGCATTGCGGTGAAATGCATCTGTATGGACGTCACTAAGCGTATGAGGACCATGAGCAAACAGATCAGCACTGCGGATGCGAACAACATCCTCGAACTCGACCCTTTGCAGTCCAAAGAAATCCGCCGTCAGCTATATGGAATTTTGAGAGCAGATCATTTCACAACCGTGGTAGCTTGCGGAAATGACCATCTCGAAGAGCTACGCCAGCAGTGGTACGCTCAGTCGGAGTTCCTCACTCGCGTAATAGCAGAAGGCGATCCCGAGAAGCTCAAGGCGCTCAAGCTGCTGGATCGTGACACGCGCAAACGATTTGGCGAAGATCGCAAGAAAGATCCCGAGTCTACAGCCTATGCAAAGCCTAAGAACTACGGACCTGGTCCTGGTCCAGCGACTGGCCCCGTGAGGATGAAACGTGGACCTCTCCGCACCTACAACGAGTGCCAGGGGGAGTCTCCACAGCCTTCTCCGTCAAACAATACCAACAACACGAATAACAACACTCCCAGTGTCTCTCGTCCGACGGAGAACTTCTCCGCCGCCTCTCGCCGCACCATCGCCGCGGTGGGCCCTGCCTGGATTGGGCACCAAGTTCCAAGGTTTCAATCGACGACTATCGCTGATATGATGCCACCCATCAACTTCGACATCGATCCCGCGCTCGATCAGCTTGGTCGTCCAAGTCACGGCCCGTTCTGGCCGCCCATGGCCTCTTTCGACTCGGATGATCGTGGTGCTGACCCGCTCTCGCTGTCGAATGGGCAACCAGTGCATGCAACCCGTCCAGCTCACAATGAGGCCAGGCCAGCCAGTTCTTCGACGGCAAGCATCCCAGCTTACTTTCGTCTCTCAAACACCTCCTCGCTTATTGGTCATCACCCGCGTATGTGGCTTGGTAAGCTCTCCTCGCAGTCAGTGCATGCGCTTCACACGGCTGCGACTGCGAAAGCGGGTGCGGCTACTGTCAGAAGGGTGCAAGGGATTGTGAAGAATGCAGATGGCGGCGAGGACAGCTACTTGATCGAGAACGAAGACGAGTTGGAGGTGTATCTGGGCGAAGCTGGCGAGAAGGCGACATTTGTTGTGGAGTTGGTCGGAGGGTATGCGTGATCCCAAGATCTTGAAACAAGTGACAAGCTGTGGAGGTACGATGGAACTGCGGACTTCCACCATCAGGCTGTGAGCGAAACCGAGAGCCAACATAGAGCCGAAATCCTGGACCCTGCACATACGGTATTTATCCTGACTCGGAAAGACTCGCGAAGCATAAGCATTGTGCGTCGTTTTCGTTCGGTACAGTCATCGGATCTAGTCCTTCAGTTCCAGTAGTACGTGTTCGACTAGACGGGAGTTTCAAGAGCTTGCTGTAGAGCACATCTTCACCAGGTTCGTTGTATGCGGGGAGTGGCGGCAGGGGTACAGCCCCGAGCTCGAATGCCCTGCATGAGCACAACGGGCAAATATGCCTTACTTGCCGTCGACCTTGCGCTCAGTTGTCGACCATTGTAGTGTCGATAAAGGTATGATAATGCGCGCTTTGGCCGTCGAACTTTTATAGAGATTCTATGGCCACAATTCTGAGCAATCATTCACGATCAGCAATGGATGCTTCTGACGTACTGCTCGTCCGCGTTACTGCAACAGGACATCACGCGATACCTTGCACATTGCTGTACATATTCCTTGAGCTCGGATGAATGTCTTCCGAGTCATACTGATCCCCACAGCAGACGATCCTTCCACCAGAATTAAGCTTAGGTCAGTGCCAATGGTGGGCCTAATCACGAGTTTAACTATCCAACCCACTTAGTTGCCTCGTTAGGGCAGGTGTTGGTTGTTGCGTACAGTATAAAGCGGTGCTCCATTCACCTCGGAGCTGAGAAGTAGTTCGTGTCACCTAGGGCTGATATAAGTCGAGCAGTTGCTACATTGGTGTATTCCTGTATCAATCCGTTTCGTGTCTATCGTACTACATGCTTGATACGTTTCACCGCCGTTCGTGACCATCTTTATTTCCGCGGACCTCTCTTGCCCACATTGCAATTGTCAATCACCTCTCGTTGACAGATTTCCGAAGCCGGTCTTGTAACTCCCTTAACACATCGACAATCCCATAGCCTCGACGAGAATGACGCAAGACGAAGTAGACAACGTGAAGGCGAGCATGCCGGCTACGGGTACGGCCTTTTCCTCGACGTCGATATGGTTCTCGTCGCTCATAGTTTGTGGCAGATCTCAATGGCCCACAAGTCACCGGCACTGGCAATTTCATGGAGAAGTATGCCGCCGAGCGAGAGAAGCGACTTGATGCCAAAGGCGTTGGCCAGTATATCGATCTCATTGAGTCCGATAAGTATGGAAAGTTCATCGAAGATCCTTGGGTCGAGCTTGGCACGCCTATCAAGGAGCCGGTGCCCGATGGTGGACGCTGCAAGTTCTTGATCGGTTAGTATTTGAAAGATCCCCCGCATGCTATCGGCTGTGGCATTGCTGGCATGAGGCCCGCCTGCACCAGCTGGCGCTGGGTTTGGTGGTATGCTCTACGCGGTTCAACTTAATCAAGGCTGGCTTTAGTGCGAATGATATCGTGATCGTTGATCCAGCGGGAGGTTTCGGCGGGACGTGGTACTGGAACCGCTATCCAGGACTCATGTGTGATGTCGAAAGCTACATATACCTGCCGCTACTCGAGGAGATGGGATATATGCCCAAGCGCCGATACGCATCGGGATATGAGATTCGAGAGTATTGCAACAGTGTGTGTACGAAGTATGGGCTGCACGATCGTGCAATGTTCCAGTCGAGAGCAAAAAGCATGACCTGGGATGAAGTAAAGAAGGACTGGGTGGTCGAAATCGTTAAGAAGCCGAAAGGAGGCCAAGAGAGCTTGCTTACATTGCGAACAGACTTTGCGATGATCGCTCCTGGTTAGTTGCTTTGTGACAGTGGGTCAACATGTACTAACTGTTGATTCAAGGTGTCTTGAGCAATGCGAAGCTTCCGAACGTCGACGGTATCGACAGCTTCGGAGGCCATATGTTCCACACAGCTCGTTGGGATTACAACTACACTGGTGGAACCCCTGAGCAGCCTGATCTGACTGGTCTGCGCGGGAAGAAGGTCGCCATTGTTGGCACTGGCGCTACGGCAGTGCAAGCAGTCCCCGAGCTCGCGAAGTATGCAGATGAGCTGACCATCTTCCAACGCACACCATCCGCCATTGACGAAAGAGGGAACCGCGACACAGATCCCGAGTGGTTCCAGACTAAAGTCGCGAGACATCCTGGCTGGTTTCGAGAACGAAACTTGAACTTTGCCGCGTTTCTGACAAACCCGGGAACGAGGCCGGCAGAGGATATGGTCGACGACGGATGGACGCACATGCCCTCGTACTCCGCTCTGGTCGGAACTCGAAAGCCAGTGACGATGGAGAACGTCCAAGAGCACGTTGGAGCTCTCCACACCTACGATTACCCACGACAAGAGCGTGTCCGCCAGCGAACGAAAGGTATCGTCGATGACTCCGCCACTGCCGAAGCGTTACAAGCCTGGTATCCGTCGTGGTGCAAACGGCCTTGCTTCCATGATGAGTATCTACAAGCTTTCAACCTGGAGAACGTCAAGCTCGTCGACACCGAAGGCAAGAGCATCGATCGCATTGTCGAAATTGGCATTGAGGTCGCCGGCAAGACCTACGATGTTGGTGCGTTGATCCAGCCCATCTTGCAGAATGTATCTCTCTGAACCGACTGACCATGCCATCTAGACGTCATCATCTGGAGCACCGGCTTCCGAAGCCCCGTCGTCGGCAGCAACGCAGGTAAAGCGAACATCGTCGTAGCTGGCAGGAATGGTGTGTCCATGGAAGACCTCGCTGCAAAAGGCGAGCTGGGAACACTCCACGGTACCTCTGTCCGCCACTTCCCGAACTTCTTCACGCCGGCACCATCGCAAGTCGGCTTCAGTGCAAACTTCACGTTCGTGGCAGACACGTTGACTTCTCACCAAGTGCTCATCATTTCTGAGGCCATGAAAAGGGCAGAAAAGGGCCAGAAACCAGTGATCGAGCCCAGCCAGGAAGCCATGGATGAGTGGGCTATGCGGGTCCTTGGAGGAGCTGCTACTTTTGCTGGGATGATGGGCTGCACGCCTAGTTACTTCAACAAGGAGGGTGAGATCGATCGAATTACGGACCCTGCGGCGCAGATGAACATGGCGAAGTACGGAATCTGGCCGTACGGTTTCCAGAGCTATTATGACATCCTCCAGGAGTGGCGCGGTGAGGGCAGCATGAAGGGTCTAGAAGTGTCTGTAGTCGGCTGAAAGTCGAGATGAATGACACTTTGTTGGCCATGCAAACCACGATCCAGCTCACAACCTGCGGTTGTGCCCAGTGCAAAGCCAGTTCCCGACGGCGTCCGGTGAGATGTCGAACATGTAACGTCCAGTCAAGATTCACACGCCATGTGTGGAGGAACATGCTCTCCGCGCAGGCTAGACCCGAGCCATGTCGTTGTATTCGCAGAAGTGCGATTGAAAATTGTACGTGAATGGGTTAGATCCCGCGCGGCCGCTGCCGTCGGCAACAGATAAGGCTAGCTTACTGCCTATCTTGACGATATTGTGATCGTGTGTCCAATGGTCTATCCTGCTTGGATCGTTACTGCAACGACATGCTAACGTTGGCATCATCGAACGGGACGATCGTTGAGATTGAGCATCGAGTCTGGTCTTATATTACGGACCAACTGTGTATAAAGGTAGAGACATTTCCTGAAGCTCCCATAACACCTCTTTCCAACATCAACTCTCAGATATCTCTTGCTTCAACTGTCCGTCACCTCCAGTCTTGGAAACCCAGACCTTCCCACGTCACAATGTCTTCCAACTACATAAAGAATGTAGCAATCGTAGGCGTAAGCACCCTCCCCCCCCCCTCGCCCATCTCCCCCCCCCCTGGCTCACAGCCCGCTAGGCCGCCGGCAACAGCGGCACCTTCATCACACGCGCCCTTCTTGACACAGGCAAACACACCATCACCGCCCTCACCCGCGCATATAGCTCCAGCAAGTTCCCAGACAGCGTCACAGTCAAAACAATCGATTACTCCGACCCCTCAACCATCGTCTCAGCCCTTCAAGGCCAAGATGCCCTCGTCATCACTCTCGGCGGGATGGTCGCCAAGGACACGGAGACGAAGTTGATCGAAGCCGCTGGTGAGGCGGGGGTCAAATGGATCTTGCCGAATGAGTGGGCGCCGGATACGGCGAATGAGGCGTTGGTTAAGGATGTGTTTGTGTTTGCTGGGAAGCGTGAGTCGTATTCGTCCCATTTTGCAGGAGAGCAGTAGATTCGCTAAACGAAACGTAGCTGTAAACCGCAAAGCCATCGCCGATCTAGGCAAGAGCAACTACATCGCCATTTCGACCGGATTCTGGTACGAATGGAGTCTCGCCATCGGTCCGGCATTCGGCATCGATACTGTGAACCGGAAGGTCACGTTATTCGACGATGGCGACACGAAGATCTCCACGTCCACGTGGCCGCAAGTCGGCCGGACCGTCGCGTCCCTCCTCTCCCTCCCCATCAAGGCCGAAGGTGGTAATGAGACTTGCCTGGAGAACTTCGCGAACAAGGTCATCTACGCCTCCTCCTTCACCCTCTCCCAAAACGAAATGCTCGCCTCTGTACTCCGCGTCACGGACACCAAAGACGCCGACTGGACGATCACGAAAGAGAGCTCACGTGAGCGCTTCACGACCGGGCTGGAGGAGATCAAGGAGGGTAAGCGGATCGGATTCGTGAAAATGCTGTATACGCGTGTTTTCTTCCCGGACGGCAGTGGTGATACGGAGCACAACAATGGGTCGGTAAATAAGGTGTTGGGGCTGCCGAAGGAGGATTTGGATGAGGCGACTGGACGGGCGGTGGAGAGGGCGAAGGTGGAGAAGCAGTGGGCTGATGAGTAGGTGCGGAGCGGTGATTGTATCGTGGTGTGACGGATCGCAGATCGTGCTAGATCTCGGAAGACGGATTAGCAGTACATGAATAAAGATCGTGCTAGATCTCCAATGACAAATTAGCAGTACATGGAAGTTTGGGGCTGCAGGATAATTGCTTTCCGCGTTCTATGTGTTGTTACAGATCGCTCCCCTCAGCTCTAGTATATACATCTAGAATTTGTACACTTGCGACTGGTCGTACCCAAGCTCGGACAGATAGCCAGTCAACTCGCCCTGCTCCGCTGGGCTCTTCTTCGCTCCAGAAATGGCCTTGTACATGCCTGGCGGTCCGCAGACGAACACCTTGATGTTCTCTTCCTTTGGACCTGGGATGATTTCCTTCAACAGGTCCTTCGTGACGTGACCCTTGCCCTGTTTCCAGCCTTCTGGGGGGTTGTCGAGGACGTAGAATGCTCGGAACTGGTCTGGCTTATCGCTCTCGAGTTGGTCGAGTTCTTTCTTCAGTAGGATGTCTTCTTTGGTGACGTTGGCGAATATGAGTGTGACTTTCGTCTTGTCCTCTGGATTCTTGGCGATTGCGCGGGCGAGCTGCCACATGGGCGTGATGCCGGTACCACCTGCAATCAGGGCGATATGGTTGTGCTTGTTTGCTTGCCAAGGATATTTCGGGATCGGACCTTTCATTTCGAGTTTGTCGCCGGGTGACATGTCGTGGATGTGCTCGGACATTGGGCCGTTCGGGTAGCGTTTGACGATGAAGTCGAGGTATCCCGGTGTATCTATCAAAGGTGTTAGTTCAATATGGTGTGTTTCGATGGTCGTTTTGAATATCTACGAACCTTCGTCGCTGACGGGTGTGTATGGCCGGATCGTAGGTTTCTCGTCATTAGGACCCTTGAACTTTGTGATCAACGCGCTCGCGATCGTCAGACCGCTCACAGCATCGTCCTCATCGAACTTGAACCGGAAGCGCTTGGTGTTCTTATTGAGCTCTTCGACCTTGTCAAGCACGAGAGGTACGAAGCCTTGATCGCCACCTTTGAAGACCTTCAACGGGGCGTCGGCTTTCGCAGGGACATTCTTCTCCTCATCCTTGCTCGCCGGTGCCTTCGATTCTGCTTTCTGGGCGCCGCTGTTGAGGTACCATGCCCCTAGGCCCAGGACACCGGCACCGGCGCCACCGTACATGAGCGCATTGCTGCCGCCGGCGGGCTGGGTCGACTCGGATGCCCAGCGGCGGGCGTGCTGCAATGGCTGCGTTAGCACGTGGTTGATGGGCGGTTTCGTTCAAGCCGAAAAAGCTCGTCATTACGGAAATAGCTTACCCGTGACAGCTGAGTTGCTGGTCTGAACGCTCGAGTCGCAAACATGATGTTGAGTAGTGGAGTGGGAAAAGGAAACAGAGCTCTCGAAAGTCGGCAGAGCCTCGAGCTTTGGCGACGGGGGCCAAAGCGGAAGGTTCCGGGTCATGTCCTCACGTTAAGCGCAAACTCACTTCCATCTTCACTTCCATCTTCATGCTCAGCTTCAAGCTCATCGACGCGTTGTTGCGTCTGGAGAATCTGGCGGTACGCAAGTTATGAGATGAAGAGCCGATTCGGATGGCAGCAGCGCGTAGACGAGGTGTCTTTCATGGAAAATGTCTTCCACAGCTGAAGCTGTAAAAGATAGGACAAACCACCATCTCTCAGAACTGAATGATTGATACTTTCTGGACCTTTGGACGAGACCGTCGATCTCCTTAGTCAGAGTGCTACGCTTGCACAACTCCTCCTACTCGGCGCCGGCTTCACTTAGTGCTACTGCTTTGCATGCCGTCAAGCCATTCTTGGACCTCCATCATCTCCCCAGACACGTTTCCTGACCCCCAGCCCGCTTTCACTTGGCCTTCATAGCCGCCTCCCGGTCCTGCAGGATCTTCGCAATGGCCGGACGCGCCTTAGTACGCTCCAGCCAGGCGTTGAGGACGGGGAAGTCCTTCTCGAGGTGGATTTTGTCTCCGAACAGGGGCACAACGGCATACCACGTTACGAACGCCGCATCCGCGTAGCTGAACTTGCCACCAACAAGAAACTCCTTGTCCTTCAGGAAACGGTCAAGGACGCCAGAGACACGCCCGATCTCGTTAACGTAGCGGTCGATAACTCCGGGAAGCTTCTCGGGGTGATAGACGGTAAACCACACCGCCTGCCCGAAATACGGACCCTGGCCGGAGACCTCGTAGTACATCCACTGCTTCGCCTCGAAGTACTCTTTCGTGCCTATGGCGAAGCTGATGGTGTGTTGCTTGTCGTAGGTCTCGACCAGGTACTCGATGATGGCGCCCGTCTCCCACAGCGTGATGCCCGTGTTTGGATCCTCGATTGCGGGCACACGGCCGTTGGGGTTGATCGACTCGTACGGTTGCTTCTTCATGTCCGGGAAGTCGATCATCTTGTGTGTGTAAGGGACGTTGAGCTCTTCGAGGATCATGGCTACCTTCCACGCGTTGGGTCCTACGCACAGAAGAGCGATAGGGTCAGCGAACGCCTTGGACAAGGTAGGCTTTGCCCTTCAATCTGCTTACCGCTGTCGTGGCCCCAGAGAGTGATTGGCTTGAGAGACATGCTTGCTGCGCTGGTGTGGGTGCGGGCTTCGTGGTTCAGAATGGTGGATGGATACGGTAAACTGTGCTTGAGTCTGATGCAGGAGACGCTGATTGTGCCTATAGGACGGACATGCTGTCGCTTTAAGTAAGAGCAACAACAGCACCATCGTTCTGTCAAACCCTAACCCTAAGCTTCCACGGAACTCCACGATTATTCATTCCGGTCACGGCGTGAGATGTTCACGTGACGTGTCCTCCGCAATTCAGCTGACAAACGGCTTCGACTTACAAACGGCTCCGACTTACGAACGGCTCTGACTGACCAACATCTCGGGCTTGGCCAACATCTCGGGCTTGGCCAAGTTCAGGCGTCTTAACGAAACTTGACACTTGGAGCTGGCTCGCGCATTTGGACGCTCGTATGCGACAGAAAAATATCCGAGATCAAAGATGAGGCAGTGTGCAACGGGTACGTTGTCGTTGACACTGTTCTTCAACAGTCCACCCAGCACGCGAAAGAGACCACCTCTTCTTTGACTCGACACAACGATATCCTCACTGCCAGGAGCCATATCACGGATCCGCTTCCTCTGGCTAGCCACACATCACTTCTCCTGGGTCTCTCGCACAGCTGCTTCGATCTCCACGGCGACGGCATCACGCATTCACAGCGCTTCCCATTCCATACCAGCCTCGCCTGACTTTGTATGCTCACAGTCCATATCGTCGAGCCAATTTTGGATCTTCGCCATCCCGGAATGGTCTCTACCACTGCTGCTGGTATGGGCGGCAAGATTGGCAGCGGTAAGTTGGTGGGTGCCATCGTCGTTGACGCCGCCGCTCGTGGCTCTGGCCGTCTGGACCCGGGCCAAGGGCACGTCGGAACCGGCTGTCGATCTCATGCTACGATCCAAGTCAAAAGATATATTGATACAGTAAGTCAATGGGCTAGCACGCAACCGGCATACCTGTGGCCTGAACCATTGGTCACAAGCTGGCTTTGCTGTGCCATTGTGTCTCGCAGGGCGATGCGCCAGAATTGATCAATCCCAGGTGGACGTGGTTGATCTCACGACCAGATGATCGACATAAAGATCGGTTGGAGTGTGGGATTGTGAGTTGGGAATTACAAGATATTCCTAACACGTAAGCAGTTGCAAAACGAGTTGAACACAGACGAACAGTCACGTTCAGCGGAGTAACAAGCACAGTCTTATATCTTCGTCTTTGCACAAGAGAGATCGCTCCTAAGTGTGCAGATCGAGTGTAAATTGCACACACTCATGGACAAGCATATAAGGTTGGCTGGATGCGTCGGCATACTGACGAGACAGGTTGCCTTTTGTCTACTCCATATCCGCCCTAAGCCAACGGTGCCTCCAATCAGTGGTCGAATGTCAGAGTTGCACATCGGTCGTGCAGTTCAAGGGTGAGTGCAAAAGCGAGATGCTGATAGTTTCAGGCGTAGCACCCTGCTGTAGCGGTGGTGCTTCTCGGCAGCAACAGACGTCGGTAAACATTTGCACCCGGCGAGTGGAGAATCTGCACGTTGAAAGCACCAATAAGTGTCTGCTGGAAGCAGAAGCTACACCACACCCTGCAAATCTAAGTCTCGATCGTGTCGTCGTTGGTTGATACATTACCAGGTCTTCAGTAGATCGTGAGGTTGCGGCATGGGCCATTCAGCATGTCATCGCACGTCCGGGTCGGGGCAGGTTGGGGCAGGCTCGAGGCAGGTTGGGGAATCTGCACATTTTCTGCACATGATTGCCACCACAGTCAGGCACTGATCAAACGTGGCGTTGCGCTAACGCACGACCCGCGGGATACCAACTCAGCTCCCTGAGCCTTGTATGGTGGGCTGTAGCGACATGTCGCTACAGCCTACCATACCTTGACATCGGACACGAGGGATAATCTGCACATCCGTGTTTCAATGTGCAGTTCTGCCTTGTTCATGGCTTTCTGAACACCGACACTTTTTTCCTCAGCGATGCAAGCTATCCAGCTTTTGGGGGTCTCAACGTCCTCAGTTGACCAGCAGGCATTTCGCTCTCCTATCATGCCACGCCTGAGCCTGGAGAGCTGGTTATACAGTCCAGCCGACGTCACCCAGCTCAGTGTCAACCCATCATAAGCCGATATGACGAAAGACTGGGAGGATGTCAAAGACGAGGCTTGTCAACTCTGTCGCGCGGGTCGAAGCCTCAAGTATCTGGAGGCTCATTTCGCACGGCACAGAGGGTTCCGAGCATCGTGGGTTGACCTCTTCGCTGTTCGTGTCGTATACTGACAACGTTCAGAACTCGTGCGTGGCGGAGCAAGCTCAAAGAATGGGGCACGAAACGCAGAGATCGACGGCGAGAGCCAGGACCCAGAGGTGCCCAAAATACTGCATGTGTCCAGGATAATACGCAGTCGGCATCCATTATCCGATACACCGCCCCATCTGCAGTCCTGTCCCAGATCATCCGAGAACATAACTCCGTCGAACCCATACCATCATGTCCGACGGAGCCGGTCAACATATCGCTCAATGCTCCCCAACCATCTCTTCACCACCGACAGGAAGTTGTAGTGGCAGCTTCGTTGCAACACAATGAGCTAGGGGGGGGTTTCCTCCAAGCGATGATGTCTACGAATGGCATAAAATCCTCGGTACGGCCAAATCATACAATGAGGCCCAGATGTACCTTGACCACTACACATTTCACCCCGGGCGGCGGAATATTCTCCATCACACGGCAATCCAACGTGATCTTGGGAGACGACTCAAATACGTTGTACGGTACATGATGACGAAGGATATGGATCTTGGCATGCCAGATGAACAAGGTCGCTCTGCTGCGTCTGTAGCTATACAGTCACACTCCTGGGGGCATGCGGCTTTCGACATGTTGTTCGCATGCACCGACTGGGAAACCGCCTCCGAAGGTCAGATCACGCAATGTCTGGAACTCGCGATCAGGGAACGGGCACCATCTCATGTGATCGCGACTCTCCTACGCTGCTGTGAGTCCACTATAACAGGCTCGAGCGTACGAAATATCTTGCGCACAGCTATCGAGAAGCACAACGTCGATGTCGTCGAACGCCTGGTCGGTTTCGGCGAGACTTCAATTGACTCGTCAGACACGTTCGATGATATGCTCTCTCTTGCTATTCGGTCCGGAGCCCCTGTTGGACTATGCAATGAGCTGCTCAAAATTATAGACGGAGTGTGGCAACCGCTGGTGCGATCGTTCTCAGCTCTGACCGCCTTACTGCTTACTACCAAAGTCGAAGAGGCAAACCTCAGACTGTACACTATACTGGATGCGCTCCTCCGAAACCCATGGACGATGGACCCGCACGTCGATTTTGCGGATAATGTATCCGCGGCATATGCGACCAGCATTGAAGGTAGATGTGCATCTTACCAGAATATGCTGACAACACAGGCAGCGCAATGGTGCTTCCGGTCTTTTGTAAAGTTGCGGATCAATGAATTTGAACACCTCGCTAGCCTCGACGTCTTCTCCACGCACAAAGCCTATGGCTCGATGCTAGCACAGGTACTCCTGCAGTGTTCCGATCTCGAAGCCAAAAATCTCATCAGGGAACATTGCGATGAACACTTCGGGCAACAGCTGCTCGTCTATCTCATCGGCGCGTGCTGTCTCTCATCTGAGGAGAAGGGTGCCGATTACATCACCGCGATCAAACGAGTCCTGTCACACGAAGACATGCAGTTCGAACGGGACTTTTGTCCGATGCGCTTCGTGCTAATGCACTTTCCCAATGACAGGCCATTGCAAATGACAGAGATCATGCGAGTCTTAGCAGAAGGCAGAAAAGTCAAGACAACGCGACTCTCCGCATGGGGTGAGGCATTGGATCGATTGACGAACATACCTGTTCCTGTACGGTGGGACCTGGCAGAAATACTCTGGCGGGACGACAAGGACCTACATGGACTCGCAGTAGCCGGAAGTCATCCCTGGAATGGCAGTCTATTTACGTATGACTTGACTGACGTGGCGCGGTATGGCGCGGCAGTGTACTACGGCCAACTGTTCCACTACACTAGCAACGCTTACGAGCTACAACAATGCATCGCACATGTTGTTAGTAAGTATGCGATTAAGCACGGGAAATACCTGGAAGGCGCGATATACTTGGCCCAAATTGCGGCCGCGCTACACCTGCGCGAGCACATGAGCCTGCCATCGATCCAGGTTGGGATTGCCGGAGAGATCTTGGTGGAGCTTCTCGATCATCACTTTGATATTAATCGTATAACAAGCCTCCCTGCACTCCATCCTTCTTCTCCCGGAGCCACATTCGAAGAGACATCCAACGGGACCGTCATGGAACAAGGTGATCGAGCGTGATAGGGTCGAGCGGCTTATTCGGTTGTGTACGCCCCTCTCGCAGTTTCGTACCACAGCCAATCGACATCATCGAGACTAAGCGCATAGCGGCTATCTGCCGACCACGACATCGCGATGTCCTTCCAAACAGTCCATGAGTCCTCTCCTCGTGGACCTTGCACGTTGCACACAGGCCAGTCACTTCCGAACATGATTCTCTTCGCTCCGAAGTTTTCGAAGAGATGCATGAGCCACGGTCCCAGAGCCCCAGCGATCTCCTGGACGTTGCTTAAGCGTTCAGGCAGCTCTGAGAAGGCACCAGAGAGTTTCATATATGTCTTCGACAGCCTCGACATTGCAGTTATGGCGCTGCACCACCGCTCGAACGCAGCACCAGGTTCATCAAATGCTGGCTTACAGAGATGATTGACGATGGAGACAATCTTCTTGTCCTCATCAACGCCCTCATGTGCTTTCTCCATCGCTTTCGCAACAAGCTCAAGCTGCCATGAACCACCGGATCGCTGATCAACACCAACGTCGAAGGAGAAGTTTCGATTGCCGAGCTCCTTGAGATTGCCGATAAAGTCGTCGCCAAGCACAAGCTTCTCGAAGCTCTCCTGGTCGGTGAAGAACTGCAACAAGAATCGAAAGCCTTTCACCCGCTTCCAGCACTTCTCACCTGCTCGCTCCTCGGCAAGCCTCAGATACTCCCGCAGTACAGAAGGCGGCTGATCCATCGGCGCCCACGGCACCACACCTAAGAGCATCTTGCTCTCCCGCTCGCCGTACGCTCCATTGACGATACTCCGTAGGAAGCTGATCTCATCCAACGGTCCTTTTGCCCAGGTGGCTACATCTGCACCGGATCTAGGGTCATCGTATCGAACGTCGGTCTCGACATAGATCACTCCCTCTACTTCTACGTCCGATTCATCGTTTTCGTTTTGATACGAGGCCTTCAGATAGTGCTCAAGCAAATGAGGTTTGGCGAGAGGGTTGCCCGGTGTCATCCACGTGTGGCCTTGCTCATTGGATGTTTCTGGCGGCCAGAGGTGGATGTGTGAGTCTATTACTTTTTGCTTTGCCATGGTAAGGCGGCGTCTCTTTGGGAAGGATGAGATGGTCTGCAGTCGTTGTGGCGATTGTTATTCCGCATGTGTAAATGGCGTTGTTCGACTACAACCCACGATATTCCTCGAACGGATCAAAAGCAGTTCGTTCTCGAGGCTCAATGAAACGTTCGCTGTAAGCTCGAATAGGTACCTCAGATGCTCGCCGAGCTCGTATTTGTGGTGGAGTGTCCACTCGGCCTCCATTGTTCCGAGTGCAGTGGGCCTCTCGGTGTTTGTATGTCACTAGCTGAGAGCTACCTTCTTCCTCAACTCACAGCCTCGTTTGATATAACAACGATGCTATACTTTGACGACTCCAATTATCTTCTCAGCCACGGATCTTGGTCCGCAGGATCCTGAGGACTCTCTGCCCTCAGCACGATGTCAAAACTGCTTGAAGGAAAGGTTGCAGCTATCACAGGAGCGTCAACAGGCATAGGCAGGGCCATTGCCGTCTCATACCTGCAACACGGAGCATCTGTTGTTGTGAACCATTATCCGGATGACAAGTCGATTGCACAATTCCAAGCACTGGCAGATGAAGTCGGCCACAATGCTCCTCTCATCGCAGTGCCAGGAGACATCTCCAAGCCTGAGACTGGACAAGAACTGGTAGCAAAGACTGTACAGCAGTACGGGAAGCTCGACATCTTCGTGAGCAACGCAGGTGTTTGTGAGTTCGCCGACTTTCTAACGTTCGTTCTTTCCAGCCCTTACGGTCCTTGTCGATGCTTACTTTCTGAAGGATGTCTCCCGATCTCGTCAACCACACCATCTCAACAAATCTGAACGGAGCATTCTTCGCAGTACAAGCAGCAGCTCAACAGATGTCGAAGCAGTCACCACCAGGAGGCAGTATCATCGGCATCTCGTCCATCTCCGCCTTAGTCGGTGGCGCTGGACAAACGCACTATACGCCCACCAAAGCGGGTGTACTGTCCTTGATGCAGTCGACGGCTTGCGCGCTTGGGCAGTACAACATCCGATGCAACGCTCTGCTTCCGGGCACGATCCGAACTCAGCTGAACGACGAAGATCTGGCCGATGAGGGAAAGCGGAAGTATATGGAAGGTCGCATACCTTTGGGCAGACTCGGACAAACGAAAGACCTTGCCGGTCCGGCAGTGTTCCTTGCCAGCGATATGAGCGAGTATGTGACCGGTTCTCAATTGCTAGTTGATGGTGGGTTGTTTGTCAATCTGCAGTAGGAGAATGGAAGGGTGGGAGGTATAGAGTGCGAGAGTAGGAGGTGTAGAGTGGGAGAGTCTACCTTAGCCAACATCTTACATATCTCGAGGAGGAGTCAAGTTAGGAGCCACTCTGGCCTCTTATTACATATGTTGAGAAGTAATCGGGTCAGGAGATTTGATCCTTTCTATTCGGCGTAGAATGCTTGTCTCTTGCGACATGATCGCGAGGAGGTTTCAAGCACCCGCGACTTGCGCGACAAGCTTCGTCTGACCGTGTGGTCTAAAACAAATCGCGACTGCAGCTCGACACTCGAAAGGCCATGTTGTCATGTTTTGCACGAAAGTGTTCGTGGGTGTCACAAAGTACCATCAAACATCGATCATCACTAGAAGGATCGGACGGCTGGCGCACGGATACACGTGACGCACGCGCTCCGTCTAGTCTACTAAGTGAATACAATAGCGAATAACTCGCTACACACGTGTCCGAATTGAGTGAATCAAAGCGTATATAATAGCGGTAACTTTAGTGAATATATAGTCTATACAACGTTAGTCTAGTAGGCGTCTACTTAGCCTTAGAGGCCTACCTAGCTTACTAGAGCTAGTATTAACTAGTATAGCCAATTTGGCTAGATCTATTAATAAGGTAACTACGAGACTAGGTAAATGTTACTTATAAGGCTTACGTAGCTTCTTAGCTAACTACTAGAGCTCTATATTAAGCTATCTAGTCGCTCTATCTACGTCCTTTTAGTACGTCTTCCGTAGTATTTCTATAGCCTTACTAACCTACTTACTCCGAGCCTATTCCTTATGCTTAATACGTCTTTTCTCCTTATCTACTACCTTACTAAGTAACTATACTCCTCTCTCGTTACGTACGAGCTACTTTATAGCCTATTTAGCTTCCTTAGTAGCTCGTTTCTTATCCTCTATCGTTCTTAGTATCTTAATAGTATTTAGACTTATAAGTAAGGCTATAGAGCCGTTGTCTAACCGTAATAGTTTAATAGTTATCTTCGTCTATATCTTCTTCTTCTATACTTTAAACAACGCTCGTTTATAGCTATTAAGTTTATACTAGAGGACGCTATTCTTACTCTTAACTACGTAGAGCTTATTAATAATCTTATCGAGCTTCCGAGCGGTATCTTATTATATAGTATATCGTTACTTAACGTTAGTAACGAAGTAAACCTTCTTACGTTAAATAACCGCGGCTAGACCGTCTAATAAAGTAGTAGTTAGTCTTAATAAGTATACTAAAGGGATGTTACGAGTATAACACAGAATGCGCGGGTTTAGGGTAGAATGAGGACTACTCCGTCTTGCGGCTTTAGCTAAAACGACAGAGTAGCTAGTTTACTCTATACTCTATACTTACTCTATAGAACAGAGTAAGGGAGCACTACAGAGCAACTCACAATTACTTAGGTATATAGGAACTAAGGATGTCTTTGACATACTTGTGTTCAACTTATGTTATAATCTTACTAAAAGGTCTACAACTATTTATAGTACATTCGAGTTATCTTACCTAAATACCTACTGCTACCTACTCTTTAAAGAAGCACTTACGTAATACTACTTATAGGATCGCAACAAGGGACTATATTATCTAATATAATCGAGGGATTAAGGGGGTATATACTAGTCTTCTTAAACGATAAGAGGACGTTAGAGCTCGTAAAGGCTTCGTACTATACTAACTAGAATATATAGAAGAAGTTACGCTTCTTAACGTAGCTATAACTATTAGAGTCGTAGATATATTAAGTAAGTAACTAGTCGTAACGCGTTACGAGTAGTACGAACAAACTAACGTTAAGAGGTTATAACTAGTAAGTAGAGTAAGGTAGATAGACTACTACGAGGATCTTATACTCGTTATACTATTTAAGAAAGGCTATAGTTATATAACTACCGTATCTATCTAGTATTAATAGCCTCTAGTTATAGCCTTAACGAGCCTTCTTCTTAGTCTTCCGATTAAAGACCTTCTTAATCTATTTAAGTACGAGGTCGTTATTTATCTAGCTATTAGGTAACGTAGTAAAGAACACCTCGTTACGCTCTATATCTAAGTCCTATAACTAAGCGTCTTAAAGTAATTATTTAGTAAAGATAACGGTTAGAGAGAGCGTAGAGCCGTCTATATAGATAGTAGTAATAATTATAACCTACTCTCTATTACCGTCGGTATAGGCTCTAGTAACCTTACCTATCTTAATAGTTATCTTATTAAAGATTCGGACGGTACGGATACTAGTACCTATAAGGAAGCCCTTTTCGTCTATATTATAGGTATTAGCCGTAGTAATACTATACTACTTAATCTTTAACTCTAGTAGCTCAAAGTAGTACTTATAAGACGACCTAGAGTCGGCCTTAAGCCGTTGTCTATCTATAACACGTAGATATCTACTTCTAAGTTCGTCCTTATAGCGGAGGACGAAGCGACGAGCCTAATTACCTCTAGGCTCTTAAGTAGAGAGTTACTAGGCTATATTATTTACTATAGCGACGGTTAGAGGTAGCGCCCTCGTTATAAGCCTATTAATATATAATATAAGGGTAGTCTCTTAGTGTAGTGTAAGGAGTTGCTAGTTTTAGTATTATACGGCTTTAGGCTAGCTTACGCTATTAAACTAGCGTAATAAGGCAGACCTATTTACACTATAGGTCTAAGTAACTAAGGATATTGTCTAGGTGGTATTAAGCCTTAGCTCCTTTAACGCGGCCTCGATTAGGTCCATATTAATAGAGTTATGAATTTTTGAAGTTAGTGTCTGTAAAGTAAGAGTTACGCGTGAAACGCGTACGTCAGATGGGCCCGTGCGCCAGCCGTCCGATCCTTCTATACCAATATAGCCTGAAATGGTAGCGCTAACGAAGAAGCTTCGCTTGACATCTGAAACCTTTCTCGTCTGGCTTCATCACTCTCCAAAGCAGCTGCAGAAGCGAGGCTCAAAGATGCTGGCAGCGCATCTCGACTGCCGGTCATCGCATCATCTCGATGTCTTCCACAGGACACATCTGGACGAATCTCCGCTGAACGAAGCGATGGCATGCGGTTGACGCGACCCTAGGAAGGAGAACGCGTTGATGCTCTGCTCTTTTCATCGGGCCATCTTCTCATTCTTGCCATTTGCTAACCGAACAACACGCATCCATACGGTCTAGTCAAGCTCTGGAACTCCGTGCTCACCATGAATCGGTCAACCTTCGGAGTCGTGTTTCCATCATGTGCCAAGCCTCTCGATATACCACGCCTGGAACCTCGAGTTTCAGATACATATTGACCACTCTCCGTGCGCTCATCTCGAAACCTCTACTCTCAGCCGATTGCCCATGAGATCCATCACGCAAGGAAGTTTCTCACATAGATTATAGTGTGTAAGGGGAGTGTTTTGGTTTGTATATCAGATCACTTCTGCCTCTTCGCCTTCGGTAAGCTCTTGTTCTTCGCATTCTATTGTTCTCTAAACACTCCTTTACCGCGCTATCCTTCGTTCAATATGCGCGCTTCCGTTCTCTCCTCCGCTTTGGCGCTGCTGGGCAGTGCCGCAGCGATGCCTCTGGAAAGGCGTCAATCCGGCCTCACACAGGTCACCGATTTTTGGCGAAAACCCGACCGGCACGGAGATGTACATTGATGTCCCAAGCAACGTGGCCGCGAAGCCTCCGATCATCGTCGCCATCCACTACTGCTCGGGCACAGCTCAAGCCTACTACACTAGATCGCCATACGCCCAGCTGGCTGATGAGTATGGTTTCATCGTCATCTACCCATCATCGCCCTACAGCGGTACTTGCTGGGATGTCGCCAGCGAGGCTGCCTTAACCCACAACGGCGGCGGTGACTCCAACTCGATTGCGAATATGGTCGCATATGCTCTCGACAAATACTCAGGCGACGCCAGCCAAGTTTTCGTCACTGGCTCAAGCTCCGGCGCCATGTTGACCAACGTCATGGCTGCCACCTACCCCGAACTCTTCAAGGCGGCCACTGCCTACTCCGGCGTTCCAGCAGGCTGCTTCGTCTCTACTGGCCAGATCTCTGCCCCGGCCGCTGGATCTACCCCAGCTTGGAACAGTACCTGCGCCCAAAGGCCAAGTGGATGCCTCACCCGAATACTGGGCATCTGTCGTCGAGGCGATGGACCCGGGCTGCAGCGGCAAGCGACCACGTTTCCAGATCTACCACGGTTCAGTGGACACAACTCTCTACCTAGAGAACTACCAGGAGACCGTCAAGGAGTGGACTGGCGTGTTTGGCTTCGACGCCTCCAGCCCAGACACCAGCGAGTCCAGCAGCCCTAAGTCTGGTTACACGACTGACACGTGGGGCGTGAGCTCGGCCAACCCTCAAGGTACTGTCCAGGGCATCTACGCTGAAGGCGTTGGCCACACTGTCCCTATCGATGGAGACGGTGACATGAAGTGGCTCGGTCTTGGCCCGTACGCTGGATCTGGAGGTGATTCTCCTTCAGCCAGTGCGCCAGCCGCATCTTCGCCCGCTTCAGCCAGTGCGTCAGCTCCCTCGTCTCCAGCAAGCTCTGCTCCAGGCAGCTCAGCGGCAGGAAGTGGTTTCACCACTGTCGTAGCAGTGTCCGGTTCATCCGCAGGTCCCATCTCCGCGTCTGCTTCGGTCCCGGTCCCGGTCTCGAGCTCCGCGCCGGCAGACACAACATGCACGGACGAAGTCATCACAATAGCGCCCTCTTCGGTAGCACCCTCTTCGATCGCCGACCCAGTCTCCGAATCCGCAAGCTCTGCTCCAGAAGACTGCGAGACCCAGGTGATTACGCTTGCGCCTTCTTCTTCCGCAGCGCAAGTCGCTACGAGCGCGCCAGGTTCATCTTGCTCCATCGAATATGTCGATGTCCCGGACGATGAGTCCTCGGCTCCAGTCTCATCCGGCGCTGCCTCGGCCTCTGCTCCCGTTGCTAGCAACGCGGCCCCTGTATCCGCTGCGCCTTCCGTTTCGGCTGCTCCTTCGGCTTCATCCCCAGCCGCAAGTGGCAGCGCGGAACCGAGTGCTGCACCAAGCGCCGCGCCAAGTGCTGCTCCATCGAGCGGTGGAGATGGTTCGGGCCCTCTCGTCACGGGAAGTGCAACTACACCAGCGGCGAGCGGCCTCAATGAAGCCTTTGTCGCAAAGCGAAAGAACTAGTTCGGTAACATCGGTGAAAGTGGCACCCTCGGCACTGAGTCTGGTGACATCTTGAAGGCCGATTTTGGGCAGATCACTCCCGAGAAGTGAGTTTTTGCTCTTAATTCTGTAAACCCTTGTACTGACACTATTCAAGCTCCATGAAGTGGGATGCCACCAAGCCATCTCGCGGAACGTTCACCTTCGATGGCGCCGACGGCACAGCGGACTTCGCCACCGAGAACAACAAGGTCCTGAGATGCCACACCCTCCTCTGACACAATCAGGTGAGAAAGGAGATGCACGTGCTTTGGTTATTGACAGCGACTAATTCTCCTACTCTATAGCTCCCAGACTGGGTCACCGCAATTACTGACGCGGACGAGCTTACCACGGTCATACAAGAGCACATCGCCGGTGTCGCTGGCCATTTCGCAGGCAAATGTTACGCATGGGTGAGTAGACAGCCATGCTGATCTTCATTTGACCTCACTGACACGCCACGTAGGACGTCGTGAACGAGATCTTCGAGGAAGACGTTATCCTTGAAGCTGACGATTTCCTGAACACTATCGGCGAAGACTACGTCCGCATCGCTTTCGAAGCCGCCAAGAAGGCCGACCAATACGCCAAGCTATACATCACCGACTTCAACCTCGACTCCGTCAGCTACGCAAAGACCACCGGTCTCGCTGCCAAGGTCAAGGAATGGATCGCAGATGGCATCCCGATCGACGGCATTGGCTCGCAGTCTCACTTGGGCGCCGGCGTCAGCGGCACTCAAGATGCTCTGGAGCTCTTGGCTGCCTCTGCATCTGAGATTGCCATCACTGAACTTGATATCTCTGGTGGTGCGGCTGCGGATTATGAGGAGGTTGTCAATGCTTGCTTGGCTGTCGACAAGTGCGTTGGTATCACCGAATGTACAACGGCCAGAATTATCCTCCGCTGAGCCACCGCGCGGCTTTTCTCTGAGACATACACTAACCTACTCACTCAATTTAGGGGGGGTCACTGACGACCAGGTAAGAACTGATGTGGATCGCACTTGTTTAAGACACTGCTAACCCTTTTAACCTTCTGTTCTATAGTCATGGCGTGCTGGCGAGTCTGCCATCCTCTTCGATGGCAGCTTCCAGCCCAAGGAGGCCTACACCGCACTCGTCGAGCTGTTACAGTAGAGTCACGAGGGATGAGGTCGCATGCAAGCTTTCTTCTGTGGTCGAGGTGTACTTAGTGGTGAAGCCGTCACTCGTCATCTGGTTTGGTGTAGTTCATAAAAGTAGAGTTTTTACGATTCTCGCAAACTTACGTATTGAAGAGATCATCAGACTCATCAGTGCTGTCTCTTACAGCCAAGTCGGCTGCTCTACCGCCGACAGCTCCCTCTTCCCTTTCGCTCTCATCTTTGGCAGCGTTGTAGAGGCACTCGCTTACCATCTGGTGATATGTGAATGAGAGAGGAATTCGGAAGTTGTGAGAGAGACAGATTTGGTTGGTCTAAGTAACTCAGTCGAATCCCGCAAAGTCAGAGTCTTCGCCTGCGTCGCTAATAGCTCCTGGCTGCCCCATCCGCTGGCTCCCAGCGATGGCACCCTTGCGCTTGTTCTCCAGTCGACGATCGTACCCGGACTTGCTGGATATGGCTGACTTTCTAGCTGCCTTCGGATCCTTCTGCTTGCCTGTGGCTGTTCGTGACTCAATTCCACGTTTCTTCAGGCTTTGCTTCTCATTCTTGCTCAACGTCGGCAGCGCATCTAGAAGCCACTGCTCTATCCCTGCCCCTTTCCCTTCCTGTTTTGCTGACATTGCAACGACGTTCGCAACATGTTTCAGGTACGGGATGTCTTCCTTGCTGTACAGAGTGACAGCGATACCACCAGTCCGACCTGCTCTGCCTGTCCGCCCAATGCGGTGGACATATGCAGCGCTCGAGGTTGGAATGTCGTAGTTGACCACGCCATTAACACCACGGAAGTCGACACCTCGAGACAGCAGATCTGTAGTAATCAGAACCCAAATGTCACCCTTTCGAAATCGAGTCATTACACTATCTCGAGAAGTGTCGGAAAGGTCTGCATGTAGCACAGCAATGCGATCGATGCCGCCAGCTTCGGCTGGAATGTCGTACAACAGCTCCGCGTGAAGCGCCACGGCACGCTCAATCGTCTGCGTGAACACCAGGAATGGCGGGCGTAGAGATGGATCAGAGCCAACAGCGCTTGTCGCGGGATTGAGCAATTGCCGCAGTCCCAACAGCTTGCCTTGTTCTGTGGCGGCGTAGGTGAGTTTGTGTTGTACATTGGGCACAGCAGAGTCCTTCAAGCCCACCACGAGCCGGATCAAAGGAGCTTCTGGTACTGCTACACCGAGTTGTTCCGAGAGAAGCTTGCGCCGTGCTGCAATCGTTGCCGTTGCGAGCTGCTCTATGTTGCTACCCATCGTCGCAGACCACAGACTCACGCGCAGTGCCGGATTGCTCAGGCTTGTCCAGATTTTGAGTGTCTGGTCTCGGAAGAGTGGATCAAGTAATACATCTGCTTCGTCGAGCACCAGATCGCGTACGTGATGCAGGCCTCCTGCGTTATCCGCGTGGCTCAGTGCACTTTCAAGCAAACCAGGCGTTGAAACGATAATATCGGCTTTGACAATGCTGATAGAATCATCCTTTTCTTCAGCCGTATCGTTCGTGCCGTCCGTTTTATGACCCATCGCAGCAAATCTCATACCTTTGCGCATCTGTGTGATACGCAAGCCAGAGTTTCGCGCTAGCTTCCTGGCCTCGTTGACGGTCTGGCTTGCCAACTCCCTCGTGGGCGCTAGTATGATGGTAGAAGTGCGGTGCTCCGTTCTGGCCTCTCCACGCTTTTCGACAAGAAGGCGATGCAGCAGTGGTATCAAGAAGGCCAGCGTCTTGCCACTGCCTGTAGGAGCGACCGTGAGCAGGTTGATGCCGTCGGCTGTGTCAATTGTATGGTCTTCCATGTCTAGAGCGTCAGTCGAAAACGTAGAGGCAGGATCAAGCAATAATGGAAGGGCGCCCATCTGAACTTCGGTTGGCACCTCAAAATCCTGCTCAGTGATATTCGCCATGAGTTTTTTGGGCGCTGAGAATCTTGTCGCCAGGGCTGCAAAAGACTCCAACGGCCTCGGAGACAGTTGCGATAACGCTTTGGTGGACTTCTGTCCATCCTTGGATTTCCGTCGATCCTTGCTCGGCTGCGACACTGGGTTCACCCATGTGACTTTGAGTTTATGGTCCTTCAAGACAGCCTTACGCTCATGCAGTGATAGCAGCGGCTCTCCGGGACGGACAATCTCTGCCTCGTTACTTGACCGCGCGGTCGGATGTTCCTCTCTAGATGCAGTGGGAAGAGATCTTCGGGTTGATGGAGGAGTCACGGTGACCGTGCGATGCTTTGAGGCGAAGAAGTCCATAGGTCCATCATCAGTAGAAGCAGCACCGTTGTTCGCGCCTCTTTTGCGCTTCCTGGAGGCATTTTGGGTCGTTGCTGGTGATTCGCCACGAGAAAATAGCCCCGGCTGACGAGCATCTCCAGTAGAAGGCAGGCTGTGTGACGAGTCCCGTTGTTTACTCCGCGATATGTTCGTAGACCTCGAAAGCAGCCTCAGAGAATCCATTTCGTTGTATTACTGTCTTTCCTGCAGATTCGAGATTTACCTTCAAATTTGAGAGAAGTGAGATCCGTGCACATGACGCTAGCGGCCCGATTCTCAGTCCCGGAAGGGAGCTCCTCACTCGTTCACGATTTTCTGCCGACTCCCAAGAGCTCCCAGCAGCTGTCCATTGACTACCCATCTACACCTCCAAATCCTGTGCCACGATGATCTCCTCCTCCGTCCCCCGGCTGGCCTTCCGGCAGTCGAGGCTCGCCGTCCAGAGGCGAGCGGCATCCTCGACTACCGAAGCCGCGACCAATGCCGCATCTACAGGTGCAGCGAAGGCGAAAGAGGGTGCTTCACAGGCCGCCAGCCAGGCACAACAAGGACTTTCAAGAGTTCAAAGCTCAGCCGGCAGTGCTGTGAACAGTGCTTCCAACGCTGCCAGCCAGGCAGCTTCCAACGTTGGCGGACGAGCGGGACGCGCAGTCAGCTTCGTGCAAGGTATGCTTCGGGGCTGGAGGAAAGATAGGCTCAGCAAACTAATCGCTATTGAACTAGGAATGATCCCACCTACTCTCTATTACGCGCGAGTCGTTGGCGAGCTCGGAAAGATGATCTACCGCGGACGCGGTATGCAACCACCGTAGGTACTTCCCAGCATTTAAGACGCGTACAGGCGCTGACGAGACTAGGAACATGCAAACTGTGCAATCCTACTTGACCCCCGTAACAAACGCTGTCCGGAACCCCTCCAGCCTCGCACCCCGAACTGCCAGTGTTGCAGAACGCAGCGCGGAGACCGCAGTCAACAACCCGCAAAGCTTCCTTGAACGGCTACGCAGCTTCGATTCGGCTACTATGATCACTGCTGGTGTCATCGGCGCTGAGACAATCGGCTTCTTCACTATCGGTGAGATGATTGGCCGCCTGAAGATCATTGGTTATCGAGGAGGTCACAGTGAGCATCACTAGGGATGACTGGAAGGTCGCGTGTGCCAAGCGGTGCTGGTAGGAGATATGCGGAGGTACTAGAGGACGAGGTCGCGAGCAGGTATCCTTCGAGACGATGGACACACGGTGCGCCAAGATTCTCTGAAAGACACTCTTGACGTGTGTATATTATACTGTTACTCAAATTAGACTTGTCCTACTGATTCGCGTCTGTATGTACTCCGCCGTTACCAGTCTGCACCTCCATTGAGGTGACGTCAAATTTGAGTTGTTCCGAGCCGAATGCGGAAGGAGCAATACCGACTCATGTGGCGAAACGGCCACTCGCTGCAGCACCAGAGATTCTACGAACACGCGGCTATTTCTCAGCATCCTAAGCTGCATCTGAACACGTCGGGACGATACTCCCACGGGACGAGATGGCCCAATGGAAGCACGTGTTCAAGCCACACGGGTCCCGGAACGCACCACGAGTCTGGTCCATACCACGTCCACGACGATCGCGACTGTTGGAGAGACCTGACATCTCACTGGTGCTACTTGCGTTTATATCGACATGTCGCTTCCTCTTCGCGCCACCATACTCGTGTTTCCTGCTAGCCCGGCATTGGACTCAATGCGGTGCGGGTGTGACTCGAGGGCGGCTCTCTGCGCTTGCGGCCCTGTTCCCGTTGACGCACGCCACCAGGACCTGCAGCATCGTCATCTTCCACATACGCTGTGCGACCTGTGGCCGAGAAACGTAGGTAGTACAAAGGCGCGTGCAACGCAACGACATATGAAGCCCTCGAGCTTTTGCCACCACTCCCGCTGCATCTCCTCTAAAGCTAGTCGGTACACGACTAGCCCTTTGCTTCACTCATCATCAATTGATCGCTTCTTGCTGCGGAGAGCAGATGCAGCGACCAAAGAGGAAGATCTGGTGTCAGCATTTGTGATTCAAGTAAGCATAGCTAACTAAAGATCAGCTAATAAATCGACAGGCAAGATAGCTACAGCTCAAGCTGCTCTAGTGGCATCATAATGAAGGCGGCGATGTCATGGTTAGCCAGCTAGGCAAGCGCGGAAGACTTTTCCCCTGACGCCAACGCGGTCCACTCACAACACGCCAACACCACTGATCATGCCCCCAACACGTCTGGTTATGACGATTACCTACAGGACCGATGTCTCTTCGACATGATGTAACGTTGCTTGATCAAACGCATCCTGACTGCTAGCGTAGCACGCAATGTCGAACCGGTAGATGAAATGTCTTTAAGCGAACAACCACATCAATAACTGCGGTGGCTGCTGCTCGCATATCGGGACGGGATCCGCGGACGATCATCATTGGGACCTTGTGCTCGACCCCAGATTTGGTGCTGCAGAGTGATATGAGGCGCCGGGTCTAAACAGCTGCGGTTCCCTCACGGCCTACACTTCTGCGTGATTTTGCGGTCCTGTACACCGGCATCTAAGAGCTGACCAAGAAGTGTCATACCTGCTCACGAAAAACTAGGCGTGTCGAACGAGAGAACACCGCTACAGATCAGGATCCGAAGCCCGCATTGGAGGTTGGAGCGTCGCCGTAGAAGCATCGCTCAATCAGTACTCGGGCATGACATGCAGGAAGCTCTCAACACGCTCCATCGGCTATGCAAGCCATCGTGCGCGCAAGGCTCACCCCCCATAGCAAGGGTCTCACGTCCCGTTACTTCGATCGTGATGGCACCGGTAGAACTGGCCGATAGGACCGCACATGCAGTATCTTACCACACTATGAACGGATAAATGGTGCAGATGTTGCGAAGCCTCGGACGGCGTACAGACTTGACATACGGAATGGGAGGTTTAACATGCCACAATCTCAACGCTCTTGTGGCCATGCACAATGGAATTTTCGTACTCAATGCGGACTGCTCGGGAGCTTCAAGGTCAGGGTACGTACCTTGAGATGTAGGGATTGAAGATTTGCACTAGTTCGTCTACCCGTTAGCACATCCTCACGGCGCTAACGGAGTCGTCATTAGCCGTTTGAACGGACCACCTTCCCCAGTTAATGGTCCATCGACGATAGTCGAGGGATGGAGAAGCATGTCTCACTACTCAACAGCTCTTCAGATAGGTTAACTCCTGCGACGGCGGCACTCGCGTGCCTCATCTGGAGTCGCTTGGTGCTTACGGCGTCGTTCCCTACATAGCGCTGCGACTGCTCCGCTTGCCGCCGGGCCTAAGGCCCTCAATCTTCTTTGCCGCCGACGCTGGTCCATTGCGAGCGTACATTTTCAATGCGGCGAAAATCGTTGACAGCTGGGCGCTACAATTCGGCCAGAAGTAAGCAAGCAGCACTGTCTTGTGCCGGAGCTCAGGTCGACAATGGCGTTGCGGCGCACGATCATTTCCCATCTGCATATTAGCGAGACGAAGCAGGCGTGCGTGCGGGCTGACCCCACCCACCACTGAGGGCGAGGGACACGGCGAAGCCATAGCTCATGCTGCATGCTGCAGCTTGAAAAGCGGACCAGCTTCAACACGCCATAATCTTTTTTGCCCACTGATCGCAGAAGGTATGGAGCTTGCTTTAACGCAAATTGTGTGGCTAATCAACAGTAGTCCAGAATGTGAACGGACACTAAGATGCTCGTATGACAAGCGAGTGGAAGACTAAAGACTTATATCCTCTTTTGCTTCCTCTGATCATCGGCCTCTCCATTCCATGCAGAGGTCCTATGTAGACTCTGGCCAAACACCGTCTACACTCGTTGAGTTGGCAGCATGAACTCCTGGCTTGCTATTGCCGTCTTTGCATGGTACGTACTCTTTTCTTTGTGGACTTCGTTCAGCAGACTGTCGATCGTTGTCGAGGCATTGGGAAGACACTAACGCATGTGACCAGGTTGTTCAGGTACATACGTTTGATTGTGAACTGCATTTCCCATTGGAGTTTTCGGCCGGTCCCAATTCCAGAGAGTCCGACTTATACATCGCAAGATGTCACGATAATCTGCCCGACGATCGCCACTGGTGGCGAGGAGCTGGAGCAGACTTTGCGCACGTGTCTCAGGACGGAGCCATTCGAGATCATCCTGGTGACTGTAGACGCCAACGTCACAGCCTTGACCAAGTTGGCCAACGCTATAAACACCAAAAAGATCAAGGTCCTGAGCATTCGCGAAGCAAACAAACGCCGGCAGATGTGCCGGGCTATTCCGGAGGTTAGCACGAAGATCACCATATTCGCCGACGACGACGTGATATGGCCACCCAAGATCATGTCGTGGATACTGGCGCCTTTCGAGGACGAAAACGTTGGCGGGGTTGGAACCTCACAACGACTGAAGCGAAAGGAGGAGTTGAGCATTTGGAGTTTCCTTGGTGCAACATATCTGGAGCGTCGAAACTTCGACTGCTCCGCGTGTTTGCACATTGACGGAGGCCTGCCGTGTCTCTCTGGCCGGACCGTTGCGTATCGCAGCAGTATCTTGAACACCGATGACTTCACACATGGCTTCACCAATGAAGAGTGGCGTACGTGCCAGCTCAATGCAGACGACGATAACTTTATCACTCGGTGGATGTACTCTCATGGCTGGAAGATAAAGATGCAATACCATAAGGAGGCCGAGGTGCAGACGTCCCTGGAGGACAGCCCGAAGTACCTCAGTCAGTGTCTTCGATGGGTCCGCAGCAACTGGCGGAGCAACCTGACGAGCATGTTTGTAGAGCGCCATTACTGGTGGTGAGTCGGACACATCTACATGATCTGGAACACCAACTGACCATACCAGGACACAACCGTGGAGCACATACTCTGTTCTGCAAACCACTCTCACCGCTTGGGCGCTGCCTTACGATCTGTTCATCTTGTTCGCTTGGTATCGTGCCTCATCGGCGTGGTCACACGACTCCCAAGTCTACACGTTTGGCTTTCTACTCGCATGGACTTTCGTGTTCAGCAAGACGGTCAAGCTCTGGGGACACTTCTTCCGATATCCAGCGGATGTGGCTTTCATCCCCGTGTACATTGGCTTCGGATACTTCCACGGCTTCATCAAGCTCTGGGGACTGTTCACTCTCAGCGAGGTAAGCTGACAAGCCATCTCACTTTGCCGTGACGCTCATGCTGACACGCTCTTCAGACAACATGGGGCAGCCGCGATGGAGCTGATGCTGACGACCGCGTACGCATGATCCGCCTCCCTCGCTATGGTTCCACGTGGCCCGAGGGACGCAAGTCCGACGCATTCGAATTTCCACAAGAACTCATGCAGCAACTGCCTGCTTACGACTGTCACGATCTGCGTCCCGGCGCACCACTAATATTCCCTTATAACGACTGACGACTCCTTTTTTTCGAAGATACCCGAGCGTTGCGCTTCGTTTCTCGCATTGGCAAAGCTACGAATAGAGGTAGATGAGAGAGGCATCATCTGCCGCTTGGAGGATAGCTCTGCTCGCCAAAAAGTATTTGGTCTACTTTCAGATCTGGCACGGCGTACATTGGAACAAAAGTTTGAAGCTTCCTTTTGGACTTCATACAGTTTGGGTTGGGAGGCATGAAGCACAGCGATGGTTGATGGAGCGTTCATTTCAGCGTGTACAACATCGAGCGATTTTTTGTTCGATATGGCAATCTCATAATTTTCTCGCGTACCTGCATCGGACGACTGCACGCACGTTCTGTGTAACACTGGCGACCGGGTTCTTTAGCCGAGTGAGTGTCATTAATTTGCTTCCCTTCACCTTCACCACATCAACCAACCCAACCATCTGCATCCCCCGGTCTCAACTGTCGTTCATTGCGGCACGGTGCTGTAGCCCACCTCCCCTCGTAATTACACTGGATACATGTGTCTCCTGACTGCCACACGCCTCTCCGGTGCATCGATGTCGGCATCGAGATCAACCCCAATCCTCAATGCAGGTCTCCTGCAAGCCACTACACAGAGCACCGGACAGGACTGCGGTTGCATGCAGGGACGTAGTTACGCGGCCGAAGGGCTGTGCTCGATCACGATTGGCAGCTCACCTCATCAAAGGTGAGCAGACCAACCTGCTGATGAAATTATTACATTTTGGATTGCCGCTTTGAGAGACTCGAGGTTACGGATACAGAACAGATGCGACACAGGCCCGTGCGATGAACTTCCTCCTGCGGACAGGGATCTCCCCTCCGTTTTCTGCTCGTCATCACGAACTACATCGTCTCGGCCCGCTGTATTGCGTGTCAGGCTGCGAACTGTGATCGCGCAGCGGGAGAAGGACGACGGCGTCCTTTCCAACCAAGCGCGAAGGAAGAGGGGTTGAGCTCGCTAGCTGCATGACAGTTGTATTGAGACGAGCTCGGCTATGGGCTGCATCTAGGACAGGAGGTCGGACGCCTTCAATATCAACAAAATTCGATCGAGATAAAGCCTGTACGCGGACGCCGACATATCACGTCGAAGCAGTACGGGTCTTGAACGAGGAGTCCAATATACTGAAGACCGAACCGGGTTGCCGACATGTCGCCGCAAGCAAGCAGAAGAAGCAGGATCGAAGGAGACTCGGACAAACTCCACCTTGAGAACGCTGCCGCTGGAACTACTACTAGCTGGCCCGTTATCTGGCCTTGTCAAGGTTGATGCGCTGTCACGGTTGTCCACTTTGGTCGGCTGAGAATTAACCTTGCATTCGGCTACGTGCTCGGCGGCCGAGGTCGGTGGTCGAGTCACTTCGCACGTGAAAAGCAACGAAAGAGGCAGTTCCAGCCTAAGGAGTCCCCCCAACGGAGAACTTTGTTTACGCGCTCAAGGTTTGGCTTTTCCTATACTTCTGCTACATCTTGGTTCACGTGTGGAACCCTGCAAACCATATCTCACAACTCTAGCGAAGCCTGCGAGGATGGATAAAGTCCAGATAGGCGAGCCCGTTCGTCATTACAGCAACTAATGGCGACTACCCTCCGACTTGAACTTCTCTTCCAGCTCCTTCAAGCCGTCGAAGACTTTCGACCACTTGCTCCACTCCTGATCACCCTCCTCGAAGCCTCCAGCTAACGGCAACCGACCGCCAGTCCTACTGCCCAAACCCCAGACCCTGTCGCAGGCTTCCTTCATCCCCACAACACCCCAGCGCGCTACCAGCTTCTCTCCCTCACAGATTCTAAACTGCAGTAGCCGCATCTCCGCGATGTCGTTCTTCCCCATACCCTTGGCTAAGCTTTCGTTGAACAGATCGAACAGCCGCACAACGACTCGCGGGAACACTCCAGCCAGTCCGTCGATAGCAGCGACTCCACCAATTGCTAGGACCGGGAGCAGGTTCTGTCCTAACCCCGTAAACACGTAGAAGTGCTCGTGATCGATGTTGGGAGAGGCTGCAATGAGAGCTTGATCGTCGATGATCCCATGAGATAGTTTCGTGCCCACGATGTTTGGGTGTGCTGCGAGCTTCTCGAAGGTGGCAGGGGCAATGTAAAGATTGTTCGTGACTCCAGGGTAATGGTAGATCATCACAGGTATCACAGATTGATCGGCCACGGCTGTGAACCAGTTTTTGATGCCAGTTTGACTTGTCGCTGGTGCAAAATAGCCAGGACTGAGTACCTACAGCATCGTGTGAGTATTCATGTCGATTGCTTTGTTTTGGGGGAGAATCATGTTACCATAGCATATTCGGCACCCGCATCTTTGCTTTCCTGAATTAATTGCAGCGTATCGTCGATGTTCTGGGTAGCAGTTCCAGCGATAATCGGCCGATCTTTGAATCCAGCATCGTCGAGTGTCTTACGTTGGCTTTTGAGGAGCTGTACACGCTCCTCCGGCTTGATGAAGATAGCTTCTCCAGTGCTTCCGAGTAGAACGAGCCCCTTGACGCCACCTTCAACAAGGAAGAGCGAGTGTTTTGACTGTGTCTCGAGATCCAAGGGTGGAGAAGTCTGATTGTATGAAGCACTTCCTTCGGCTACAAAGAATGTGGGCGATGGGACGTAGATGCCTTGCGGTGGTGGCGACGCCTTGGAAGTGCTGCCATTAGAAGCCATGTTATTCCAAGGATCTTGAGCAAATTGTTTGTTATTTGTAGTATGTTTTGCTGGACGTTAGATGAATTGTCACGGCAAAAACCAAATGCTCGTTTTATGAAGAAATTAGACCCCCAAACGGCGATGGGGGCGGCAGAGCTCGGGAGATGTTGAAGCGAAGGGCCGAGTACAGCCGCATTCCAGTCCTGTTCATCACTACAGTATCACAATCGGTGAACCACGTCAATGTTACGGCTTAGATCGTTACGGTATAGACCATCACACAAAGGTGTGGCCAAGTTCAGGCATTTCAGTGCTTCCACAAGTGTTTTTCACATGCTGCAACAATGGCCACCATTCCTTGTGGTTACCAGTGTACCACGGTGGCATTCACGATGTCAGAAGAGTAGACCTCCAATGTTGCACGCGGAGATCGCGGTCGATGACACAGGAAGACCACGAGGTAGACTTTAGCACAATCGTTGTGGTCGTCATGTTTGTGTACTCCGTGGTCACCGATGTCTGCTTCCAGTCACGGGCGTGTATGCGCCAGCTACACCTGACTTCACTCCAAGAGTGCACCATTCCTTAGCTACTCTACCATTTCACTTGCCTTTGCACCCTCAATTTTCACACTGAACCATCTTCCGCATACTCTGATTGAGTCGGGAGTTGGTAGCAAGCAGCTTATTTTTCTTGACTCGTTCAGACTTCTCAAAGATAACATAGCTTGCCTTATAGCAGATACCATGGCTGAAGAGGATGTGCTGGTGTTCGGGGGTGAGAGGGTCGGTGTAGACTCGCGTGCAAGCAGCGAGCAGAATAGCGGAGTGATCTTCACCACAACGCTTGACTACCCGGGTCCTGAATTCGGTTCAGAGAACAGAGACAGTTTCGAGTACTGGGGTCCGACTCGGGAGGTCACTGAGGAGTCATTGGTGGCATTGCTTGACAGGCACTCTATGCAAATTCATGGCAAAGAGCGTCCGGGGACTTGGGCGTATCTTGAGCGCAAGTCCGGCACGTATAGCGTGGCATACATCCTCCAGTTCGAGGGTAATACGAAAGTCCTCGTCAGGATCCCAGCGTCCGGGTGGCCTCGTCGTTGGAACAAGATCGATGCCGAAACGCTGCGCACGACGGTGCAAATCATGAGACTTATCAGTGAGAAGACTTGTGTGCCGGTCCCACGAGTCTTTGCCTACGATGCCGGAATGGACAACGAAATCAGAGCGCCTTTCACACTCATCAGCTATCTTGGAGGCCAGAACGGGAGTACGACATGGAACTCGAACAAAGGAACAACACCGAAGGAATTGAGACGACAGAACCTGCTGCGGACCCTGGCTCAAGCAGTCAGTGGTCTGCGCGACCTACGATTTCCCAAGGGCGGGAGTCTGTGGTTTGCTCAAGATGGGGACAACGATCCAGTCGTTGTCGATCGCTGGACTCTTCGTGCAGATGGTTGGATCATTCCGAGGGTCTTCAAGAGCATTCCCGCTTACACCTCGGTCGAAGGAAAAATCAAAGATGACATCCGGCGACAAGTACTTAAGGAAGGCCAACCTGTCAGTTACGAGGAAAGAAATATCGCGGTCCTTTTCAAGCTGATGGTGAGAGCCTTTGTCAAGGCGACAGAGCTGCCACAATCGGGCGATAATTTTGTGCTGGTGCATCCAGATTTCGACATCCAAAACCTCATCACTGATGAAACCGGACGGCTTACTGGCATCATTGACTGGGATGGTGCTTGCTGCGAGCCGCTCCAGATCGGTTGGACCAGGCTTCCTCTGTGGCTCCACGGCGACTGGTATCCCCACTTCCAGTTCCCTCCCGCTCCAGGGAAGCACAAGGCGAAGGACGGACCGGATGCGCTGGACGAATATCGCAACGACTATGCTCGATATCTGTGCAATGAATCCGATGGCGCGTTCGAGACACGCTTCACCACAAAGTCCCACATCTACCGGGCATTGATGAGCTCGACAACCAGAGGTTGGACTGCCGGTAGATTCGTCGAGAACATCCTCGAAGATGTCGCGCCAGAACCGGTAAGGGCAAGCTGGGCTACCAGCATTGGTGAGCATGGGTTTTCTCCTGGGGAGAAACAGGCTCTGGAGGGAGTGCTTTTGAAATACTTTGCTCCAGTCGACCCAGACAAGTTCGTGCATGCGGCATCTCCGAGCGCAACAACTGCGACATGACAGAGGCTGGTACTGAAAGCTGCAACGCCAGTTTCCAGTGGTGGAGCAGATAGTCAGGCAGATCAGACTAGATCATGAAACTATGTCCTTCATCTCTTTCCGGACTGCCCAAAAGAAGAGCTGTGGAAGAGGAATTGCGTCATCGCCATCGCGTTGCTGTAGGAGGTACGGTACGTCCACTTACTTCTTTGAACGGGTATAGCCTGCACGGTTTCGAGGGCTTATCCTCAGGCAGCCGCGGAGCCAATAGTGAGGTCAATTTAAACTCGTTGTCGTAGATCTTCGAGCCGCGATTGATGGCTCGCCACGTGCGAACGAGATCTTCCCGTGGAAGTAGAGTTCGCATCATCCTGAATGAGCGGTGAGAGACGGGAGATGAAGTTCGAAAGCGCGTGACGGAGCTGGCCGTGGGCGTAGGCTGCCGCGTGGCGAATCACGACCATTCTTCGGGGACGGAAAACTTCCTCCTCAAGTTATGACTCTGTTTATCTCTCCCCTGCCGATGACGGTAGCTCTGCGGACGCGGATATATATTGGTAGGTCACATCCTCTTCACCTCCGTTTTAGACTCACTTCCTACTCTCTATGCTGTGTGCCGGGATAGTAGCGAGCGTTGTGAGGTCGAATCGAGATCAATCAATATTTCTCAGCGGATGAGCACGAGTTTCAAAGGCAGCACGCCAGGACCAGATTTTCATAACAATAGTACCGGAAACCCTCGAAGCATCATATCTCAGCAGATTTCTTCCGTCGCCGAAACGGAGACAGGATGGCAGCAACACCTACCACCAAGCTCCGACTACCTGGCCGAGCGCCGCCATGATGAAGAAGGAGCTCAGCCAGGAGCTGCAGCATCTCCAGCACCAAGTACCAAGAACGAGACCATCTATCCCGAGGGAGGCACACAAGCATGGCTTGTAGTTCTAGGCTCGTTCTGTGGACTCGTTGCTGGGCTTGGGCTCATGAACACCATCGGAGTGTATCAAGCCTACGTTTCTGATAATCAGCTATCAGAATATAATGAGTCGCAGATCGGATGGATCTTCTCTTTATATATCTTTTTGTCCTTCGGATGCGGCTTGCTGGTATGTAATCCGGCCTCCTCAGTACAATTCATATACTGACGTCTCCCAGGTCGGCCCAGTCTTCGATCGCCACGGCCCACGGCTGCTCGTGGCTGCCGGTAGCATCTTGGTACTACTATGCACGTTCTTGATGAGCATCAGTACGCAGTACTGGCACTTCATGCTCACTTTCGGCGTGCTCGGTGGTACGGGCACGTCGTTGATCTTCACGCCCGCTATCGCGGCCATCGGCCATTGGTTCATGGCCAAGCGAGGCAACGCAACAGGCGTTGCAGCAGCAGGTGGTTCGATCGGCGGTGTCATCTATCCTTTGATGCTGCAGAGGCTCTTCGTTTCCGTCGGCTGGGGTTGGGCATTACGAATTCAAGCTTTCACCTTCCTGTTGTTGCTGATCATTGCCAACATGTTCATTCGATCGCGCTTGCCACCAAAGCCAGGCGGCAACTCCATGCCAGACTTCAAGATTCTCCGACGCAACGCTTTTAGCCTCCTTACTGTAGGAACTTATCTCATGGAATGGGCCCTGTTCACGCCGATCGCCTATCTAACGATATACTCGATTCAATCCGGAGCCATGAGCAGAGAATTCGCCGTTCAACTTGTCGCGATCTTTAATGCCTCCTCATGCATTGGACGATGGGCCCCGGGTTGGGCTGCAGACAGGTTCGGCCGCTTCAACTTGATGCTCATCACCCTCACCATCTGCATGATTTCAGCCTTCGCATTCTGGCTGCCAGGCGCCGTTCTCTCAGACGGCTCGCACCCGGGCACTAATAAGGCCATCGTGGCGTTGACGATCGTGTATTGCATCTTCGGAGGATTTGGATCAGGCGCGAACATCAGTCTTACGCCAGTCTGCGTGGGTCTGATGTGTGATACCCAGGAGTACGGTCGCGTAAGTCGTCATGCCGCAACCTGTCTGTTCGAGAGCATTACTAATGCACTTGCAGTACTATTCAACCTGCTACTCACTGGTAGCCATCGGAACCTTGACCGGCACCCCCATCGCTGGCGCGATCATAGCTGCTAACGGCGGCGCCTTCTGGGGCATCACGATCTGGACGGGTATCAACTATCTACTGGCACTCGTCTGCTTTACAGCATCGCGGGTCCTGCTAACAGGGTGGAAGTTCAACAAGATCTACTAGAGGTAGTCGACGCTTCCGCCGCAAACCCAGAAGGAACATCGCTGCCCTTTGCTCTCAAACATCCATCAGACTGTCAAAATTGGCTTTCGTCGCGTTTCATCATTGTTTTCTCTAAGTATATATAATAGATCTAGTTTGCTACAATTTAGGTACACTCTTACACCCTGTCAGATTCAGGGCGAATTCGCATTTCCGGTCACACGTTCTCCGTAATAGCTTCATTTCCGTGACTTTCTATCCGCCGCCTTTCCCAAATCGATCTACACCACGAAACACCGGAAAGCACCGAGACCATGGAGCAGATCGACGCTGATACTATGAAGGAGATGGACGCGGTCGACTTATCCTTTAAAACATCTTTCGAAGAGGCTACGACTCTCCAGGAAGAGGACCGTTTGGAGGAGTGTATCGAGAAGGCAGAAGCGCTTCTGGCGGACGCGGGTATCCCAAGGTACTATGGCATCAAGACGCTGCTGCTTCTAGTATCTACTGTCGGCGATTTGGGGGAGGCGCACCAGCACTGGATGGACGCAGAAACCTTGTGGCGTATCGTGCGTCGCTGGCTCGATGCAACGATGGGGGTTTTGCGTGTGGAGATCGAACGATTTGAAGAAGATTCTTGACAATGAGAAGCCGGGAGCTGCGGAAACGGAAGACGAGGACTTATAAATATCCGACGACGAGAACGCGGGTATCGAGAAGAAGATTGCCGAGTATGACGAGAAGGTCGCTGAGGGGGAAGCGAGGATCCGGAAGAGCCCCTGAAAGCAGATGCAGCTTTCCTTGGGAAGACTGTGGAGGAGCTACGCAAAGTTGACGTTAGCAATCGCTATGCGCCGGCAAGTATACTCTCCTGAGCTCTTTGCAGTTGTACTGACGCTTTACCGCAGGTCCCAACCATTACGGCACCGCAAGGTAAGAAGCCGACCAAGAAGCATGCTAGTACGGACGACAAGATGGATGTCGACCAAAGAGCGGCCTCAGAGCCAGGCATGGTATGTATACTCAAGCTATATGCGATGCTCCAACTTCTCTTTACCAGACTGACACTGCTAGCTTGCCCCATTGCCATTTCGTGGCCCAGGCGGCCGGGGCGACGAAGATCGGGTGAAGACGATTAGGCGTACAGCCTCGTAGTTTGTTCTCTCCATCCACTCGATCGTAGCTCCATGCTGAGTTTCCTGACCTGTAGGAGCAAAAATGTTTAAGCAGAATGGTAGTGAGAGTGAAGGACTTGCCGCAATTGCAGCAGAGCGACTTGAGCTGGACTGGGCTTGGCATGCAAGGAGGAACCACGCTTGAGACTGTCAAAAATTGGTTCTATCGCCTGTCGATCTGCTTTTCGTTGAGCCTTGATAACTTGATACAGGCCGCAACAAGTCAAACACACTCATTAGATATCATTCAACAACTATGAAACGATTATCGTGGGGTATATAGCCGCTCCAACGCCTCCGATCGCCATTCACCAGTGCCTACTCCCTAATCGTTTGAAAATTCCTGCTCAGACCACCCCCAGCAGCACCGTGCTGCTTGCTCGCCTGCAGACTCTGCCTCACAATTGCCTCTGCAGCGGCAGCGGCAGCAAGTCTGTCCTTCTGCCTGCTTCGGTCCTTGAGATACCGCTCCGCCTCCGGCCGCATGCGAAGAATACGGAGGATCATATCGTCGCTCGGATCCGCCTGAGCTTCCTTTCGTTTCTCCTCTTTCGCTTTCCGCATCGTGCCTAGGTTGCGCGACATCATGATCGACTTCGTACGACGAGTTCCGGTCATAGCCATAGAAGAGTGCAAGCTATGCAGACCAGGTGGCGCTGAGAGGCGGTTCAGACGGGCTGCTTGTTCGTGTTGGCGGCTGGCGGTGGCAGTTGCCATGGCTTCGGATGTCCGGATGAGGTTGTCGGTAGACTCGTTGTAGAAGAAGTTGAGGTTCTGGAGATCGTGGTACTTTGGACTCTTGAGCACGTCGAGCGGAACGCCGAGAGCTTCGCCGGTCTCATCTACTGCGTGGAAGAAGTCGAAGAGGATCTAAGAGCATTGTTAGCCTGTTTAACCACACGATAAGAATTTGTTGCTTACCTGTAGCCATCTGTAGACGATATCGACCTCCTGTTGGCTCAGTGGGCGCTGAGCGGATAGCTTATCACTCAATGGCGGCACCAACAAGCCCTCGACGGTCACCAGCACTTCCTTCCACAGCCGCGTCATGACCAATATCATCGCGCTGTCTGTCAACGTCTGCTTCATGATTGCAAAGTTGTCGTCGAAGTAGTTCAGCAGCGGTTTCAGAGTGTTTGTGATATCAGCCTGAGTCAAAGTTTGTGGCGCAGGGGCTGGCGACTGTACGGACGTAGGACGGCCGGAGTACTTCGAGAAGTAGCCTTTCACGCTAGATATGGACACACCACCAATCGTGCCTTGCGACAGCAGAGCTCGGAGCGTTCGCCGTGACAGGCACTGATGAATGTAAGCAGACAGCTTATCAGACACCTTGCGCGTCATGTCTCTCTCCGTGCGCTTGAGAGTCCGGAAAGCTTTGCCAAAGAAGAACTGGATGTCGTCCCTCTCGCCTTCCATGCTCACCCGGACCAGCACTCTGCCCTGTGTGTCAAGGTCGAGCCAGTATTCCCTGGGTAGGAAGTCTTGAAAGTGGCTGGGGTCGAGCTTTAAGCTCGTCCGACCCAAGCAGTCGTGATCGCCGACAGCATCCCAGTCCCAGACCGTAGCGATGACATTGAGCGGTCCCGTGGTCAGAATATCAACAGTCTCATCCCACCTAGGATTGAGGCTCTGGTAGACTGTTCGTGTCTTGGCTAGACGCTTCGAATATTCATCGCCAAGCACAACATATGGATCGCTGGATCCGTTCATGTCACCCGCTTTGAGGTCTTCGGCTTCAATGATCTTGATGGTGAACATGAATTTGTTGCCTTGCTGTCGTCGAAGGTTCGGTGGTGGTGGCGGATCCAGACGATTGATCACCTCGGCGCAAGCGTCCACATTGACCTCCTTCTCAACCTTGTCGAGCTGCAGGGTGGCGTACTCGATATTGTTGATTTTCACAAACGACTCTGCCCAAAACTGGAAGGGTTCGATCTTCTCCCCGCCTCGGCCGCCTGTGGCATAGAAGTCTCTAGCAGCTGAGATCCATTTGTCCTTCTGCGTCTGCTGCGCTCGCATTTCCTGCTCTGGTGTTTGCCTGTCCATTTCCTTCACGAATTTCGTTTCCAGAAGCTCACAGTACCGTGCCACACCCTTTGCGATGGATTTGCTCATGGCTGTCATAAATTTGGCATACTGCAGGTCATCGTCCCATTCCAGCTTGACGATCTGCTCAATGCTCTGGTTGAAGATGCGATATACATCAGCTGCCGACTGTGAATGTCTCTCGTCATCTGTTGGTGGCAGCCCGTGTTCCTTATCGTTCGGATCTTGCCGGACTTGGAATTCATCATGGGCAACAGCACCTTCGATCCAGTCCGTGATCTTGGAGTCGGTGGTCTGGATCCAACGCCACACGAAATCTTGCAGTAAGCCTTCGATGTGGAATCCAAACTCACGTCCTTGTAGTGCTTGGGCATGAACACGCCTGATGTCGACCAGTTCTTTGTAGAGCTCGAAGCCGTCCTGGATAGGAACTTCCTCTTGCTTCTCCTTACTGAGCTGCATGATCCGGCTGACCAGGGCACGTGCGTCATCCGCAAAACTGGGCAGAATCTCTTCTACCAAGATTGATAGCGGGTTGACGCCCATCACTTCTGGACTTTTTCGATAGCGCTTTTGGATCTTCTCCAACAGTCCTGTCACGGCCTGCCCAAGTTTGACAACGTGATAGAACTCCCACTGTTTGGCATCATCCGAAACGTTCTTCGACAGCAGCTCGTGATACTTAGTCTTCGCCTTCTGTCGCAGAGCGTTGGCAAGGGATTGTGAAAAGGTATCGAGGTCCTCCGGTGTCTTGTTGAACATCTCATCATCGTAGATATGGTTCTCCAGGATGTACATGACACTGCCGATGCTGGGTGGCTTGGCTTCATAGCAATGCTGGAAGAGCTCGAACAATTCCCGGAGCAGCGCATCGTGCATCACACCAAGGATGGTCTGATATAGTGCGAAGTCGACAACAGTCCACTTGCTTCGGTCGAATAGAGCCACCTGTGGGGCTTGCGGCTTGCCGGCTGCGTTCTTTGGTGGTGAAGGGGGTTGCTTCACATGCAGGAATGCAGCATCCACCGTATCGAGAGAAATCTCCTGGTGCTGGTACTTCTCCTGTACTGCATCCAAGAACAGCACCATTCGTGAGAACTGTGGGATGCGCCAACGCAAAGCGACTTCGTTTAGTAGCTCTGTGCTCTGCTTTGACAGCAACTTGATCGCTGGCGCTTCTTCAGTCGCCACAGAGGCTGCTAAGTCTTCGTCCTGTAGATCGTGCGTGAGTGCACTCTTCACCAGTCGTCTGTAGTAAGCTCGCCCATCCGGAGGTATGTAAGTGAACTTGGTATCCAAAGCTCCCGACACCGAGTCGCGCGGACTGCTGTCACCTAGGTTGAGTGCGCTCATGTCAACAGGCTGGTCAACAATATAGCTCGAATCTGTCTCACCACTTTGGCGAGACAGACCTCTACTGATATCACTATACCCACCGTCGTTCTGCGCGGCAGCTGGAGGCTTAAACTGTGGCAAGCGTGCGGCACCAGTGCTTGTCTTCGCAAGCTCGGGGCTGTTCTGCAGTATTGCAAGCATCATTTGACTAAGGTCATGGAGTTCAGCTTTCTTCCAGACCTCAAAAGCATCGTCGGAGTCGAAATCGTCTTTGGTCAACGTGACGTGTGTGTTGAGTATCATATGGTTCTGGTAGTCCTTCAGATCACGAAGTGCTGCCTGCTCAGTCCACTCGTCCTTGTGGGCATTGACGTCGTTTTGAGCCTGCACAGTAGGTTTTGCGAAGATACGACATACCCGTAACACTAGAGGCATATCTCGAACTTCGTAGCTCCGCGGTACCTCAACCTCGATGCTCTGCCCTCCAGCTGCGCCCGCTCGAGTTGCGTCTGCAAGATCTGCATCATGCTGCAGGAGTTTGGTCTCCATGGTCTTCAGCTTCGAGGCCAGCTCCGGTCTATCTCGCGTCCAGTCGTTGTTGTTCAGGGTACTGCTTATGATTCTGACAAACAATGCCACATGCCGGTCGACCATAAGTTTCCAGCTATCGTCGTCCGCAGCCTTGCCTTTCTGTAGCTCGCTCGTCGCCTTCGAGAAGAAGATGAGCAGCAGATCTTCCGCTTTTCTGTCTTTCTCCATCGACTTTCGGAACGCAGGATTCTTGAACTCGTTTAGAAATGCAGCAAACGTCCGTTTGATCAACGCATCGTTGTACTCCGGCATCCTCTCCTTGCCTATCAGTACCCCCGTCATCCTCTTATCCAGCTCCGCCATGAAGCCATGCGGGAAGCGCACGCTCTTGTTGTCTCTGAGCGCACTGAAGTCTTTCATCATGTCGTTGATAGACGTCCCCGAGCGCTGGATTGGCTTCGATGTATTGGCCACATGCTGGATTCTTTTCTGTCTGGGCTGAAGTAGGTAGGCAAGGTACGCTGCCCGAAGCGCATATATGTAGGCATCCTGGTCGGACACGAGGACTTTCTTGCTGTACGACTGGTTGCGACGGATCTGGCCTGTACTTTGGCTGGACGTGTGTTGACGGGCACCGACCGAGGCATACGCAGGGTACGACATGGTGTCGAGGCGCAACACAGGCGCGGGTAGGGAGTAGGTTGTCCTCGATTCGTGCTCATGTGGTATCTAGCAAGCTGGGGCGTAGTTGCTGATTGCGGCAAGATGCAAGAGCGGTTCCACGATGTTGTTACTTCTCGAGTTCGTTCTCATGGGGTTAAAAGAACGCCATTGACTGTAGCAGCGCCTTCCCTGTGATTCACGTCGAGAAGCGGCACAATCATCCTGCCCGAACCAACAAGTGGGCTACAGCAGTGTTTCGCTTATGCAGGGATGTCTTTACGAATGACGTTTAGGCAGGCTCAAGGTTACTGCCGGCGCTAGAGCGGCGCCAGTCCCGAATTCACTAAGCAGAGTGGAGTGAACTGAAATACCACCACCACCACAAACGCCGAAACGACTTTCGACCACCAAGTCGACAAGGTAAGCTCTTACAATGGCCTCCTTCTTGTGTGGTGTTCCTCGTGTAGTGTAGTGGCGGCGGCGGCAGTTCAGGGTAGGAGAACAGGTTAGTGGTCCGGTTCCTTGCCTCTCGTGTCTCATCCAACGGTCACATCAACCAGAAGCAAAATCACAATTAAAACCAGAAGCAAAGTCAGAGGACAAGCACAAGCTTCACGAACCTTCAGCAGCTGACATCATAAGCATACGGATCACGGGCCCTTTCACATCAGTAAGTTCATAAGCTTTTTTCTGCGCTGCAAAATTTCCTTCTGCTCATCACAACCACCACGCGCCTGGATCTTGGAGGACTTCTGCCGCTTCGCCAACCACTGGATTTCACGTACTCACTCACTGGACATCACAACTTGCACACGATATCGTGTAAGTTGAAAGAGGCACAAGTCACTGAACGCACGTGCAGCATCACAAGCAGAATCACTACCACGCTCCTTCACAAGATGGAGTTCGACGGCCCCTCCGACAACAAGCCTCGTCTTACCAGCGAGCAAAAGAAGAAGAATCACATCGAGTCGGAGAAGAAGCGCCGCGAAGCGATTCGCCAGGGTTTCGAGCGCTTGAGCACGATCGTCCCTGGATGCGAAGGACAGGCTCGCAGCGAGTCGGTCGTCTTGCAGAAGACTGTGAAGCATCTTCGTGAGGTGCTCGAGAAGAAGGACGCACTCAAGCTGCAAGCAGAGGCGGTGGGTATGAGCGAGGGGGATTTTCAGAAGGTGTAAGTGTGTGCCTCATGTGACTTCAGCAACCACTGTATCGCTGACACACTTTGCTTGTTTTCATAGCTACAATGACATCGAGAAGGCAGTGAAGGCAGGTGAATACGAGGATCCTGCCGACGATGATGATCAGTAGATCCCCTCACTTATGGGCACTGCACTGCGACTTCTCCAAGCAGCCGAAAGCAGCACGATCATCAATGGCGCGCAGGAGAACTTCACGACTTTGATTGGAGATACCAAGTCTGAATGGGTTATCTAGGTGGAGACACATGGGATTGGAAGCGATGCCGTGCACGCTATCTTGGGTGCATCATAGGTATTCAATCTTTCAAATTCATTGACTTACCACCAGGTGCAGCTATTTTCTTTCTCCTCATTTCTGTACACCTCTGCATGATACATACGCTTCACTGATGTTGTGACTCAGTTCGAATTACTTCAAGCATCATGAAAGCAGGCGAAGGATCGGTGAGTCAATGCCAAGTTTGAATTCCCCGCTGATAGTCCGGTAGGAGCGCGATCTCGACGAACGAAATGTCCCCTTCAATGAGGTTCCTATCTCGGAGACCGTCGTTTCAACAGGCTGAATGGTTGAAGCTCAAAAAGCCTCCAGGCACCATCAGGCCACACCATGCAAGGCAGCCTCGCCAAGACATCACGTGATGCTGCCTAACCAGTCACATATATTGAGATCTCTTCCTCGTTGATGGCTACACCATTTCCCGTCACACAACTACAATTACAACCTTACGACCCAAGAAACACAATGTTCGGCAGAAGAGTCCACACCAATGCTGACTCCGGGAATCATATCTGTGGCCTTTATTTCTGCAGCCAAGGCCTGAAGCGCACATACTTACCGCAAGTTGAGTTGGTTTCGGAGACACTCATCAATCCTGTTTGCTTTACAACGAACTTGAGCCAGACTTTCCGGAATCCCAACCAGGACGTCCTTCCACAGGTTCGATATGCCTTTCCGCTCTTCGATGGCGTTGCTGTCAGTAGCTACTCCATCCAGTATGGCGGCAAGACCCTGAAGGGCATCGTCAAGCAGAAAGATGTTGCCAAGCAAGACTACCAGGCAGCGGTGGATCGCGGAGAGACGGCTGGACTACTGGAATCACTACCTGTGGGCGTCTTTGGTGTGACTTTAGGCAACGTACCTGCCAACGCTGATATCGTTGTGGACATCACTTATTGCGGTGAGCTCAAGCATGATGCTGGCATCGATGGTCTCAGATATATGCTACCTACAAGCGTTGCCCCGAGATATGGCGACTATCCTGGTGAAGTGGCACAATCGAACGCTATCGCCAAGAAGGGTATCACGATCAGGGTAGAGATGGACATGGCAAGCTCGGCAATCCGCAGAGTACAGTCGCCGTCGCATCCTATCGCAGTGTCTATGGGAGATCTACTGGACGATAACGGCGAACCATCGACAACAGGCGATTTCAACCCTTCCCAAGCGGCTGCGACACTCACACTGGGGACCACTGAGCTCGGTTCTGACTTTGTTCTCCAGCTACTCATCGACGATATCAGCAAGCCACAAGCCATCGTGGAATCCCACCCAACCATCCCGAACCAAAGAGCCGTCATGGCTACTCTGGTACCGAAATTCACTCTCGAGCCAGCACATCCAGAGATCGTCTTCATCGCAGACCAGTCAGGGTCGATGGGTGGAACCAAGAACACCGCACTGGTGTCTGCACTCAAAGTCTTCCTCAAGTCTTTGCCACTTGGTGTTAGATTCAATATCTGTGCTTTTGGCAACAACTTCAAATTTCTCTGGCCAACGTCGGAAGCTTACAACGAAAGCAACCTTAACGCCGCGATATCTTTCGTGAACGGCTTCAATGCTAGCTATGGCGGTACAGAGATCTTGAAGCCCATCACCGCTGCCTTCGAGCAAAGACTGAAAGATCTGCCGTTGGAGGTGATGTTGCTGACTGATGGTGAAGTTTGGGGTGAAACTTCCGTGTTCGACTACATCAACGAACAGATCCGCGACAAGTCTGTCGATGCCAGGGTCTTTGCTCTTGGTATCGGTAATGACGTCTCTCACACTTTGGTTGAAGGCGTCGCCCGGGCGGGCAATGGCTTTGCACAGTTTGTGACGCAGAACGAAGACACCGATCAGAAGGTGGTTCGCATGCTCAAAGGAGCACTATATGCTCATACGAAGGACTACGAGCTGGAGGTGCACTACACTGAGGAGAAGCGGGAGGAGATAACAGACGACGACGGATATGAGATCGTGGAGAAGGTCAATGAGTGTTTGAGCATAACCGATGAGCCACCGGCAGCTCCTCCAGCACCAAAGTCTGCACCAAAATCCTTCTTCGACGCATCAACGCAGCCTGATCAGGCACCAGAGCAGCCTGCCGACCGATACGCCCACCTCCCGAAGATCGACACGCCAAAGCTACTACAAGCACCGAGTGAGATCCCACCACTCTTCCCGTTCAACCGTACCACAGTGTACCTCTTGTTAGGTCCAGAAGCTGTGCAAAAGCCTATCGCATCAGTCACGCTGCGTGCAAAGTCTGCCCAAGGACCTCTGGAGCTCAACATTCCTGTGCAACAAGGTGGGATGGACAATCAGGGCTCAATACATCATCTCGCGGCACGGAAGGCAATTCAAGATCTCGAGCAAGGGCGCGGCTGGATTCAAGCTGCGAAGCTTGCTGATGGCACGCTAGTGAAGACGAAGCACGAGAGCCGGTATGACGAGCTCGTGGAGCGGGAAGGTGTGCGACTTGGAGAGAGGTTCCAAGTTGCGAGCAAGTGGACCTCTTTCGTCGCTATCGAAGACAACAATGCGAGTGGTATGGGTGAGGACATGGAAGTGGACGCCGGGAGGGTTGAGAAGACACAACCGGGCGCTAAGAGGCTGAAGAAGAAGAGGATGATGAAGGGCAGCAGTTTCCCGCCACTGGCTGATGAAGAAGATCCAGTTACTGAAAGGTATGTTGTCCCAGTCCCCGTTGTTTCCTGCGTGAGTGGCGCTGTTGCTTTTTCGAATCCTGGACAGCCTGGCCACGACAATCGCCTCTTTGCGGAATCCGGCAGCTCACCGGCCAAGGGAACGGGACTCTTTGGTCAAGCTCAAGCACGACAGTCAAGCTCAGGAGGTCTATTAGGTGCGTCTGTCCATACCTCTAATGGGCTCTTTGGCAGTGCACCGGCACAAGGCACTGCGTTCGAAAATCACAACCGTACTGGGTTTGGCTGTGCAGCCAGGCAACCCCAAGGTAGCAGCCTGTTTGGTAGCTCTAACGCGATGTCTGGGTCGCTCTTCGGAAGCAGTGCGAAGTCTGGGTATGCTGGTGGACTGTTTGGCAACAGCTCAAGTACGGCAGGCGGCCTCTTTGAGGGTGCACCTGCGCAAGGCAACAGTTGTAGCTTGTTTGGAGGTTCCACCACTCAAGCCCACCCACTGTTCGGAAGTGTCTCCGTCCCCATAGTCAACAGTTATGGACTCTTCGGCAAAAGCCAGAGCACATCTGGAGGTCTTTTCGGCAACACAATGCCCGGGTTCACACCTAAGGACATCGCTTCTAGCATCAAACACCCTGGGGGACTCTTCAGTAACACCCAGACTGTCAGCCCATTCGGTGCGACAGGAAATCCTTTCCAACCTGGCAGCCTTTTTGGACCCGGTGGGATCTTCGACCCATACAGAAAAGATTCCGGGAGCGATACAGCCAGCGCAACATGTGTCCATCCAGCTACACAGCACCCGACGACACAAACATCATATGGCAGCACAACGACGGATCCAGTCGACATCACCCAGTCAGCGGCTTGCTTTGGCGCCAGTACCACCTCAAAGACAACACAAGGTATCACGACTTCGGCTACACGTGGCTGTGGAACTCACAAATGGGCGGATAGAAGTACCAAGGCTGCCGCTCCTACTTCTATGCCTGCCACATATGCCAGTACTGGAAGCCAAACAAGTGAGGCCTTGGAACACGTCCTATCTTCAGTGACTGCTACACCGGCCATATCACCAACCATGCCCAGTACTAGCGAGCGCTCTGCGCTGACCTGGAACCAAAGAAAGATCATGTTGCTTGAGTACCACAGCAGTAATTTTTCGTCGATAGCACACCAGACAGAAAAAGCTCAAAGTCTGCTCCGCAGGTACATCTCGGAGCTAAGGAATACATCTGAGGAACCAGTGCTGCAGGAAATCGACGTCCAAATGGACCTGCTCTACTTGAGCAACGGGTTGCAATCATCGATCGGCTGGACTAAAAAGGAAGTTCTGTCACCCGGGTCATGGTATCCGGCGATCGAGCCCTCTTCAGAGTCCAAAGGAGCGTCCGGTGCCCAAAAGCAGGATATCCAAGACTCTCAGTTGCAATCTGTGTTGTACCAGCAGCAGAACAAGGGTCAGCTGCCTAGAGCCGGACCAGGCCAAGAATGTGTACACTCTCTTGTTCTCTCAGACGTAGCGGAGTCGGCCAGACAGGGACTGCTGAACCTGCCGGAGCACGTTGGAACGGCAGCTACTTCGACCTTCCAGGCGGACATCGCGCCGGGTAGTGGGATGGGTGCGCTGGAGGAATACCAGCGGCCTGTCGCGCCCCTCATGGAGCAGAATCAAAGGCGCTTGCTCACGGCTCAGTCAGGAAACGACAACACGGACTCTTCCAAAACACCGATCGCAGAATATACAACGGAACATGAGCGGCCAAACTTGCAACCCCATGGACGGCACGCATTGCAGGACTACCAGGTTCAATTGATGCTGTACGAGCAGCAGATGAAACAGCGAATACTTAAGGCCCGGCGAGATGAAGCTGAAATGAGCAATGCAATCCCGTTGAGTGTGGCGGACACGATCGAGCAAGAGCAAGAGCGGCCAAACCTACCCAACCCCTGTGAAGACTCCTCTTCCAGGTTGGAGGAACTGCAGCAACCGCGATTCGCAAAGCCGGAGGTTGCGGCCACGCAGATTCCTCATCCTTCCGCGCAGCCAGGCGCAGCATTGCCGACCATGCATGAGCAAACTAGCCAGTTAACCCATGGGGCCTTCTTGCAGACGGTCCCGAGTTGGGAATCGGCCGAGGCGAAAGTGCAGACGATGCAGGCGCCCGAGAGGTCGACGCAAAGCGCAGAACAGAACGCCATCGACTTTCAATCCACCAGGGCTGTCAGGTCAAAGCAAACGAGCGTGAATCGTTGGGAACGGCGTCTCCAACAGCGGTGCGAAGCGGGACAACATTTGACGGGAAAGAGTCGGGGCCGCCTCCCAGAATTGGTACCGGTGGCGGCAACGACCACTCAGAAACAGCCCGTCGACTTGCCCTCTACATTGCCAGATTATCAGATGCAGCAGCTATATCTTCTCGAGAGACAAAACAAGGAGAGACTACTCATGGCGCGGAAAGAATTGGACAATGTGGGCTATCAAACTCCCCACGCGAATGAGTCCACGGCAGAGCAAATGCACATCGTCCCGTCAAGCGATGAAGTCCAAGACTACCAGGCGAAGCTGAAAGTTCTCGAGGATAGGAGCATTTACCATTCGAGTATGGCACGAACGGGACGGAGAAAGATGGCCGATCGCTTTAATTGGGGTTGGTCGGACCAGTCGACAGTACCAGACGAGAGGCACTCCGACTCGGGATCAGAAGGATCGACTGACGCACCGGAGGAGAGGACCCGGCCAACAGCGAACACAACGGCGCCTCAAGCTCGCGCAACGGCCGGAACAACGGCAGGCCAGATGGATTTCCCTATCGGACCAGCAGCAGCGCCACGGTCAGAAGAAGAAACAGAAGCTTGCTTTATACCTCGTTGGCCTCGTTGGCTAATTCCTAACCCTTGTAGTGCTCAACCGCAACCCCCCCTGGTCGACGTCGACAGCCAGCCTTCCCAACAATCCGCGAGCGCAACGCCACCAGCGATGAAGCAGTTCCGCCAACGCCAGCGCCAACCTCCGTCGACCGCTTCACGTGGCGGCCAATTTTTCTCCTCGCCGGTGCCTCCACCACCCCCCGGTAACAGCTATGGCAATAGCAACAGCTATACCTCAGCATCGTACATCCCCACCGCCGCCTCCTTCGCTTCAGTTCCTCCACCACCAGCACGTGCGCCCGCTGGCTTGGCCCCGGCGCCGATGGCACGCAAAGCTGCGCCAACGAGTCTTGAACAGATCGACTACTCCGACGAAGACGAAGACATGGACGACGAGGCGACAAGCCAGGGTAAGTTCTTCCGCGAGGAGGAGGCGGAGGAGTCGGACGAGGACATGGGCTTTGGTCTCATGGATGACGAGACACCAAGCACCGTCCACAAATTCGTGTCTACCGGACGCGACAAAGCCGGCGATGATGGCCTCTACGATTGCGATGGCGCAGCCGCCAGCGGACCGAGCGACAAAGAGAAAGTGGACAAAACAATGCACGCCCTCATCGCCCTCCAAACCTTCTCAGGCGCCTGGACCTGGAACGAAGAACTCTTCCGCACCCTCCAAGTCGACGCCAACAAAGTTGACAGAGCAGCTATCACCAGCGACGCTAATACTAACGTTTGCGCCACCGCGCTCGCGCTCGCCTGGTTGAAACTCAAAGCCGGTCGCTGGAGGCAGAAGATGGTGTGGGAGATGATCGAGGATAAAGCGATGGGTTGGTTGCTGAGCACGTCGAGCGTCGGGTCTTCACCGCAAGAGACGCGTGCGGCTGTGCAGAGGGCGAAAGATGTGTTGAGGACCTTGATTGCGGTGGATCAGAGCGATGAGGATATGGGATTTTAGGGGCAGGCAGATTAGTGAGTAGGCCGAGGAGGAGGGAGCAAAGTCGGGCAGTTGAATTTGCTTGGATCAATCTGGAGATGGTTAGGTTTATCGGATCAGGGGGCAAAGGCGGCGGTTGGTATTGTAGAAAGATAGTAACGACATCATGAAACAGGATTTTGACTTACCTCCCACATGGACCCGGATCGAAACTCTCCTCCGCACTCCTCCACATCGAAGATACTGACAGGATCTCCAGAGCGCCATAGCGCGGACTTCTCCAGAGACGGACGCCGACACCGATACCTGCGCCACCGCCCTCGTATTCGATGAGCCTTGATATCTCTCCGGAAGTCTCCCGCAGAACGCACGTGACCAAAGGAAACGAGAACGAAAACGATGGGCAGTGCATTGTGAGTAAGCAATTACATCCACTAATTCAGGCAAAGTAAACAGCGCATGCGGAGCTCTTGAAAGATGGAGGGCGCCTGCAACTGTTAAATAGCAGCAGATGGCCTTGGAACCAATGGCCACCTGTCTATTCACACTGAGTAGGAGTCTTTCCAAGATGGCTTTCCAGCTCCGTTCTCTCGGTGGAGGGCTCGCCTTCCCGTCACCGCCCAGCCATTGGCCAGCATGGCCAGGCCATACTGATCACCACGAACCCACAGGGCATGAGTTTGCCCCTCCAGGCCCGTTAGACAGTACGTCCGACAGCTCTGCCACCTGTTCCTACACAAGCGCTAATTTGTCCAACCAGGCCGTTCCCCATGCCCAGGCCTCAACGCCCTAGCAAACCACGCATGGCTCCCTCGCTCCGGCCTAAACATCAGCTACGAAGACATCCAATACGCAGCAACAAACGGCTACAACTTCTCCTCAGACGCCTACCTCTTCGCCTTCCTCCAAGCGAACGAAACATACGGTCTTTCAACAACCGGGAATACCCTAACCATCAATCTCCAAGATCTCGCCACACACAACGCCATCGAGCAAGATGGCTCCCAATCCCGAAATGACATCTACTTCGGGGATAACTTACACTACGACCCTACCGTCTTCGGGCCGGTGGCAGCGAACCTCGGACTCAACGACATCAGTCGCGGGAACGCGTACGTGACGGTCGAGAGTGCGGCCAAAGCGCGTGCGGCGCGGGAGGTGGAAGCTAAGAGGGTTAATCCGGAGTTCAACGATACGCTTAGCGATTTTACTACGCTTGGGACCGCTGGGCTGTACCTGGCTACTTTGTGGGATTTTGATGCGAAGGCTGCGCCGAAGCTGTGGGTGAAAGCGTTCTTTGGTGAGTTCTGCTTCTTGGTCTTGATGGACGATGTGCATGTGCTAATGCTTCGAAGAGGAGGATCGGATTGCGTATAGAGAGGGCTATACAGCGCTGAAGGTCAAGAGTGGGGGTTTTATCGTGGAGTTGGTGAATGCTGTGACCAAGGCTACGATGTAGGCGGACGCTGTCGAGTAGATGGTGATGCTCGATAGGTCTAGTGGATTCAATGAAGACGTCCGTTTCATTGCATCAGACCAGTGCTCGTGTGATGCAGGGGTTTGTGATCACAGTCTACCAGGTGTCGCCGTGCCAGGCTGTCGTCCAAGCAAGCAACAAATAAGGTTTGGTTTGTTCGTCCAATATGACATGAGAGAGCAAGTATGAACCGAGTCCTCCTGTGGCAAAAAGTCGGCGGAGAGGCGAAGCTGCTGAAGTGAAGTGCTGCGAGGTTGGTAATCCCGGCAGAACCGAAGCGCCAAGACCATCGTTGTCGTTCTCGTTCAGCCCTGCCATCATCGTTTTCCCACACCTCCTCCCACCACACCAGTGACCATGTGCTGCAGCGAGAGAAGCTTGGAGCAGACCGTCGAATTGGCCGCAGACCATGTAACAACCGCATATGTGCCACGACAGCTGCTCCCACCTGGCCAGTCACGGACTACCTTACCTCCTTACCTACCAAGTAACTGGAGAGAGGCGGCGCCTTGACTGGTCCAAGGTAAGGTAGATTGTAACAGGTCGATGATGGATTTTCATGTCAATGCATTGCGCCACTACATGCAGAAATACCAAACGCCACCGCAATGCAGAACCCAGGACTAGGCCACCCAGCGCCAGCGAACACCCCTCTCAACCAGGACAAGCAAGAGTAGCACGATCCTCTCCACCCCCCTAAGCAACCACAGCGGCACTATAAGCAGGCAACCCCATCTCCGCTTCCACTCGCTGTCGATACACCGGCAGCGCCTCGCCGCTCCCTGCTTTCACGGACTCCTGGCTGTAGTACACCTCCCCATGCCCACTCTTCCCAGCGAAGCGTCCGCTCCCAGCTTCGCCTACGGCTCCACCTGTGCGTCCTCCGGCCGCGGCTTCCGCCTTCGCCAGCCGTCTCCTCTGCCTGCGCAGTTTAGCCTCTTTGGTGCCTTTGTAGACGGCGACGCCTAGGAGCACTGGCAGGGCGAGGGGGATGAGGAAGAAGACCATGTCCGGGTATCTGTAGGGCGTATGTAGGGCGGGTGTAGGGTGTAGGTTCAAGTATTAGGTAGCTCCGAGTGTGCTGATGAGGTTGAGCTGTTGGAGTTATGAAGAATGTGGGTGTTCTGGCGGGAGGTGGTAGGAGTTCGATGCCTGTCTGTTTTGTTGTTTTGTGATGGCTGTCTGTCTGTTTGTCTTGTTGCTGTTGCTGCTGTTATGCTTTCCAAAATGAAGTGCAATGAGCGAGATATATATTATATATCACACTGCACGCCCATCCCATGCCTCAGCCTCTTAGAAATTTGTATTGGGCGCAGCAAACGCCTCCCCCCCGTCCGTGGAGCGAGAACGAAGTTCACGAACTCCATCACATAATCACATCAATTCGGCTCAACCGTCACGCACAGCCTCACGGTTGAACAATTATCATGATCCGCCATCTGTGTTCACTGTGCAACACAAATTCTACAACTTCGGGCTTCCCGTTCGGATGAGAAGGGACTGAGGCGGAGCACAGGGTATGGGTTTCTGAGGAATGATGGGAGAGAGAGGGAACGAAGGACTGCGATCGGGCTTACGAGATACTTGGAGTCTCAACGCTCCGATGCACCGCAATGGTCGGGCGATGAGGTAACAAGCAAGAGCGAGAGGTAATGGAGGAAATATATATACATAACCCGCACTACATGTGTCAGCTCTGCCCTCTCACTTCCCACTCTCCTGTATCTATACCGAATCCCTCCCCCCCACCTTCTTTCTCTACGACAAATTCCGACTCATATCCCCCCGAATGCGCGCATAATCCAACAACCCCTCAATCTGCCCCACCGCGGAAATCGCAATATCGCGATCCCACAAATGCTTCTGCGCGAAATTCATCACGTCCTTCTCCGTAATACTGCCCACCGCCCGCTCCACCTCTTCGGGGGCCAGCCTCCGTCCCGTAGTAATGATCTGGCGTCCGATATCCTCCGCTACCGCTGTCGTCCCGTCGAGCGAGAGTAAAATGGAGGCTTTAAGCTGCGACTTGGCGCGCTCGACCTCCGCTTCGGTTACGGAGAAGGAGAGGCGCGACCATTCGCGGAGGGTGAAGTGGACGAGGTCGTCGAGGCGGGTGATGGCGTCGCTGACGAGGTAGATGCCCCAGAGGCCGGTGTCGGAGTAGGAGGTCGAGAAGGACATGAAGCTGTTGGCGAGCTTGTGCTCGTTGATGAAGGTGCTGAGTTTGCTGCCCAGGTACGGCGAGTTGCCCATGGCGCGGTCCCAGTTGCCGACGATGGCTTGGGTGACGAGGCCGGTGAAGTAGTCGTCGTCTTTCCAGCTGACACCCTCCACGGCGATGGCGATGTTGGCGGTGGGCATGGTGTCGTCGCGGATGCGGACCTCGGAGCCCACGAAATCCGGGCGAGAGGTGACGCCGCGCTGGCCGGCTGTGGCTTGGGCGTTGGGGTTGTAGGCGGGCATGTTGGCGAAGTGCTTCTCGGCGAGCTCGACGAGTTGCTTGTGGGGGATGCCGCCGGCGCCGACGAGGACCATGCGGTCGGCGGTGTAGTTGGTCTTGATGTAGGTGGTCAGGTCGTCGCGGTTGATGGACTGGATGTTCTCCTTCGGTCCGAGGATGGTGCGGCCGAGGGGCTGGCCCTGGAAAGCGGTGGCGTGGAGGTGGTCGAAGACGACTTCTTCTAGCTGTTTGTCGACCTCTTCTTGCTCGCGCAGGATGACGTCTCGCTCGCGTTCGATGGCGTTGGGCTCGAGTTTGCTGTTCTGCAGGATGTCGGCGAGGATGTCGACGGTGGCGGGGACGTCGTTGTTGAAGGCTTTGGCGTAGTAGACGGTGTTCTCGCGCGAGGTGTACGCGTTGAGGTGCGCGCCCATGTTCTCAATCTCGAGCTCGAGCTGCGACTGCGAGCGCTTTTGGGTGCCCTTGAAGGCGAGATGCTCGAGGAAGTGGGCGGTGCCATTGGTCTTGTCTGTTTCGGCGCGCGAGCCGGCATCGATCCAGACGCCGACGGTCGACGTTTGGGCATAGGGGGAGTGGTCGCTCGCTATCTGCGCCGTTGTCAGCCATTGACCATTGATTCCACCCCTCTCCCATTCTCTTGCTTACCGTGAATCCGTTCTGCAGGGTGGTGCTCTCGGTGAAGGCGCCGGGGGTGGATACTGGGCTGGCGAGGGTGCGGATGAGGCCTGGTTGGCGGGCGGCTTGGGACCTCACGGCGCTGATGGCCTGCCTGCTCCGCGAGACCTGGTGAAGCCTGGCGGCTAACCTCTGAGACGCCATCGCCGGTGATGTAAAGAGGGACAAGGACAGGCGAGTAAGAGAGGCTGCGTGCTGAATGTCCCGCTAGCTAAACAGCTCGACTTGTCTTGAAGTTGCAAAACTCGCCAAGCAGGAGCTACCCGGCCGAGATGCTCCGAGCTCGGTCCGCCTACCTCATCGACGACGACAAGCACATAGCAGATGCACCTCCACAGCCATTGCCATCCCACACCATGGCCTCCGCACTTCGATCCCCCTTGCTCCGACAGAGTCTCCCCACCTTCCGACCCCAACAACTCCCCCGAATCCAGCGTGCCGTCCTCTCCACCACACAAGCCCGCCGCATCCTCCCCCCACTACCACAGAAGATCGAAGGCAACGTCAACGACCCAGCAAGAGTCCCTGACCCCGAGCCAGGACATGGCAGCTATCACTGGACTGCTGAGCGGTAAGCCATATCCCCCCTCCAAACCACACCACTCAGAACAGCAGAACACAACCCAGCAGACCACGAAAGCTAACAGCCCATATCCTCTACAGCGTCGGCTCCGTAGCCCTAATCCCAATGACCATCGCCCCCTTCGCCGCCGGCTCCCTCAACCCCATGCTCGACGGCGCCCTCATCGGTCTGGTGCTCATCCACTCCCACCTCGGCTTCGACTCCGTCATCACCGACTACGCCCCCAAATGGCGCGTCCCCAAGTCCCGCCGCTTCCTCAACATCGCCCGCAACTTGGCCTTGGTGGTGGTGGGGTGGGGGTGGTACGAGTTCGAGACGAATGATGTTGGGTTGACGGAGGGCATTAAGAGGGTGTGGACGGCATAGGAACGAACAGGTGATGGGTAGCGAGTGTACAGAAATATGTGGGAGAATGTGTATAGTCATGAATGCAATTGGTCGAGAACATGAATAGCGTCTTCTTGCTGAGTCCCCATGCAAAAGGTAGTGATGATAGTGCGGGAAGAGAGCTGAGTGTAGATGTTGTAAAGATGTGATTATCATTAATTCATCTATCTTTGCCTCGTGCGCTGGTGTTCGAGTACCGTGCTTCTGCTCTTCCCGGAAGCCTGCTTGAAGGTCGAGCGTGGCAAGCCGCTTGCTCTGCTTGCTAATGCGTGGTAGCCCTAGTGGACCCAACCATTTCGCTAAGCATACGAGTCGTGCCCGCCCACCCCGGCCGTGCTTGTAATGCTGGCGCAATAGCACAGCATCGCAACAGCGCAGCGAAGTCGTAGTCCGCACACTGTGATCGCTCGGCTCTCTTGCTGATCCCTCCCATCTCCAGGAAAGTATTCATCAATCAACCTTAACCGCCCCATATATCCGCCGCACAAACCCATACGCCGCCAAAAACCCAATCGTCCCCGTCAGCAGCCCATACACCCCACACGCCAACCCGCAATACGCGAAAAACAGCACCCCGCTCGCGAAGCCGCGGATGTGCAGCACGTGGAGGTAGTAGTACACGCAGTAGGCGAAGATCCAGACCGACGACGACCCGCCGAGGAAGAAGGATTGCCACCACCAGTGGTAGTTCTAGAAACAACCGCAAATCAGTAATGCCCTTGTAAAGAATGGTTTCATAGGGGAGAGTGTGGTATGAACGTACCTCGGAACATAATTGAATATAAACAGCAATAATAGTCACCTCCATCACCGCCAGAATTAGTATGGTAGAAACGACGGCGAGGAAGCCGAAGACGTAGTAATATCCGCTTTTGTCGGACCAGAGACTCTGAAATACGAAGAGGAGTTCGATGAAAATGACCGCAAAAGGGATGAGGCCAGCAATCAGCGCCGCTTGTACCGGCCTCGCGTACCACGCTTGCAACGGGATCTGGCGTGGGATAGCGGTCGCTTTGATCGGATGGCTGTACGCGCCGCCTTTGAGGTACCCGTACCAGCTTCCTGCGTACACGAGTGGGAGTTGGATGAAGAGCCACAACGCGCCTAAGCCGAAGAGCGTGCCGAGGGGGATAGCGGTACTAGAGGCCTGGGCCCAGACGAAGAGGTTAAGGATGAAGATTGTGGCGAAAAGCATGCCGGGGAACAAGGTGGCGGTGACCACGGCGTTGTGCTGCCATTGCGAGCCGCCGAACGTCTTGTACACGCGCGCGGAGAAGTAGCCGGAGAAGACGCCGGCGACGATGAATAAGGCGAGGCCGACGGAGATGAAGCCGCCGCGGAAGCTGGGGTTGAGGACACCGAAGCAGCTCAGCAAGAGCAAGCCGAGGGCCATGAAGACGAGTTGCATGCCGGAGCCCACGATGGGGGCGAGGAGGTGGCCGTAAGAAGGGGTGCGGAAGACGTCGCCGTGGACGAGTTTCCAGCCTGTGATGTCTTCGGCTGGTAGATCGTCGTCGGAGCCGTCGTCTGCACCGGGTGTGGCGTCGGCGTCGATTTGGTCGAGCAGGCCGCCCTTTTTCTCGTCGCTTCTGCGGGGAGATCTCATCCCTCTACTTCGTTTGCCGAGGCGGAGCTCTTCCATGCCGGCGTCTTTGTAGCCCTTGAGGTCGCCGCGGATGGTGCGGGCGAAGATGACGGCTACGACTGTGGTGAGCAGGCCGGAGATGATGACTGAGTTGACGATAGCGAACCAGTGGATCTTGCTGCTTTCTTCTTGGTTGACGAAGTAGAGGTCCCAGCGGTTGGCCCATTCGACGTGGTCCTCTTCGCGGTAGTAGATGCTGTAAGTGTATGGGATGGTGATTGTAGCGTCTTCAGCTCCGTTGTCTGACACCTCAACGATATATGAGGACTCGTCGCGGGTCAGCGTTGTATTTGTGGTGTTCCTCGCCATAGTGAGCTCCAGGCCGTTGCGTGTGTTACGCATGTCGGCTGGAAGACCAGAAGCATCTCTGTTCTCCGCTTCGATCGACTTGGCGTAGACCTCGAACCCTACGATGACCTTTTCACCGTGCTGTCCGTCTCTGCCAGGAGCCTTATGCCATCTGATCACCAGCGTGACATGGTTGTTCAGAAAGTATCTCGGCTGTCCAGTGGATAGTGAAGTCTCCTCATACCCCATCTTGAAGCCAGAAGCGTAGTACTTCCTACTCTTGTCCACCGTCACAAAGCTCGTTGCACCTGGCAAGTTGTCCACAATCCATTCAGCGACATAGCCATTTTTGACCAACTCGATTGCTCTTTTCAAGCCTGCTCTATCCACCTCGTGACTGCATAGATACCGCGCCTCTTCGTCCTTCCCCATCTCGAGATCGTAGTCGGACACCATAATTCGATCACCTCGCAGGACCTCACCAAGGTTCAGGGCGATGTTCGAGCCGGATATGAGGCCTGTTCTGGCATGTTTCCTGCCCGAGGGAGGGCATACGAAGGGTAGCTCCGAGTACGCATACTGGATCTGGGTGTTGTCGCTGTAGACCTTGTTCACGAAGAGGGGGATGGATTCGCCTTCCTGGTATGACTTGATTGACCAGCCTATAGCGAGTCAGCACACGCTCTGATGCAAGGTCTCGACCGGGAGTTGTACCGGGTATGTAAAAGGCTTGGGCCAACTGCAAGCACAAGAAGATCACAGCCAGACAACTGGCTCTACTCCTGTAGTCGGCGGCCATATCTGAAGACGCGAGTATCGAGACGCTCGTTGTCTTCCAGGACTTCCCTCTTCCGCGTCAAACAATAAGATAACGCTGAGCCTCCACACTGCAGCTGAAGTCCTCCGGCAATCTGTTGAGGGAAGCTGAAGCTGCAGCTTACGCCCCCGGTCTCAATGTAAGCTTATGCAGAGTTGCTCCTAGCGAAGGCAATGGTCAAAAGACCAGAATGAGCAGAAAGCACGCCAAGGATACAGAAGGCAGTGCGAAAAACAGAGCAGGACATTCGAGAAGGGGACACCACGATAACGCCTCGACGGTCGAGGGAGATGCGGAAGGTTGTGGCGGCGGGCGCTATCCCCGATATGCAGGGATGTGTGGAGACAGATCGAATGAACTACTCAGGATACGTCTTCCTACGTTGAAATACAACGTTCATGGCGAAGCTACCTCAGTGATGGAATCTCCGATCTCTTGACCCTCCGGCCATTACTCCCATCGTACATGTATTCCCATCGCTCTCCGCATCTTTCAGGACATGTAAGGACATAGATGCGTATTGCAGCTTCACAAGCTTCGACAGTGCCGACCACCGGACATGTAGCCGGCATTCCCAATGGGCCGATCTATCAACCCATCGAGGCCGGCTACGCTTTTCGTATCCTCCTACTCCATCCCGCAGCGGAGCTAGCGGACGAAATCATCTGCGATCTCCTTCACACCAGACTAGATGGAGCCTCTCCGTATGGAGCGCTGTCCTACGTGTGGGGCGAGCTTGAGCCTCCAGGCACTGTGTTTCTTCAAGGCAAGGAGGTGAGGATCACTCCAAACCTCGAGGGCGCACTTCGATATCTTCGCCACACGCACGGTGTCAGATACCTATGGGTGGACGCTCTTTGTATTGACCAAGCAAATCTAGACGAGAGAAGCAAGCAAGTCCAACACATGTCAGAGATCGTCTATCTCTTATGGTTTGGCTTGGACGGAAGTATGACTGATGATGTTCTTGGAGCCATTGCAGCCAACGGCGCAAGTGTCAGGGCACTAAACATATGGATACATGTATAAGGACGGTGCAGCTTACGAAGGGGAGACTGCGAAGACTGCAAGACTGCACAGAGGTTTGAGATCGTGTGAGCGGCACTATCTCCACCGTTCGTTCATCGAGACCATGGACATGCAACGCGCAAGCAGCATCCAAAGGACGTGCTATCTACGAAACAAAAAGAAGGGAAAAGGTAAGTTTTAGGGAAAAGGTAAGCTTTGTTCGATTAAACATTAATTGTGTTGCGCTATGGTACTCTCTGCAGCGAAAAGACTAACAAATGAAACCATCAGCCACGCGAGAAACCCGATGTTTTCTTCTCAGGCTCTTTGCTCCCGCGCGCTCACTTTCATCTCTTCTCCGGAACCGGCTTTCTCTCGAGCCTCTGATACTCCGACCTAACTGTACGCTCGTCAGGCCGCTCTGTCACTCTCCAACTTGTATGCCCCGGACGGATAAACGTATCAACTACTGTCTCCATCTCTTGGTCTTCCCTGTCGAGGATACCTTTGAGCCGATGCGCTTCCTGGTTCACCCTTGGCTTCTCCTCGTGCGGGATGTCAGAAGAGTCAGCAATGTGATTGTCGATCTCATCAAAGAGGTCTCGCACCGTGGGGAACTCTTCTGACATGCGCCAGTCGTGTTGAGATGTAACTTTGACTGGCGTAGGAAGGCGGAAGGTGGCGCACTGGTGGCGGACGATCTCGTCTCTGGTCTGCGCACTACCGTATTTGGCTCTGCCGTGGTTGGGACGGAGGGGCGAGAGAGGCGTGATGTCGAGGATGGTGCGCTCTTCGGTGGTGTACTCTTCGTGGGTGAGGGATTCTGGGGGGTTGTCGTCGTCTGCGTCCGAATAGGCGTTATCGATGAAGTCGCCGAATTGGGTCATCCGGTCTGAAAGGCCGACAATCTTGATCCGGCGCGGCTGTGCCATTGGTGGTGGCGGTGGAGGGGCCAGACGACGCTGAGGATATGGTGGCCGCTTCGAAACTGACGGTTTTGGTCGCAGTGCGAATGGATACCTGTCCTCTGCAGCTTGTTGATTGCCCAGCGCCGCTATGGACCGTTTTTGAGTCACCTCGATCGGTATGGCCTTGCGTTCCGGATGCGGTTCACGAACATCGGAGCTTGCGCTTCTCGGATCCAGGTCTCTGAATTCTGTCGGTCTGGAGATGGAACGCCCTCTGCTTGTCGACGGTCGGCGCAACGACCCTTTGAAGTTGTTGCTCAACGATCTGAATAGCCCGCCTGGTCGAGCAGTCGCTGAGTCCGAGTCGTCGCTGAATTTCGACGTCGATGGTGGTACGTGGACGATGTGGTCCGCGAAGTCAAAGCGAGCCCAGTTCAACTCTTCCTCGGCAAATGCCGGTTCGGAGCTGAAGCAGTCTCGTCCTTCGAGTCGGGCCAAGGCGTCTGCGTCCATGTATCGTAATGCGATGGACTCGTTCGGTGGCTCCGAGGCGTTGATGCTGCAGTAGCCATCGCTTCGTCGTGCTTGCTCTGGTTCGGAACCTGCTTGTGTGTTGTTGACGACTCGGAGTCCGCGTCTGGTTCCTGGACGTTCTTGCTCTGGTTCGAAATCTTCTTCTGTTGTGTTGATCACTCGGAGTTGACGTCTTGTCGGCGGACGGTCTTCTTGTGGTCCGGAGTCGTCTTCTGTCGTGTTAACGACCCGAAGTACCCGCTCGTTCGATGAACGATCAGGCATACGACGAGCCGGCTCACCAGGCAGTCGGTACAGATTCTCCGACATAGCACGATCCGGGATACCAGACAACCGATAAGGATCCTTCTGTTCCAACCCCGAGTCCGCCCTTACTCGCTCTATCTCCCTCGCCATCGATGGATCTCTGAACCACGGATGATCGCTTCTCTCGTCTCGTCCGATACTGATTTCGTCAAAGTCCTCCCAGTCAACGCACCCTTGGATGCTCGGTATGCTGGTAAGCGACTTGTCGCTGACAGAATGTGGGGGTGAGTCTTGCGTGATGTTGGAAAGCCACACGTCGAAGCTGCCGGTGTTTTGCGTGCTCTGCGTGTTCTGTGTGTCGTGCATGAGTAGGTTTTGTGTCTGTGTTGGAGGGTATGGTAAGCAACAGGACTCGCAGCCCGAGGGCAGCGTATATAGGAGGCATTTGGCCTCGACATCTTGCCAGACACCTCACAATGGTATTGTGTGAAGTGGTGTCGAGGAAGGTGTCGGAGGCTAACAAAGGGGAGACTCTTTGTTGATTGGGAGGAGAGTGAATAATGGCATAGTGGTGAATTCTTTGTTGGAAAGGACCAGCTTGGCCCTCGATGCCAGACCACAGGGGCGATCAGAGGTATGGGTGTTTGACGTGTTGACGTCGCGACATCGTCGGCTACTGTTGAGCAGCAACTCATGCTCGAGACCAGAATTTAGCGTGGTGACGAGAGGTGCGTGGTTGCATGGCGATGTCGACGGCCATGGTCCATAGGCCCCTCGGATCTCTTGCTCGATGATTCGACGACAGTCGGTGTGGAATGGCCAGTACCTGGGAAGACAGAGGCTAGAGATAGGAACTGATTCGATCTTTATCTGTACGCTTTACCACCCACACTCTCATCGAAAGCCATCAACTCCTTCAAACCACATATCTCAAACAGCGCATTCGGCCCCATATTTTCCTTCGCCGGTGGCTTCCCAGTCTGGTACAGCGACGCCAGAGCATTCCTATACGCCGGTACCACAGCCTCCATCCCCAGACAAGGCCAGATCACGATCCGGAAGCCAAGCTTGTTCGCATGCTCGTTACTGATCTGCGGTGTCTTACCACCCTGCACCATGTTCAGCAGGACAGGAACCTTCGGTAATTCCTCGATAGCACGCTTCATCTCGTCTTCCGACTGCAAGGCCTCGAAGAACAGGCAATCAACACCAATCTCAACGGCGCCTTTAAGACGAATCACAGCCTCCTCGAACCCTGAATTACCCTCCGGATCTGTCCCAGCTCGAGCGTCGGTTCGGGCTATGACAACGATATCTCCGCCCATCTCGTCTCGCGCTTTACACGCTGCGCGGAGTCGGTTGAAGTAGACTTCGCGGCTGACGAGGAGTTTGCCACTCAAGTGCCCGCACCTTTTCTCCTGGACCTGGTCCTCAATATGCAGGCCCGCGACTCCTGATCGGGCGTAGTTGCGGACGGTGTGTGCAACATTGATGGGACCACCGTAGCCCGTGTCAGCGTCCGCGATCACAGGGACGGACGAGTTGATAGAGGCGATCATGGCTGCGTGGGCATGCATGTCGGTGAAGGTGGCGAGGCCGAGGTCTGCCATGCCGAGACGGGACATGCTTGTGCCTGCGCCAGTCTAGATAGATGTCAACATACGTCTTGCATATAGGTAGTGGCATGTTGGGTACAAGCTCGTACCATGTACAAGCATTCGGCACCAGATTCCAAGGCTAGTCTTGCAGTAAGGCCATCGTATACTCCTGGTGCGACAACTGTTTTCGATGGGTTCGAGAGCATCTGGCGGAGCTTCTTGCCCGCTGACATTGGCTGGGTTGTGTATCCGTTCATCGTGGCAATAAGAGCTTAGAGGTCGTCTTTCAATGAGTTCAAAGGGTGCGTTCTCTTGCTGAATCTGAGAGACTTGATTGAACGATGATAGCAGTCGGGTAACAGAGAGAAACAACAAATGATGAAAAGAAGATCTCGGAAAGGATACCTTACTTATATCTCGCTCATATCTCGCACACAATGAAGTATCCTTGCCCCAGATCTTCAGGCCGATCACGGAGCTCTTTGATGCTTTGGTGTTGTTCACCCTTGTTCGGGATGATGAGGCTAGGGCATGTTGGCGATTGCCAGTGTCATAGCTTGAGTCGCGGGCTACGAGATCAACTTCCTCCACGTGGAAAATCGTCGACTTTGCGAGGTGAGGTCGAACAAAGAACGGCCTTGGCAGTGCACGGACCACTTTCACATGTCAGACGCGATTCCCCGGATCTGACGTTGCGATCGATTGAGCCGCGGTTTCGAACGGACCCAAGTCATGCGCACATCGAAGGTTTGAGCATGTGATCGTGGTAGACCTGACTACTATTTCCTTTCCTCCCTTACCACACTTTCAACGTCTTCTCCCACAAGTAACATAACCACCTCGAGCAGCACAAGCCTTGCAAGCAAGCATCAATCCATCATTCGAGACCACATACGGAGTCCAACGTATCCACCATGTCGCTCAAAGATGGCAAGCCATCGCTTCGCATTACACAGTATCCTCATCACGGCACTAACATACAACGACAGACCGCTTTCCCTCCTCCGCCTCTTTCGACCTCATCGCCTCAGCCCTCCAAGACGAGACAGAGCGGAAAGATGCTGTGAAGAAGGGCAATGCCATCTTCGGCTTTACACTCAAGAAGGGCGGGGAGACAGCAGACTGGAATATTGATTTGAAGGAGTCGGGGAAGGTTACGAAGGGGTTGGCGCCGGAGGGGAAGACACCTAACGGTAAGTGCCTCTATACAGATCCCATAGTTTGATGGAGTGGTGCGGGATTGGCTACACTGTCAACCCGAAACGGCTACAGAGGGACTGCGGTAGGAGGTCAGAGTATGTGCTGATATGCTTGTCACCTTACAGTCACACTCATCCTCGACGACGCCGACTTCACGAAGCTCATGTCGGGCAAGTCGAACGCGCAGAACCTGTTCATGAAGGGCAAGCTCAAGGTCAAGGGCGACGTGATGAAGGCGACGAAGATGGAGCCGATCCTTACTAAGGCGCAGGCCAAGGCGAAGCTGTAGAGACGGAGTATGAGTGTATGTGGTCGAATTCAAGGACATGCGAAGCCAAATAGGATGCATCGAGCGGTGTCGGGACCTGTCGGACGGCTTGACAGCAATGTATCGAGCGACGATCACCATGTAGTCTCGACTTGATCTGTACATTTGTCGCGCTTTGTCTGTTACAGTACGTTGTCCCCTCTTTGTGGTCGTTGTGTTCGCTGGACGCCTCGAAGCCTAGCCTTGTAGCCATCGGCAGAGAGCGTGCAGTCGTGACACCAGTAAGCTCATCGGTAAATGCCCGAATGTTGCCATTAGTGGCTGAGATGCATTGCTTTTGCTGCCCTCATCATTCACCCATTCAAGAACTCGAACGTGTCGCGCCAAGGCTACCCTCGTGTAGCTGGCTATTTTACGGCGGACCGTACCTTAAGGCGGGACTTCGTGCTCCTCTAGATCCCAAAAAACAACGGAGTTTAGGGGAGGCATCTCCATCGAAACAACCAAGAAACAACCCCACATCACCGCGAACGGTACCGCGCATCAACATCAGACGAAGGAGAACGGCGCATGGCAGGAATTCCTACACCTAACAAAGCGCGCGTCCCTCGATCCTCCCACTCCAGCTTTTCCCCAGCTGTACAGCTTCGGTGACGTACGGAGGGCAGCAGAAACACGGTCCCGTGCAGCGATCGAGGCGTGGTGAGAGGAGGTTTGGACGAGTATGAGCAAGCGATTACAAGAGACCCAAGGAGGTGGCGAACGATACGGCCACGCAGGCGGACCAGACAGTATGGACGACAAACCACAGGCGGCCACCGCGGCCCAATTGGCACGGAGAAAGTGAGTACTGCACCTACATATTGTTATTGGAGATGCTGCAGCATGAAGTGGGCTATCGTGAGGTGAGGTTGCGGAAGAGCTAGTGCGCGTGTGAGGTCTCGACAATATGCGGCGAGCCGTAATGCGTGACAATAGATGGGGTGGACTATTGTTCATTGCGAAGTGAACACTATTTCACCGCGTGAATTGCACGTTTGACCTTGACCGACCACACCCGCTCAAACATCCTCGACCGCAACCTTTCACCGAACATCAACAACCTTTCGCTGAACAGCGGCGAACCCCCCTCCATCACCTCACATGCAGTACTTCGATCGTGAACAGCTTGCTAAGCAGTGGCAAAACAGAATCGCTCAGGCGCGCAAGCCCAGTGGAAGTCAGCGCGCCAGTCGCCAAAACACACCAGTCGCACCCAATCCATTCGCCCAGCAGCAACAAAGCATGCCTACCTTCCAGCCTCCTGCTGAAGGCGGCGGTGGTTTCAACTTCACTAGCGGTGCAAGCGCAGTCCCGAATCCCTTCGACTCGCAGCGGCAGCAGCAGAACGGCACTGGCACTCCACCACCGACCAGCTTCCAGTTCGGAAATCCGGCTAGTCAGCCAACAGCACAGCAGAATGGCGGTGGCATGTTTGGAAACAATAGCACAAGCTTCGGGTCGACGTTCGGAGCAAGCAATGCACAACCGCAGCAGAATGGCTTCAACCCGCCCACCAGCAGCGGCACTGGCGCTGGCTTCAGCTTCGGCCAGACGAACCCGACACAGCAGAACGGCGCAACACCAAGCACCAATGCTTCATTCCCTACCTTCGGCGGCACACAAACCACCGAAAACCCATTCAAGAACTTCGGTCAGTCACAACAGCAGACTCAGTCTACGCCAAGCACATCGTTTGGTGGATTTGGTCAGAGCTCCCAACAGCAGAATGGCGAGAAGACGCCTGCCACACCTTCGTTTGGTGGTTTCGCACAAACCAACAACAACAACTCTCAACCTCAAACGAATGGCACCAAATCACTCTTCAGCAACAACGACACACCCAAGACTACAACCAGCAGCGTATTCAGCAGCTTTGGCCAGCAAACAAACGGCGCCTCATCACAAGCTCAAGAAACACCAAAAGCCACTACTAGCGGTATCTTCAGCGGCATGCAGCAGGCTAATACCCCAAAGCCACTATTCGCCGCTTCCACACCACCACCCGAGCAGAGTAGCAATGCATCCAATGGTGTCTTTCTTGGACTGGATAGTCAGAGAGCAAGCACTGTCAAGCCAGGCATGTTTACTTCAGGTCAGAGCGAGACACCAAAGCCGCCTACGAACAGCTTCTCCTTCGGCCAGGTTGGTGGTCAAGCAAAAGAGCAGGAGGCACCAAAGACGAACAATCTCTTTGGCAATATTGGCCAGAGCCAGCAGTCGTCCAGTGCTCCCACCGTGAATGGACAGCAGACTCCCAAAGCCAGCAGTAACCCGTTCAGCGGATTCCAATTCGGTCACAGCCAGGCTCAGCAGGAGGATGCAAGCATGACTACACCAGGCAACACACCGCAGAAGCAGAATCTTTTCGCCGCTCAACCCATCAGTGCACCAAGTGAGACACCAGCTGGTCAAGGCAAGAGCTTGTTCGACCGCGTCAGCAGCACGCCCGCGACCGCCCAGAAGTCTTTCACACCCGCCACATCACTCTTCAACCCATCAACCGCGAGCAGCAGCGGCCAGGCCGAGACACCCGCTGCGCCAGGTCAAGGAGGCTTGTTCGATCGTATCACCCGTGACGAGGCACCTCCGACGACGCAGAAGCAGACCTCTTTCACACCATCAACCAACCTCTTCAACAAGTCGGCAGCGAGCGCGGCGGCTACACCTTCAGCCGCGCCGTGGCTTTCGCATGCTCCTGCGGCGCCGCAAACCACTATCACCCCGCCGACACCCAAAGCTTCTAATACTAGCCGTGATACTTCGACTCAAGCTTTCAGTTCTTCCGCACCAAAGACTGTACCGGAGCTTTTCAAGCATCTGAACGAAGGCTTGATGCAACATCTGGCGACGGAGGATGTCAGTCTGGACTGGTCTACCATCATGCAATACTATGCGCAGAAAGCGACCGAAATCCGCAGCAAGAAGCAGCCAAGCAATAACGCTCCGGCTCCGGCGTCCACCTCGTCTAGCAGTGCTAACTTGTTCGCCTCGAAACCGACTCCTGCTCCGGCTTCTTCTACCAGCAGGAACATGTTTGGTACTGCCGCGCCAAAGGCGCCGGCCTCTACCACTTCGAATATGTTCGGTGGCAATGCTTCGCAACAGACGCCTAAGTCAAGCTCAACTCTCCACAACGCATTCAATCAGCCTCCTGCTACAGCGCCTAATAACAAGAAGCGTTCCGCGATATTCGAAGAGGATGAAGGCGATGCGCCTGATCGTACCGCACCGGCTACAGAGAAGCGTGCGAGGACCACAGAACCTATCAACTATCCGAAGCTACCCGACAATGCCAGCGCAACAGCGAAATTGTTCCAGGCTGCTCTTGACAAGTCGACCACTGTGTCTCCAGCTTCCACAACCTCTTCAGGCTTCAGGCCACCATCAAGCTCTGGTTTTGCACCTTCGACCACAAGCACAAGTGCACCCACAGGCATGCCAACGTTCTCCGCCCCGGCAGCCAGCTCGGGCGGCTTCCTCTCTGCTTTTGGAAGGAAGGCTAGCGCTGAGGAAGAGAACGCGAAGCAGAAGCGCAAGGACGAAGACTATGACTCTGATGACGATGAGACAGAGTGGGAAAAGAAGGATCAACAGGAGCAGGCGGAGAAGCGGCGGAAGATAGAGGAGGCTGCAAAGAAGGCTCCAGGTTTCGTCCTGCCTGGCAGTTCAAGAACCCCATCAGTGTCAGAGCCGGAGACTCCGATGGGTGCAGGCAAGAGCTTGTTCGATCGGGTTGACAAGAATCCACCAGCGACAGCTCCCAGCAAGCCAAGCCTGTTCGCCGCACAAGCTCCAGCTGCCCAGAAGGCGACGACCAACATGTTCGGCTCAAAGACTCCTGTTGCGACGTCGAGCTCAAACATATTCGGCGCGAAGAGTGTCGCCCACGGTGAGGACGCCGAGAAAGCCGATGAGACTAGCAACACTACCTGGAACCAAAGCACTCCCATCAAATTCGGCGGCAGCACAACCACCGGCACGGAATCTACCACGCCAGCCGCGCCTCCACCAAAACTCGGCAGTCTCTTCGGTTTCTCCGCACCCACCTCCACTCCCGGCAGCACCAACGGCCTCCTCAACATTCCCAACACCAAGCCCGCCCTCAACTTCAACTTCGGCGGCCAGCAGGCCTCATCGCTCGCTGGCTCACGCGCCACGACCCCCGGCGTCACTACGGATGGCGAAGGCGCGTCGACCGCCGGCGAAGACGAAGACGCTACACCTCAGGACTCACAACTCGAAGACCTCACCGTCCTCATGGACGAGGAGAAGGAGAAAGAAGACCTCCTCTTCTCCGTCGCCATGGCGAAAGCAACCAAATGGGACGTGAAGAGCGTCGACGCCGAGACCGACGAGGTCACGAACGGATGGGTTGAGAAAGGCAAGGGTCCCGTGTATGTGCTCAAGAACAAGGAGACGGGCAAAGTAAGGATTTTGCTGAAGATCAAGCCACTCGGGAAGGCGGCGATGAATTTCGCTGTGCTTGAGGGCGCGACGTACGAGGCTACGGGCGCCAATGGGAAGATGGTCAAATGTACTTTTGTGGATCATTTGGGGTACACGGATAACACGAAGCCGACGACCTGGATGGTGCAGGTGGGGAAGAAGGAGGATGCGGAGGCGTTGGCGGGGGTGTTGAGTGAGGCGGCCGCTTAAGGGACGTCGAGGCGGGATGTCGATGGTCTGTTTTGCCACGCTTAAGTGCGTTGGCGATTGACCACGAGCCCTGGCATCTCTCTACCACGCTGTAAGACGGGACAATACTGCATTGATCATGGGAGTTCATGGATGGGATGCGGCAGGCTACACTACGATGCGCTGCCAATGTACAGCGCCTGTCGAATTATGCACAAGATGTGCTGGGTAAGTGGGAGGCAAGGATGTTTTGGATCGGGACATACTATTGGCTGCATCGAGCGTTGAGAGGACTTTGTCATGGGACTGTTGCTTGCCTGGCCCGATTGCTGGTATGGGCAAGGTACATGATCGGGGGATCGTAGATTGTGAATACATGGAAGCGAAAAGTGCGTTCCGGGCTACCAATGCGTCTTGTGCACTGTTTCAAGATTACTGCAGGGTAAGTGGGAGGTAAGCATAAGGTATGTGTGTTGGGAGTTAGGTGGGAATACTATTACGGTGGTAGCGGCATTGAGCGTTCGAAGAATTTGCTGTGGTGTTGTTTGTCTGACCTGGTCTGACGGTGTGGTGGGTGATCTTGAGCGACAAGCCGTGAGGACTGGTACCATGAGGCACACTTTTCGGCTTCCATATATTCACAATCTTCTACAACAGGCCAGTTCGAGGAGAAGTTTGAGGAGTCGCCCGCCACGGCGTCGACTGTAGTGGGGCCTTCGGGTTTCGCGTCTGGGAGAGGCGGTAGCGTCGATCAGGATGACGGCGCGAGTGAGGCAGCGGTCTCTCGGGCGGCGAGCCAGCCCCGCCGCCACTACGGTCGGCGTCCAGCCGCGATTCTGGAGGGAGGAGGTGGAGGAGAGAGCACCACGGCCAGCCCAGCGGCAGCAGGCGCTGTACAGTCACAGCGAGCCCTCTCAGATCCAACCGTAGAACGCGATAGCGCAGAGAGCCTTCCTCGATGCAACTGACTTCCCTGATTCTCCAGGGAGGGTTGGTGCGAAGAGTGTGGGACCGATGTTGCTGCTTAGCGGTCTTGAGCCGAAGGCACTTGCAGTCGCCGGGGTATCGGTAGCGGTGTCGTGCCTCACAGCGTGAAAGATTTTGATCCTACCGAGCAAAAGTGTTGAAAGAAGGAATAAGTCCATAAGGTATGATGTGCTAACTCACTTCTTCTTTGGCGAAGAGTCCGTCGCAGATGTCGCGGCCTTCCCGCGTCCCTTGATGTTGGATTCGACGCCAACCGCTCGACCGTTTGCACACCTTTCGGTATTCTGGCCGGCAGCAGACCGGAAGTTAGACTTCGGCTTGGTCTAAAAACAACACGTACAGTCTTAGCCATCGCCTGTTGGGGCTGGAGCATCCGTAGCATTCTTGCGCATGCTGGCTTCTGTTGCAATATTGTAGGCTCGACAATGCGCACATATCTTGAGGCTCCGGACGCCAGATTGGAAGTCTCGCCTGGGCTTGTCTCGCTTGCAAGTTGAGCAGTTTTGAAGACCGTTGAGGCCATCATCTGTTGGGGCTGGAGGTCCGGACGGCAGACCACCGCCAGGAGGCGGAGGAGGTTGCGGTGCACCCGCAGCAGCTGCCATAATCGCTGTTGTGAAGAGCTCGCAATGCGGACACGATGTCGAATGAGCTTTGGCTCTACGCCAGTCGCAGGTCAAATGTTTTCTCGCGGGTGGAGGAGCGAGACTTGGACGTCCTCCTCCAACTGCTCAAAAGCTGAGAGTGAAAACGTGCTCGCGGTTTGCTCGGATGTTATCCGAAGCCGAATGCCTGAATATTCTTCTTTGTTTAAGATGTAACCCGTACGTTTTGCATGTGAAGCTGCAGAGTAAGGTTTCAGCGCCTGATATTGCTGTTTGGACTGCTCCACCTCACATTGACCTCATCGAACTTCAAGAGTAACAACACACGCACTATAGAAAACATGCCGGACCTATATAAGCGTGCGCTCGCGTGGCAGGAAGGTGACATTCCAACACTCGAAGGAATCATGTAAGTCTTACCTTCTGATGAAGTGCTACATTCGCCTGGACCTTTTTCGAAAGCTCACGCTAGGTGAAGGAATGCTCTACAGCATACATACCACGGAATAAACGACAGTTTCTCCGAAAGAAGCGAGATACGTAGCGCTTGCGATGAGCTGCTCATTCATAAACGCCTGCCTGCCTTCTTTCGGTCCCGCCTTCACTTCTACAAGGCATGGACCGAGGACAGCGGCGACAGCGAAGACGACAGCGATCTCGAGAGAACCCGAGAGCAGCTCGACGATGCTATGTACTGGTGCAACGACGTTCGTCAGACGATGTTGGAAGCGGGACTCCAGGATGTTAGGGTGGAACTGGTATGTGTCTGATATGCGAGACCATACCTTGTCTTATAGAATCGCTGACCCTTTTGCCCATCAGCTCTGGGACGACATTATCTGGTCCCTCGCAAAGCTCGGCCAGTATAAAGAGGATGAAGCCGAGGAAAGCGACGAAGCCGCAGAAGACGCCGAAATTACAGCACCCGCACCGACAACAGCTACAGCCCCTCCACCGCCGGCGCCGTCTGCTTCTGGTGGCAAATTGTGTAAGAAAGCCGGCAAGCTGACAGCGATGATCTGGGGCCAGCCTTCACTCAGGAGCAGAAGCTTGAGGGTGCGAATGCGCCGAGGGCGTATGAGCGGAGGATATTCGAAGAGGCATAGGCGGCGGAGCGCAGAGAGAAACTTGCTGCTGTGGAGGCTGCAGCAAACGAAGCAGCTACTGCGACGAGTTAGCACGGCGACGCAAGCGCAACTGTCGCTGCAGCTAAGCCGTTGGTCTTGATGCCAGAACGCTCTCAGCCGACAATCACGGTAGAGCACCCAGGTCCGACTGCAGCTATTCCTCCGGCGCCGAGCTCTTCCTCTCCTGCCCAGCCTACCATTGACACGCCTACTACAGCATGTCCCTTCGTGGCTCCGACGTAAGCAGATCCAGGCCAAGCTACGCGAGGGCTTAATTGAACCGGGACGGCCAAAGAAGAAGGCGCCGAAGTTTCTCTCCGCCTTCGACCAGGACAGAGCGTGAGGAGGATCCTGGCAAGAGAGGTCGTGAGTAGGCAGCAGACGAGAAGGATGACGAGAAGATGGAGGAGTCAATCATCATCACCGCAGAGATGCAGTTTGTCTCCTGTAAATCAGACGAGTGCCGAGACTTGAGGACTTGACGTGTCGTATTTCCTCCACACCTCCTGGCACAAAATTGTGTAAGATGTTGTGGTGTTGTCGATTTTAGGTGCCCCTGATTCATTCTCCGATCTGACTCTCGTTTGGTATCGATCCTCTTGCAAGTTCGGACGAGTTCGATCGTGTCCCCTCTGCCCAGGGTCTCGATCATGTAAGGTACCGCCACGTGTCGTGGCCGCACGTCGATTTGGTATACGTCGAGGGTACCTTATCAGCAGGTATACGGCATGTGACAGCGTCACTTTGGCTCGGATGATTGGACGTTGGCAAATTGGGTAAGCTAGAACTAGAACTAGAAGAGATTGTGGAAAGTGCGGACGAGGAGATGCATCTCGAAGGGGCGTCTGGTCACGTGACGGGAACCTAGTGACGTTGATCGTGGTGGGTCGTGGGCTCTCTCGATCGACCCTGGTCCCTTCCGATCCTCTAGTCCTTTCGACTTCATACCCACCGCACCTCCAAACTTTCCTAACGCTATCGAAACTGTCGCCAACCACTCCTACACCTACCGAATCCCAGGTAAGTCATCCATGTACACTGTGTACTTGTTCTTCCCATCGTGCCAAGCCCGAAGAGGATGGCACCACCGCCTTGAAAACCTGGACGTTAGCGACAGCAAGCATGGCGTCAAGAAGAGCAGCGCGATACACCCAGACCGAGTCGGGCGACACGTCGTCGACAGAGGTCGAGGTGCCAGTGCGGTACCTCGTCCAGAGGGACGCTCTTGAGGTTCCTTGCGCATCCGGCGAATCGGACCACAACCACCACCTCAACAGCATTGTCACAGCACGACGACACAATGGCGTGGTTCGACTTCACTGGGCTGCCCGAGACCAGCGACGCGACTGCTGAGTGAAAACATGACACCTTCACCGAGGCCTGCTGCACCACCTGCCCTTTCCACTGGCCACGTTCACTAGACTGTGTTCTTCACACTGCGCGATTGATGCATAAATATTGCAGTAGTTGACCACATCTTGTAGTCTAAAATCCAACGCAACCGTCAAGATGGGCTACGAAGATTCTGTATACCTCGCGAAGCTCGCAGAGCAGGCCGAGCGCTATGAGGGTGAGTCCGGACCTCGCTACCCCTTCTCGGCTCCAGACTGACGCGATAACAGAAATGGTCGAGAACATGAAGACCGTCGCGTCCGCAGATCAAGAGCTGTCCGTCGAAGAGAGGAATTTGCTCTCTGTCGCCTACAAGAATGTCATCGGTGCTCGCCGTGCCTCGTGGCGCATTGTGACATCGATCGAGCAGAAGGAGGAGTCCAAGGGCAACGAACAGCAGGTTGGCCTGATCAAGGAATACCGCGTCAAGATCGAGACCGAGCTTGGCAAGATCTGCGAGGACATCCTTGACGTCCTGGACAAGCATCTCATTCCATCTGCCCAGACCGGCGAGTCCAAGGTTTTCTACCACAAGATGTGAGTTTGATGTGGAGCCTTCATACTACATCAAGAGCAATGTCTGACCGTTTTTCAATCGCAGGAAGGGTGACTACCACCGTTACCTGGCCGAGTTCGCGACCGCCGACAAGCGCAAGGAGTCCGCGGACAAGTCCCTCGAGGCATACCAGGCTGCCACCGAGGTCGCCGGCACTGAGCTCGCACCAACACACCCCATCCGTCTCGGTCTTGCCCTGAACTTCTCGGTCTTCTACTACGAGATCCTCAATTCTCCGGATAAGGCGTGCCAGATGGCCAAGACTTCGTTCGACGAGGCGATTGCCGGTATGGCTGAGCCAAGATTCCAGAGTCAAGAAACATGCTAACATGCATACAGAGCTCGACACCCTCTCCGAGGAGAGCTACAAGGACTCGACCCTCATCATGCAGCTCCTCCGTGACAACCTCGTAAGTTTCTCCACGGATCATGACGCTATCGCAGACTCGGACATGACTGACTTCCCACCCAACAGACCCTCTGGACCTCCTCCGAGGCGGAGCCAGCAGGCGAGGCAGCACCAGCCGCCACAGACGCCGAGGCCAAGACCGACGCGCCCGCCACCGAAGAGCCTAAGGCTGAGTAGAATCGAACCACCACACTCCTTTCTTTGTTACCTCTACTAGAAGGTCCAGCGTTCTTGGCAAGGGGGTGATGTGAGCGAGGCGGTTGTTGCGGTGTCGGGCATTTCTTATCGGTCGTGCGATGATGTTTCTCTATGGAGCGCATCTTAGCCGCAGGTAACTTATAGCTATCTTAGGGGTGAGAAGGTGAAGGGCATGGTGGTGGGTATCCTATGGGTTGCTTGCGCCTAAACTACATCTTGTGCCTGCGAAGACAAAACAAAAACAAATCTGCAAGATCCCATCTCGATTCTTATCAACAACCTTCCTTGCACTCTGCCAATGTTGCCTGGATCCGACCTCGCACTGCAAATCAATCCATGCCGACCATGTACCGGCCACACTCGCCTCTCCACCAATCGTGAACGCTCATGGTGGAGTACAAGTCCTCAGCCTTGCACACCTTCCTTCATCGGAACGTGGACACCTGTACCGTAATCTAAAGATGCCACATCGGTACGAGTCGAGTCATACATTGAAAAGGTGCAAACCTGCTCAACAGCGTGCATATCAAAACCACCGAATCACCAACAAGAGACTTAGAAACCCGTTTGATCCACAGCACAATGGCGAACAACTCCAACGACCATCTTGACAAAGGCTACGAACACGAAGATGCCTATGACTCTGGCTTCCTCTCCGTCGGCTCTATCCATCGTCTGTACTATGAGCAATACGGCAACAAGACTGGCAAACCAGTGATCTTCCTCCATGGCGGACCCGGTGGCCAAACAACCAAATCCAACACCCTCTTCTTCGATCCCAGTGTCTACAGAGTCGTCCTCCTCGACCAACGCGGCTCCGGAAAATCCGAACCAGCGGCTGAGCTCCGCGAGAACACCTCTCAGCACCTCGTCTCGGATATCGAAGCCCTGCGGACTCACCTCGACATCTCAAAATGGGCTATTGTCTTCGGCGGATCTTGGGGCTCCACCCTCTCGCTCCTCTACGCGGAGACGCACCCCGATCGCGTGGGCTCGCTGGTTCTGAGAGGCATTTTCACCGTTCGAGAGTCGGAAAAGTACTTCACGCGCGGGTTCAACGGGACGGCGCATATCTTCCCAGAGTTGTTTGAGGAGTGGGTGAACTTCTTGCCTGAGGAGGATAGGTCGGAGCCATATCCGGCGTACTTGAGGCTGTTGACGAGTGAGGATTACGGAACGAGGGTGAAGGCGGCGAGGGCGTGGAATAGATGGGAGCTTGGGATCTCTCAATTGAGACCGGACCCAACTGCGTTCGACAAGCTGGATGATGATAGATGGTAAGTCTTGATGAAGGGGAGTGGGAATGGGTGATGGCGGCTGACTGATACTCCACTAGGTCCTTACAGCATGCCCGGATGGAGGTACATTACGAGACCAACGGCGCGTTCATGGAAGAAGGACAGTTGTTGAAGCAGGATAACATCGATAAGATTAAGCACATTCCATGCACGCATACATAAGCTCGATTCGTTTTGCACAATGCTAACAAATATCACAGGTAGTATTGTGCAAGGTCGCTACGATGTCGTCTGCCCTCCGAAGACTGCTTGGGATCTCCACAAAGCTCTGCCAGACTCGAAGCTGTATATGATTGCGGACGCTGGACACAGCGCCAAGGTAAGCCTCTGTGGACTGTTCAGGGATGTATCGGTGACTGACACTCGATGTATAGGAGCCTGGCATACAGCGGAAGCTGATCGAGGTTTGTGACGAGTATCGGAACCTATAGTCGATGCCAGCTGTTCTTTTTGTTCTCGTGGAGTCTCTCCTGCACATCACCGGGCTCAAGTCGAGTTCATAAACCAATCCGAATTGGCATCGTACATGAAGTTCGTGATGTTGAACTCGTTGCCATTACCAGATAAGTCTGGGTACGCCATAGCGGGCTCGTTGTAGAGCCCACCTTCAGCGCCGAAAGTAGCATCCACGTTGGCTGGTGCCGGCAGTCGAGGCATATTGAAGAAGTCAAAGACGTCCAGGTACTCCAGATCTTCGGGTGCCGGCGTCCTTGCAGGTGTTCGGACGGGCGTAGCTGAGACGGTCTTGCTACCGAAGTGCTGCTTGGGCTGCCTGGAGATCAAGAAGTCGAGATCGAAGGCAGTCCTACGCATATCCGAGAGTATGCGGACGGTCGAAGGAGTCTCGCGGACTCCGCTAGCTCCAACCGGCGCTCTTTCACTCTCGTGATACTCATCGAGTACCCGCTGGAGGAGCGTCGCATACCGCTCCGCAACCTTCCAATAGTTTCCCATCTCGCGCAGCGTTTCGACCAACAGTGCTATGGCAGGGTTGACCTTGTGGTCGATAGTCGATCCATGTACGAGAAGGAGACGTGCAGCAACCCACAAGCTGAAGGCGAAACTTGGACCGAGCTGGGTCAACATGTTGTTGTTCTTGACATGGCTGCAGAGCTCGCAGATCTGTTCGGCAGCGCCGTGACAACGTTGACTGGCGGAGAATGACGGTGTAAAGATAGGGCTTCTTGTGGTCGGATAGGCTGACGAAGAGTGCAGCCGGATCAATGCCCTGCAGATGCTGACGTTAGCCCGTATTTATGTACCGCAGCTCGGATGCCTTACGTTTGATGCGTCACGTGCAGCATAATCCACATTACATCTACTGGCTCGTTTGCGCCACCACGGTTGAACATTCGTGATGTGTTTCCATATTCGTTTGGTAGACTGAACTTCCAATCACGAAGCTGGGAGTCGAGATTGCGATACTCTTGCTGCCACTGCTCTACATCTTGGAGTGCGCTGATGTCAACAGGCCTCTTGAGGAATCTGTGTATCTGGGACAAGATGCCGACAACCTCAACGTAATAACTGAACGATCCGAGGTTTTCGTAGCTGTTGTAAGCGTTCGATCGCTCCACGCCCTTGAAACGCTTAGTGTTGACTGGCTCGTCCCGTGCCCAAAGGTCGTCTCTGCAAGGCTATAGCATTACAGTCAGTATTCGCGGTCTACTTCGCTAACGGGTATCTGTTGCTCCAGCTGCTATGTCGACTCACCAAATTCCGGTCGACTTCCGTCTCATCAAGGCAGAATTCGAATGCTGTTGCCACGGTAGCATACCTATCCAGGATGTAGATTTGCCAGAATAGACGCCTTCTACTCTCGTCTTCTATCCACGACTTGGGTTCGGGCAATACCATTGCTCTCAGGGTGTAAATTGATGGGTAGGCCGGTGCAACGGAAGTGGACGATGTCTCAACGGAAAGACCGAGTTGGACGACGCTTCTCGTGATCAACGCGAGCAGATTCCATGCTGGAGGTCCTGGAAACAATAGGTACAAGATTAGTAGTGTCTTAGGCATGTTTCACCGAAGTTTACTTGCCATTAGAGGTTCCCATTACATCCAGAGAAAGGATGACCTATGTTGGGCGGATGTCAGCATCCGGCTGTCCGCGTATTTGACTGCTTTGAATGTAGTGATATGAATCCAGATAGCAACTGGCATTTGGAAATATTTTTGCTGGAAGAACTCACCAAAGCCTGGAGTGCTCTCACGGAGCTGTTCTCGAGACCGTACAACAGCACCTTCTGCTTTGACAAAGCATAATATCTCTGGCGACTTGGTCCGACGAGACGTGGATCCTGGGAGTATCGTAGTGTCGTAGCGACGATGGCATGCAATAGAACCCGATCAGCTTCGTCGAGCGGTGCCTCTCCGAACAGTACATCGAGAGTTGTGCGTCGATACAAGATAGGGCAGAAAGTATTGACATGTTGGAAGAACAAATCCGTCAACGCGTACAACAAATCGTAAGGTGGTAGCTCATCATCATGCGAGACGAAGCCAGGCGTCGAAACAGCCTTCCCGGTACCTCCAATGTTCAGACTGGGAGATTCTACAGGCGGATCCGCGGTCTGGTAGCCATCGCCGCTGGAAGCGTCACCAGGGGCGTGCATGGAGGGCTGTGAGGCGTAGCGTAGGAAGCTTGTCCCTTGCTGCTTCATGTCGTCCACCATCTGGGACTGTAGAGCTTGGGCCGCCGTCGCCATTGGAGCTGATGCATATGGCCTATCTGGGGTTTGCATGAATAGAGCTGTCTCCACGCGAGATGGGTGGTGTGACGAGGTGCTCGCACCAACACTCTCAGCTTGTGGGTTGCCGAGACTACTTGAGAGCTGCTGTAAAGCATTCTGCTGGCTCTGCATTGCATCCTCGAGCTTCTCAAGTCGAGCCTCAAGTTCACGGCCATATCCAGCTCTAAGGCCGGGCTTCTTGCGCTCCTTGTACTCGCAAGCCGCGTTGTTACGGATGCACCACCCGCAAGAAGGCTGGCAGCGATCGCATTTGACCTTACGAAGTTTCTACACACTTATCAGCTCTCCCCTATATCATGAGAACCTGCGGATTCCGAAAGATGCTTACACAAGTCTCACAAGAGACACTCATAGGCCTCCGCCGCTTTCGCCCTTTCCGTCCTCCATCATCCTCGTCATCATCGCCTTCGGACCACGCTTCGACGGGCTTTACATCTTCACGATCATCACCTAGGCGGACGCTGTCCTTGAAGTTCATCGGCGAGCTCATGTTGTTGGTTCGGGACAAACATGACCGAGATCTGGAAAAGCCGGTGTTTTGAGGAGCGAGCGGGGTTGCAAAAGCCTCCTTCCAGCCACCACATCACGCTTCACCTCCATCGTGACTGCACGTAACTAGACCGAGGGCCCGATTAGGAGAGTCAAAGGTCCACTCGGGTGGATAAAATACGAGGAACCGCAAACAACATATACAGCAAGTCATCGAGCCACATTGCTGGTGTGCACCTCGCCATTGCTCCCTGCTCTCCATCTGTCTTCCTCATCTACAACTTCGTGTCCGCTCTGTTCAAGACTAGTCTTTTCGCGTGATACCATCATCATGGCCACAGCATCTGGCAAATGTGCTGCAATTCCGACGATCAAGGAAGTACGCACGTTCTTGACCCAAGGACCAGGCTCTGGAGGCGACTATCACAATGTCAAGGGTGGCCATTGGCTCATCGATTCGAAAATCGCAACACCAATGTCAGGGTATGAAGACTATCGGCACTCACGGACTAGTTGGGGTACGTAAACAGCAACACACCTTGGACAGGCCAGTCGCTTGAAGGAGGTGCTGATATGTTCTTGTGCCTTTGCAGGAATTAACGTCCTGGGTTCGTTCTGTGTCGAGTTGGAAGCAACAGATGGAACGAAGGGCTTTGCCACCGGGTTCGGCGGCCCTCCAGCTTGTTGGCTCGTAGCTGAGCACTTCAAACGATTTTTGATCGGAGCTGGTAGGTGACTACAAGACCATCTCCGTGTTAGAGAACTAACGAGCGTAAGACCCTCGGGATACCAACCACACTTACGAACAGATGTACAGAGCATCAATGTTCTATGGCCGAAAAGGTCTTACTGTGGCTGTAATCAGTGTGCTTGATCTTGCTATTTGGGATCTACTTGGGAAGATCAGAAACGAACCTGTCTACAAGATGATCGGAGGCGCAACGCGAAAGCGGCTGGACTTCTACTGCACTGGCCCAGCTCCAGAGGCGGCACAGGCGATGGGTTTCAGCGGCGCAAAGGTTCCACTACCGTACAGTCCTGGTGAAGGCCCTCAGGGCATGCTCAAGAACATCCAGTTCTTGCGCAAGCATCGTGAAGCGGTTGGCCCTGGCTTTCCGTTGCGTGTGGACTGCTACATGAGTCGTAAGAAAAGCATTGTCCTTTGAGGTGCCAGGTTGTTGCTAACACGTGGCGTCTTAGTGAACGTGCCGTACACGATTGAGCTCGTTGAGAAGTGCAAGGATCTCAACATTGACTGGTGGGAGGAATGCTTGACTCCAGACGATTTCGACGGACATGCGCTCCTCAAGCGTGCCCATCCCACCGTCAAGTTCACCACAGGCGAGCATGAGTACAGCAGATACGGCTTCCGCAAGCTCATCGAAGGGCGCAACATCGACATCCTACAGCCAGATGTGATGTGGGTCGGAGGCATGACAGAGCTACTGAAGGTATCAGCAATGGCTGCTGCTTATGATCTCCCCGTTGTGCCCCATGCATCTGGCCCATATTCATACCATTTTGTTGTCGCAAGCACCAACTCGCCCTTCCAGGAGTACCTGGCGAACTCTCCGGATGGAAAAAGCGTGCTACCAGTATTTGGCAACCTGTTCACCAACGAGCCGATACCCACCAAGGGCTACCTGGATGTGTCAGAGCTTGACAAACCTGGGTTTGGGCTCGAGATCAACCCGGCAGCGGGGCTCATAGATGCCTCTGGCATACTAAATCCGGCCCCTTCAAGATCACTGATCGGCCCAGCAGCTGAGGGCGATGGAGAGGAATCAAACAGCGCAAAGTAGCTTATGCTGCCTTCCATACGACTGGATTCGTGGCGGATCGACCGCGAGGATGCGGCTGCGTCGCCATCGTGCTTACTCTTCCTATTCCCGGTTCATGGAAAGTTATCTCCTACGCCTGGGCCGAGGGACGGGATGGATTGATCCGCCCAGGGGCGGCAACAGCCTCCACAACTTCACCTCGAGATAGCAGTGCCACTCTCGTGTCATTGAGGCAGCGCTGCAGTTGCAGGAAGTTGCGGGACAAGGTTCGCCTACCATTTTCCGGATGTCGTATCCAGTGTGTTGTAGCCGTACCATCAAGACATCTCAAATGGGCATACGGCTCCGATGTCAGTTTTCGCCAGAAGATGCGAGATGCAGGTACGATGTAGCTGTGGTTAATGCACGTTGGAAGAGGAGCCTCCTCACGTGGCTTACTGTTTCCGACGGAGTCGGTATACGTGGGCGGAGGATGGTCATAAGCAATGCGTCTTGTCCGATTCCAATTTCAGCTCTCTGCCCAATCAGTCTCATTTGCACCGTTCAACCTACGATTGACAACAGTTGCGATTCTTATTCTCCGGTGGCGCTATGACATTTCTTTGCGGGGCTAAAATTAGATCTCTCCTTCGCCAGACTTCAGGTCATGTTCGTTGTCGTTCGGCGAGATCCATCCCGTCCGCAAGTCTCAACAAGGACTCACAACGGGTCCTTCGCTCCCAGTGCGAAGTCGCATAAGTCTCGCGATGGGAGGTACGTGGTGCTCAAGGCAGCCATCAAGCAGGCGTGAAATGTGTTCGCATTCAGGATGAGGTACGTCATGCGGCTAAGAAACACCAAAGACTGCCGATCGCTGTAGCTGTCGCTATTCGTCGTCGGTGGTGGTCTAATTGCTGACTACAGTATGAGGCTACACCCAAAGATCGACGTCCTCGTGGTTGCCGGGATGCAAGGTTGCGCCATTTTTTCTCTCAGCCCAAATCGCTTGCTCCGTGCTCCTCGCAAACCAACACGGAACTTTCGTTGCTACGGTCTGTGCAAATGTCAGGAATCCAGCCATAGCAGCGAATCTCGGGTGTCTCCAGGCTTCTGGCAAGACCGTCTTCTTGGCCTGGCATCTTGGTAGCTTAGGTCTCCGGACCTCTCAGACCTCGTAGACCCGTTCCGAACAAGGTCATCATCATTGCGCCTGCTTCCTCTTTAGTGCAGGACAAGGGAGCCTATGTTCCCCGTCGTATGCTACTGCACCCGAGGCACTTTCTACCTCCGACTCATCCTATCGCACTGTAGAAGCATGACTTCTCCGACTAACAACGTGCCGTGCGGCTACGCAGCGCAGGTAAGTCTTCTCCCGTTCCTGATGCGACCAGAGAGATAGGACTGTTCATTGTCCTCATAGTTCGAGTCATATATAGGTCTGCTTCTAACCTTGAGTCAAATCCTCTGCTGTTTCATCCCTACTTCCAGTATCCTTACACGCCTTACATTTTTACGCTGCTCTTTGATATCTTTCGGCGTTTCAAGCGTAACCTTCTTCGCGTCCAACATATCGTTTCTTAGCATTCAAGATGTGTATCCAAGTTATCGAACGCTACTCGGTCTGCCGCTGTCTCTACTATCGCCACGCAGTCGACCCGTGCTCTGCGCGAGGACAACGGAACCATGTTGTGCAGGAAAAGATCGTCCTGGTCGGATATGCTTGCGACAGCCATGCAAAGCAACGAACAGGCCCGGATGAGCACTCCAGGCAGCAACCTCGTCCCGACTCTGGATACTCGAGCGGTGGCTGGGGTGGTCGTGCGTCGAAATGAGCATTGCCGGATTGGTGTGACCATGGTGTGGGAGACAGTCACACTGCCAGATCCGCACATGACGTTTGCATCGAGGAGGAACTACAACGCGATCATTCATCTCGCATACAACGGTCATTCACAACAGCTTGTTGAGGCCATCACACACTCGCTTTTGAACTTCTCACGACGGACGGATAACTGGGCGCTCGCTTGATCTGGGCGACATTGGACGCTCGCTATACCACGAGGAGGATCCCACGCTCTTCCCTTCTTCGATTCTTATTCATCAATTGAGATGACGACCACGAATTGACGTCATATTTGTATTATTACCCAGCTTACAAATGACCGGCGCGAGCAGCTCGCATCGACTCGGCTTTCAGCAAGGCATACTTCGGCGTTTGGGTTGCAACTTCTGGGAGGATGAAGACCTTATGAAGCATACGGTCTTGGGAAAGGAAATCATGTATATTACGGCAGACGTTTAGCAGGTACATCACGCTGCGGTAGAGGACAGCGCGGGCGCTGTCTTCGATTGCATTGGTACCGTGAGCTAGGCGGTGGAACGGACACGCTGTACCAACGGGTTTTCGAGCTGAGGAGACCGCATTGAGTAGTTGGACCGCCAGCAGATAGCACGGGTATAACTCTCGATTTCGAGAACCGCACCATACCTCAAGAACAGGTTCCAGGGCTGAGCTCTTCAAGAGATCCACCGACGACATTGACCAGTATTGCTACACGAACCCGAGAAACGGCTCGTTTGGTCAAACCGCCCAACAAGGTAATTAGTGATGGTCGCCACCACCATCTCCATTGGGGTTGGAGCTCGAAGGCATCAAGAACTTGGAGAAGATTGAAGTACTAGGGCGCAGAACGTGTACAAGTTGCGGTAGGCCACGGCAAGTCAAGGCGCGATAGACAGATATGGAGGCTGACACTACATCACTGGTTTGGTCAATCGGCTCCCCGCGGTCGTCGCCAAACCGCAGGACGGCAGGAGGTACCAGCACGATGCACTCGCGAGAACGAGGAGGCTGGCACTGAAGGTGAAATAAGGTGATGGATCAACAGGCTTCTTTACGCTATCTGCGAGTATCGCCTAGCTGCACTCTGCTGACCGTCGGTACCAGACTATCTGGCAAGGCACGGCGAGTCTGTATTGCAGATCTCGAGCCCAGATTTGACCTTCAACCTCCCCTGAGAGCGTCCTCTACCCCCTTCTCTCTATCCTCCACGCCGCCATGCTTCGCAAAGTAAGCGAAGTGCGGTAGCTTGTCAAGCATTATGCTCTGCGCTGCAACAACGTACAAGCGAGCAGGAGCAAAAGCAATGGCAGACAAGGCATCCGACACGGCCTCAAGCAGACCGGCTGAAAGAAGCGCGTGTCGTATAACCCGTCGTTGCAAAAAGCCAAAACGGAAAGGTAGGAGAGGGCTCCTTCCTTGAATCCATGCGTGTCTGGTTCACTTCATCCTGAAAAAGGCGTGGCGTTCATCACTTCCTCACAACAATGCCCTGGCGCCTTGTCGTGCGCACACGGTGGTCGTCTTCAGACTCGCTGCTGCACTCAGAGCCGTCAGAAGACGAACAGCGAGAGCCGCCGCAGTCGAGCTTGACGCGCGCACCGGCGCGAGTGATGCCGTAGCGTTCGCAAGTGCAGCACGACGAGACGGACGAGACGGAGCTGGGCGTGCTGCTGTTGCTGCTGCGCGAGCTGAGCGACGGGACATCGGAGGCGTCGGAGTCGGAGTCTTCTTCCTCCTCGCTGCTGGTGTCCTCTTCGGATTCGCTGAGCTGCTGGGCGGCGAATTTGGCGGCGAGCATCTCCACTGTCGGGTGCATGAACTTCTCCTGTGCGATCTGGCGTGTCTCGTGTGGCTTGGTCGGCTTCGGGCTTTGGATTTGCGATGGCGAAAGCGAGCGGCCCTTGGCAACGTTGGAGGAGCTGATGCGGCGAGAGTGGCGCGAGGCCTTGCTGGTTGGAGCCTCCTGCTTGGAGCTCGCCTTCGGGATGTCCAAAGTATTGAGCTTGCGGCCGGTCGTGGGTTCGGTCACGGATTCGCGAGCTGGATCGTGAGAGAAGTGGTAGCCATCGATGATGTAGTAGTACCAGTATCGCTGGCCCTGCTTCAGTGTCGCGCCCTGGAACCTGAACGTGCCCTTCCATCCACCAGCCTTGGTTGTGTCCTTGGAGAGCGGTAGCTGGCCACTGTAGTTGTCCCAAGAGCCGAGCAGATGTACCGTCTTGCAGTTGGCCGAAGTACGGAGGGTGAAGTTGAGTTGAATGGCAGACATGATGAATGTATTATTGTGTTTGGCTTCGTTTCGTAAAAATTACAAGTGCTGTAATGTTGGTTCGTTCGGAAGTCGTTTTGAGCAAGCAAGAGTTCGATAATTAGTGGTTGTAATGTCGACCGGCGACGTAGAAATCGTAATATGTTGGGTTTTCTGGTATGTTGATGATGATGCTTCGGCGGAAGGTGGTATTATTAATGTGGTGTGATAACGAGAAGAGCACCAGGCCCTTTGAAGATGCAATGAAAACAACGAAGAAAGAATGGGGGACAGAAAACTAAGAATCGACTCTTGGGATTGACACGCTTGCTGAAGAGACAAGAAGGAAAGGCTTGCCTGAGCGTCGACCAGCGCTCTTATGTCCAGCTCGCATGCCATGTGCCACCTCTGCACAAGCCGTCGTGCACACCTCCCAGGCACATGTGGGCGTCCGGTTGTGAGGGGGGCTCACTATTGGAAAGGTGCAGCAGAGCGCGAAGAGCAGAGTTGCAGCTGGTGCGATGTGCTGAGCGCTTGCTGAGTGTTGGTCATTGGCTCGGGCTGTGGGGTGATCTTTCCAAGCCTTGCTGTCCTTCGGTTCTATTGGCCTCTGCAACTTCATCTACTGGCCGAGCACTTCGGCCTCACCGTATCGGGAAGCTGTGGCTCCACACAAGTGTGAAGATGTTGTGCATGATACCGCGGAACATCGCGACCTCTTCAAGCTGTTCCTGGAAAGTGATCACCATGTCGCTCATCTATCGAGCTTGTCCATGGCGGTTATTGTGTGTATACAAGGTTCAAAGGCTGCTCAAACACACTCTACTGCACCCCAGCGACACCTCATCACGAAAGAACATACCCATGTCCTGATCCCGAAAGGCTGATCAGCCATGTGAAAGGTATACACTGCATAGAACATCTAGGGTACCGCTGTTGAAGGCGTTGATCTAGCCAAAGCACCGGGCGGGTATCCTTGCTTCGCAGGCTTTCCTGTAGCACAATCGAGCCTTCTCGACGGTCGTGGTCGGCATGGATGCACTTACCCGATTGTCGTAGGACAGCGCATGCCGAAGTCACGTTCGAGATGCATGATGGAGGCTTGCTTATCCATGCCACTGGTTGTGATAACGATGATATAGCGAGAAGTGTGCTCGCGCACCTGTATTGAAGCGCCGAACTTCGCCGATGTAGGATCTACAGAAGGCCAGTCTCGCTAATGTTCATTGCAAGCATCTTTCTGTGATGGTCACCTCTCGGATATCTAGACGAGAGCATTGAACCCATCACAACCCTTCGGACTCGACCAGCAAAGCCTCCAGCTCCTCCGGACTGAGCGTGCTCTTCCTCCGCTTCGGCCGTCCCCTGATCTTACTCTTCTTCGCCATTGGACTTGGCATCATCTTGCCCAAAGTATCGTCCTGCTCCGAATACGCCGCTCCATCGAACGCTACCGCGGCCACCGGGCCCTTCGCAACGCCATTGGTGCTGACAGGCAGTCTGCTAGACCTTGCCTTTGACTTTGACGACTTTGCTGCCGCTGTTTCTTCGGCTTCCGCTCGAGCCAAATCGAGCTTCTGCGCGATGGTCATGCGTGGCACACTCTCCTCCTCGCTATGTTCTAGCTCTGCAGCATCGAACAGCTCATCGTCGACCTCGTCTGCTTCGCGAGAGGCAGGCGCCTGCTTCTGACTCGACGGGCGCAGGTCGAAGAACTCAGGCGGGTCCATCACGTCTCGCTTGCGCTTTGGACTGCTCTTCCCAGCAGTGGCCGGTCTTCGCTCTTCCACCATCATCGAAGAGTCCGGATCACTGTCTGGAAACTTGATCTCGCTCACATCCTCGCCCACGAAGCTCTGCTCCGGCGACTGATTGTGTCTGCCCGGCCCGAGCTTCATGTTCTCCGGAGACACAAGACCCATGCCTCTCCTCAAGTCGTCGATGTTGATGGTGTGGCCTGTATCCATCTTACGCCTCCAGCCGTCCATCATGATCAGAACCTCTTTCCAACGATGCTCCATTCGTTCCCAACCCTCCCGTAGACGCACAATTTCTTCGTCCCGCACCTCAACTTCTTCGATCGACGCGAAGCTTGGATTTGTGAGGATAGTCTTGAGCTGTGCTAAGGTGGACTCCAAATCCGCCGCAAGGGTATCGTACGAAGTCGGCAGCGGGTGAAGCATATCAGAGTCTGGCTTGCCGTCTTCTAGACTCCCCATACTGCCAAGAGCACTGTCTGGGTGCTTGTTCGCCGTTTGACCGAGTAGCTCGCGCATTGTGCCGAGTGCTCCCCGTATCAGAACGATGAGATTGTCGTTCTCGTCGCTCAAACTCTGGCTGAGCTGTGTCAAGAACTCTGTGGTCTCCTGCTTCAAGCTGTACTCCGGGTCGTCCAAGTTGTGCCTTGACGCGTCTACGTTCGCTCTTCGCGCGCCACCTGTGATTGTAATGCTGGGAGCTGCCATGCCGACCTTATTGCCGCGTTGCTGGCCTTGCAGATGGGTCTTCAGTCGCGCCACCTCGAGATCCCGCTTCCGCACATCGTTTGTGCATTGTGTCCGCACTTGCGCGAGTGTCGTCTTCAGCTTCGCCGCTTGATCCTGCAAGGACTTGATCGCCTTCTCCACCGTCTTCACCTCTGCATGTGCCGCACGCTCAGCCGCCTGGGCTTGCACGAGAGCACGCGCAGCTTCCTCGTTCTTGGTCGTTAGTCGTTCGATCTCGTGGTTCTTGCGGTTGTCATCGGCGCGTAGTGTTCGTAGAGTCGTGGCAACATGTTCTCGCTGCTCTTTGTCGCGGTCCTCGCGGAGTATCAGGTCGTGTACGAGGTTGATGATCTGTGCTCGGCTCTCTTTCGAGGGCTTCACGAAGTCGACAGAATTGCCGTTGCGGAGGAGGCCACGCGAGAGGAGGAGGTTGTTGAGGTAAGACGATGCCGTCCGCAGACTCTCGTAGTCCATTGCGGTGGTGGGTAGTCGGCCTGGTTAGAGGCCAATCGCACGTCGTGGTGATCTTGACCTTTGTTTACTCGGGTCGCAACTGCCAACAAATCACAAATCTCGGACCGGCGAAACAACGGCCCGGGGTGAGGTCAAATTTAGCAACCTCGACGACCCCCTCTCCCCTCTCTCCTGCGGGCAGACTTCCCACCAGCTGCCGAGCTCGCTGCAGGAACACAAACAATAGATCAGCCCCAGGGAGAATCAGCGAACGACATCTTCGAATCTACTGCAGAACCAGGGCTTATCATGCTGATGAGAACCCCATCCAGGCTCGCAGGCTGATTCTTGTCCGAGAACCAGCGCAAACGTCGAAGCCTCAGCTTGGCACGACTTGTGCATGTTCCGAACGGAGGACAAGGTGGGGAGCAGAAGCGGTGTGACCCGTTAAAATAGATGCAGTCCCTGAGGCTGTTCGTAGGTTGAATTTCTCTCTCTCATCTCATCTTATCTCTACCTTCTGTATACCTCTTACCTCCATCCCCACCCAATCCCATACCAGCAACATGGCCGGCGAGATGTCCCTCGAGCCGCTCAAGCTCATCAGCCTTGAAGGTAAGCCTGACCAGCCAGTTGTATATACTTGAGTGTTCTACGGCAGGCACGAGAGCAGCCGCTTCCAGAACAACGAGAGTACTGTAGCTACGAAGACCTACAGCTCAGCATGTCTTGCCTCACTATACTCCATCCTGTCCAATGCCCCAATGCTCCAATGCTCCTATGCTCCAATGCTCCCATGCTCCAACGCTACAGAGCACAGTCTGACATATTACCTCCAGAAATGCAAGGCTGCATGGCCGCCTGCTACGAATGGGCGGACTCCTACGACAGCAAGAACTGGAAGCGCCTGGAGAAGTGCATCGCCCCCACCCTCCGCATCGACTACCGCTCCTTCCTGAACAAGCTCTGGGAAGCCATGCCAGCCGAGGAGTTCGTCCAGATGGTAAGCTTAAACGCCCCTCAATATCACATTGGAAGTCCTCTGACATATCTATCACCAGGCATCCGACCCCAACGTCCTCGGCGACCCCCTCCTCATGACCCAACACTTCATCGGCGGCACCAAATGGGAAAAAGTCAGCGACACCGAAATCACCGGCTACCACCAACTCCGCGTGCCCCACCAGCGCTACAAGGACGCCTCCCGCAAAGAAGTCGTCGTCAAGGGCCACGCGCACAGCTTCAACATGCACTGGTACAAGAAGGTCAACGGCGTCTGGAAATTCGCCGGTCTGTGCCCGGATATCAGGTGGGGCGAGTACGAGTTCGACAAGGTGTTTGAGTCGGGCAGAGATCAGTTGGGCGAGGAGGAGCAGGCGAAAGCTGCTGGGGTGCCGCCATCGTAAGTCTCTATGAGCTTGACAGCGGGCTGGTGCGTGGGGGTACAGGAGATGACGAGGGTGATATAGATCGAAGAGGCCGGCTTCGCGGGAGTTGAGTAGTACAGACGCAGCTAAAGTTATGAAACATTAAGTTTGGTCTGTGTGATACTCTCACAGCTTCAAGCCGCAGCATTCGTTTCGTTCACATCTCAACCATTCCGGCAACAAACATGTCCCACAGGCATTTCCCACCGACATGATCACGCTCAGTGCTGTGCCAGCCGACAATCAAGCTTCCCAGAAGCTCCAACGCCATACTCACTTCCGATCAAGCATCGAGAACCATGTCGTCCAGTCCCTCCACTGCAGCATTCTTCGTGTAAGAGTTCGTCGACGATACAGAACGACTCGCTTTCCGTACCGGCTTCATCACATCACTCTTCTTCTCCGGCGAGCCCTCATTCAGATTCAGCGACTTGAGCGCCGCTCTCGTCCGCTTCTTGCCCGGCACGTCCATCGGACTCGACGACAGCAGGCTCATCTCCGCCGGCCGCACCGTTGTTGTTGTTGGTGTTGTGATTGAGGTCGGAGGAGGGTCCGCTGTCGAATCCAGAATCGTGCTGAAGAAATCGCGCGCTGCGGCGAGGACGCTTCTTCTCAGTCTGATCATCGTTCTGCTTGGCGGAAAGGCTCAACTTACGCTTAGCTGCCGATGAGCCCTCCTTCTTGCCCTTCACGACCGTCGCCGGAGCGGTGGGCGCATTGTGGATCAAACGTCCTTCGCCGTCTTCGTGGGTGCATGTCGGGAATGAGGTGCAGTTGTTGTGCATGCTGACGTCGGAGTAGCCGGACTCGCCACGCCTGTTGATAGCGTTGCCTCCAGCTTGACTGAGCTGTGATTGAGTAGTCGGTCCGCTATCCTTCTCCGTGCTGTTGTCGGGAGCTGTGCTGTTTTCGAGTGCTGTGTTGTTGCTGAGGGCTGGAGCACGCTGAGGGATAGGCGGTGGCGGCATGGACGTGTCAGGCGTGGTAGGAGTGGTGATCTGCTGAGCCTGAGTCCTCGGGCCAAGCGCGCTGATGATCTTCTCGATCTGATCGCTTGGAAGACGGATGGAGAGCTGTTGCTTGCCTCGGGTTGCCGGGTTAAGCTGCCTCTGCAACGCTTCCGTGTAAGTCTGCGGATATCCTGGTGTTGGGTGGTATACGCCCTTGTGCAGAATAGGAGCTGCGGTGTCTGGCATGACAGAGTATGCAGAAGTCGACCTGCTGCTGCCGTCGTAGTTGCTGTTTGGATCATTTGTAAATGGGTCGAGGGACGAGACTGGATAAAGAAGTGGCATCATCCCGACAGCGCCCGTGACTGAGTTGATGTTGCTCGTGCTGGCCATCTTCCTGTGCTTGGTAGAGGTCTGCTGGGTGATATTGGTCTGGTGAGCAGCGGAGAAGTAGGCGCTGTTCAGGATGGGGTTGCTGAGCATGCTGCAGGTTGGCCACGCGATTCCATTTTGCTCGAGCAGCTCTACAAGTTGTCAGCTTCCGTGTTCTCCGAGCTAGGATCAAGCACACGAGGCAACCTGGGGTGCTGCAAGGCCTTCTACGACTCGTGAGCAGGTTCGAGATACTTGCTTACCTTGCGGTGCATGTTGGAATGCGAACGTGACGATGCTAGTCGACTTGATGAACCGGTCGAGACGGGCGTGCATATAGCCAAGCCCGAGCTCGACACGGATACGACCCAGGTAATCGGCAGCGTTCCAGTGATCCTGCATCATGATTTCGCGATAGAAGGGCGGGAACCGCAGCTGCTGAGCCTGTTCTCCTAGAGCTGGAAAGCCGATCGTAGCTACCTCACGTCAGTCTCATGGCCACATCGAGACGTTCGCATCTCGGAGAGCTCAAACTTACCGACGATCTGCGGCCAGCTACTGTCGCAAGGAAACAGCTTCACCCCAACCTCCTGCCCATCAATAACGACCTTCACCTCCCACATCTCGTTCAACTTGGACCCATCTGGCATCGTTCCACCGAGCATGCCGTCCGTACGCACCCAGGAGTGCACCGAGATCTGGAACGGAGCAGCACGCGGCATCGACGGAACGAACGTCGTAAGCAGTGGAGTCTGGTTCGGCGAGCCCTCGTTCATCTCGGTGTAGCATGCTGTGCGGAACTCTTTGACCGCTGCGAGGTGGATGGATGTGATTAGTCTGTGTCTCGGAGAGAAACCACCTGTTATCGCAGGGTGTGGTAGGTTAACCAGATCAACTTACGAATGTGCGCCTCCTCCCCGGAAGGGAAGAGCAATACGTCCCAATCTTGATACCTCATGGCTGCTGCGTAGCAAGCTGGTCGTAGTCGTTCGAGTTTGGTTGTGCTGTTGGAGAAATGTTTGTGTGGGCGAAGAGATTTTGCAAAGATGAGGCGAGGTTGCTGTTTTGCAATCGGCTGATGTGGCTCATAACACCGAAAGTGGAAGGCACGACCTACTCGTGGTGGCGAGGAAGGAGCGAATGGTGGTTGAAGCACGACGTCACCTCATTTGGGACATCGTTCGACCGCACCTGCCCTGCCTCCTGAGCATATGCGTCTGCGTATGACTGTTCGGCTTGCAAATGTTGTAGGTTTGAACGCTGTCATGTGAAAGGGGTGGCGGGTTGAGGTTACATCACGTGAGGAGGAGAAACAAACTTAACTTTTGAGATCACGTTGAGTCTCCACACATCGAGTGCCCGGTGTCGGTATTACCAGCGCTGGCTACTCACTACTGATCTCTGCCCCCTTCAGAGACCGCCTGCCGTCCGCTGGCCAGTGAAGCACAGCAAAGCACAATGTCCTCCCGCCTCCTTGCAATCTCATCCTACGCCCTCCCCGCTTGCCTGATGCCTCTCGCCGTTGTGAAGGGATTGTGAACTGTCGTATACGCACCGAAGGTAATGAAATAAGATACTTTTTCGCAGAGACTCCAATGTCAATTTTTCTGCCCATCCCGAGATCTAGTGATGCATTCGCCGTGAAGATGAGTTTCTCTCCATGTCGTGGTCTGGTCGTTGTAGCAATAATGATCGTTAAGAGAGCAGCAGATCGTGACCCTCAACCAACCAACTCCCGCTAAAGCGCAGTCTCACTGAAGGCAATAGATCGAAAACGCTTACTGCGGCACGACATCAGTAGCCGCCAGGGTCTTGGTACGAGCCGTCGTCTTGCGGATGACGAACCTTCATAGGAGCAAAGTTGCCGTAGTGCTGGGGTGGCATGCCCATGGACGGGTAGACTGGTGGTGGTGGAGCAGGGCGGTAGGGAGTGCCGGCTGGTCCGGAGTTGTTCTGCGAGCGGCCCCAGCTGAGGCGGACACGAGAATTGCCGATCGGGTAGCCTTGCATCTGGTTGATAGCCATCTCTGCTGCGTGGCGCTGCACGAACTGGACGAAACCGCAACCCTTGCCTGGTGGGATCTTGACGTATGTGATCTCGCCAAAGCCTTGGAAGAATGATCGGAGCTCATCCTCGGTCACGTAGCCTGACAGACCCCCGACGAAGACAGTAGTGTTGTTCGGGTCGGTGAACTGGTTCATGGGCTGAGGGACGCCGTAGTAGTTCATTGGCGGGGCACCCATGGAGTACATGCCCATGCCGCCAGGTCCTTGTTGTTGTGGTTGTCCAGGCATGCCACCCATCCCGGGACCGGCACCACCGCCCTTGTTCTTTGGTGTCGCAGTGCTGATGCGCATCGGACGGTTACCGCAGTAGACACCCTGCATCTCGGAAAGAGCCTTCTGCTGTTCGCCTTCATCGGCAAAACGGACGAAACCATAGCCACGTGACAACCCGGAGATAGGATCCGACATGATCTTTGCAGACTTGGTGGAGGGGAACTTGCTCTTGAAGAGCGACATCAAGACGTATTCGTTGACCTCAGGACCGAGATCGCCAACGAAGATTGAGTATTCAGGGCCGCCATCGCCGCGGCTGCGATCGGCAAGGCCACCGCCGGATGCCCAATTGAGCTTGAATTGACGGTTGGAGTTCGGGATCATCTGGCCATTGAGTTGTAAAGCACGACCAGCTGCATCAGAGCTGTCGAAATCAACGAAGCAATAGCCAGCGTTACTGCTACTTCCTCAGTCAGCCATGCGGAAGGGGGGGTTCGCACAGTACGATATCTTACCCGGAGAATTTGTCGCGAATCATCTTAACATTCACTTGGTAACCCATGCCAAACCAGACGGTGCGCACAAAGTTTTCGTCGATCCAAGGCTCAAGTTCGCCCATCCTAGGACACAGTCAGTGAGTGCAAGTGCTGTTCCGTACGTTGCAGTACATACCACAAAGTCGTCTTCTGGTCGCCTTGCTGGTCACCTGGCGCACCTGGTGTACCCTGCTGCGGTACACCAGGAAACTGGCCTTGCTGCTGAGATGGATCCATCTGCTGACCCATTTGTTGGCCCATTTGTTGGCCCATTTGTTGGCCCATCTGCTGTCCCATCGGATGCTGCTGGGGTGCGCCAGGGCCGCCATATCCGCCTTGCTCTTCTGAACCCTGTTGTGGCGGGGCACTGCCGTCGCCGAATGTCTGGAAACTCATGATTTTGATGAAAGAGCTTTGAATCGATCGAAGACGCGACTGAAGTTGGTCGTATGAGGTTTAAGTAAGGCTGAAGTTTGCTTTCGTCCTAGGCTAGTGAGTCAGTTTACGCCGTTCTCCCACGTTCGAAGGATCGTAGAAACCACAACGTATGTCGTGAACAGCGATTGATGTGGACTCACGTGAGAGATAAAATATGCTTTCCGGCCGTCAGTCGTGAAGATCGCTGGTGAAGGACCCTGTGCGCCGAAGTGCTGTCGCAAAGGCTGTCGGGCTGAAGAGCTAATCGCAGGACTAAAGGCTGTAGACTGAAGTGAAACTGCTGGCTGGAATCGAAGCCGAGTGCTTGCTGGGAGTGAGAGCTCAATCGATGCTGGGCCGAAGGGAAGTCGCTCGAAATCTGGGAAGTGTGTGAGTGCTCGCCCAACGATGCGCCAACTTTGCTGGGTGGTAGGACAGAACAGCAAGGCATTCAGCAAGCCGGGAAGGACGGGTAGAGCAGCAGGTGATGGGGGACTGGTGGGCGCAACGGACTGCAGGCCGCCGCGCTTAACACCCGGTGACGCACGTGATGCTGCCCGACGACAGCAACTGCGAGGCGCGGGTACGTCTGTCAGGTGATGGGAGAAGCGCACTTCATCCTGCATCTGCTCTGCATCTGCTCTGCACCGATGTATCCCTTCACCTCACAGCTGCAGGGATGTTTCGCAGAGCCTCTCCGTTGTTCCCGGCCGTCCGGGCTGGTGGTGCAATGTGTATGAAACGGGGCAGAGGGGCGCGATGGGGGAGGACAACTCACCAGACGGCGAAAGCAGGAACGCACGAAGACAACCGACGCCTGACGAGATCCTTCAGAGTGCTGATTTTGTGTTGATGGAGATGTGCTAAAAGACGCAAGAAGCGCGGGGAACGAAGATCAAAATGCTCGTTGATCCTCGTCAGCGCGGCGTGCTTTGGGACCCACCCTGGGCCTGCCGAACCCGGCGTCCTTCCAGAGAACTTGGTATCAAACCTAATGCCAGCAGTCGGCCGGTCATGCAAGGGCAAGAGCTTCTCCCGCTCGCGATTCATCACGTCTGCAGCATTTATATTGACCACGTAGGTAAATCATGTAATTCAGCCCTTGCTTCCACGTGGTAGACAAGGATCTGCATTATCCCTTATAGGAAGTAGATGTAGCCATGAAGATCATCGGAGACTATATGTAGATAACCTTATAGGCATCGGGAAAAAATGATCTCAATATGTAGATGTAGATGTCCAGCTGGCGGCGAGAAGAGACGTCCGAGGTCTACGATGGTCGTCACTTCCACCTCCATTCTTCAACCTGAAGAATAGCACCGACAATCAACTTGAATGTTCAGACAGTGTCAAACGATGACATACACCCGACCCCCCATCTCAGTTGCGTCCTGATACACAACCAAGCCACTGCAGACGTGGCAGCGGCTTCTTGAAGCCATACGGACTGTATTCCGAGTAAACAGGGCTAGGGGTACTTCTGTGGTGAACAGTTGCCTTACAACCAATGCAACGGCTCGCCTGGAAGTGCATACACAACGAAGGCACATCAGCAAGGTAATAATGTATCAATTAGCATTATGTCCGTAGCAAAAGTCATCCCGGGATATCGCTATGCGTACAGACAGCCCGTGTCGTCGCCCCTTGACTGTGCTTGCCCGCTAACTCCTTCCAGATCTGACGAACGCTTCACAACCATCATAGCCGCAGCCCAGGCACAAAGATGAAGAGACAGCAGAGCGCGACGTCGATAAGCAGGAGCCATGCGAGGCACATGATCGCGCGCTTGTTGAGGAGTTTCCTGTGAAGTTGTTAGCATCAGAGATATAAACCTTTGGCCGGGAGTTGATATGTACCTTATGAACGGCTCCTTGATCCGCGCAAAGCTCATGAATGTGTACTCGCTGTATCCAACCATTGCCAGAACGGGATCGAGCATGTACTGATGGCTGGCGAGGAAGTAGACGCCCACCGTGAACGGCAGTATGAGCCAGCATCTCGTCGATCGGCTCTTGTCCAGGAATATGAGCACAAAAGCAGCCCAGAAAGCTCCGAACAGCGACACCAATCCAACGATGAGTCGCAGCATCATTGATGGTGGCACGATATTGCCGAGTGCTTTCGCCCGGAGGAAGCCAGGAAAGGCGTCGCGCTCCATTGCCTGGAATACATAGTCCTTAGCTGTGTCGAAGACCTCTGGGTCGTCACGGCCTTCCTTCTCTATGCTGTCGGTGACGCTGTTGAGGATACCTTGCGGTAGGATAATCTCGCGCTCGGCTCCGGGTAGGAGATATGTGTATAGAATCTTCTCTGCTGATGCGCGGATGTCGGCGCGTGCGACAGTGTGATTGGGGCTGTCGCTGTTTACTGCTGGGGAGCCAGATTGTGTAGTCATGAAGCTGGGCCGGGGCGGGTGCTCTGAGCCCGGGGTGTGCTCATCGATGCTGTGTTGGCTATGTTGGCTGTGCTGGCTGGCTTGTGGCGAGTGCTTCGAGCCCGGCTGGTCGTTTCGGAGGAAAGCAGAAAGTCGTTGATCAGTGCTCAGTCGCTCTTTGGCGCCGAATGTGCCACTCGGTCCTTGCTCGTTGCTAGCTCGCTCGAAGTTTTCGAGCACTTGAGAGGATCGCTTCGATCCCGCTCCCTTCTCGAGGTCCGGTGTTGACACGAGCACTGAACGGCGTAGCTCGCGGACGTAGTGTCGACATAGCGACATGTGTTGTGAGACATCGAGCCTATACGGTCAGCTTCGTTATTGCAGCCATTGTCCTCCCCTCGACCGTTCGCCCGCCCGCCCAGCCTGCCTTGCCTGACCAATGCGTCTCCGCCTGCCTGCCGGAGATATAAAGAAACCGCACGATACTCACCAGAAGTCCAAGTAGTCCACGCTCCGCTGCACATCTCGCATGTATATGTAAAAGGAGAAGAGGTCGACCGGGGCGAGCGTCCGTCGCGATAGCACTTCGAAGAGGTTGGGGAGTCGTTCTCGAGGGCCGCCCATGTCGGGCGTGGGACTTCGTGAGTCCATCGTGAGGGTGTGTGGTATGCTTTTGTTAGCGATGGAGCATGAGGATGGGTTGTTTGTCGTTGTCCATTGGACGTGACGTTGTGGAACACAAGTCGGAGTGTGAGGGTTGCAGATGCGGCAACTGCGGGCGCTAAGAACAGGGTTGTAATGGTTAATTTAAGACAACAACCACTTGATCCTCCTCCCACTCGATCAAGATTTCGTCACATGATGGAAGTGCTGAGACCTAATAGTAAAGTGCAGAACGTGTCGCTGGCAATGCTACTGAGCGCGTACACTACGGGTTGCTTTGGTTCACAGGCTACTCCGCGCCTGGCTATCTAAGAACGCGAACAAAGCAATCAGCAAAGCTCCTGTGACTCCTGTCAGCACAACATATTTGAAGCTATGTCTGGGCGAGGCCTCACAACCGACACTCCTATCCAGAGACCCGCAAATACCATCGACAGTGCGAAGGGAATGAAAGCGATGACAGAGACTGCGACAGAGTTCCAAACCCGGATCAACTCGAGGCCCTCGAAGTCGGCCTTCCCTGCAATGTCTTCGGTCTGGCTACTCTGGTCTTCTGGTACAGAGGAGAGACACTCGAAATGCGCAACATGACCCGTACCACTTCTACCGAGCTCCAGGGACCTCAGCCTGCTTCCTAACATGGTTGTGCCTATGATCGCATTGCAGATCTTCGAACGTCAGTACTATTTGACATTGCCGGATTTCTCCTCCATCACAGCACTCACATTGACCTTATCTATTCGCACCAGCCGCCTGGGAAGCATTATCTCGCTCAAGCCTCTCCGCATCTGCATCAGGCAGTACCACATGCGTATGCTTTCGAACGTTTCTCGGTCATTGCCAATCTTGTCGTTCGTCTGATCGTATAGCAGCGGGATTCGTGCGGCACAGCCGGCAGTGAAGACATTGACCCAGACCACCCGCCCTTGGAGTGAGAGTTGAGCATGCCACGAGTCCACATAATTCTGCTCAAATTCCCCAGCACCATGAGTTATGAGGTGCAAGCGCCACCACATAGCGCTCATGTATGGTTGCTTCCAGTCAACTCGCCGCATAATGGCCTTTCCCAGGAGCACCCAGAGGGAAACCTTAGGGGAAACTTGCGCCGCTGGTCGCCTTTTCATTAACAACCCAAGCGCCTCGCACAACATTTCACCAAGATAAAACCCGGCCATTTCGGGGATGATAGGCAGAGGCGCGCACTGCTCACAAAAATACATCGCCATCATGACCGAACGCAGCCATAGATGAAAAAGTGCTAGAATCCTCCAGTGCCCTTTCGGAAAGATGTTGACAACGGGCAGGTCCGGATCATGGGCGCGTGGGTGGTGCATAGTTATGAAAGGCGGCATTTTCCTACTGAAACTCCCTGGGTAAGCATGCGCAATACGCGGACTTTTGAACATTTCTGCAAGGCTCAAGAAAGCATTGGACTGAGGAAGTACCATCGTACTCCGCTTCTCTGTTCCACAGAGTGTTATCGTGGTGCAATCATCATTCGTATCGAGAGTGCACAGGCTGCGAGTACATGTGCTCGGTGCAACACCAGCGATATCATGCGGTCCTTTCATCGGTCTCGTGTGACTGAACAGCACAATTTTCATTGACCCAACCACCGGTACTCGGTAGGTAAGCATACCGCAATAGAGTTCAGAAGCCATGCTGCCTCGCTACATAAACAGCAGACGCTGCTGTGGCATACAGTTGCTTTTCAACACGGGGACCTGTAAGTTGTTCTGCTAAGGAACTTTATTCGCCTACATAAAAATTCACACGACCTTCGCCTGCCTTCACTTGATCTTGACAATGGCCATGGACAACGCAAGCACCAAGCCCTCGCTGCCTCGGATAATGGAGATTCTTGTGAAAGACCAGCTCACGAGATTCAAATCGCCGATCAAGGTGGGTTATGCACAGATGTTGCAGGATTATGTGGACAAGTTGATGCTTGAGCCGACTATCCAGGAGGATGTAAGCATACTCGAGCACTACATACTACTCTCTGTTAACAATGGGAGTAGGAGACACCCAAGCACAGCGCAAGCAAGGACTCGTCCACCATAAGGAAAGGAACAACTTCCAGCGCGGGCCACAGAGTCGCCAACTTTGCAACCAAGCACGCCTCAACGGAGGATACTTTCGACGAGTGGCTTGCCAAGCGGCCGGCAGAAGTCTCTGGCCACTGCGAATACTACAGCAACCTTCACGACCGCCAGGCAAGGTACGACAGGACCCAGGATATACCCCGGGACCATTACAAGACTTATGCGTATGCTCTCTGTGTGTCCGTAGAGCTCGGAGATACCGAAAGCAGAAGACAGAAGGTCCACCTGGCGGATATGTTCTTCTACTGCTATGGCATGTCGTGGGAGGACGCTTCAGCGGCTGCGGCGGATGAAGGCCTTGTTGGCATATGAAACCAGGGGTGTTGCGACTCGCATGCCGTGTTCTCGTCTTTTCGCTGACATTTCTCGATAAGGATGAGCGTTTTGTCGTCATCATATGGCAGTCTATGGACATTCTGACCAGCCGATCATGCGAGAAACGGTATCTGCGACTCTACTGCATTCTCGTCTTAAGGTGATTGAATCACGCAGTCGGCGAAAATCGCAAGGCGCAGGTGGAGCTTCGGTGCTGGCCACAAGCTTTGGACTATCGAGACTCCCTATCCATCGGCACAGCTGTCTTCAGTGCTTGTATATTCGACTCTGTCGTCATGCATGTCGCCACGCAAGAAAGATGTCGCCGTGCAAGAAGGTTGCGATTGCTCCGCATTCCACGGTCGTGGCTCAGAGCAACCACACTTGTTGCAGAACGGCGAACAAACACATTCGGCGTGAACACCAGTACTGATATCCTCATTATCCGTCTCATGTACACTCACCGGATACTGCTGCTTTGAAATGCGAATTGTCTGATTCGCTGGGCTGTATCTGATCCGTCGATTATATATGCATCAGTATCGAAAATAGGATGTCGCTACGCGTACGCCACTCGTGGTATTCGTCATTAACGACGGCAGAACACACCTGCAACCTCTGGAACACTCTTCCTTCAACTCCTTGTTCAACATTGAAAGAACGGCCCAGCACCTTCTGTTGAAGCAATCGATTACAACATGGCGAACCAACTCCCTTTCCACGAACTTCCTCTCCACCAACATCCTTCCGAAACATCCTCACCAGCCTCATCCGCAGAGAAGCAAGCATTACCAACTATGCGTCGTTCATTAACGACTCACGTCGAGCCTCACAAGACCCACGGCGTCCTCATCCGCGATAGTATCATCGGCTTCTCCGACGGTCTGACGGTCCCATTCGCGCTATGTGCCGGCCTTTCTTCACTGGGCAGTAATAGGCTTGTGATCCTGGGCGGCATTGCAGAGCTGTTCGCGGGTTCGATCAGCATGGGACTGGGCGCGTATCTCGCATCGACCAATGACAAGTGCCATTATGAGTCCGAGGAGCGCAGGGAGAGGAAGGAAGTCAAAGACAGTCCGCGTGAAGAGGAAGAGGAGATATACGAGATCTTTGACCGGTATGGTATTCAGAGGAATGAGGCTCGAGGTGTTGTGGACGGCTTGAAGGCGAACGAGGACCAGTGGGTTCAAGTACGTGGTTGATGACGTGGCGGATGTAGAGCGATGCTAATTCGACAGCAGTTCATGATGGACTTCGAGCTCAAAATGTCGAAGCCGTCGCGCAAGTACGCCTGTCTTGAAGGCCTGGTGATGGGACTTTCGTACTTCGTTGGTAAGTTCCTACCCCCACCACTGCTGCGGGTCGGAAGCACACAGCTGACACATGCGCACTAGGTGGCCTGCTCCCAATGATTCCCTACTTCGTATTCCACAACAACGTCCAATTCGCACTCTACATCTCGGTCGCCATCTCCGCCGTTGTCCTCTTCCTGTTCGGAGTCGTCAGAGCTCGGCTCATCGGCGCTTCCACCAAAGACCAGTGTATCAGCGCAGGCATGACAATGCTGCTCGGAGGCATCGCCGCAGGCGTCTCATATGGGGTTGTGTATGCCTTCAACAAGAGTAACATCTTGTAGAATATGATTTCGAGCTTGGGAGTCGGAGGTTCAGGATGAGCAGTGGGTTGGATGATCTCGCAGCTCGGTTTTGGATTCTTGTGTATTGCTTGACAACCTAAGTAGCCGTTTCTAGCTTCAGGTCTCGGAACACCACCTCCAGGCCTGCCTCCGCATCATCCTCTTCAGGTGTAGGCTTTGCCGCATAAGTTCCCACCCACATCTCCGCTTTGTCTTCTCGGTCCTCGAGAAATGCCCACTTGATCTCTCTCAACGGCCTTCTCTCTTCGTTGAAGACAAGGTAAATCCATAAGGTCGTCCCTACTCTTGTGGCTTCGAGCGTTGCATGCGTGGCCGTTGCGATAGGTAGTGGACAGACGCTCCAGTCCGAGAATCTATCGCATCCTACTACACCCAGCAGGGGCTTGCCAGTGAAGTGCTCAATGCCAAACTTGACCCATCGACTCTCCTCCTGCTTAGCTGCCGGCCACAAGATAATGAGCCCGCCTTGATCGTACAGGGTCTTCCAGTCAGCCGAGATCGTTGCTGACACGCTCTTGAATTCGGACGACTTCAAGCTAGTATAGATATAGGGTGCGTTGAACCGGTCTTCTTCAGCGGAAGGACGCCATATGTCGGTGTTGCTGGGAGTAAAGATCTTGAAGTAGGATGAGATTGAGGCTGGACTACGCTGTCCCTTTGTATCAACCAGATGCCATTCCCGTTGTGGGGCCATTGCGTGAGATCGGATTCCTTTATGGATCAAACCAGTTCGTGAAGACTACACTATGCTTTTATACGCCCGCTTCATTCACTGCTCACGTCGGAGGTAGTCAGTATTGAAGCCGGGAGCCAAGCATCAATCTGCGGATGTGCCGAATCGAGTCTCGCCGCTGCAGGCAGTTGGTAAGCATGCATGAACCACTTCCATCCTCCTTTCGAGATCATTTGCAGTCCGTAGGCTCGTATGTGTGGCGAAAGTGGTTCAGCTGCCATTGTCACACGGCCATGGAGGTACCAGAGTTACACGTGAGCCATCCTTGCAAACAATTATTCGAGACGACTGAAGAAGTCTCATACAATCGATGATTGGCCGTCGACGATACGTATGCATCCCAGCATGACGCGCAGAGCTTTTCCAGGACACCACGCGATGCTGCAACGCTATTTGCGCGGTCTTACACCATCTCACGCACGTGTCTGGCCCGCGGTCACTGCCGCATCGAGTACTGCGCACTCATTGGGTGGTTATGAGAGAGATGTGCCACTGGTGCACCCGCTGCCCGAGGCTGGAGCTTTTCACGACCGGCTTTCCTCGACATCGTTCGCAGGGCTGTTCCGACAGTTTGGCATGCTGGAGGCACACACAGTGATAGTGGGTGTTTGACTTTTCTTGGCCCTCGTGAAGGCGATTTGTGTAGTGAAAAATGAAAAGTATGTTGCCGCGCCTGGAATTCTCACTAAAGGTGGCAGCTACGACCTCACCTCGTCCCGCTGATGGGCAACAGTGAGTACGGCCGCTTCCTTGACTTTTCGATTCGATGTACATAGATTCGGACCTTCCGATGTGCCAGGAAACTGCTTCGGGGTGTTCGTGCCGTTCCTGACGCTATGATGTCGCTGCCATATCAGCCTCGAGCAGTGTCTGACCTCGTGGGGCCCAAACGCTTACGAACAAGGCGAAGTCGTCAACATCCTGTTGATCCGATCTGTTACCGCGGGGATTGGCCTAAGTTCGGTTCTTGAAAGAGTTGATCTAAAGCAACTGGCGTCAGGAGGACTCTGCATGACCTTCGGACGATCTACTCTCATAGCGTTGCAGCACCACAGATTGGAGCGATCCTCGTGCGTTTGGCCACGCTGGCGATACGAAACAAAAGAAGCATCTTCGCATTTGGCCTTCGCTGAGCCATCTCGACAACCAGCTGGGAAGTTCGAACCCCGTCTTGAGACATCGGACTACTCCCAGCCCATGACCACTAGCACTGGCGAGGATATACGGCAATGACTCCAGCGGACCGAGCAATGAAGAATGCGCTAGATGAGGGTGTACGACAGGCGAGGTCGCCTCCGAGGATGGCTCCCGCAGCCCTACCCCTCCGCGCTCGAGAACCTGAGCACAACCTCACTTCATCTGATCCGCAAACCTCTCAGCTCCCGAGCGCTGTCGACCAATCGCTTGGCATACCGGTTCCGCCGCACTTGACCCTCCACCAATTTCGTCAACTTCAACACTCGCCATCCCTTTCCTCAACACCGGACATCGACTACAAACGGGTAAGGCGGAAGGCATCATCTTCCAACCTGACCAGTGGCCGTCGTAACTTTGATAGCTGGCCATTGCCAACTACGCCGCTGTCACCCTTGTTCTATCCAATCTCACCGCAGAGCCCTTCTTTCACATTTCCACCACCTTCACCTCCGACACCGCAACTCCCGCCGAGTGCAACATCTCCCTCGCTCTCTTCGACGGTCGACACGTTGTCTTCCACGCCATTGCACACGCCAACTCCGCACGGTGGATCATCTTTCGACCAGTGGAGGAATCTCGAAAGATTCGAGCTCAGTGAGCCGATTCGGAGTAAGCGTAAGTTTCCTTTGCTCAAAACAGCAAAGCGCCTCCCCCATTACACTGCACTTGATCAAGGCGGCGGCGGCATTTGGGAAGTGCATGCGGCGGTGATTGACTTGGGAGCTGTTGATCTTGCGGAATCGAGAGGACCACGGCATGAGGAGGAAGTGCACATGATTAGGGCAGAGAACGAAACGCCACGGACTGAACGACGACCGACTGGTCGTAAAGGGCTCTCAGTTAGATTTGAAGACACCACCGCAGCAACTAGCAAGACAAGGCAACCATCGCCAATCTCGCAAAATCCGCCACCTGCTCAGGAAGAAGATCGCTCGTGGACCTCAAGCTATACGCTTTCGAAGTTCAGATTTCCTGCGCCACCCGGGTATCACTGGACAGGAACATTTGGTAAGCTATCTCTTGCTGTATGTCGAACACTGCTGACGTGCTCGCAGGACACTTAAACGATCTCACACCACCAACAAGCTCGAGTCCAACGACCTTGCATTACAGAGGAGCTTCTTTCGACGTGGTAAATCCTCACGCATCGTTACTACTAGGACATCCTGACTTCGAGACTCCTGCAGAGATAGACGGCTTACTCGATGACTACTTCAACAGAAGCAGCCACTCACTAGTCATGCCATACAACGACGAGACAGGCGAGAGGTCTGGCTCTCAGCACTCTCTGCCAACTTCAACCGACAGTGCGAGACAGCGCAGACTTTACTACGATGATATGGAGAGCGCACGGCGCAACATCATGAACCTACCAGCTGCGTCGTCTCAGCAGACAGTTATTCACGTGCCAAGGACGGAGACGCCACCGACCCCTCTCACCGGCGAAAACCGCGCATGGCCTCCGGCGGCCATCTCTAGGGACCCATTGAGCGCCGGTGTACAGCTCCATCCTGCCCTGACAGAAGCGCTCCGTGGAGACGCGATTTCGCAAGCGGTTCAGCGTGCCGCACAGCAACCGCAAGCCACCGAGGAGAGATTCGACCAGATATATGTGGCGGCGGAGCACTCGGGTTTGGGAGACGATCTGGGTGAGTGTGGCACACTTGCGTTTTGCGGCTTTCCGCTGATGTAATGTCTAGTGAACAACGATGCGAGGGTAGCCGACAGGGGTAGCACCGGATACCCCCGATCACAATACAGCAACCCGTTTGACCTTGAAGTCAGTGATTATGGTGACGGTAACATCGCTGGCCACGTAGGAGCCGGCCGCGAGTCTTTCCACGCAGGCTACGAACCATCCCACGACTACCAGGCGGAACCCGCAAACGACGAAGATGGTGCGAATACGTATTCGTATGTATCATCTTCGCACTGCCCCCGTTGCTTGAGTCCACTTACGAGATATTTTGTTAAGCAGGACACAAAGCTCTCTCGGACAAGACACCACGGTCGGTAAATTCATCAACCGCTACGACTACCCAAGGTCGGAGGGCGACAATCCAGTTGAGAACGCAACTTCGACTCCAGACTTCGATACCGGCTCCTCCAGTATTGAAGCAGGCCGTGGACAGCCCGGTTCGCGCAATCCTTTTCTCACATTACAAGAGCGAGCCAGACTTGTCGATCAAGAGCGCAGGAGGCTTGACCAGCATACCGCGAGGTCGCGCTTAGGTGATCCACCCAACGTCCCACCGCCAACACCGCGAGTGCAAGCTCGGCATGCCGGACCAGGTCCTTACTACGACTCAGAGTTGCAAACCAGTGACCAGACCTACACGCTCACAGATGAGCTGCTGCAACAACATCGGCGTGAAGCATCGACAGAGACCCGCTGGCCCTCCTTCCGCGACGACAGTGATGAACGAGAACTTCAGATGCGTGGCCCAACTGGCTTCAGGTCGGCTTTTGCTAGGCCTGGCTCTCCTGGGTTCAGTGGAATTGTCTACGGCGCCCACGACAAGGAGAATGTGTCTCCACCGTCGGTTGCATCCACCACCAGTACGGAGTCCCTGGGCCGTAACACCCACTCATTCTCGGATGCCCGCTCTCATCCAATGAGGCAGGACCAAGTTGCACACCGGGGTATTCCGCGCAGTTCAAGCATATATCCGACAGAGGACGATGAGGGCCATCAGGAACTTGTTGACGAGGACGACAACGATGACTGGCGCACCGAAGCTACTGCTAGCCACCCAAACCTCTATCAAGCTCGGCGTGCTGAGGACGAACGCCAACTTGGCCGACCAAGTCAAGAGAGCTATGCAAACACCAGCATCAGCGGCAGCATGAACCGTCTGAGTATGCCAACACAAGAGCCTGTACCCGACATTCCTCATTGGTGCAACGCCGACCGAGGCCAGCCAGGACCTACCGGCGAGATGGACGCACAAGAAGTTCGCCGAATCCTCGCAGCAGAGATCCGCGAGAAGATTCAGCTTGGACAGGCATCGGCCGGTTTGCCCAGACGAAGCAAGACACAGTCTCAGCGCGATATGCGGCGTCTGGAGCATGTGAGACAGCATAATCCTTCAGCAATCGAACAAGCTGTTGGTGTATATGGACAGGCACTTGAGAACGCTCCGTCTCAGCAGGTCAAAACTTCGCAAAGCAGCTTGTGGAAGTCTGCCAAGCGTGTGCTTGGTCGATCGCGTGTGAACTGTGCATCTGCTTCGGACACGCAAGGACTTCTGGAAGAGTCTGCTGCGAGGCATTACGCAAGCAGGACGCGCCAGCTCCAGTACAGCCCAACCGCCAACACCTTCCAAACTATGCGCCCACCACCTCATCCCTTCGGGCTCCATAGTGAAGATCCCAACCCGCCCCAGAGTCCGATCACGCCACCAGTCAACGCATACGTTCGGGATCGTGCAGACACCGCCTCTACGTACGCAACAGCACGTTACGAGCGCACTGTCTCGCCCTACCTTGGAGCCATCGAGCTCCAGCCACTTCGCAGACCGAAGCAACCCTCCCGTGCTGGTATTACCGGCCAAAGGCAGCTTCGTCCACTTACTCTGGGAGCGCCTTCAGCATCAGCATCTGGCAACCATGGCCGCTTCACCGATGCCCAGCTGGCGCAGGCCGAGCCTAGCTGGACCAATCGCCCCCGCACTACCGGCGACGATATCCGCACCACTACGCTTGCGCTGGGAACTCCGACAACAGAAGGCTTCGGCATCCGGCAAGCAGACGGTACCATCGAGCATGTCTCTCTTCTCATGTCCGCGGAGCAAGGTCGCACCATCGGCTATCGTCGCCGCCAGATGCAGCTCACCAGGCCGTACCTGTGGTGGTGTGGTGTCTTCCCAGTAACCGCCTTCATGTTCGGCTTGGGTTCGTTCGACTTTCGGATGCGTCAAGCGACGCGTGGTGCTATTGCGGAGATGGCACCTGAGGCAAAGAAGGAGGCGTTGACAGTGTGGTTGCCGCTCTCGACGATGGCTTGGGTGATGTTGGGGTTGGTAGTGGCTATGCTCGTCATTGCCTTGACGCGCTGAGAACAATTGATGGGCGATGAGGAATGGTTGATTTGCGATGCATGATGATCGATGAAACGGCATGAATTAACAATGAAGTATGATTAGTCTTGAGAACGGGAAGTGCTGCTGCGGCCGATTGAAGATGCTTTCCTCCTGATACAGCTTTGAATTCGTGCTACTGCAACAGGCCACGTCTCTGACCTTACTTGTCGAAGAAGAGAACGTCGCTACCGCGTAGCTGGTTGAGCACTTGCTGTTCGCTGAGATGTAGAGCCACGCAGATCTCATCCATGCAGTGCCGGCCGTCGAGGTACTTTCGTACTAACGAAACATCCCTTGATTCATCTTCGACTTCAACTAGAGGCGGCGTCCGCCGTTGAACAGCTTCCAGATCCTGACCATTCGCACCTGGTTCTGGTGGCGGTGTAGCCCAACCCGACGAGAAGGCTGCCTTCCTCCATGCCCGGTCACGCTCCGCGTCGGAGTCTAGGCCTGGCTGCGCTTTTGTTGGGGAGCCGTCTGACAGTGAGTTACGGGCTGGTATGCTCTGAGAATCCACGGCAAGCGCATACTTGTGGATTCGCCGCACGAAGCCTTTGATTACCCCAAAAGTGATGAAGCGTCGTATGTCAATGTGCTCCAGCTGCGTCTTGTGGCTGGAGTAGAAGTCTCGAACAGAGATCCCAGGGCCGAGATTGCGATAGAGGGTGACGAGAGTTTGGTGCTCGATGGCAATCGAGGTCGGCTTCGCAACATATCGTGAGCACTCCTGCTGCATTGCTTCGTCCTTTGCGAACCAAGCGAAGTCGATCGTCAGAGTGTAGATTGCATTGAAGTGGAATATGTCCAGAAGCATTACTCGTTTGTGGCGTAGCAGCTCCTGAACAGTCTTGACCACAAGCTTGATCTCCATGTCGGCCAGCTCCGCAATCCGGTGAATGTGATTGATGCCATTTACGTAGGCTTGAATTCGTTGCAGAGCGAGGTCCGATGTCCACTCGTCAGCGTTCGGTAGCCCACGAATTAGTAATGGCACATCCCATGCTCGGACGTGCGAAGTGGCTGGGACTGGAACGGCCAACCGCAGATTCAGCACTTGGGAATCGGCGACCTGTACACACGCCTCGCCATAGGCGTTGAGCTCGCAGAAGATCGTCTCGAGCAGCGTGTACACGAAGCCTACATCCTCTGCTGGGTAGCTCTCTTCACCCGCCCACTTCAGGCCGTCTAATTGCTCCTCAGCCTGTAGTAAGCCATCTGCTTGCTCTATGTCCGTGAAGAAGGCAGCTGTCTTAGATACGACACTATCCCACTGTCTCGGATCCGCATCTTCGCTCAATACGAAGCAAACATTGTACGTGAACCTGGTACGTTCGTAGCTTTCGTTCTCAAGGCTCACTGGAAAACCGAGAATCCGGTGGCCATTGGTACATACGGCTAGTGAACGGTTGCACAGCTCGTATGCTGGAATGACCCAGGAGGAGATATCCGAGAAGTCCAGAAGCTTGCTGTCCTTTGGGGTGGCACTGAGTATCGACGCTTCGGGATACTGATGGATGACAGACGGCCCTCGCTCAGGGTGGAAACGGGCATAGAAGACTGCTTCCAGCATGTCCTGACATTATTGAAGCGTGGAAGTACGTCCAACTCTACTCATAGTCTGTACGGGAGCTGCCCGATGCGGTTTAGCGGCGGTGGTGCCGTCTTGACAGTTAACCACGACTTCAAACCTTTGCACTTGCACTTGTGTCTCCCAGGTCGCCCTGAAGCGTCCACCGCGTGGGATCTTACAACCTCCGTGTTTCCGGTGAAGGTCGTCCTTCGTTTTTGACGGGAAACAACGGAGCACTGCGGTCTGTCTCAAACATTGCCAAGCACTTGGGATGGCACCTCACCTACATCCTCAGAAACCTAGGCTCTGACTAACACACAAATAGCGAAATCAACGAGATTCGTTCGAATAAGGTTCCACGGTCGTGACCAACCCCCAGGAGGATTGCACCATATAAGGCTTATGGGAAGATCATCCGCCGATCAAAAGGCAAAAATATAAAACGACACTCACAAATTGTCTCACCTCCATCTCCATCCAGGCAACAGCTTCGAGGCCCACAACGAAGCGCGCTGCCGCACGTGATCAGGTACATACTCCTCACAGAAACATGCCCGACGACGACCGAGAGTGGAGCACGATAGCGGCGAGTCCGCGTCCCAGCTGTGGTTCGCCCACTGGTTCGACAAGTCAATTGCACAAGTACGCGTGGTACTCGTCCGGTCTAACCAGGTGCTGTGACATTTGACCCTGTCATCAAACGACCAGGTAAGACTCGATGTTCCCTGAGATGAGGTGCACAAGGTCGTTCATTCGAACTCCAAGGTAGGAACCTGTCCGAGAGCACGAGATCGGTGGGTGTGAAGGCTAGTACTCTGCCACTCACTTTCGTCTCTTGTACGAAGTTGTATCTCTTTAGTCGACCAGGATTGATTGCTCTTCGCATAAGTGTGGGTTTCGCACACATGCATAGCCAATGGCGACTCGGCCAATGTTGGTGTGGGCGCTTGACATCAAGACGTACGAGTGGAATCTCGACATCAGTCAGTAGCTGACGGCTACGCTCGTCTCCTTTCAATTCCACTTGGCATGCTCTCGCAGGGTCGATCCGTAGCTCGACCGACCATGGGATGCCAGAGGGTTGGCCCCGTGGCAATAGCAGAATGGTCGATGACATTAAAAGTGGAGGAGCATATCACAAACCAACAACGTGCGTTGGACAAAGGAGTTGCTAACATCTACGACCAAGACGCTACCCTCGTTCATATCAGCAAAAGCACTGATCGACCGACCAAGAGATGCTAAAGGTTCAAACACGGAACGGTGTTGCAATGGACGGTGACATTGTGGATGAGCATATCACAACCATCACCGCGAATGGACAATGTGGTCAACATCGTAGAAAGCGAGCCCCTGGATATCTGCCGCTCTGGTGTATATAAGGCACCAGCTACCTCTCAGTACGTCCTCCATCACAGCACTCCATCACAGCACTTCATCCGCCTCAGTAAATTCGAGCATCTTCTCCAGACCGTACCACGCTCTAGGCTTCCATTCCTCAAGCAGCAGACATGCAATACCGCTCTTTCGTCATCGCTGCCAGCGTCACAGCCCTGGCATCCTCGGGCTTTGCCCAGGTGCCGGGGCGTTGCGATGGCCATATCGCTCCGGAGTGGAACAACTGTACGCTGCCTCTGCGATCAGCTACTACAAGCCATTGAACTGACAACGATATGGGCGAGACGATGTTCAACTACCTCCAATCCAAGCCGACGGACTACCTCAGCAATCTGTATCCTGGCTGCGCCGGCATCCCACCTGCCAATGGTGCTGACCCGAACTCTCTCAACTGCGTCGTCCAAGTTTGTCCCCATAATGCAGGTGCTTCGATTCTTGGCGCCGATGCCGTCAGTACCTACAACACGATTCGTTCCAATTGTGCTACTAAGGCTGGGGGAGACGAGCGCCTCAAAGACGACTGGTTCGATATTCCTCCCATCTCTAAGATATTTGCTAACCCTTTTACCCTTCGGTCTGTAGGTATATACGTGTAGGCAACAACCCAAACTTCGAGATATCATCGGGGGAGTCACTTGAGGCTCGCGATCATGCGCGGTCGTTTGTTAAGCGCGACGTTAGTTGACCCTTTTCGCAGCATTCTATGGGAATTACTGATGCGTGGGCAGGATACCTGCTTCACGGTCGTCGTTAAGGAAGATTCTGTTGAGGTCGCGAACGGCGTACGGGTTACCGGTCGTCTGCCAACGGGTAGCTCATTTACGGTCACCACTGGCGACTCGCAGACGACTCGAGTCTCCAGCACGGTCGAAGTCGGCGCCGATTTCAAGATCTTCTCCGCTTCAGTCAGCCTTAGTGTTTCCGCGGACTACACTACCTCCAGTTCTCCATAGGCTTTCAGGTCGCCGTCGATTGCAGTCCTGGCCAATATGGACAGATCTTCTGGTCCCCGTTGGTTACAAGGCAAGCATCGTCCTCCTCTGAAGCATGGATGGGAATACTGACGCTGCTATTCTCTCATAGATACCGGGGATTTCACACCCCATCGAACACGAACTGTGACTGGGAAGTTCCCGAAGACACTGCAGAGAGTGGTAGCAACTACCGTGTTGTATGTCTCGAATAAGAGATAAGCAGAAGTATCCATGTGATAAGGATGGGTTCGTGTGAGGCAGCCGGGGCTGGGGGGCGGAAGGGGCGCTCGGGTGAGCAGGGCATTTGAAGATGCCGAATCTGTCGTTACCGCTTATATAAGACAAATCATCCTGTTCGTCTACACCGTGGTGTTCGGACCAAGATTCCTGGGGATCGGTTCGCCGTCCGCCCAGTCCGGGAGGCGCCACACCGTTGATCATACAAGCCTGTCGACTTCACATCAATTGTGCAAGAAGGACAACAGGTCGGGAACCGTCCAGCGGGCGGCCATAGTGATCTTCGCTGAACGAACAAGGTGGGACAGACTGTCGAACGCGAAATAGAACACTGCGATCTGTCAACGAGCTTACGACACTCAGAACGTGTTGCAGTGGAGAATGTCTTCTAACGAGTCCGTTGCACAAACTCATCTGCAAACTCGAGTGCCATTAAGCATTATCATCATCTACCTAGAACGGCGCTGCCTTCGGACCCAAGGCACTCGCCAAGTACGATGCATCCGCCAATGGTCCCAACGCATCCTCCACCTTGACCTCCTGTCCCGCACCGCCAAAGGCTTGTTGATCGTAGACCTGCTGACCATGCGGCGTGCTGTGGAAGGAGTGCTGATCATGCGGCGTGCTGTGGAAGGAGTGCTGATCATGCGGTGTTTCGTGGAACGAGTGCTGATCTGGAATGCCAGGATATGAATGCTGCGAGTACTGCGTATCATACGCATGATCATATACCGCTGTCTGCGACTGGAAGTCCGGCGGTAGCAACATGAAGCTTGTGCTTTCTTGAACAGCACTATTTGGCTGTGTATCGAACGATGCAGTAGCTGTTGGATCCACCCAAGCCTGCGAGTAGTCATCGAGCGCTGGATCGGCAGCAAAGTCGGTAGTGCCGAAGTCAAAAGCAGAGCTGTCCAGGTTGTCGAAGTTGAAGTTGTGATCGTACGAGATGTTGATGTTTCCGGCGTTGAAGTCAAAGCTGTTGTCAGCATTGAAGTCGAAGGGGCCGGATGACTGTCCTGTCGCGCTGCCTTCGCCAACTGAGGGCCAAGTCGTCGAAGACAAAGCTGACCCGGAGCTGCTCTCATACTCGAACGGCGACTGGAGCGCAGGAAGTGGATGCTGTTGTTGAGCATGGGAGGCTGACAGGTCCATGTACTGAGAATAGCAGTCGAACAGCGAATCTTGCCTCTCGACTCTGGCATAGTTCTCCGGCTTAATGCCAGCACCAGGCTGCGAAGACTGATGAGCCGAGATGGGAAGCACCAAACGCCTCCATCTAGCAGCCCCCTCGGACTTAGTAGACTGCCTGAAAGTCCAGTGTATCACTAACAAGCGTTCCGGCTGGTGGTCGGTCGCGATAAAGATCTCCTGGATCCCAGTAATGCTCTTGATCTGCGCAGCGACCTCGTCACTGTAGTCTTTGGTAGGGTTCAGCAATCTACTCGCCATTTGACCCAGATTGCGAGCCCAGAAGTTGCTTCCAAATTTGATCTGCGTATCGAGAACGTCCTGACGTCCTGCATTACGCTCAAAGCGAACCTCAGTGGTCTGAGGGTTCTGACGTGATTGTGGATCATCTGATGCAACCACACCGTTCAAGTAAAATGTGTTTTTGCAGAACACAGGACTTGATCCCTCCTTTGGCGTTGCTGGGAGGTGACGGCTACTGCACAGAAACTTGATACCCAGCTCAACACCAGGAATTGCACCACCATTCGGTCCTTTGAACGATTCTGTTGGGAATGCAAGAGTTGCTTCTGCCGCAATGACGTTGCAGTCAAGCTTGCCTTGGTTATTCATGGAAGCCAGGAGTGGAAAGTCCCGATCAATCTTCTGCCAGTCGTCCATGTAAAGGTCCTCATCGCGGGGAGGAACGTCAGAGCGTCCTGATCTGGTGTAAGTGTGAAGTCGGTTGGGATCATTAATATCGCGGCCTTGCTCGTCCTTGAACGTCTGTTGAACAAACATTTCAAATTCGGTAGGCTCAAAGACGTCAGGGTTATGCTTGAGCTTGGCGATGTTATAGCTGCTGGTGCGAGGCATCGATGGCATGGAACCTCGAACTGACTGCGGAAGCGAAGTGACAGGATAGCCAGACATTCGTCTTCCACCACCATATGCCGAAGCATGGCCGTTTCGTGTGTGGTGAGCACAAAGATCCTCCTTGGAAAGGAACTTCATAATGAACGGGTCCTGCTCTACGAAAGGCTTCAAGACCTGAATATGGCTCGAGACCTGCTTCCTTGATCGCAGCTCGCCAGTCAACTCATGAATGCAGTCGGCAATGAGTTCGTTGCGACCGCGTTGTTTGTCCTTGTGGAGGATCTTGCGTCGACCCATCGGTTTCCACGTTACCAAGGCTTCACGTGATAGTCAGTGGGACGGTACGAATGCATCGAGCTGCGAAGTCGACAAACCTCGAAAGAAAGCCTTCTCCAAGTGATCTGGCCATTTTTGGTCCTCATTGCCTCCTTTGTCCTCCTTCGATTGTCGGTTCCGATACTTTACATACGAGTCCGACTGCTTGAAACGACGGTAGAGATACTCGGCCTCGACCTGGTTCTTCGCTTCCTCCTCTGGGCTATACTGTACGTAGGCATTACGAGGGTATCCGTACCTCCAGGTATGGCGATGCTGTGGTCGTGGGTGATGGATTTGATGAGTGATCTGATGTTGTTGTGGTTGTTGGCGACGAGGAAAAGTGTTCTCTGTCAACAGGGATGTCGGGAATTTCTGCTCGTAATCTGTTGAATATTGATAGCCGTTGAGCTGACGGTTACCAGAGTGCTCCTGGAGAACCCGGCCTGTCAGGTGCAAGCCGTCGCCATCCAGCGGCGGAGCATTCGATGGCAGCACCCGGGTGGGCAGCATAATCAGGCACGCAGTAGAAGAATGCTGTCAGAATGCTCTACCACTCTCTTTGTCGCCCACGCCGTGATTCGTCGATGGGTAACAATGGGGAAGATATGTGATGAAGGAACGTAAAAAGTTGGATATAGTATAAAAGGAATGACTGTGACCTCAAGAGATCATGGAAAAGAATAACACAATAAGGAATGTCAGTAAGATAGGCTGCCCGTGGTGCGTAGCAACAGGCAGAGCCGGCTAGCGATGCCGATCGAGGCAGACATGTTATACAACCATCCACATACACAGGTAGTGCTGCTGACTTATCTTTGTGCCTCCCCAGAACCCAGTGGCATAGCGTGCAATCTCGGCCCTGCTTGCACGCGGGACAAGAAGGTGTGATGGCCAGGCGACCGATTGCATGCCCGCTCAGGTCCAGAAAGGGAAGCCAGCTTGGACATCGGCACTCTCATGAAAACTAGTGCCCTTGCACTAGCTGTGACGTTGGCAGTTCGAAGCGGTTCCAGTGAACGGTCTCTGCAGTGTGGCCGACGAAGGGATGCATGTGGATTTGGCTGAGTGGCAATTTCCTGTTGAGACAATGCAACGACGTGGTCGGAATGTGCGTCTTCATGTCCTGAGGAATGTAAGCATTGTTCGAAGCCTCACTGCTGGCAGTCATGGAATCTGAGCCAACATGCTGAAGTAGACCTCGCGCAAGTAAATTGGTATCGAAAGTTCTGCAATTGTTCCATGTAAGCTCCGTGGTCGCACAGATGTAGGTCGCAGAACAGGTCGCAGCCATGAAGCAAGGGATGGAGCTTATACACCAGCATTGGCGAATTACGTCGGTGCTCCACCACACGAACCGGTACCTGGCTTCGGTATAGGCAAGAGCGATTGCAGCTTCGGTCCGCGATAGTGGCGTGCGAAATCAACCATCGCCATCCTCTTGCTGCGTCGTAAACCTCTTCCTCCCTCCACTGGTCAACTTTTGCAGCGCCACTTTATTTACCTGGGCTCCAACCTTCTGCTGCATCTTTTCGATCTCCTTCTCCGCGTCTTCTGGATCTTCCTCTGCAAAGTCCAATACCAAGCGTCGTCCAAGCAAGTGCGTATCCCGCAGTGCATCCATTGCACTTTCTGCCTCCTTTGGCGTTGTAAAGTCGGCAAAAGCAAAACCCCTGGCCGCGCGATCCATCTTTTTGGGCACGCGCACACTGCGGAGCTGGCCGTAGGCACCAAACAGGGCACGGACGTCCTTCTTGGTGGCTTCGAAAGGAAGATTCTTGATGACGACCTTCGTCTTCTTGCTCGAGGCACGCTTTTGGGCATCAGCGGTGCGGCGTGATTCCGCCGCATCAGCACCTTTGTGCGAAGCCCGGATTTGAAGTTTGTGCCCTTCCAGGGTGTAGCCATCCATAGCCTTGAGAGCCAGTTCTGCTTCTTTCGAGGTGCGGAACTCTAGGAAGCCGAAGCCCATACTGAGCACCTGCCCTGGTTTCTTGGGGTCGGTCTTAGTTTTCACGCAAGCTGAGAGGAAGCCTTCGAGTGGCTGAAAGGTCTCAGTAAGTTGTGGTGTGCTGGTAGTGAAGTTGAGGTTGCGGACGAAAAGTGTTGCCGTGCCTCCCGTGTCGGGTACCGTAAGATCCGAATCTTTGAGTTCGGAGGCTGATGTCTTCGATATTCCATCTCTGCTCTCGTGCTCGGTGGCAGATCCTACTTTACCTTCGAACAGGCCTTTTGGCGCTTTCTCCAGGAACAGCACTGATCCTTTCATTTTGCGGTACGCCAGCGCACCGAAAGCGGCTTTGCACTGCGCAGCATTCGCGAATTCCACAACAGCAATCGTCTCTGATGGTGGCATGAGGAACTTCTTCAGCTCGCCATGTTCTTCGAACAGGCGTCTGAGCTCATCCTTGCTGCAATCATAAGGAATATTCTTCACCAAGATCGCAGTGTCACCACGCTGGCTCTTCTTGAAAGCATCAAGATCCACTCCATGCTGCTTGAAGTAAACTTTCGTTTCCTGAATGATGTGCGTCTCCGCATGTGCTTGCTTGATCGCAGCGTCACTGCTAGTTGGGTCAAGTATCTCGGACTTCGCGAGGCCTAGTCGATTCGCAACACTCGACACGACTGCATCTGCGTTCATGTACAACGCGTTCCAGTTGAAGGCCGTAGTCGCGGCTTCCCGTTTTCGTTTAATCTGCTGTTGTTTCTTCAGTGGCAGCTTTGACAGTTCGAAATCATCAAGCATGGTCTCGCGCTTCTTGCTTGCTGGCAAAACGTGGAGTAGACGGCCTTGGAAGGTCTGGCCATCTGTTTCGAGTAACGCGTTTTCAGCAGCATCCGGCTCGTAAAACTGTATGTACGCAAAGCCTTTCGCCGTTCCTGTCTTCGGATCCAGTGGTACATGTACCTGCAAATATCATTAGCAGATGATCTTTCGCGTCGGTCATTGCGGTATGATTCGAAAGTTTCAATCGTTGTCAGTCACGGAGAAGCATCTACTAAAATATTCTCCCCATTTTCACATCATATGCCGTAGCATAAGTTGTCCCTATCAGGGTGGTCATCAGATAAAGGTAAGGAAATGGGTGAGCGCACGTACCTCTCCTATGGAGCCAAACCGCTCAAACTCGGCTTGTAGGTCTTCTTCCTTGATACCGTAGGGCAGATTTCGTAGGAAGAGGCGCATGCTGGCACGCACGGCGTTGGTATTCGAATCTCGTTCCGGGTCGGCAACAGGATCCTCAGCGCCGTCCGAAGGTGGCGTAGGCATAGCGTTCACTGCCTCCTCAACCTGCTGTGTCTCCGAGGCACCCTTCGCCGGCTCGCTCTCAGCGTCAGATGTTTGCTCGTCGTGGTCTTCATGAGGTCGAGTGACCACGTCATCCTCTTCATTATCATCGAGCAGTCCTAGCAAGCGACTGGTCCTCGACCTAGCCCAGTCTGAGTCTGATACTGCTGGTATAGCGCTGTCCTGTACTGGTTCTGATTGCTTTTCGGAGTCACTATCGTTCTCTTGTACGTCATCCTGGTGGTCCTGCACCTCCGACTGCGGCTCTGGCATAGGCCTGCTCTCTTGGATGCCAACATCCACCTTCGCTCGCTTGGTCGGCTTCGGGACATTCTCGTATTCCTCGTCACTCTGCGCATGGTCACCAGCTTCAAAATGCACAACATCACCTGTTGTATGAGCATCCTTGATAGTCTGCGTTGCAGTCTCATCCCAAGCTCGCTTCTTGCTCTGCGGCCGCATCACATCAAGGAACTCCTTCAGTTTTGGGTCCTGCTCCTGCTCGCCCTCGCTGCCCTTCAGCCTCTTCGACCCTTGTGCATGCTCTCCACCAACATCTTCTCCAGAACCTCTCCAAGCGGTAGGAGCCCCTCCGACCTGCCTCTGAGCCGCTCGATCTTTAGCATCCTGTGGCGGCCTTGCAAGCTCAACCCCAATCCTCGACATACGCATAAAAGTCCTGTTGAAGTACTTGACCGCACTCTGCGCTTCCTCGGACGTCTTGTACCCGACATACCCTATCCTGCGGTTTTGAAAGATCTTTGCATCCGTGATTTCGCATTTCTGCGAGAAATGCTTCTTGAACTCCGCCTCCGTCAAGGTGGGCGGGAGGCCTTTGATGAAGATACGCGAGGACTCCATGCTCGCGTCGCGTTGTTTTGCATCCATGTTGTGTCACAGTGAGTGTGCATGTAAGGTAGACACCGATTGAAGATTTGGAAAACTTCAAGATCTCGTGGTCGGCCCGTAAACATTGCTTGGCGTGCTGCTGTTCGCGCCTGCTCCAAAACACCGCCTCACAAGACCACATCAACCTTTCTACCGCCTCTCACTCGTTGGATCGGCGTTTCACGAACTGAAGTAAACGAACAGACGCGAGACGTGAAATTCTAAGCAACTCAAATTGCCCATCATGGCGGAACAGCAAACCATCGACGAGTCCGAGCGAATGCCCGAAAAACTCGAGTGTATGCGGCCCTTCCCGCTGGTTGCACGTCGAGTCGTACTGACAATACTATAGCGCAGATCAAGTCGGCAGACATGGTATGAACATATGATCGACGCCTTATATCGCGTGATCTACTGACACAGGTTCTTCAGACCGAGGACATGCAGCAGGAGGCCATTGAAGTCGGTTCGTGCCACCCCCAACATTTCGCTCACCGCATATGGTACTGACCTATCGCTAGCACAGGAAGCAATGCACAAGTACACAGTCGAGAAGGTGGGTTGAGTATTTCGTTGTCCCTGACCTTTTGAGAACCAGATGCCGACCAGATGCAACACAGGAAATCGCGCACCACATCAAGCGAACAGTAAGGCATCTTCTCCTACGACAATCCACGAGAGACTTGACTGATATGTGAGTAGTTTGACGAACGTAAAGGTGCAACGTGGCACTGTATCGTGGGAAGGAACTTCGGCAGCTTCGTTACTCATGGTACGATTTATGAGACGGCACATGACAAGAATCCCCGATGCTGATGTCACGCAGAGACGAAACACTTCATCTACTTCTACCTCGGACACTGCGCGATACTGCTTTTCAAGACGCAGTAGACGGATTTCTGGCTGTGGGCGGCAGCTGGTGAACTTCACGAGGCCAGGCGAGGCTCGAGACAAGCATCCATCATACGACGAGGAGTGCTTCGGTATTTCACAATACGGAATCCTGATACTGATACCTTCCTCTCTGGCCTTCGCCTTCTCCTCCTACCCAAGTCGTGAACTGCACTTTGTCTTGTGCGGAAGCTAAGCCCCGGGCCCGACCCGCTGCTCCACATTCCCTGCGTCTGACTAGCACACCTGCAACTTTATTTGTCTTGGGAGACGTCAAGGACCACGCGTTACTTGGCCTCCAGTTCTTTACACTCGTGGTCATGCGCCTTCCCCTTCCACCATCACGATAAAACTCATCGCAACACCAGAACATCATGGCGTTCATCTTTACCTGCGGAACTCATGGTGAGTATTATCGACGAGCTGCGCCTCGGCCCGGTATCTATGAGACTAACAGTCGCCGCCAGCCTTCTCCTCGCTGCTTTCAGGCTACGAGCACATCACGGTATGCGTATTGCCACCAGCGGTCGACATGGCTAAAGTATACTGACGGGATCCAGGTGCAATGTCAAAACTGTGGCAACTTCTCCGCGAAAGTCTCGAAGCGCTGGTACACACCTCTCGACTCACATTCGCAATCGCATCGCCACTGACGGAGACACAGGGAGTGGTTCACCTTTTGCTTCGTGCCATTAATACCTTTCAGTCTTAAGCCATGGCATGAAGTATCATGTCACATTTGCAAGTTCCGACAAGACATCAAATTCCGACCCGACGTGCAGCAACAGATGGACAACCCGGGCGCAGCGACAGGAGGACAGAATATACCGATGCAAAACGGACCACCGCAAGGGTGGAGTGGCGGGCCGCCTCAGGGTCAGCCAGGACAGATGCAGTACAAATAGCGAAGATTATGGTGGGCGTGTCTATATCTTCAAGGAGTCTGGGAAATACCTTTGCTGCAAGGCTGGCGTCGGAGTCTGGGCCTCTGGTACGAATGATAAAAGTTGGAAGCAGTGTGGAGAGCAAATTGAGGATGCAACTGTTTGCAACATGACCTATTGTCATCGGGTCTGTTCTCAGGAAGAAAGACTTATGGTACAGCCAAACTCAAACGAGCAGATTGACTTGACTTGAGAAAACTGGAAATACAATGTGCACAGCGTGACAAAACGTAAATCGTTTCCGGTGTGTTAAAGTCGGAATATCCCTGCGCAGATCGAGTCGCAGTCCTCTCACCGGCCTCAAAATACGCGCCGAAGCTGGTGGCGCGACAAGGCTGTAACAAGCACACTGAACTGATCACTGTGCCGCATCTTGATGAGACTGCATATACGACTAGTAACCGCAGCAGCTGCGGACCTGGCCTTGATCATGAAGAACCTACCGTGGTGTGGTTCTCTTACGCATGGCTAACTCGATCCATCCGAACATACATGAGCCTATCGACATCAATAACAAAGTACACCAGCTTCTCCGACAAGTGCAGATACCAGATGTACTGGACGAGAGATATGAGAGGCTTTTCCATCTACCGCCATGGCTTCGAAAGTATCGACGGGTCAATAACTGGGTCCCATGGGCGATCAATCTGCACTACTCAGCGTATGAGCTCGTCCTGAGAAACAGGTAAAGTCTCGACAGGGCCGAAAGACGGCTGGTATACTTACAGCGTCCAAGTACATACGCCAGGAACAGATGGAACGACCAAGGACAATGTGTTTCGGCGAAGAAGAAAATCAGGTAGAATGAAATGCTCGAAGATGACCGGTAAGGCGCTGTACTGATAGCAGGCCAGCTCACCGCAGACGTATACATATACGCCCCTGGTACCCGAAGCCTCCATACGATTGGTACAATTATCAGCAGGTAATCCCGAAGATCCTTTAGTATGCTCCCTGACACACCATAAGCTGGACGGACTGCCAGAATATGAGGCACTGTCATACACATGGGCCGATAATGCCGAACCAAAATCAGTCACGTGTGACGGAAATATTCTAACTGTGCAGCACTCCGTGTGTGCGTTAATGAAGCGGATCCGACACCCATCTCAAGCAATCCTACTGTGGATAGATGCCATCTGCATCAACCAGAGCAATGTCCTAGAACGCAATGCGCAAGTTGGCCTGATGGGTCAGATCTACCGCGGAGCAGCGTCTGTAATCATCTGGGTTGGCGAAGAAGACGAGAGGACTCCGGTCCTCGATCAACTCTTCGACCTACTTTACGCAGCCGTTGATGGCGATGTCGATGCAGTTGAGGCGCTTCCCTGGCGCCTCTCTGCGCACTGGACAGATCTTGCATACTTTCTCGACCGTCCATGGTTCACTAGGACCTGGGTTTTGCAAGAAGTCTGCCTTGCGAGGCAGGCACGAGTCCACTGTGGTTCTTTCTCGTGGTCCTGGGAGCGACTACAACGCATCTTTGGCTTTGTCTACAACAGCCAAGACCCTTGGGCCAAACTCGATGCCACTGGCGTTGACAGAAGGCTGCAGCAAGGTGTCACTGGCTTTATGCAGCGTTGGGCCCGCGAAGATCTGGGCAACCGTAATCTTAGCTTGTTACGCTTGCTGGAAGCTTCAAGGGGAGCGTTGGCTACCGAGGCCGTTGATAAAGTGTACGGCATCTTGAACCTTGCGCAAGATCAACTTGATATCGAGGTTGATTACGAAAAGAATGCTGAATATGTGTTCACCGACACTGCTATTCGCATGCTACGACGTGGCCAAGTCGAGCTCCTTAGCCATGCTAGTGATGGCGTCTGGAACAATGTTCGGGGGATCCCGAGCTGGGTACCCGACTGGACATGCTACGACAGACCAGCACCACTTCCTACCTCCTCCAGCGTCCCAGACGCGGACCTTCAAGCCCCCTCGGAGGCGCTGAACACGTTGATGGCCCAGCCACAGGTTGACGACACCAGAGGTCTACTCACCATACAAGCCATCAGCATCGACACCGTGCATGTCACGGGAGTTCCATGGCCCGGTAACAGACACATCAAAAGCCCCTTCATACCACTGTTGGACATTTGGGAGATCGCTTCACTCGGCCATACCAGGATACAGGACTGGCATAGCATCTTCTGGAAACTTTGGCAACTACCCCACGAAAGGCAATACGTTGCTACAGGCGAGAATTATACTGCGGCCTTCATGCGAACCATTGTGGCCGATACCGTAGCACTTCCGCTATCATGTACATCCTGGGAACAGTTATACCCTGCATTCTCCCAACGCCTGTGGCGCCTTCGTCGCGAAGGAGCACCTCGCGTGTACAGTGAGCTGATCGAGGAGGTTGATGGCTTGAAGCAGTATCACGAGGCTGTCAAAACACTCTGCTACAAGCGAACGCTCTTCGTCACGGAGCAAGGTCTTATGGCACTTGGACCCTTCTTTGCTTTGCCATTTGATCGAATCTTCATTATACCTGGTGTCAGCAGTCCGCTTGTGCTGCGTCGAACGTGGAGAGGACGATACAGGTTGATAGGACAGTGCTATATTCACGGTCTAGACGTGGAGCATACAACACATACTGGGAGAGGACGTCTGAAGACCATTGTACTGGAGTGACCGACGCTCTGTGTAACGGTTGTTCATGACCATGTGAAAATACGCCAGGATATGGACGGATCACGAACAGATGAGAAGGCATGAAGATGTTTAGTATATAGGCGGCCCGTGCAGTCAAAGCGTTGAAGCATCCCTGTGCGCCTGACCAAATTCAAGCCTCTACGCTGCCGTATCGTAGAACTCGGCTCCATCGCTGTTCTCGAGATGTACAAGGCGACCCTCCCGAGATTTTCAAACAGCCAAGTGCAACCTCCGTTTCCTCTTCTCTTGCAGAACAAGAACAAGTCAAGATGGCGGCGGGAACAGGGGTGTTTCGCTTTCTCGAGCTTTCAGCTGTAAGTGTCAAGAGCATGTCATGGTTTACGTGAGCACATCGCTGATCTTTTTCCAGGAGTTGCGCGAGCTCATCTACTTCTACGCCATTCAGCCGGTGCAAACCTACAAAACTGCTGCAACGCCAGCCTACGCCAATCGTACCTTTGCGCCGGCCTTCTCTCAGCTCTGCAGAGCTATCCGGACTGAATCTCTCCAGTATGAGCTCAAGTACCGACCAGTCGAAATTAGCCTGCACTCGCTCGCAAACGTCAATCTCGCACAAAAATGGGCCCTCGAACCTGCGAGCCACGCTTCAGAGTATCGCACCTACGTCTTCACCGGTGGGATCCAGGTACAATATTGATGGGCAACCCCCTAAAATTGTGTGACACATTTGCTAACTCTTTTGCCCTTCTTTCTGCAGGCAGCGGATAACGACTTCTACCAGATCACAGTCGTACGGTTGAAGGAGAGCCCCTTCTTCTCAGTGACAGCAAGGGCTGGTGGTGCGTCTCTGAACGCTAATCAGGGTGCGGGCAACATCAAGTGGAAGGTATCGGACCAGCTCCGGATGGCAAATGGCGGGTATAACACGTTGACTGCGACGGATCTGTACAACTTGATTGGCATAGTGTTCTCGACTTCGCAGGAGCTGCCCAGGGAGATTTTCAGGGAGACACGAGGTTTTCTCGGGGCGAGTATGATCAGGTGGGTGTAGGTGGATGTAGGAAGCCAACATCGAGACAGTGTTAAGCTCAATACCTGGTGTTCTCGATCTCGCAGAGCCCGTCCACGTAGAACGAAGGGTGCAGCAGCAGCACACCAGCAAGACTGGTTTGTGGACAATGATGAGCGTACTACGCAGCCAAATAATGTCCAGCACTGAGAATTGCTATGTTCAGTAGGACTATGTATTCACTGCTCCCTTAAAACAACAATGTTCCTCATCTTCAAAGTGAATGTTTCGCCGAACTAGGCAGGCGCCAAGGCGGCAGTTGCCTTGGAGCCTGAGGTGAGCGATGGACTAAGCAAACTTTTGTTTGACACCGCCCGCCTTCACCTCAACGTCCAAAACAACAAGCTCACCTGCCAGTCTCTCACTTGCCAACACCCGATCGACTCGACGACTGGACGAGTAGCAACGACCTTCACACAGCACACTCAGAGGCTTGCCCAAGCACACTGAGGCAGCGCAACTCAACCTCAAAGCAACCGAAACAACTTCAGCAAGATGGCGGAAGGACAGAACACTCCGACCTTCAAGCTCGTGCTCGTTGGTGATGGCGGTACCGGCAAGGTGAGCGATACTGCGAGTCTGGCTGAAGCAGAGAACAGCGGTGGGAACTGCAAGGCGCAACGGCTAACCACGTGATATCAACAACAGACTACCTTTGTCAAGCGCCATCTGACGGGTGAGTTCGAGAAGAAGTACATCGCCACACTCGGTGTTGAGGTGCACCCGCTCGGCTTCACCACGGTATGTCCACGATCGCGACAGCAGTGCGCGCATCAATACTGACAACAACCTCAGAACCTCGGCCCAATCCAATTCGACGTCTGGGACACGGCGGGGCAAGAGAAGTTCGGCGGTCTTCGTGATGGCTACTACATCAACGGCCAGTGCGGCATCATCATGTTCGACGTCACCTCCCGCATCACCTACAAGAACGTGCCCAACTGGCACCGCGATCTCGTCCGTGTGTGCGAGAACATCCCAATCGTGCTCACCGGAAACAAGGTCGACGTGAAGGAGCGCAAGGTCAAGGCGAAGACCATCACCTTCCACCGCAAGAAGAATCTCCAGTACTACGACATCTCCGCCAAGTCCAACTACAACTTCGAGAAGCCGTTCCTGTGGCTCGCGAGGAAGCTGGTGGGCAATCAGTCGCTGGTAAGTGCAAGCTCTGCTAGAGAATTGATCCACAGAACTAACGACCATGACAGGAATTCGTCGCTGCGCCGGCTCTCGCCCCACCGGAGGTGCAGGTCGACCAAGAGGCTATGGAGGCGTACCAGAAGGAGATGCAGGATGCAGCGGCCATGCCTCTGCCAGATGAGGAGGACCCAGACTTGTAGAGGACGAGCGTCACGGCTGGCAGCTCTCCGCTGTCTGGGTCAGAGCGCGACGGACTGCTTGCTTACACATATCGAAGTGCCACGATATAGATGGCAGATGGCAGTCAACGGGATAGGTCACACGGACCGAAGCGATGGACATGGCTAGCGGTGTGTGTGCTTTTCCTTATGAACACGTTGCCGGAGCGGGAGATGCGAGTACTCTAACGAGTGGCTCATCTATGCTTATCTGGGTCCCAGACCTGGCTCATCTTCACGATTTGCAAAGCGATGGCGTTCAACATCCTCACCATGCCTTCATGGCATGACTTCTAGATAGATCATGTAAACACATAAGCGGAGAAGTTGCTACCATTCCCTGGTCCGGTCTCGAAACCTCCTGGAATCTGGTTATGACGTCTGTGTCTGGCACGTGAAAGGATACGTGCAGCTGCCTAATGTCACATGCCTTTTCTGGAAGCCAAACGAATCGACTGCGAAGATTGCTCGTTTGCATATAGTACACTTCACAGCTCCAACGCTTCACAATCTTCACCTTTTCGACCTCCAACCAACGACCACAGTCTTCAGTTTCTCGACCTCCAACCTACAACCACAAACGTTCAGCCTTTCCCTTTTCTCCTCACTAACCACACCATATCGCCATGGCTGCCCAGGAGATGGCTCAGAAGCTAGAGGCCAGCTTGAGCGGCAGCTTGAGCGGCAGCTCAACTCTAAGCAAGACCAACGAGAAGCTGGTGGTGAGCCGCAAGATGGTGAAGACAGACTACAACCAGCAGCTCTCGATCTCGTTCAAGCGCACGGTGCGTGTCGCCGACAACGGTCCGAAGAACGAGCTCCCACCGGATCTGGGAAGCTTCCCAATCTACCGTACCAAAGACTTCGAGACCCAGCTGCCGGAGCACATGGCGGGCAAGGAAGGCTATTTCATCCCCATGTATCCTGAGTGATAGATCCTTCTGCGTAAAGTGATTTGACTAACTTGCAACAGAGCGTGAGGCGATGTGGATCAACTTCACTTCTAAAGAGCCCTTTGCCATCAAGATCTATCTGGGTGGTGTCAACGCAGTCTCAGGTGAATCTGCTCGTGAGACTGCGGAGACCATGCTGCGCCGCCACAAGCTCGCAAATGCTGGAAAGAGCATCCAAGACTACGTGGTCACTCCTAAGCAGCTCTGGCTGGACGGCATCGCCAGCGCAGATGGCACCGTTCGTCAGTTTGTGGCGATGCCGCTCGGTAAGGGCTACAGCGTCGAGGCTCAAGTCACCGGCGAAGAGGCTATCGGCGGGATGCAGTTCGAGGTCATCCCAAGCAACGCGGATCCAGTGCGCGACCGCATCAGCTACGTGATGACGAAGATTCCTGCGGGTGCCAAGATGTACCAGATCTTCGTCAAGACTCTGACGGGGAAGACGATCGGCTTGGAGGTGTTTTCTGGCAACACGACCAACGACGTCAAGCTCATGATCCAGGACCAGGAGGGTATTCCACCGGAGCACCAGCGTTTGATTTCCCCGAAGCCGAACGCGCACCAGAGGGAGAACAAGAGCACCCTGGGTGAATAAGGGATAGTTGAAGGATCGAGCATGCACTTGATACTCAGTCTACGTGGCGGCTATGCTCCCCCCAATGCTGCGATCGGCATCGCCGCTGGTGGTTACATTTGCCAGACGATCGTTGCCGACACCCACATCCCGAACATTTGGCAGCCAGACTGCAGCACGATCTTCAACGTACAGATCGTCAACTCCGAACACTTCCGCAACATCACCGGTCAGCTTCCGCCATCCACCCCCATCACCGCTGAAGCTTACGCCGCTCATGGCTATCCGTACTACAAGATATTCAACGAGAAGCCGTCCAGTGTCCAGGGTGCGTTCAAGGGCATCAAATCGGTCAACGAGAAGGACGTCGAAGGCAAGCCGAGCGTTGAGAAAGCCAAGGCGGTGGCGGAGGTCATCAAGGATACGAACAACGGTGTTGTGCTGCTCAACGAGAAGGGACAGCGCGTCGGCTTCCGTGCCGTCTTCGACCTGGACAAGTGCGTGAGCGCTTCAGCGGGATGAACATCTGAGCTTCAAGTCGCTTCAACGTCTGGCGTTCGCAAGCGCATCGACCAGCATGCGCGCCTGAAGAAGGAAGGGGGGGAGGTGGAAAGTGATAATTGCGAAGGATGCTATTGTTTTCCGGTTGTGCAAGATCGTCGTCTTGCGGATCGAGAACAACTGCTGCTGGACAACGCTCGTCCGAATGCTCCTAGGATGTGATGCATGGCTTCTTGAATAGCACATCATCGATCAGACGTCCATAGGAAATCAAATTACGTATCAAGTGAACAGAGTGCTAGTGCTGTTCGATGTTTGCGGCGCCAGAGGCGATCTCATACATTGGCTCAGCTTTGATGAGGCTACCTCACAACAACAATCTCACATCATCCAACCATCTTCCAAATCACTAATTGCAGTGCTGATTGCCAGATGTACCCCAGGAGTCCGCGGTGCCAAGTAGCAAGCAGACCTGGAGCAGACGACCATACCGTACCATTAGGGTGCGTGCGTGCGTGCATGAAGTGGAGCTGAGCTGGACCTGCATCCTGATCTGGTTGCTGACGATTCAACACCCACCTCGCAATAAGCTCTTGATCGAGCCATCCGCGCGCGAGAGACGTGTCGATTTGCATATCTTGCTTACTCCAGCTTGTCGTCCCTCAATGCAATAGGGTTGCCGCCGAGAAAGTCTCGATGTCAGCTGTCACCCCGCTAGACCCCGCTACACAAGGCTGCATGGCCCGCATGTAAGACGCGAGGTCCCAGAGTGCTCGAGTGCTCTACCTCGGGAGTACAAGTAGTCCTTGTCGACCTCTCCAATGTCAGATTCTTCTCTTCAGTCTACCCCTCTCACACCCAATTCAACAGTCAACTTTCGTAAAAGACCAAGCAACCGCAATCATGTCTCCCAGCAAAGTATCCAGCATCAAGTTCGACGAGTTCTACAACGTCATTGACGGCCAGAACCGTAGTGGGAAGGAGAAGCACCAGGGCGTTAGTATGTTTTTCTCACCGGCACTGCCATATACTGGCAAGCCTAACATCGCTCCCCAGACCCGGCGACCGGCGAGAAGCTCTGGGATCTGCCAATCGCCACCCAGCAGGATGTCGACGATGCTGTTGTGTCCGCACAGAAGGCGTTCGAGAAGTACAGGGACACTCCGTTCGAGGAGAGGAAGAAGCTCCTCACGAGGATGAAGGACCACTATATGAGCCACGTTGATGAGATCATTGAGATTCTCATCAAGGAGACTGGCAAGCCGGTAGGAATCCTCGCCTGGGTACAGCTCGATGGTGGAAAGATGCTGATCTGTGTACTTAGCGTCAATTCGCCGAGTTCGAGGCCAAGGGCGCAGCCATGTGGTTCGATCACCACAACACTCTCGAGCTTCCAGAGGAGCGTGTTGAGGATGACGAGAAGGTCATCACCACCCGATACACCCCACTCGGCGTTGTCGGCGCCATCATCCCCTGTACGTCTGCTCTACCCTTTCTCGATGTCGGCTTGGCCACTAACACATCGCAGGGAACTTCCCAATCGTCCTCTCCATCGGCAAGATCATCCCCGCCCTGCTCACAGGCAACACCATCATCTGCAAGCCATCCCCATACACCCCATACACCTGCCTCAAGATCGTCGAGCTCTTCCAGGAGGTCACCGAGCCCGGCATGGTCCAAGTCGTCGGCGGCTCCGACGCCCTCGGCCCCATGCTCACCGCCCACCCCGGCATTTCCAAGATCTCCTTCACCGGCTCCATCGCCACCGGCAAGAAGATCATGGCCGCCTGCGCCCCAACCCTCAAGCGCGTCACCCTCGAGCTCGGCGGCAACGACGCTTCCATCGTCCTTCCCGACGTGGACGTCAAGAAAGTCGCCCCCGAGCTCGTCATGGGCGCGTTCCAGAACTCCGGGCAGGTCTGTGTCGCGACCAAGCGCATCTACATCCACGAGGACATTTACAAGGAGATGCTCGAGGCCATGGTCGAGTTTACCAAGTCCATCAAGGTCGGCGATCCAGAGTCCGGATCCCTGCTCGGCCCCATCCAGAACCAGATGCAGTTCGAGAAGGTCAAGGACATGTTCGCGGACACTAAGAATCAGGGATACAAATTCGCTGTCGGCTCACCGGATATTGCGAGCGGCAAGGGCTACTTCATCTCGCCGACTATCATCGACAACCCGCCGAACGACAGCCGTATCATTCAGGAGGAGCCATTCGGACCCATCGTCCCGACACAGCCATGGTCGGATGAGGAGGAGGTTATCAAGCGTGCTAACAACTCGCTTTCTGGCCTCGGTGCTTGTGTCTGGGGCAAGGATATCGAGCGCGCCGAGAGGATCGCGAGACGTCTGGAAGCTGGCTCCGTGTTCGTCAACTCGTGGGAGAAGCCTACCCCGCAGGCGCTGTTTGGTGGACACAAGGAGAGTGGTATTGGTGGAGAGTGAGTACTGAACCTGATCGCATGTGACTTATGAGATGTATGCTGACTGACTGTTCAATAGATGGGGCAAGGAGGGCCTGAAGGCGTTCACCAACCCTCACGTCATCCACAGTTACAAGGTTTAGGGCATGGGATGCATCGGTGTGGTGGAGGACGGGGATTGTGCAGCTGGCTGATAGCGCTTTCGTTCAACCACCAAATTGAAAAGAGGAAGATGAGCCATACCCTCCGATTGCCTTACCTGACTGGACCATGATATCTCTGCCGGTCTCTACACAATGCAGCGCTACTCGTATGTTCTCATCGGCGCCTGGGACGGGGTGATGTTGCGGTCGTTCCACCAGCCATGCCGTGGAAGGTAGCGAGATCCGCAACCCGATCCAGCGGTCGTAACTCCCGAGACTCCCTGGGACCGGTAAAGTGTGTAGTGAACCACGGTTCAAATGTCGTGCTCAACGTGGCGTTCATGGCTCAGGGTCCTTAATGTCAACCTTCGTCCATCTCCACGGTTCGTCCAAACGCTGTCGTACAGCAGCACATTACAGCGTGGCGGCCCAATCCCGCCCAACCTGAAACGCGTATCGTGTCTCGTGTGCGAGAGGAAGCGGAAGATCTACAACAGCAAAATTGCGCGTCTCTAAAGGCACGCGCCACGGTGGAGTGAGGTGGGAGGATGACATAGGAGTGCAGATATAAGTTGCCCCGTGCTTGAGTTTGTGTGGTCATCGCACGCCAGCTCGCCCCGCTGGCTGGGAATGTCGAACCCTTCGAGGGGCATTATCTCGCATATTCTGCTACTGATCGGCATGTTTCAGGTTCATTGGAGGGATACGCGAATCTGAGATGAGATTTGTGACGGCGCCAAAGGGGGGGGGAGGTGTGTCTTGCCGCGCAGAGTGGTCGCTCGCGCGGTCGTCCCACCGGTCGTCATCGCCAGATGAGAGAATTTTGTGGCGCTGTGGGGATACTTTACGGTATAGGGGTACGGGCGTGTCTCCGGTGCCGTGGTTGTCCCGGTGTTGGCTCTTACCGGTGTCGAGGGTGGTGTTGCAATTGTTCGTCTTCTCTTCGTCCATCATTGTTGGAGATTTTGCGATTCCACGTTGCCGTAAACATTACCACGGCTTGCCCTCGTCCTTTGTTCGGTCCCACACGGCTGCCCGATTGTGTCTCAAGCTAGCAGTCCCGGTACAGACTAACTTACTCGGCACCCTAGAACTCTGTATCTCGAGAGTGGATCGCATTGCTCGACACGACCTCTCACACTCCTTTGACCTCTAAGAGACAGCAATATCGGTAGTCGCACCTGGAACTCTACGACGACGACCTAAACCTACTGGAATGCTCTAGTCTGACCCTGTTAACGGGCGAAGACTGTGAGCGACAAGCTCCAGCCACGATTCATCCCTTCACGACGACGAAGCGAACTTACCCCTTCCACGCCGACGAGAGCACCGAGCTGCGATGCGCTCCTGAACGTCCGTCGTATCCCTCATTTCTACCTGGGTCACCTGACCTCCCCGCGACATCGAATATGCCACACGAGGAGACTTCTGCGGCGGTGGCTGGTATACTGTCAACCCTCGCCAAACAGTACGCACCGCTAGAACACTCGTCGTTTCCGGGCTCGGCTGCCACCAATGGCATCAAAATACCCAGGATCTCGCTACCCGGCGAGGACACTGTGGAGAAGCAGACACTCGAGCGCGAGCTGACAGCGCTGGCCTCGCGCATACAGTCCCTCGAAGTGAGGGCTGCAACTGGTGGTACCGCCTCGTTACCTATTACACCCAACGAGCAGATATCATTACCTTTCCCGCATGGCGAGGTCTCCAACTCCTCACCCCGGGCTACTGCTGGAGCAGTCCGCCAACGATCGGCGTCGTGGGTTAATACGCTCCTGGCGAAAGCTGACGGCGACCCGCAACCACGCCAGCTCACTGAGGAGCAGTTCACGATCTTACGAGACCACATCGACCAGCAATCGCAAGAGATCAAGAGTCAGAACAACTTCATCGAGAGCATCAAGTCTCAACTATCACAACAGCAGAATGCGACCAAGCACGCGCTGGACACTCTAGGCAATTCCTCCTCGATCGAGCAGCTCAAGCGGGAGATTGAGAAGAATGCACAGATCAACGCCACGTATCAGAAGGTGCTTAAGGACATCGGAACGATTATCACGGCTGTCGCGAATGGAGATCTGAGCAAGAAGGTATTGATACATGCCACGGAGAAGGACCCAGAAATCGCACGTTTCAAGCAGACCATCAACCGCATGATAGACCAATTGCAGCAGTTCGCTAGTCAGGTGACGTTCTTGGCGAAGGAAGTGGGCACTGAAGGAAGACTCGGTGGTCAGGCCGTCGTACCTGGTGTAGACGGTATCTGGGCCGAGTTGACCAACAATGGTATGTACTCGGTCACCTACGCGAGAAGAAGTGTACTTACAACTATCAGTCAACGTCATGGCCCAGAACCTTACCGATCAAGTCAGAGAAATTGCTGTAGTAACTACGGCAGTCGCACATGGAGATCTCAGTCGCAAAATTCAACGGCCTGCCCGGGGTGAGATTCTACAACTTCAGCAAACAATCAATAAGATGGTTGAACAGCTACGAACCTTCGCAACCGAAGTGACACGAGTGGCCCGAGATGTTGGCATCGAGGGTATCCTTGGTGGCCAAGCGCAAATTGAGGGTGTCCAGGGCATGTGGAACGATTTGACCATGAATGTCAATGCCATGGCCAACAATCTTACGGCACAAGTACGAGATATCGCTGAAGTGACCACGGCAGTGGCGCGCGGTAATCTCACGCACAAGGTTCGGGCGCACTGTAAGGGCGAGATTTTAGAGCTGAAAAGCACGATCAATGGCATGGTGGACCAGCTGCGTGTATTTGCGGACGAGGTGACGAAGATAGCGAAGGAGGTCGGAACGGATGGTCAACTCGGCGGTCAAGCAACTGTGCACGGTGTGGAAGGCACTTGGAAGGATCTTACCAACAATGTGAACGGCATGGCCATGAATCTCACTACGCAAGTACGAGAAATTGCGGAGGTCACAACCGCTGTAGCCAGGGGTGATCTGAGCAAGAAAGTTGAGGCTGAGGTATCCGGCGAGATCTTGGCTCTCAAGGTCACGATCAACACCATGGTGGATCGACTTAGCACGTTCGCGTTCGAGGTTAGCAGAGTGGCTAGAGAGGTCGGCACTGAAGGCACTCTAGGCGGGCAAGCTGAGGTTGCAAATGTTGAGGGCAAATGGAAAGACCTCACGGAGAACGTCAATATCATGGCGAGGAATCTGACGAATCAAGTGCGCAGCATATCGACGGTCACGCAAGCCATTGCGAGAGGTGACCTCAACCAGATGATCGAGGTGGAGGCGGAAGGAGAAATTGCCACCTTGAAGAACACCATCAACGACATGGTGATGCGACTTGATGCGTGGTCCATGGCCGTCAAACGAGTAGCCAGAGATGTGGGTGTGGACGGCAAGATGGGTGGGCAAGCCGAGATTGAGGGCATTGACGGTCGCTGGAGAGAGATCACGACTGATGTAAACACGATGGCCTCGAATTTGACGACCCAGGTGCGAGCGTTCGGCGACATATCGAATGCCGCCATGAATGGCGACTTCTCAAAGACGATTACAGTTGAGGCTTCGGGTGAGATCAACGAGCTGAAAGTCAAGATCAACCAGATGATCACGAGTCTGCGGGAAAGTATACAACGCAATAACCTGGCGAGAGAAGCTGCCGAGCTGGCGAACAAGACCAAGAGTGAGTTCCTGGCGAACATGTCTCACGAGATCCGAACGCCAATGAACGGTATTATTGGCATGACGCAGCTCACCTTGGACACGGAGCTAGAGCAGAACCAGCGGGACATGCTGAACATTGTCTTTTCGCTTGCGAACAGCTTACTCACGATCATCGACGACATTCTGGACATTTCCAAGATCGAGGCAAATCGGATGATCCTGGAAGAAGAGCCCTTCTCACTTCGAAGTCTGGTGTTCAACAGTTTGAAATCATTGGCCGTGAGAGCGAACGAAAAAGACATTAGTCTTGTCTACGACATCGATAGCTCGGTACCTGACTACATCGTCGGTGACTCGTTCCGGTTACGACAGATCATTCTGAACCTTGCTGGCAATGCCATCAAATTCACTGAGCATGGCGAGGTTCGAGTCAGGATATTTTCGGAGCCAGCTGTTGATTGCAAGCCTGGCGAGGTAGTGGTTAAGTTCGCGGTATCGGATACTGGCATCGGAATCCACTCCAATAAGCTTGATGTCATCTTCGAGACATTCCAGCAAGCAGACGGCTCGACAACACGGAAGTTTGGCGGCACTGGACTTGGTTTGTCGATCTCGAAACGACTGACTAACCTCATGCGTGGTCGGATGTGGGTGGAGTCCGACTACGGGCAGGGCAGCACATTCTTCTTCACGTGTGTCGTACGCGTTGGGAACCCGGATGTGGCACGCATCATGCCGCAGTTACAGCAGTACCGCAAGCACAACGTTCTCTTCATCGACAGTGGCAATGTCGGCCCCGCGGCTGTCATCGCAGACAGCATCCGGCAGCTAGATCTGGTCCCTTTCGTGGTCGGCCGAAACGCGCAGTCGCCTCACGATGTGAAGTCGGTAGACAGCTACGACTGTATCATAGTCGACCATGGCGACACGGCACAGAAGCTCCGCAGCATGGAGCGCTTCAAGTTCATCCCGATCGTCCTCATCGCACCCAAAATCTCCGTCAGCTTCAAGACGGCCCTCGAGAACGGTATTTCCAGCTACATGACCACCCCCTGCCTCCCCATCGATCTCGGCAACGCCCTCATCCCCGCTCTCGAAGGTCGTGCTGCTCCCAGCTCCGCCGACCACTCCCGCTCCTTCGACATCCTGCTCGCGGAAGACAATGCCGTCAACCAGAAGCTCGCCGTCAAGATCCTCATGAAGCACAACCACAAAGTCACCGTCGCCAACAACGGGTTGGAAGCCTTTGAAGCCATCAAGAAAAAACTCTTCGACGTCGTCCTCATGGACGTGCAGATGCCCGTGATGGGCGGCTTCGAAGCCACGGCCAAGATCCGCGAGTACGAGCAACAGCACGAACTTGCACGAACACCTATCATTGCTCTTACAGCTCACGCGATGTTGGGTGATCGGGAGAAGTGTATCCAGGCGCAAATGGATGAGTACTTGTCGAAGCCGCTGAAGCCGAATCAGTTGATCCAGACGATTTTGAAGTGTGCGACGCTTGGCGGTGCGTTGTTGGAGAGGAAGAGCGATGGGAGGGGCTATCTTTATGATGAAGGACTGGGTGCTGACGGGAGTTCTTCAGAAGCCGGGAGTAAGCTGGCGACGCCGAAGCGACCCGGGTTGAACGAGAGGGGGTGGACGGAGGCGGGGCCGGCGGGGATGCAGAGTCCCGCGTTCTTGTCGGCGGATATTGAGGATCCGTTTCAGAGGGTAAGTTGTTGTCTGTCAAGATTTGTGGGTGGATCGGTGGCTAACGCGCGGTTGTAGGAAGCTCTGTTGCGCGCGAACAGCAGTTGATCTTGGCATGGGTCTTGGAACGGCCTTGGGATCACACCACATCGGACCTCACTTCTTCGCGGCCTCCTGCTATGTGGTTAGGATGACGGTCTCGACAGTGCAATCGACGCAGACGGCTGCCTACATTGGCTTCTAGCTTTTTGACTTCTTGGGAACCCAGCGCATTGGTGTTTTTGGCGCAGTTGGCTGCAACCTGTCCTCCATACCCCACGAGAATTGGGCTGTCGGTCTCTTTTTGTGTTTACGATCGAGTTGCATACGTGCTGCCCTGGACTGGCGAGCCGAGGGGATGAAGCATTATTATTAGGAGTTGATACCTTCGGCTATGATACCTACGTTGTTCTCTGACACGGGAATAGCTCTTTCTTTGCAAGGTCTCTGGCGATAAGGTACGGTGATCATTCGTCTGCTCTGACCGCATGCTCGGTGTCACCCAGAACAGTCAGATCGCCCGGCTGCAGGATTACTCGACTAGATTACTAGAAGTTATCACTCGATGGCACGCTACGTTTTGCAGAGCATGTTCTCAGTACCCGTCCGAGCCGTCTCTTACACCCGTTCGGTTCGTGACTGCCTCACAGCGTATTCTAATCAAGCCAGTCCATTCCGCTACGGGAAACGCTCAACATCAATCTATTCTTCGACATCACATTTGTAGAATGTCGTTCCCCGTCTCTGCCGTGCAGTCCGAGTCGTGAGCCTACGAAGCTCCGGATATGCGGCATCTATCCGAAGTCGGCAATCAAGGGAGCGCCGATCGACACCCGTTTGAATTCCGTAGCGGCGTTCAAGAAAAATTTCTGTGCCAAGTTTGGGTCAAGAACAGCGACAAGGGAATGCCAGAACACCACGTGGCTCGGCGATGGCATGGCACTCGAACACAAGACTACAGCCGTATTGGGTATTGCAAGAAGTTCCTTCACGACTGGTGGAGAAGTGTTGCACTCAACAGAAATGACGGTTTCATTGGCTCTCGTGTCATCTTCCTGTTAGAAGTCGAGGGAGTTATGCTTGACACATAGCGGAGCTGGACATCGTGAGCGACTTCCGTACGCTGTATAGCGGCGGGTGTACCTACTGTACAGTCTCGCCCTTTATATAGCTGCGGTTCTTCCTACTGTTAAAGATTTCTGCTCGGTCATGCGGCCACTTGCTCATCTCAACACTTTGCAAGCGTCGTCAGCCTCGACAGCAGTTCCTGTACACTGTATAAGGGCGGGTGTTTTCACCGTACACGATTGTCGATGGATCCTGCATCGTCGTGAAGATGGCGGGCTGGATTCAACGAGTTGGCATGTGATTGTCGAGAGTGTGAGAGACGATTTCGAAGCACGACGAACATGACACCCCTATGATCACATTTTGAGAGAGAAAGTTGTGTTGGACAGGGCGTGTTTGACCGCATCTTGATTACTTCCAGAGCATGTCGTCCGGAACAGCTGAGGGAAAGTGAGAATTACCAAAGCAACTTTTTGCCGGTGGATCCGCGCAGGAGCGGTGATTGGACAGAAGCTGCAGAAAGCCACATTCTCGGCGTTGAGAGTTTGCAGATGAAAGTGACTCAAGCGGAGATGTGTATTGCACGCCCTAGGACATTGGGCCTCTATGACATGTAAGGTTATATACCTTGGTGGTCCCCGGCTGTAAGTATCCTTCATTCACCAGTCCATTCTCCTCTCTTTACACCCATCACTCCACACCGAATTCTTCCATTACAAACTTTCATACTTCCACCGGAGAAGCACACTTCACTCCGCAAGATATCAAGCCACCTCCGTCTACCACCTCATCCCCGCATCAGCGACATCGCACGCGGCTACTTGGTTGGCTACTTTCTTTGTCCGAGGGCTTCGTTTGTCTTGGAAGGACTGTTATCAACGAACATTTCAGCGGCAACGATGTCTCCTTCCGTAATCTCCAGCGAAGGCTTCACGATGCCGTCGAAGCTCCGGAACTTGGTGCAGGTGCCTAAGCCTGAGATCAAGATCAACTTCACGACCAAGAAGAAGACGTTTACTACTCTCGACCGGATCGAAGGTATCGTGACCGTGGTTCCGCAGGTGGATACGAACTTCGACTCTATCGATATCGAATTTGTTGGAACATCAAGGACTTATGTTGAACGACTTACCACTGCTGCTGTTTCGAGTGGCCGATCTGAAGCTTTCCACCAGTTCCTGAAGCTTCAGATGCCAGGATTGTACCAATTGTATCCCGAGGATCTGGTACTGCGAGCTGGCAAGATCTACGACTTCCCCTTTGTCTTTGTCGTGCCGCAGCAACTTTTGCCGCGAGTATGTCAGCATACCGTAGAGAATGATGCGATACGCGAAGCACACTTTCGACTCCCACCAACGTTTGGCGACAAGGGCCTAGCGAGCGGAAGAGGATCTGATGACATGGCTCCGGATATGGCGAGCGTTCGCTATGGCGTGTTCGCAAAGATCTCTGAGCTTCGCACTAAGGGTGATGAGGCTTGGAGGTCGACTCTTGCGTCAAAAGCCAGGAGACTGCGAGTGGTACCTGCCGTTGAGGAGCAGCCACCACTCGATGTTCATGCTGAGGACGGCGAGTACATGATGAGGAAGGAGAAGTCGATCAGGAAAGGTCTGCTCAAGGGCAAGCTCGGCACTCTGACGATGGAGTCCGCGCAACCTGCCGCGTTCAAGATGAAGTCATACAGCAACCCTGAATCGAAGATGACCACCATGGCGACGGTGATGCTCCGATTTGACCCTCTCGAGAAGGATTCTGCACCACCGAAGCTCGGAAACCTTGCCAGCAAGCTCAAGGTCACGACTTACTTCGCCAGCACAGCGAGGAGCAGCTTTCCGTCCAAACAGCAATCAATGTTCGATCTTACCCAAGGTCTCCACGCCGAGCAGCTCAACCTCTCGTCTCGCTGCGTCATGAACGTCGAGTGGACCAAGCAGGAGCCCTCTCCATCACTAGATCTGCAACGACGCGGCTCGACTCTCTCATCGAGCTCATTGGAGACCGGCGACATCCCAGACCCCAGCGAAGGATACAAAGGCGGTGTCTACTACACCGCCCGCCTCATCGTCCCCGTCACCCTCCCAACTAACAAAGCCTTCGCACCGACCTTCCACAGCTGCCTCATCAGCCGCGTCTACGCTCTGAAGCTCGATCTCGGCATCTCTAGCGTCGGGCTCGGATCGACCATGGAGGTCAAAGTGCCCGTCCAGATATCCTCTCAGGAGCTTGTCAGCGACGAGTTCGCGCGGAGAGAGTCTGTTGGAGGAGTGGAGGAGACGGAGGTCGATGTTGAGGATGTCTCGAACTTCTTCACCAACGTCTTCGACCCTCGCCGGATCAGTGTTCCGGCTGTTGAGTTCCTCGGACGAAGCAGGATTGGCAGCCAGGCTCCCACGACTACGGCTGATGCTCCACCCGGGTACTCGCCAATGAATAGTGCCACGACGGCGAGGATGACGCACCATAGTGTGCAGAGGGTGCCTGTGTATTGATTGATGATTACCGGGTTTGATTTGAGCTACGACTGGAATATGGGATTCGGGATTTAGGACATGTTTGATATACGGCTGGGACAGACTGAGATCTTCAACAGACTCGGATTGATTTAACAGCGAGGAGTTGGGTTGCTTTGCTTCAATGGAAGGGCAGCAGGCATATGGACGCCGCATAATAGGATCGAGATACCCCAATGCTTCTTGATAGTTGATAAGAGTTGATTTGCACATACCTACGTTAATATCTGCATTGCTTCTGCCCATGCATCTTACAATCGAATACTGTTCAGAGGCCCATGTCTTCCATCTGCTCATATTGTTCTGTCTCCAAACAGAATCATCTCGCGCTCGCATTCGGACCCGCAGTGACGAGCTCCTCCCCCACATCAATGGTGACGTTGCGTCCCGCCAATCAGGTCGCAGCAGATGTAATCATCATGTTAACAGCAGTCACCTCCCCTGCTTCTCATTGACCTCTCTTTCCTGATTGATCTTACCACATGCTCCTCTTCAGACCCTCCACTTCTTCTCTTCTTCGCCAACCGATTGCTGCAAGCAAAATAATCCAACTATCCTCACAACGAACTTTCTCCAGTTCAATCGCAGCCATGGTGGCCTCCGAATTCAAGCTCAAAGGCCTAACAAGCATCGACCTCAAGAACGGGCAAAAGCAGGAAGCAGAAATCGAAGGTATCGAAAAGGGCAAGGTTCTCCTTGCAAAGATCAACGATGAAGTCCACGTCATGAGCGCCAACTGCACGCATTACGGAGCTCCCTTAGTGAAAGGCGTGCTCACGCCAGACGGCCGAATCACCTGCCCGTGGCACGGTGCCTGTTTCAAGGTCTCGACTGGTGATGTTGAAGACGCTCCAGCGCTTGATCCGCTGCATAAGTTTGAGGTGGTGGAGAGGGATGGCGCCGTGTATGTCAAGGGCGAAGAGAGTGCGTTGAAGGCTGGACGACGGACGTTGAATATCAAGTGCAAGCCCAGTGGGCAGGAGAAGGTTGTGATTGTCGGAAACGGAAGTGGCGGGCTTGGAGCTATTGAGGGTTTGCGAGCCGGTGGATTCAAGGGTGCGATTACAGTGATCTCGAAGGAGAACCACCCGCCGATTGACCGGACGAAGTTGTCCAAGGCGTTGATGACGGATGCTGGACAGGTGGCGTGGAGGAGCGAGGAGTTCTATAAGGATGGTGGGGTTGAGATGGTTAATGGTGCGGTGTCTGAAGTCGATTTGGAGAAGAAGAAGGTTAAGACTGAGGGTGGCAAGGAGTACGAGTATACGAAGTTGATTCTTGCTTCGGGTGGCAAAGCTAATATGCTGCCGCTGCAAGGGCTGAAGGGTGATCTCGGTAATGTATTCCCGCTACGGTCACTCCAGGATACGCAGAATATCATGAAGGCAGCAGGCGACAACGGCGGGAAGAAGGTTGTTGTAATCGGTTCCAGCTTCATCGGTATGGAGGCAGGTAATGCTCTTGCGGGCAAGGGTCACAGTGTCGACATCATCGGGATGGAGAAGGAGCCCATGGAGCGAGTGATGGGCCAGGCTGTTGGCGCGGTCTTGCGGAAGCTGCTCGAGAAGAATGGCGTCAAGTTCCATATGGAGGCGCAGGTGGAGAAGGGCACCGAATCGAAGTCGTCATCCGGCAAGATTGGCTCTGTCCAGCTCAAGGACGGCACTACGCTGGAAGCGGATCTCGTTATTGAGGGCGTGGGAATCAAGCCGTCGACCGACTATCTGCAGAAGAACAGCTCCATCAGCCTCGAGAAGGACGGTTCTGTTTCCGTCGACGAATCGTTTGCGGTCAAAGGCCAGAAGGACGTGTACGCGATCGGCGACATCGCTACATACCCATACCACGGGCCAGGTGGCGACGGCAAACCAGTGCGCATCGAGCATTGGGACGTCGCACAGAATGCTGGAAGGAGCGTTGCGCACACCATCAACAACCCAGGTAGCAAGCCAAAGGCCTTCATACCCGTATTCTGGTCGGCCGTTGGGTCGCAGCTACGATACTGCGGTAAGTGCTTTATCTGTCAGTTGTGACAAGTTGTCTGGCTAATGGTTATCTCTAGGCCACACTCCCCAAGGCTGGGACGATGTCATCATCCAAGGCGAGACAGACGTTAGCGAAGGCAAGCAGAGCTTCGTGGCGTATTTCACGAAGGGTGATGAGGTCCATGCTGTTGCAAGCATGATGAAGGATCCATACATGACCCAAAGCGCCGAGTTGATGCGGAGACAGAACATGCCTAGCAAGGCTGATCTGAACAAGGGCGTTGACATCATGGAGGTCAGCCTGCCATCAGAGGTGAAGATTTGAATGTCAGACTTCGACATGAAGAAGTTTGGTGCTCGAAGGCAGGGCAACGGAAAATGCACAGGCATCAGTATATGAAATAGCCCTGCGTCAACGGTAGCGTCTCAGCAGGCTCGGCCGTGCAGACCATCCCGTCTGCTTCGACAGTCTGTTTACACGAACCGTTAGCTTAAACGCACGACCATACGAGACGAAATAAAAAGATGTACTCACATATCTCTCAGCATCAACCTTCATCTTCGGCATATAATCATTCCACTTCATGTCCTTCTTCCCCACCGTCCTACACCCCTTCACCGCCTCCACCCGCTTCTTCAACCCATACCTCTCCACCGTCCCTTTCTCCACACTCCGCTTACTGACCCACGCGATCGAATTACTGCTTATCATCGCGCCAAACATCGGCCGCATGTACACCGGCTCCACAGTCGGGATACTCGCGTTCGGATCGCCCATCTGGCTCCACGCAACCATTCCTCCTTTGATCACCTGCGCCGGTTTCACGCCGAAGGAAGCCGGAGACCAGAGGACCAGGTCCGCGAGCTTACCGATCTCAAGGGAGCCGATGAGGTGCGACATTCCCTGCGCGAGGGCGACGTTGATGGTGTATTTGCTGATATACCGCTTAACGCGGAAATTGTCTGCGTCGGTTCCCTCGTCTTCTTTGAGCGTGCCGCGTTGGGTCTTGTTTTTGTGCGCGGTGTTCCAGGTGCGGAGGATGACTTCGCCGCAGCGGCCCATTGCTTGCGAGTCCGAGGACATCATGCTGATCGCGCCTAAATCGTGCAGGACGTCCTCGGCGGCTATGGTTTCGGCGCGGATGCGTGATTCGGCGAATGCGACGTCCTCGGGTATGTTGCGCGAGAGGTGGTGGCATACCATTAGCATGTCTAGATGTTCGTCTAGCGTGTTCCCAGTGTATGGGCGAGTCGGATTCGTGGAGCTGGGGAGGACGTTCGGGTGTTCGACTACTGAAATGATATCTGGAGCGTGGCCGCCGCCTGCGCCTTCGGTGTGGTAGGTGTGGATTGTGCGGTTCTTGAAGGCTGCGACTGTGGTCTCGACGAAGCCGGATTCGTTTAGCGTGTCGGTGTGGATCAGGCATTGGATGTCTTCGTCCTCGCAGACGGAGAGGCAGGTGTCGATTGCTTTGGGGGTGGTGCCCCAGTCCTCGTGGAGTTTGAGGCCGCAGACGCCGGCTTCGGTTTGGGCGACTAGGGGGCCGGGTTCGGAGTCATTGCCTTTGCCTGTGATGCCGATGTTCACTGGGATGCTGTCGGTGACTTGCAGCATGCTTTTGATGAGGTTGTAGCCCGGTGTGCAGGTCGTTGCGTTGGTGCCTGTGCTGGGTCCTGTCCCACCGCCGAGGAGGGATGTGATGCCTGACGCGATGGCTTCATTCGCTTGTTGAGGGCAGATGAAGTGGATATGGCTATCGAAGCCGCCCGCGGTAACGATCTTGCCCTCGCCAGCCACGACATCTGTACAAGAACCCACCACCATCTTCTCGTCCACCCCAGCCATGATATCTGGGTTGCCAGCCTTCCCAATGCCAACGATCAGCCCGTCCTTAACACCAATATCCGCCTTGTAAATACCAGACCAATCCACAATCAACGCATTCGTCACCACCAAATCAAGACACTTCTCGTCCTCCCACCCGCTCGCCTGCCCCATCCCATCTCTGATAGTCTTACCGCCACCGAAACAGCACTCGTCTCCATAGACAGTAAGGTCCTTCTCAACCTTAATCCACAAGTCCGTCGCCCCAAGCCTCACCCGATCACCAGTCGTAGGCCCAAACATCGCCACGTAATCCTCTCTCGACATCGTCGGTGCCTCCAAATGATCGTCCCGCCCCGGCTCCTCCTTATGCAAGAACCCACCGTCATGCAGTCTCGCCAAAATGTCTTTAACGAGCTCCACGTCGTGGAGACTACCAGTAGCAATCCCGTTGCCCCCCTTAATAACTTGATTCCCAGCTATCTGCACCAACTGCACCGTCCTCGCATCGCCAGGCTCGAACCGCACGCTCGTGCCGGCCGCGATATCCAACCGGTAGCCGTGCGCTCGCACACGATCGAATTCGAGCTTCGGGTTTACTTCGATGAAATGGTAATGGCTGCCCACCTGGATCGGGCGATCGCCTTTGCTCGTAACCTTCAATTGAATCCGCTTGCGGTCTGCATTGAGCGTAACGCGTCCGCTATCGCCTTTGACGGCCACGACCGAGCCAGGAACTTTCGTGTCGTCCGTATAAGCTTCCAAACCTTCAGCAGGCGGCCACGGGAACATTTCATCCTTCGGGATCGGCAAGAAGCTGCCGTACAACGCTCGCTCCAAGTCTCCGTCGTCGCTGCTGATCGGATCGTGCACAGTAACCAGATACGTGCCATTCCTGAACGTGCCCTCGACCATTAGTTCCCCCAAGGTAGCAGGGACACTCGGCAGCACATGTCGTCGGCCAAGAAGGGTGGTGCCGAAGGACATGAGGTCCGCGACGGTGTGGTTGCCATCGCGGATGAGCTCGTGCAAGACATGGGAGATCAGTGCCAACGATTCAGTGTGGTTGAGTCGGACTCCGCGGGCCAGGCGGCGCTGGGCGAGGGTGCCGGTTTGAGTTATGAGGAGCTTATCTATCTGTTTATCGAGGTTAGCTAGCTGGCGTATCGTAGAAGTATGGTCGCAATGGGAGGGCAGCGGTGAGAGCGTACCTCCTTGGGTGCCAGCTGCATCTTGACGCTGTGATACTTTCAATCAAAAGTTCTTAGGGAGTGTTTTGTGTGACATGGAAACGAGTACGTAAGAAGAAAACAACATGAAGTGACCCAAGATAACTTAGAAGCTTTTGCTGCAGGCACAAGCTATTCGAGCTGGTTCTCGAGCTTCGTGGTGGGGTTGGTTCTCCCATTGGGATTCTGATTTGTATGTGAGGTGGATTTGAATTGAGAGAATATGAAAGGAGGTTACTTGGATCTTCGCAATCATTGCATATCGTCCTTATGCGTACCTACAACACAGGACTAACCAGCCGTGACCTCCTACTCACAACGCCCCAAGGGTATTGCGCTACGGTGAACGCCGAACCAAAGAAACCACTTCGTCCACTGGCGCCAGTCTAGTTACGATATCTTCCAAGGAGATTCTTTTTTGCGCGATTGGTTTCAGCAGACACTCCCTGCGCTTCTCCTTTGATTGAATCCTCCAATCGAGACTGCCAAAGCAACACCCGCCATCACCTTCTCATGGCCTAGACGAGAAGACGCCCGGCTTGTGCCACGAAGGATTGTGCGGCGACGACTTGTGTGACGAAGAGTGGTGGTGCGATGCCTTGTGCGGCGAGTGGTGATGGGAAGACCTGTGCGGCGAGTGCTTGTGCGGTGAAGACTTGTGCGGCGGGGACCCGTGAGGCGAAGAACCAGGAAGAGGATTAAGCGTCGAAGCAGACTCCTTCTAGGCGTCGCTCTTGCTCTTCTTCTTCCTTTCCTTCTTCACGGGTGCCGGCGGCGCAGCCATCTGAGCGACCGGAGCGACTGGGTCGGCGGCAGCAGTCACGGTCTTCTTCGACTTGCGGGTGCGCTTGGAGCTCTCCTCGGTCTCCTCGCTGGCATCGCCTTTGCGCTTGCGGGTTGGGCTGGAGGGTGGTGCGGCGGCGGTGTTGACGCTGCTGAAACCTTGGGCCGGGATGCTGGAGAAGCTTTGCTGTGTGGAGAGTGGTGGTGCGGCGGCCGTGGTGGCTGGAGTCTTGGTCTTCTTCATGGAAGACTTCTTGGGAGTGGCTGCCTTTGGAGGTGGCGCAGGAGCTTCCTCTTCCTCTTCGTCGCTCGCAGTGTCAGCGGAGTCATCGCTACTCGAGTCGTTGGCGTCTTCGTCATCTTCTCCGGGTGCGTCAACCTCATCCGCACCAACGACGACCGGCTCGTTCTTGACCTCCCCGTTTTCGCCGTCCTTGTTCTTGTACAAGTCCGCCTTGCGCGTGTAGTCGACCAGTTCGTCGCGATACGCCTGCTTGTAGGGCAGCTTTTCGTCCTCGCTCAGCTGGGTCCACCTCGCCGTCGCGATCTTTGTAATATCGCCAGCCTGACCGACCATGTCCTTGTACTTCTCGGGATCGCTCTGCACTTCGGCGGTGATTTCAGGCCTGACCTCGCCAAGGTACCTGAAGTAGGCCGTCAGAGGGCGCTTAGGTGCGTTGGGGTCGCGAGGCTTGTAGGGACGCTTGGTGCGCTTCTTGGGGTCGGGCTCCTCGGACTTGACTTCAGGCATCATGCCGCCGTTGTGCTGGAGAGCCATGGAGGCCATCTGTGCTGGGTTGTTGTAGCCGCCGCCCATGCCGCCGAACGCGCTCATCATGAGGCCGGGGTTGAGGGTCGCGTCGCCATTGAGGACGACCTGGGTGTGGTCCAGGTAGGCCTTGACCGCACGCTCGAAGGACGAGGACAGGTTGAGGTAGGCGGATGCGAGCTGGGGTGAGCCATGTTAGCCAGTGGGTTCGCGGTCATGTCAAGCAAATCGTCGCGCCGTAGAAATTGCATGTTTCTTGTGTTGTGATGGTATACAAGCTTGAGCTTGGACATACCGCGTCGCGCGTGCGAATGAACTCGTTGACGTCCACCGAGACCATGCGAGTGTTCAAGTTCTGCATCTGCTGCGCCATCTCTCCGCCGAAGGACTGCCTGTCGTGGTGACCTGACATGCCGGAACTGCGCACGTCTTGCGATCCAAAGTGCGAGTGTATCTAAGTTGATGGAGGTGGTCAAAAGTTTGATGATGGTGACGGAAGAGAAAAATGCGACGATTAGAAATTTGACGAGGTGGGAGGGCCCTCAACCCCTTCCTTCGACGACCAGCCACCGATTTGCTTGGAACCAGGGTGCGTAAATAGATCTCTGACCTGTCACTTGCTCAAATTACCATTAACCTTCACTTGACTTCCACAACCATTAATGTTCCTCTCCGAGATTCAATCTTCCAACTACTCCGTCAACTACACTCTCGTATCCTTCGAGGCCAACGATACCGTTGGGGCGACACATCTCGGCCTCTTGTTACAATTGGGTTCTCTGAAAACATGTTGCTTGTCCTGAACCTCCGCGGTCGGGCAGAGCATGCCTTGTCTGTGCAACAGGCTTGGGATCACTCGTCGCGCCTCACGGGAGCTGTCGACGTGTCCGAATGTCTGCCATGGCTCCTCCTCTATCAAAAGCGACTCCGTAGCATCACCTGCCTTGTCCATTCATCGTTTATCAAAGGTTGACTACGAGGACGAGTAGTGTCAGTCTGGAGGCACACTCACCCATCTTGAATGCCCGTTTGCTGCAGGACATCAAACCACGAGTATAGTTTCAACTTTCTCCTCGTCTTTCCTATCTTCAAGATTACATTCACACCATCAGGTGTATCATATGCCTCTTCATTTGAACACATCAGAACTGATAGCACATTCACTCACACGCGTGGCACGAGCTCGACACGTCTGCAAACGGCAACACTAGCCGACGGACCTTGCATGGCTTCACCTTTGCAATGGATCTCCTGCATTCGTTGATAACTCGCAGTCAGGAGGAATTGGCCAAAACAAAAGCTTTGCTTGATCAATCGCGTCAGTCCCGCCAGCAGGAGCAACCAGAAACTAATATGGCTGGCGCCACAGCGGTAATGTTGCCGGACCAGGAAGTCGTTCTGGCATACCGGGATGACCCAAATCACTTAGCAGAGCAACCTGCTCGTCTTGGAGTCATCACAGGAGCACTTGAGGAAGATGATGCGGAGATGGAGTTGCAGGACATCGAGGAATTCGACCTCGAACATCCTTACGACCCCAACTCCACCGCCAAGTTCGTCCCACAACAGTCGACTAAAGGCAAACCCAAACCACAAGGTAGCTTCGTGCCGCTAGCGTCTATCAGTTCTGGAAGCGCGAGCAAACTGCAACACATGTGCGACCAGCGCGGCATCATGCCAGACTTCCTCTACACGGAGATCGCCCCCGAGCGCTGGACGGCGAAGCTTGAGCTCGCCTTGGAAATATTCGAGATCACGACTATCTGCAGCAGCAAGAAGCAGGCAAAGGAGGCTGTGTGCATGCTCGCGCTCTCGGGGTGCTCTCTTTTGCAAGGCGCGCCAGGCGTAAAGCGCAAGAGCAGCAGCACTCTGCTGCCGCAGGACGTGGATAAGAGCGAGAATTGGGTTGGAATTCTCGCCGGTAAGTGTTCACCGTTATGCCTCGATGGCCTTTGTTGATCACTCCTCCGCAGATCTCTCACAGAAGAAGAAAGTGGCTTTCGCCGAGTACCAGGAATCCGTCAACAACATACACCCACGACAATACAAGTGCACGGTCAGCCTCTTAGGCGGGCCGGAAACGCCCTTCGGCGTGAACATCGGCCACTTCCTCACAAAGTCAGCCGCCAAATCCAGTGCAGCGAAAGAGGCGGTCCTCTGGCTCCGTGCTCAAGGCATCATCCGCGAACCGCCAGTCAAGCGTCCATGTCCGGAGTTCCAACATGTCACCGGTCTGGACAAGGAGGAGCTCGAGTCCGCGCCGATCGCGGTACGGCTGCACAATACCGTAGCGACGATGGGATTCAGCCAGCCGCGCTTTGACTGCCATCTCTCGAAGACGAAGCTTGGGGGGGTGCAGGTTGGCGTGCCGATCTACGATGCAGCGGTGGCTTTCCTGGATCGGGATGTTGCGAAGGAGCCAAAGTTGGCGGGGGCGATTGGGAGGGTCGAGCAGGTGCATGGGCAGAAGAAGGCAAAAGAGGTATGTTGCCCGTCCCTTCTCTGGGACCTGAGTGGGCTCTTGGAACGCTGACCTCATCGCTCTACGTGCTAGGCTTGTTACGAACAGGTCCTTTCGTTCCTCCAACAGCTACAGGCTAGCCGATTCGAGTGATCAGCTGCCGGTGCGAAGCCTCGACATACGGTCTGAGGGCGACGAGATGAGTTGACGAAGTCACGAAAAGGCATGATCATAGCGAAAGCATTGGTACTTACGATAACGACGAGACGAGATCATGGCTATAGAGATGGTCATGCGATCTGCTACCGAGGAACGGGTCAGGCTAGACTCAGACACCCCCATATGCTGGACATCGAAGTGTTGTGCATCCATCACTTTGATCAATGTTCTAGCGGCCATGTTTGCAATGTCTCGTGAACCGGATAGAAACTCAGTCGTATGCCACCCGTCGTCTGCCGCTCTGCGACTCTCCCCAAACAAACCTCATCAACCTCGCCAACTCCTCATGCGACAACTCGCCCTCATGCCCAGGACTCGAAATCTCTACCTTCCGCCTCAGCCGTTTCATCATCTCCTTCCTAACCCCCTCCGCCCGTCCATCTGCCAGTGCGGACGCCCCTCGGAACAGATGCGCCTCGAAAAAAGGCTCCTTGTCCGAGCACCGTAGTCTGATATAGAAGTGCGCGTTCCCGGACGTCTTGACCGCTCCGGTGAAGATGAGATGGCGGTAAACTCGGGGCTGCGCGCAAATCATGTGGAGTGATTTGAGAGCCAGAAGTAGTTGGTGGGGAGAGAAGAGTAGGATGTCCACGGGACGGTGTTTGTATAAGGCGTTTAGGGATTCTTCTCGCGTTTGGCGGCAGACGTGGGCGATTGGGGGGATGAAGAGTTGGTGGGCACAGTCGGGGACTGGGGCTGTGTACATGGGGGTGTTGATGGGAGCGAGGAGGTGGGCGTAGATTTGTTCTCGTAGTTCCTGGGTGGTGTGAGGATGTATAGGTTGGGTTTGGGGGGTGGTGGGACGTACTGCTGGGAGGTGGAGGAAGGGGAAGATGTCTTTCATCATCTCAACTGTGAGCTTGTTGTTTTTCGTCTTTGGTGGCTTCAATTGACTTGTGACTTGTGGAAGGGTAAGGCATGGACGTGAAGGAGGAGTAGCTTGGAGTCAACGAGACCAATTGACAGCGAAGCTTTTGCTTGCTTCATGCTAAGCATTGTGCGCTGTCGCTGTCATCAACTTACCGTGACAATACCTCCCGCATTCGCCAGGAATACTGGATGCGGATGCGTGGTCTGCCGTCGTTGTTCATCGTTTTGACTCATCACACAAGCTTCCCTTCCTCGAGCTTGTTACAAACCCGGACCATGCCACAAGAGGACTGGGTCGCGCTCTATTGCTCAAGATAGTATCGGCGGCGAGGTAGCTCTCCAGCCCTGCAGATGCGGCTCCGATCCGCCGTTGTAGCTGAAAGTGTCTTTGGTGCTCGTGTTATTATTCGCACCTTCCAGTGTCATCACTCAGCTGAGCACTATGGACGCGAATCCATCGTTTGGTAGTGTGTGTACATCGAGGCTTCGACTTCAGAGAAGATCAGAAGCCTAGAGTCCACGCAATATTGCTGGGGCTTTGACAGTTACACACATTGACTGCGGCATTCGGAATGAAGGTGATGTACACGCGCTACGCCCATCGCGGGCCAGCTGAGGAGTCGAATGCATCAGCCATCCGCAGGGCTGCATCTGTGTCACCCCTGTCGTTTCCGAGCGACCAGCAGCTGCCTTGATATACCGTCTTGAGCTCGCAGTTTCGAGGACGAAGATGTGTGAACAAGTACTGATGAACAGATATGAGTGCGACAGGCGGCGTCAAGAGAGTGAAGAGCGGCTGCATAACATGCCGGTATCGTCTCAACATCAGAACACTTATCAAGACATTGGCTAACGTAAGAGGTCTAGAATCCGGCGCGTCAAATGCGATGAAGAGACACCAGAGTGCAGACGATGCCTTTCGACAGGTCGCAAATGTGATGGCTACTCAACCTTGCCATTCTCAAGACGAGACTTGCAAGAAGCGAGTCTTTCAGCTTCACGCCAGAAGAGCCCCAATGGCAGCCCCGAGTCTGAAGGGCTTATACCTCGTCTCGTGACTGATCCGGCCTTCAGCGATCTTCTCGAGAAGCGGTATTTCCAATTCTTCCGGCAGCGGACGGTGGCAAGCACAAACGCGATCGTAAGCTGCCGCTTCTGGGATCGTGTCGTTTTGCAATCGTCCCATTCGGAGCCCGCCATCAAGCACGCAGTCCTCGCGTTGAGTTCTCTGCATCAACTCTCCAGCCTGCCACCAGACCACGAGACCAGCGCGCAGCACCGACAGTACGCGGAGAAGCAGCACAACAAGGCTCTGGAGGCTGCGAGAGCCCTCATCGCATCGTCACGACCTGAAGACGTCGACCGTGTGCTCATTGCATGCATTATTTTCATCATCTTCGAGAACGTCCGTGGCGAATTCCAGGCGGCTTCGATGCACATGGACAGTGGGAGGGCTATCGTGGCGCAGAATCTGCAAAGGCTGCAAAGTAGCGCGAGAAGGAAAGACTTACTCGAGATCGAGCGTGCGCTGGCACGGGTCGACCTCCCGGCCATCTGCTTCTCAGACAGCACATCGCCATATAGGTACACCATCGTAGACTTTCATAGGACCCGACCTATTCTAACACCGGATTTCTTCCAGGACATCAATGAGGCTCAGGACGCTCTCATCGACCTACTCAGATGGCTCCTGGTTATTGGAAACCACATCGACATTGTGGAAATGGATGGAGATCTCCTTACCCTTGCAAGATACCAAGCGGAGAAGATTCGATGTGGTGCAATCATCGACCTGTGGCACACATATTTCGAAGATGTTGTGAGGAAGATGGATGCGTCTCAGTCTCTCACAGTACTCAACATGAAGCTGTGGTACGCGTGTGCAAAGATCCTTGTCCAAGTCGAAGGGTTTGGCGCAGAAACACGGTATGACGCCTTCATGCACAGATGGAAAGAAATGGTACAATACGGCGAGCAGCTCGCACAAGCGCTCGCAGCTCCAGCACAGTCAACATCCTTCAGCTTCGACTTCGGATACGTGATCCCAGTCTATCTCGTCGGTACACGCTGTCGTGACCCGCTTCTACGGCGCCGAGCTATCCAGATCCTTCGTGCGTACCCACGGCAAGAAGGTGTTTGGGAGAGCACTGCAGCGGCAGCTGTTGCTGCTCAGTGGGTGGCCGCAGAGGAAGCGGGCCTCGAAGTGAGTTGTGCGGCCGACATACCCGAGCATCGACGCATACGGTTCATCAGTACACAAGTGGACGTTGACAACAAGAGCGCATCTATTCTCCTGTCTGCACGGTCACCCGAGACGCCACAGCGTGTTACAGCACATTGGTGACATTCTTGCACCTATGCAAGGCTGTACCATCCATAACTACCCGGCAATGAGCTTTGGGACTAGGGGCAGTTCGGACGCAGGTACGCTCCACTCATGTCCTGCAACGGGCTAAGTCACATACGCCTTATGTAAACGATACTCCTTAGGTGATCTTGTGCGATACGGAGCCTGACGCCGCCATATCTGCCTCATATAGTTTCACTGTTACACGTATAGAAATTTCGGAGGCACGCTCGAGGACAAGCTGTGCTGAGAGCAGGTGTACGACAGGCTAGGCACTGTTGTACCTTTTGACTAGCTGAGACGGATTTGTCATTGACTTACGCAATTCGCTCTCTTGTCTGCATCAATTTCCCTTTTGTCGAGTGGTATGACCTTCTACGTTGTTCAGCAAGTCGATTGTTCTCACACTTAAGATCGGCGAGGATCGTGTTGTTGATTTCCCAGGCTCAAAGTCATGAAATGATGACAGACAGTGTGACCACTAGATCAATACGAGATACTGTCCATTACTAGCTACCTTAGCACCTCAGTATTTACCCGCTCGCCGCTGCTTCTTCTTCCAACCGAGCTAAAAGCCAACAGCGTAAGGAATCGGTACCCCATCACTGCCGTCTGGCGTGATGATCCTGTACCCTTCGTCTATAACCGCGGTTCCGTTCTGCAGTGCATATAGCTGCTCCATGGTGCACGTGCTTGGTACACCCCAAAGGTTACAATTTACCGGCGGTAGAGGTGGAAGGACGTTTTTGATACTCCAGCTGCTCGCGGGACCTTCGGTCGTGAAGTTGTTGAAGGAGCCGGAGGTTGGCAGCTTGCCAGTCGCCACATCGGTGTCAAACATGGCACGGTTGAAGATGCGGAAGATAGTTTCCGGCTGGTACCACGCCGCTGAGAGTCTTGTCAGTAGTTGCAGTGACGATCGTTGGGGATCAACTTACAATCATGACCAGCTTCGAAAACCCGCGAGAAGGACAAGTTTCCGTGTTGACGCACCACTCCACCGTCATAGCTCGCATTCGTATGGATGTACTCATACCCAGCCGCTCTGAACTCTTCGGCGCCCGTCCAGTTCGCTTGTAGACTGATCGCCTCGCCGCCGAGCCATGGACACCGCATGTCTCTATCGCCGTAGATGAGAGCGACTTTCACGCCGCTTTCGAGAAGGTACTCGATGTCAACCATACCTGCTCGGAGAAAGACATCGCCAGCAGTACCAAGGACAGCGCCTGTGATAACGAGAGAGTCCCAAGTGAAGTTGAGCGGTGTTCCTAGCTCCTGCTGCACCCACGCCTGATTGAAGAATCCGATCGGGGTTATCGGCGGTGTCGGGTCCGGCAGTACATGTCCGAAGTCGAAGGGGTTGCGCACTGTGCCCTGGCTGGCTGCCAGGACCGCCCCACACGCTGCTGTCGCCTTTTCGCAGAGCGCGTTGACCTTGGCGTTGATGGCGAACTCCTTCGGATCGTGTGCTGCAGCAGCTTCCCGGCATTTGAGTGTTCGATCAAGACAGCCCTTCTTGGGCTCGGAGTAGAGGGCCTTGATCTCCTTGTAAGTCGTCTCGTTGATGATTTCGAGGCCGTAAGTATTGTTGTATGCCAGCTCGGGATACCATTGCATCTGATAGAGCGCGTCTAGCAACCCATTCGTGATACCAATGGTGGTAACCGGGATGACCATACCCTCGATCTCGCCGTTCGTGATCTTTTCGTTCTGTCGCGAGGTGTATGCAGCGGAAGCCACGACCGAGAGGCCACCGTAGGAGTTGCCCCAAAAGCTCACACTCTTGTCGCATGTCTTCCACTCTGGGAAGGAGCCGAACCACGCTTGCTGGAAATGCCACAGTGTCGCTGCGGCGACGTTGGTGGTGTTCGCAGTGTGTTGGTAGTTCTGCGTAGGAAAGGTACCATACTTGAAAGTGGTGTTCGCAGCAGGAAGGTCGTCGCCCCAGGATTCGATAGATTGAATGCCGGTGTCTGTTGGATCGTCACTGCCGATGAAGAGCAGGTTGTAGGTACTTTTCACGAGTTTGTCGTAGGAGAAGCCCGCGCCCACTGGCTGATCGACCTGTCCAGACAGAAAAATACAATCAGTCTATGTCTCGAAGCTAGTCAGAGCCTCTGCACTTACGTAAAGAATGTTGACCTTCGTATTCCACGAGAATGGGTTGGGTCGGGTGCTGTTGGTGTCGTCGTTGATGTAGCAAGGACCTCCATCTAGCACTGCGCCGAACATGGACGACTCCCCGGGGCCTCCAGCGAGGTATATGGTCGTCGGGGCCGTCTGCGGGCTTTGCCTTGCTTCGAAATACCAGAAAAACATGGAGATGTTGTAAGGGTCCGAAGGCTCAATGTCCTGTAGATACGAGATAGGCATGTGGACATATCCGCTGTATGCCTTGACGGTCGTGTCGCAGATATGTGTCTCCTTGTAGTCGATCGAGACACCTGGGTACTGCGGGACATCCAGAGTCGTGATGCCTTGCACAGGGGCAGGGAATTTGGCGCTCGCAAACGAACCCAGCAAAGCAATGCTGCTCGCCAAGTACCGTCGTAGCGCCATCGGAATGATTGAAAGCAGTAGAAGATATTGGTATGAGGAAAATCTGGAGATATGTAGAGAGAAATTGGAAATTGCTAAGAACATACCAGCAGCGAGCGCCTTGAGTTAAGTACACGGCCAACGCTCTCAGCCCGACTAGAGCGGTCACTGTGAGCAATTTGGAGGCGCAGAAATAGCTCTCTGGTAGGAGTCACGACATTCAGATACTGGGTAGTGCTGGTTCAAACCACGGTGATGGTACGGAACAGAATGCCGTCTCATGAGGATGTGTATCGATGGTCACGTGAATGTAGTCCGAGCGGAAGAAGTTTGGCGAGACGTCCCAATGAAGAAGCGTCAGAAAGCCAGAAAACGCAGGCAATGGCGGAGCATGCACAGTCCTCAATGCTGAGTCGGACAGGCAGGGCGGCACAGCATGTGAAGGATTAACAAGCATGCTAAGCTTGCGGTCCTTGGCAGTTGAATTTGGCAAGCTGAAAATAATTTTGGCGAGCCATCGCCAGATTCGCTGGCGGTGTCGCTCATCGGTATATGCCGAGCTCGTGGCCGGGTGAGCTGTACCCGTCGATGGAAACCAAACGATAGCTGGGCATAACACTCCGGCAGACGATCTGAACCTCAATTTCCGTTCGGCAAAACAAGAAAATGGCGCAGATTGGATGTTTCATTACCGCATCATCCCCAATCCTCGAACGAACCTCACCTCGTTAGCATTGTTCTCTAATGCTCTTCGCATCCTCATGCTATACTGCCTCTCCGCATCTTCCTTCGCCCTCTGCTCCACAGTCTGAGCCTGCGCTTCAACAGCATCATGCCAGTCTTCTTCGTCGCCTAATGGGTTGCTGTGGCCAAAGCCAAGCATCCCGAGCGCACCATCTCCTGTCCACAAAAGCAGATTCGATTGGTTGGTATCTGTGCGGCTGCTCGACGTGGTAGAAGCTGTAGCGCGAAGCGGCATGATCTTTTGCACGATATCGCCTTGTCCCGGCATCTCGGAGGCTGTGGAAGACCAGATACCATAATCGCTAGCGTCTTGTGCTGCAGCATCAAGTGGTTTGTCGTTGATGTTGAGAGTACGGACGTAGGAGAAGCCATCGTGCTCAACCCACTTCAAGTTTCCATCGCCGTCACTGAAGACTATACGGCCACCGTGGGTTGTAGCTGATAGCAGCTTTGATGCAGATGCAGTCTGACGGTTCTGGTACGTTGACCCACTGCCAAGGTTGTGGAGTTCTAAAGAACCCTTGCCTTTGTACTCTGCAGCAGCCAGGACCGTTGGTCCGGGGTGACTACGTGCTTCTGTCATAGCGGCCATTGGGACGTCCGGATTGCGGACGAGATCGAGACTTCGAGGCACGACACCATATGGAGAGAAGCACATGCTGGCAATCCTCGCTCCGCTATGAACTGTACCCCGTAGACGAGGAAAGAACCGCCTGTCGTAGTTCAGCATGGATGTGAAACGACCGGCGACCCAAATCGAGCTATCGTCGATTCCAGCACCGTCGTGGTGAAGGATAGATAGTGGCCCAGGCTCAGCGAGCGTTGCATGAGAGTATACTGAACCGCCGATAAGTTCGCCTTCTGCAGCTGTTTCTGAAGCGGTGAAAGCCGGATCCCGAGGGTCATATAGATGAACTGTATTATTCGTGCCAACGGTCACAGGAGTTGTTCCATTAGCCTCCGACAATGCAGTAATCGGGAAGGGATACTGCTTTGTGGATACAAGCTGTAATGTAGTCAAGTCGACTTCATGGAGTTGGCTCTGGACGGCGAAGTAGCCTTTCAGCGATATGCTGTCCACGGCGACACTCTCGACCGCACCTGTCTCCGTCATGACGATGCGGCTTTCCAAAGAATCGTTCTCTGCTCGTCCAGACAGTAGACCGCGTTTACTCTGGCCAAGGAGTCTCCCATTGCCACCAGATGCAGATGTAGAGCGGGATGCGATATCCCAAATTGCCACACTACCATCGTCTAAAGGCGCCACCATCTTGCTGAAGCTGTTGGTTTGGCCATCCATAAGTTTCCCGAGGCCAGTTGCCACCGGCTGCACTTCTTTGTCGGAGACATTATGCTTTGGCATCCTCAGCCAACCGAGACTGATCGGTGCATGCCTGTGGACATATTCCTCGTAGTAGTCGAATCCGTTATGAGCATAGTCTGGCTCCCAGTTCACCAATGCTCGCTGACGCTGTATTCGTGCCTGAGCTCGTGGATCAGATGACGCTCGAGGCTGGGGACTTCCACGTAGCAATGCAACATCATATGATGTTAGATCGCCACCGGGTAGTGCAGAAAAGGCATTGCGAAGCTCGGACAGCCTGGAGTCCTGGGCATTCAGTAGCTGTCGCTGACGCCGAAGAGCTTCTGCTCGGGAGTGATTGAAGCATTCGGCCTTCCAGAGGGCGTTGTCTCGCCCCAGGGTCAGATATCTATGAGAAATCGATTGCACCCGAACGATATCGGGCACGTCTAAGCAGGAGATGATGTTAAGGACGACTTCTTCAGGTAGGCGATCCATTGTTGCGCGTAACGACCACTTCAGGGAGACCGGTAGCTCGATATGAGGCAGATAAGGTCCGGGATGTCCTGCTTTAAAGGGTCATGCTTTCGACCGGCCGGGAAGCATAAGGTGGGCGTGAAGAGAGCCTCAGGTGGTCATAAGCAGTTTCGCGTTGAGGACATATCTCAAGTTCCGTGTCGTCCAGGTGAAATTCGAGTTTATAGTGAAGTACGGTACCTTGGTATTGAAAGTCAAGAGTAGTTGGAGCTGACACCTCCTCCACTCTTGCCGTCCGTGCATCGGACATGTCGCAAACGCAAACAAAGAAACAGCTGGCAACACGTGAGGATGGCGTAGCTGATGTACCGTACAATGTTCTACTCCATCCGTAACACCTTCACTACACACCGTCGACTACAATGAAGCGAACCGGCTGGCATCTGCTGCCTCTCCTACTTGGTAAGCATTGTTCAGTAACACATATCGATCGATAGCAGTCGTCTAACGTATACGCGCAGTTGCGTTCTTCCTCTTCTTAGCCGTCGGGACAGCACAGGAAGCCCAAATACAGGATGTGGGTGATCAACGACCTCTCCAGGACAAGGAACAGGTGTCACATTCAACTCGCTGGGAGAAGCCGGCGGCAGTGGGAAGACAGGACGATGATGGGGCTCAAGAGCGCGCGGACAAGGTCAGGGAGGCGACCAACATATTACGCAAGGTCAAGCCACCGACCGTGTCGAAGCTGGCACGCTATACCGGGAGACCCAAGGGCATCTTGGGGTCAGCGCTGTACTACTCCAAGGAGGCCTTCTTTTTGCTGTTCATGAACGCGCCCAAGCAGGCCAATCTCCTCACAACCTCGACCACACAATCTGCGCCGAAGTTGGGAGGGTCGCTGTCGAAAGCCGTCAAGCTGTTGAACGATGCAGCGGACCAAGACAGTGCAGACGCCATCTACTTGCTAGCAGAGATGAACTTCTATATCAACTTCTCGCACCCACAGAACTACGAGGAAGCTTTTAGAAGGTACAAGCAGCTAGCGGACCTGGATGGGAACAGCACGGCGCAATACATGCTTGGGTTCATGTACGCCACGGGCTTGAATCCAGCGGTGCCTGTGGATATGGCGAAGAGTATGCTCTATCACACTTTCGCTGCGGAGCAAGGCAACACTCGCTCGGAGATGACGCTTGCATACCGGTATCATGCTGGTATTGCTACGCCGAGGAATTGCGATGAGGCCTCGTACTGGTACAAGAGGGTGGCTGACAAGGCGATCGACTACTATCGATCCGGTCCGCCTGGGGGCCACGTTCTGGTGCGAGATGCGTATAGGCTTGTGGACGAGTCAGGAGGCGTGTATGGGGAGGGTGCAAGTGTGAGCTCGGCTGGTGTGCACGCGAAGCAGGGAGGGCCGACTAGTGATGCCTACGCCAGTATCGAGGATGTCCTGGAATACTGGTATATGCAATCATCGAAAGGCGACCTCAAGGCTACATTCGCTTTGGCGCGGTTGCACTACGATGGTTCCAGAGGCCTGAAGCGAGATTTAAAGTTGGCGAAGAAGTACTTCTTATCGCTCGCTCGACTTTACTGGACCGAGAACGGCAAGGTGATGAAGGACGTCCCGCCAAGCACTGAGAGACTCGCTACCAAAGCGGCCGGGTACCTGGGTCGTATGTTCTTGCGAGGTGAGGGCATGGAGCAAAGCTACAGCAAGGCACGCATCTGGTTCACCCGTGCTCTGAGCAACGGCGATGCTTTGTCGCAGTACAGCTTGGGTCTCATGCATCTACAAGGACTCGGTGTGCCTCAAGACACTGCCAAGGCTGCCGACTATCTTGCGGCGGCAGCAGATCAGGACCTGGCTGTTGCGCAGACGAATCTCGGCATCCTGTTTCTCGATCAGGGCGACACTCGTACAGCCACGCAGTACTTTGAGCATGCGGCACGCAACAGCCATATCGAAGCTTACTACTACCTCGCGGAGATGAACAACAAAGCCATCGGTCGCGATCGATCCTGCACCATTGCAGCCTTGTACTACAAGATCGTCTCGGAGAAGGCAGAGGCCATCTGGGGCTCGCTGAACGAAGCTAATGAGGCTTTCGAAGAAGGTGACAACCAGAAAGCTATTCTTCGCTACCTTATGGCCGCAGAGCAAGGCTCCGAAAACGCTCAGGCCAACGTCGCATGGCTCCTCGACCACTCCAAGCCCCGCTGGTCACCCATAGCCTGGCTGTTGTCCTTCCAGCAAAGCGCTAGAGGCATGATCGGCGATGCTGCACTTGCCTTGCTCTACTGGACGCGCTCAGCGAAGCAAAGTAACATTGATAGCATGGTCAAGATGGGCGACTACTACCTCACCGGCCTCGGTACAGCCATCTCGCCCGAAAATGCAGCGGCCTGCTACCAAGCCGCAGCGGAAAGTCTGCAGTCCGCACAAGCGATGTGGAACCTTGGCTGGATGCACGAGAACGGCGTCGGTATTGCGCAGGACTTTCATCTCGCCAAACGCTTCTACGATCAAGCGCTCGAAACGAACAAGGAAGCTTATCTACCTGTTCAGCTCAGCCTTTGGAAACTCCGCTGGCGCAGCTGGTGGAACGGAATCACCCACGGTGGCATCAAAGGTATCGACGAAGACGAGCCCGAGAAGCGACGAAGGAGTCTCGCGGAGTGGTTGCGGGATTTCCTTGAAGCGGACGCGGCGTACTACCAGCAGGAGTACGCCGAGGCGGACGATTGGGATGCCACGCCTATGCCTGGTGGTGATGACTACTGGGATGATGACATTGATGATGGAATCATTGATGCGCTGTTGATCGGTGGGTTGGTAGCGGCGCTGGCGTTGTTGGTATATTATCGGCAGCAGCAGCAGAGGGCGGCGGAGCAGAGGAGGCGGCAGGGGGTGGAAGGGGAGCAGGGGGTGGAAGGTCAGGCCCAGGTGCAAGGTCAAGAGCAGCAGCAGCAGCAGCAGCAGCAGCCTCCTCCACATGGCCAGCAGGGGGATGGTGGGTTCTTCCCTCAGGAAGGAGATCCGAATTTCAATGCTTGGGTGGCGGGTGGAGTTGGGCATTAGCGATTGTATTGAATAGGCAATTGTACAAACATTCTTGATCTGCTCGACGTCAAGTACATGGACTTCTTTCTCAGCCTAACGCGGCCGTGTATGATGGTGAGCATCTCACAATGCTCAAGCCACTAGTGACGTCTGGAAGGGTCCACGTGAAACTACATCGAAACACGAAGTTGGGGAGCTCGTATTAGCACTCCTTGACTTTTCTGTAACACCAAACACAACTTCGAAGTCTTCCAATCTTCGTAAGAAAGCTGTTTTGTACTCAAAGTCAACGACCAGCACAACCACCCACCATGGCCGACGCCATCAAAGGAACGGTCAACAGCATGTTATCCGCCCTCAACTTGGGTGGTAAGAAAGAATCAGAAGATGCAGCACCTCCACCATCGGACGAAGAGTACAACGAGTTGAAGAAGAAGTTCGACGATGCTGGTCAAGGACAAGTCTTCGATTTCTACGACCAGCTTCAACCCAACGAGAAAGGTGCCCTATACCAACAACTCAAGCCAATCGATCCCGAACACATCAACAAGCTTGCCGACACCGCCTTAAACCCACCAAAAGCAGACAGCGAGGAGGAGAAGCCTAAGCTCGAGCAACTACCAGACTCGGCAACGACTTCGACAATCGACAGCAAGGAGGACGCATTGAACAAATGGTACGAGGAGGGCTTGAAGTTGATCTCAGAGAACAAGGTCGGCGTAGTACTCATGGCTGGTGGTCAAGGCACGAGACTGGGCAGCTCAGCACCAAAAGGCTGTTACGACATCGGACTACCCAGTAATAAGTCCCTCTTCCGCCTGCAAGCAGAGAGGATATTACGGCTCCAGCATCTTGCCAAGCGACACCACGAGAAAGAGGATGTGGTTGTGCCGTGGTACATCATGACTTCCGGCCCGACACGGAAGCCGACTGAGCAGTTCTTCGAGGAGAATAAGTACTTTGGTCTCAATCGGAACAATGTCAAGTTCTTCGAGCAGGGTACTCTGCCGTGCATTGATATGAATGGGAAGATACTGCTTGATAGCAAGGACAAGGTTGCTGTGGCACCAGATGGGAATGGTGGGCTCTACCAGGCGTTGATCGGAGGTGGGATAGTGCAGGATATGGAGAAGCGAGGCATCAAGCACATCCACGCTTACTGCGTCGACAACTGCCTCGTGCGTGTGGCAGATCCTACCTTCATCGGCTTCGCAGCGGAGAAGGACGTCGATATCGCGACCAAAGTGGTTCGAAAGAGGAACGCGAAGGAGTCCGTCGGCTTGATCTTGCAGAAGAACGGCAAGCCAGACGTCGTCGAGTACTCCGAGATCGACTCCAAAACCGCAGAAGCCAAAGACCCGAAGGACTCGAGTCTGCTCAAGTTCCGCGCCGCCAACATCGTCAACCACTACTACTCCTACCGCTTCCTGGAATCGATACCGAACTGGGCGCACAGACTACCGCATCACGTGGCGAAGAAGAAGATCCCGTACGTGGACAGCGAGGGCAAACAGATCAAGCCGGAGAAGCCGAATGGTATCAAGCTGGAGCAATTCGTCTTCGATTGCTTTCCGTTCTTGTCTATGGATAAGTTTGCATGCATGGAGGTGAAGCGGGAAGATGAGTTCTCGCCGCTGAAGAACGCGAAGGGGACGGGTGAAGACGATCCTGATACTTCGAGACGGGATATTCTGCAGCAAGGTCGCAGGTTCTTGGAGGGTGTGGGAGCAACTGTGACGAGCGAGGAGCAGAGCGATTCGGGCGTGGAGGTGAGTCCGTTGATCAGCTATGGTGGTGAAGGGTTGGAGTTCTTGACGGGGAGGGAGATTCGGGCGCCGGCTGTTATCGAGAAGGAGGACTAGGCCATAGAGGCAGACGGGATGACTCTCGACGGATAAGATGTGGACGATAAATTAAGATGTCGGTGTCTGATGCCAATCCTTCGAGAGCAACCGTGATGGTGTAGGTCCTTTCTCCACCTGGTGCTCGATGTCGTTCTTCCTGCGGATTCTCAACATTGCTACAAGACCTCTAAGCGTTCCTTCATATCATGCTCGCGCCTCGGCAAGCCCACGTATACACCGTTATAAGGTATGGTAATGATCATGTGCCTCGACATTCACCCAGCTGGTCATCCACCGGCATAATATATGCCGGTGCCGCCGGAAGCAAACCTAAAATGGCGCTTCCACCAAGCTTCCAGTCTTTGCACAAACCTTTTCAGCTAGATACACTCACATCACTTCTTGTCTTTCCCTACATTGCTTTGCTGTCGTTGGTCGAGGGCAGTAGTCGAGAGGTGCGGAGCTGAGCTGAAGAAGAGCTGAGGGAAGCGGACATCGAAAGAAGCAGAAGGTGCGTCTCCAAGTCTTCGCAGCGTGTCGCTCGATAAGGACACTGCGCACGCGCGAACATTCACCCAGCGTGTGATCATGCGCTGACTCGATTTCGTCAACAGGAAGAAGTAACATCGCCTAGAAAGGTACCAAACACCCGCCACGAGCATCCGAGTTTCCTGCAAAGCGCAGCGCTTCGAAGACCTCGACCAATCCCCCCACTATCGACGCTCAAAACTTACATCTCGAAAGGTTCAAGATGGCTGATACTGGTGTGCCACAATCACCCGAGGAAGGAGGCAAGATGTCCTCGCTTTCTCGTCGCGCCTGCTACAAGTGCGGCAACGTCGGGCACTACGCCGAGGTCTGCTCCAGCAGTGAGCGTCTGTGCTACAACTGCAAGCAGCCAGGTGCGTAGCGCTTTGCTGATGCGGGTAGTTGCATGACACTGACCGCTACTTCAGGCCACGAGAGCAACAACTGCCCTCACCCACGCACCACCGAGAGTATGTGAACCGACTACCACGAACGCGAAGAAGATGCTGACACCAGATCCAGCGAAGCAGTGCTACCACTGCCAAGGACTTGGACATGTGCAGGCTGATTGCCCGACTCTGCGTTTGAGCGGAGGATCGTCGGGTGGCGGGCGCTGCTACTCGTGCGGACAGATGGGACATCTTGCTGTATATTCACCATGATTCTAGCGACTCGACACTTGCTGACAGACTTAGCGCAACTGCCCAGCACCAGGCACGGCACCGGCTGGACGCGGAGCAGGTGGACCACCAAGAGGAGGGTTTGGCGGCGGCGGCGGGTTCCGTGGAGGCTTTGCGGGTAACAACCGCGCTGCCACATGCTATAAGTGCGGCGGACCAAACCACTTTGCGCGCGACTGCCAGGCTCAGGCCATGAAGTGCTATGCTTGCGGCAAGCTCGGACACATCAGCAGGGACTGCACGGCGCCGAACGGAGGGCCATTGAACCAGGCTGGCAAGACGTGCTACCGTTGCGGTGAGACTGGTCACATCAGCCGAGATTGCCCACAGACCCAGGCCGATGGTGCTGTGAACGGAGAGGCAGCGACGGGCCCAACGGACGGCGTATCACCAGAAGCAGCGGCCAACGCTGCACCGGTCGCGCAGCCCGCGATTGCGGCTTAAACCACCGCCACACCCGAGAGGCGCTCTATCTGGCCACAGAGCTGCCACGGTCTCGAAGACTCGGCCTCTGAACATCTCAGTTCGGATCTCCCAGCATTTGCATTTCATCCTTGATCCAGCGTTCCGATGACCCTCACGACCACAACGACGAAAAGTTAACATTTCTTGACAACCCTTATCACGACCGACCAGCAAATACCTGGACCTTTGGTGGAGACGAAGCACAACCCTTGGCGCACTTGACGAAGACTCCTGTGGATGATCCTATGTCTTCTGCGCAGCAGGTGCGTCAAGTGAGGGAGAGGTAGCGAAGGTGACAAGATGGTGGTGGAGGCGGGAGGAAGGAGAGCGGACGTTGTGTCGAGGAGGAGGAGAACATGTTCACTTCACATTCGCCTTGCTCTACGATGTCATGCGGTATTGGCATTCGAGCGAGGCTGTTGAGGAGGGAAAGCACGATAGGTTGGGCGCACCATGCAGTTGGTGTACCTGGAGTCTGCAAATCTCATAAGTTTACCCTTGACCCTTGCGTCCACTGTATTGGTTCACTCGTCCGCGCATCACGTTTACGCTAGTACAACTGACCGTGGCCAGAGAGCTTCACTACATACAGCTCGTCTTATCGCAAGTGGTGAGATGGCGATGTCGGTATGAGCACGTGACCACGATCGGATACCCGAGGGTCTGTACAGCTCTCCATCTTCCAGTCGCATGTCGTGGCTACTGATAAGAACAAGTACCAGTATCATACCCATGACGCAACCGGAGATCTTGTGGTCCTGTCGCGTTGTTGTTCCGCTGATAGCTGTGCCAAGCTTGAGGTTCGACTGAGCTGGTAGAGATGGCAAGAACGACATGAGCTCCTTCCTCACGCCGACGCGATGGCTGCCTCGCCCACCGCTTCTTCGTTCTCGACTCTGCTTTCCTTCTCTCATCTGCAACGCTCTCAATGCACTACACCTCACTCATATTCGCAACTGTATCATCCATCCGAGCTCTCTTCCGCTCCATTGCACTGTCCTTATCATCTCGTGTACTCGAGTCCACATACGCAGCATCCAACATGCCTGCATCCGTCGCCAGCGATGATGATGGAGAGGTGAGAGAGGCCGCTTCAACAGCGCCGTAACTCATGCTCAAAGTCCTCCCAGGTCGAGAACACCTTCGTTGACGTTGACCAGCTGCAAGAACATGGTGAGCGAAGCAGTCTCTTGTGTGGTTGAAGGTCACTGACGCCACTTCGAGGCATTTCCCAAGCAGATATCCTCAAGCTCAAAGGCAACTCACTTCATACAGTCGGAGTATGTGCAGCTCTTATTGGGGATATCCAGACCTCACTGACTCGAGATAGTCCGTGCAAGCAGCAACATCCAAGCAATTGCTCAAGATCCGCGGTTTCTCTGAAATCAAGGTCGACAAGATCAAGGACGCAGTCAAGAAATGTCTTGTATGTATACCCTCACACTCCACTTCGCCATCACCGCTGATGCTGCTCAGCCGAACAAGGGCTCGTGGACCTGTGCCACTGAGATTCTGGAGAAGCGGAAGGCTTGCTTTCGTCTGTCGACTGGCAGCAAGTCGTGGGACGCCATTCTCAACGGCGGGTTCCAGTCCATGAGCATCAACGAGGTCTTTGGCGAGTTTCGATGTGGCAAGACACAGCTCGCTCACACGTTGTGTGTCGTGGCTCAGCTGCCTAAGGAGCAAGGAGGTGGCGAGGGCAAGGTTGCGTACCTTGGTACGCTCTCCGAATTCGTACACACTGCCGTATCAACAGCTGACGCTCTCGCAGATGCAGAAGGCACTTTCCGTCCGGAACGTATCCAGCAAATCGCCGAGAGGTTCGGACTCGATCCCGACAAGACGGTTGAGAACATCACATACGTCCGCGCCGTCAACAGTGAGCTCCAGGACGAGCACGTCAGTGAGCTCAACGAGAACTTCGCGTCGGGAGGCTACCGCCTGCTCGTCGTCGACAGCATCTGTGCCCTGTTTCGTGTCGACTTCTGCGGCCGCGGTGAGCTTGCTGACAGGCAGAACAAGCTGGGCACGCACCTTCGGAAGCTCTGCCATATGGCTGAAGAGTTCAACCTCGTCGTCTTCATGACAAATCAAGTTCAGTCTGATCCCGGAGCCAGCGCGCTCTTTGCTGGTGCGGATGGCAGGAAGCCCATCGGTGGGCACGTCCTCGCTCATGCATCGACCACTCGTATTCTGTTGCGCAAAGGCAGAGGTGAGGAGCGTGTGGCCAAGATCCAGGACTCGCCAGGTAAGTCGACACCTTCCTCCCGATTGTGGGATGTATGCTAATCACTTCTTCCCCAGACTGCCCAGAAAAGGAGGCAACCTACATCATCACCAATGGTGGCATCAACGACCCCGACAAGGCATGAAAAGAGTGCTGTGACGCTTGACGAATGACGACGAAGGGTGGTGGCTGAAGTGTGTTTGCATTCTCGCGATTTAGCTTTGGTGTTGCTGGAGCTCCTGCATGTACTTGCAATCTAGACTGGGGAGGACCTGGCTGTTGTTACGACATATCGAGATGAGCTGCTGCTGTATCTAGTCGAGGTGGATAGAGATGAGACATAGCTGACGGAATGTATGTATATGATACCTTTCGACACTGTCAACCACAAATCTCACTCATCACTGCTCCTACACACATCGTGCTTGATGCTTGCACCACCGCGCGCTCAAGGGACGAGTCAGTCCGCATCAGCATTGCTCACCCGCACGGTGAATACCTGATACCGAACGAACCCGCGGTCACCCCTGCCGACGAGCCCTTAAGAGCTACCGACATCATGTACGCATGGGAGTATGGAAGGACTACGAGTGAGTGAGTAGTCCCACTGACTAGGCCAAGATTACCCCCAGCAACTATCATCCGATCTCCCGAAGGATTTGCTTCCAGGTTTCACGGTCAACATCCGAGCGACCGCTTTCGGAACACTTCAGCTGCAGATCTTTCTCTGATACTGACCTACCTGGTGACATCCCGGGCACTCTGGCATGGCAGTTCATGAGTCTAGGAGCTTTCTCTCGAGCTCCTCACCGCACACGTCCATGGTTAGTGGAGCGGGAAATTTGGCGATAGTCGTCAGGCCAAGGAGAGTGCTTTGGACAAACAGTAGATCCTTCTTCCTTGTCGTCGGGCCCGGCATCCGAAATGCCTCATCCAGCCTGATAGATGAAGATCTTATTATGTCAATCGCCATGGTCGTTGTCTCCGAGTGCGCAGTCCTGGGTTGACCTTCTGGGGCCTCAAGGCTAATGGCTGGATGAGCTCGCAGCAACTCGTAGGTCTACACAAGGTGTACGATAAATCGACTTGTAGTGACAAGTACCGCATAGATACCGAATTGAGTCCGAGTCATGACATGAAGATCAGCGTTGCGTTATTTCGCACTGGCGCGTGAAACTTCACACTGTCGGCATGACTGTGTTGCTTCGGTACATGATCCGGTCTCCGAGGCGCTGTCGTCGCAGGTGGCAAGGCGTGAGGTAGCGGTATACGGGATGTCCACCGCCGCCGTACCTTTCGGATGTCAACGTGAAACCAACAAGCTGAAGTCGGACGTCCAGCAGACCCTGCATCACTCGTGATGGTAGATCTTGCCTCATTGCGTGCACTTCGCCGCTTTTTCAACGTCATAGTTGAAACCTGCGTCAACAACACCACTCACATCCCTGCCTCGAGCATTTTGGTATATCCGCTCTCGACGCTAACTGGTACCGTGCGCTACAACCTCCTCCCACGAACATCAACGACTGGCTTGTGCGACCACATTTTCATGCGGCATCCGATAGCTGAGCAAAGGCGCTAGTGAATATACTCGAGTTTGGCAGCGACTGTCCTCACTCCCACCTACACCAACATCGTCCTCCTTCACGTCACGAGCCATATCCGCCTGATAATCCCAGTAGAGACTCGGCAGATTAACCGGAACTCACGACTCCACGAACATCCCACATCGTAATACTTCCCGGTCATGTCCTCAGAAACCACAGCACTCTCCTCCCTCGGCGAAGCGCAATACTACCCATCTCAACCATCCAACCCCTCCCCAGCACCCTCCGAGGACTCCACCACGGCGAGCGAGGATGACACAGCGCGTCCGACCAGCAGCAGATTATCTCGGCCCAAGATGAGCAGCCGGAAGAGCAGCGGCAGCATGATCGTGTCGCGTGAGAACTCGAATGGCGTGGTTGGTGAAGAGTACGACGCAGGCGATGTACGGTCGATGTCGCCGCGACGGAATGGTGCAGAGGTCGATAAGCTGGGCGAGGACGCAAGATCCGAGTTGATCGAGCAAGCGAAGACGTTGCAGGCGAGTCTGCAGGCGATTGTGGATCGGGTGGAGAGTGTGAAGAGTGAGCATGAGAAGTTGGAGGGTGGGAATAAGTTTTTGCAGTCGTGAGTGCTGAAACATTGGAATGAATCCCTTACACTTGGCTAACTCAGATGTGTAGGTACATTGGCGAGCTCATGCAGACGTCGAAGATAACGTCGACGGGAACGAAGAAGGGCAAGGGTCGGAGTGGGAAGTGAGGCATCAATCGTGTGGTTTCTGTAGCATAGCGTGGTCGTGTTCATGAGGCGTCGGGTTGGGCGTCAAGCGGTGATAGCATTTCGGCGGGCATTGTTGGGAGCGATTGTGAACGATATCATGGTGGTAATGGAGCAGTCGTTGTTGCTACTGGCGTAGCGAGTCTTTGATATGTGCTATAGCACAATCAAGTAAGGCTTAATATCGAATTCAGCAACCTGGTGTTACACGCGTGATGTTTATGTCTATGAACGGCCTCGCAATCAACTGACGAGATTACAGGCCGAGTTGGAGGAGACACACTCTGTATACAGGATCAATCTAAGTTATACTGATCGCTCAAAAGCCGTCACTTTTAAGATGCTTCCGCAGAGCGGTACCCTAGGTCATGAGTCGTCATTTAGGTAAGCTGGTATATCTACTCTAGTATCTGTGTTTGATGATGCCTCGAGCAGAACCGCGCTATCGCTCATCTGCGATGAACTCAGCATCCAGCTGCGGACAGCGACGAAGTTGGTTTGTTGCTAACTTCACGCCCCTAGAGATCGTTCGACTCCACGGCCTTCTCCGGCGGCGTCTCGAGCCCCTTCTTCTCCCTCTTCTCCTCCTCCGCCTCCGCAGTCTCAGCCAAAGTAGCTCTACCGTGAGTCAGCGGCTTGCCCTGGCCAGTAACGTCCTTATAGATAGCCTTGATGGTCCTAAGACTCGTGTGTCTGCCCTCCCACAGCGGGTACAGGCCAACACAGAAAGACGAGCAGAAGAGCCAGAGAATGCCGACGGCGATCCAGCCGGTGAAGAACTTTTTGCTGAAGATGTAGCCGGTGCCGTACATGGGCATCGGCCACAGGATGAGGAGAGCAAATGTTAGGAAGACGGTCAGTGATCGAGCGATCTTTGAGGCGCGGCGGAGCTTTGCTTGTTCGGCTGCGTCGTCTTCCTCAGTGCGAATGTTGGCCCCTGGGACGAGTTCGAGATCGACGTGGGCGGCATCGGCCAAGTCGTGGTCGTCTGCGCGACGGATAGCTCTCATACTGAGCCAATCATACTTGGGTGAGCGGATGGCGAACGATAGTACTGGGATGAAGATCATAGGTGCGAGCAGGGAGACCACATTTCCTGCCAGCATAGGGTTGCTGGTACGAAGTCAGCATGCCTGTCTATCGCAACAGGCTGCACTTTAACTTACTTTGCGCCTGTACTGATCACGGAGAGGTCGCCACCTTCTTGCTTTGCTGTAACCAGCCAAGCAATCAAGGAGCAGGCCAGAGCGAGCGGCGGGCTGAACGTTGCCGCCGCCCAAGACTGCCGGTCCCAGATGAGTGTCAAAGAGGCCGGTAGTACGGCGCCACTGATGATTACACCCATCATGAGATACAGATACCCCATACTAATTCCTGCATAGTACAGTCCGGTAGAGAAAGCCGCCATGACAGTCGCATAAGTCACGCAAGAAGCATGAGACATGTAGATCAGCTTCTTACCACTCGCGGTCGGGTTAATGTATGTCTGGTAAATGTCGTATGTCCAGATAGATGAAACTGCGATCAGCTCGGCCGACATTGCAGAGGTGACGGCCATGAAGATAAGGAGTAGAGTCGCCACAGCTCCTCCCTTCCCTAACAAGGCTACTGCCGCGTCGGGCAGTACAAGGCCGGCACTGACATCGGCGGGATCCATGCGTTTGGGGTAGCTGGGGAATACAGGGTTGTCCTCGAGTGCCAGAGCTGAAAGGCCCATGGTCGTGGCAGCGAGCCATGGGATAGCGAACCAGGAAAGTCCTCCCGCAATGTAGCCGGGTAGAGCGTGGACTGGGCTCGCTGCGATTGCTTTGTTGTAATATCCGTTGTCCTACGAATAGAACAGTCAGCCGTGTTTCGCAGAAGTGTAACCATCCATGACTTACCATAAAGACAGTGCCAAAGTTCCCAACGAGGTTAATGACAAAGAAGATCGCGCCTTCTTGAGACCGCATCGTCAGGTAGGAGCCTCCTGCATTGCCTTCCACCGGATGTCGCTCAGCTGCAGCCACGAGTTTGTCGTAGACAGCACCTGGACTGCCGAGTTCGCTGCTCGTGGCGTAGGCTGTGAAGGCGAACAAGAACAAAATGATGAGGATCATCACCGTGTGGACGTAGTCTGTGAGGAATGTGGCTTTGATACCGCCGAACATAGTGTAGAGTACGACTCCAATTGGGAGAAGGAAGCAAGCTGCAGCTGTTGGCACTCCGCAAAGCGATGTAACGACGGCTGAACCACCAGTCAATAGCATTGCTGTTACCAGAATATTGGTCATCAGGCCGAAGGTGATGTATACGGCATGTGTGATCGGTCCATAGCGTGCTCTGATGACTTCCAGAAACGTATGAGCGTTGGGCGCCTTTCGCTTGAGCTCGATAGCTATTGAAGCGAACAGAATGACTTGGACTGTGGCACCGGAAGCGTACCAGAAAGGTCCACTGACGCCGTAACGGTAGGCCACGCTAGACGACTGGAGAAGTGTCGCAGCCCATGTCCAGGAGCTAACGACGGCGGATGAGACGAGGCCAGATTTGACCGTACGACCGGCGGTGCTGAAGACTTCCGACGTTTGGAGTTCATTGTTGTATCTCCTCAGCACGAAGGTCGTCAACATCATACCGAAGGCGAACAAAAACCCCAGCCTAAGCGTACAAGAACAAAAGAGTTAGCAGTGTCTCATCACAACATATTTCAAGTGACTTACCCGACAACGATGCCATAGCCTGTGGCTTTGCTCAATGGCGGCTCAGTCGACATCGTAGTTGTTCGTTCTCAAGTTATCTTGCGGAACGATGAGGACAGCCGCGATGGAGTACATATTGAAGCCCATATCGCTACACCCCACGGCCTGAGCATGGCCTGATCAGATATTGCTCTATCTCTGGCGGTTCTCGTTTTGTGGGTCGTTCGAGATAAGGATTTGGGTGGATCCGCATGCAAAGAGCTGGGGTGGACGGCGCGGCGCGATAAGGCTCTTGATGGAGAAGCACATCGTGCGCAATGGCACGTTTTGTCAACTAATGAGCGATAAAGGACTGCCCAAAGTGTGTTCAAGAAGATCTAGATCGAAAATAGCCAAATCTAAACAGAACACGGTGTGAATGCCAAGCATCGAGTCTGCGCATATCACACAAAAGAGCACTGTAGCCTTCCTTACCGGAGATTTTGTCTTCGGAGCAAGGGGCCCATCGAAGGACGAAAAGTTTGATCTTCACAATGTTGGTATGCATGCGATTCTCCATAGGCCGTGATAGTGGTTTGGCGAGTCGCCTGAGTCTCGAAGGGGAGCTGTCCCTCAAGTCAAAGGGCTGCGCACGTACGAGACCAGCTTCGCTGTCCAGTTTCCATGAGCAGCGATGATGACAGTGTGGTTTTGATGACTGGGATGAAAGTAGCGTGACTTGTTGCATCGACGCCCATACTGGAGTACCTCGACGAGTATGGAGGATGGACAGGTGTTCGTCGCTGGTGGATGCCTTGATTGGGGGCGCCTCGGCATTCATTTGAGGATGGAAGATGGAATGTATCATCGCCAAAAGAAGTGTTGAGAACCTGGAACCTGGAACGTGTGGTCAGAGACCACCTGCCTTCTCTCGCCCGAATAACCTGACTTGATGTGCACGAGGAAGCTCAGATATCCCATTATCTGTTTCTCGTAGGTAAACGAGCGTCACGAGTGAGTCGTACCTTGGATACGAAGATGTATAAGATGGCTTTTGCACCTCAAAATAGTGCCGCGACTAGATTGAGCAACGGTCACATTCTCAAAGAGGAGATTCGAGTTGGATTAGTGAACATCAACCGAGCCGGCCGACAGCACGTAAGTTGGACGACTATCCACCTGTACTGTCATCAGCCCACATTACAAAGCACAAAGCGAGGTTGAGAACACTTACATCAAAACGAGGGCTCCATTGGATCCTTTTGCTGCGTACTCGCCACCCTGGATCTGGCCTTGACTTCATACCACGCAGCAGCTACAAGGAAGACTGATCTGGCCGATCGCTGCAATATGAGCTGTTAGCTGCTTGGCTATCACAGAATCTGTTGAGAAAGATATCCGGGAACCGGAGCTTCCACATTAACCTCTGAACTCCTAAAGGGGTCGACGGTGATCACTATACGCACTCCTCAACATGGCTGCAGCAACTGCTCAGAGGCGGCAAAATATGGCCACCATGGAGCAACCAGGACCTCGAAGGAAGCGTGCCCGGGCCCCAAGCACCTCTCCGGATGCAGATGACAGGAAGCGAGGTCGTCCAAGGGTGGACAAGCAAGATGAGTCTGCTGCCGACGTATGTCCTTTGTCCTGTTGCCCATGCATTGCTATCGATGCGCGTTGAAGCCTTGCAGCAAGCTCGACAGTCCGTAGCCAAGCCGAATGAGTGCGCGGCTGACAAGTTTGCAGCGTAGGCGTACTCAAATCAGAATGGCTCAAAGGGCCTACAGGCAGCGTAAGGAGAGCACGCTAGAAGAACTTCGCAAGCGTGTATCGGAGCTTACCAAGACGATTGAAGTCATGAACAACACTTTCAATACCTGTTCAGACCGGTTGTTCGCTTCCAACTTGACCCAAGAACAGATGTTGGACGTGAACGAGGTCTCGACTCACTTCGAGAAATTGGTAGCCGACGCTCGCAATCCTAGCGAGAATGGTACGTCAAGTTTTCGCAAAGTCGATCAACTCCACTGACAACATTCAAGTGGACTCTTCCGAGGGTGATGAGCCCGCAAACGCTAATGCAACTCGTCAATCAAGTGTTGTGAGCAAGAACGTGCCGCGGCCAAAAAACGTTCCATCTTGGTTGGATGAGTCCGCGCTCGCTGGGACGAGCAAGTCAACCTCAGCTGGCTCCGAGCACGTTGGGATGGGCTACGTTATGTATATGCCCGAGAACGACGACACGCTCGGTCCTGGAGATCTGGCGGAGCCTAATATCATCCCTCACGGGACACAAGACATTCTCTCCCTGCAGCTGCCCGACGCACTCGAGCAAGACCAAGACGACTTGTTCAATTTCTTGGATCCAGGAGCCCATACCTTTCAGATCCCGCAGAACAACCCGCGTCCGCCAATGACATATAGCTTCCAGGAGAGTACCTTCGCACGCCGTCTGCATCGCGCATGCGCGGAAGCTGCATATCAGCTACTCCTCGACCCGAGAAGACGGCCATCGGAATATCAAAGAATATTTCGACTGTCGCTGTTAGGACGAGATCGTCAGAAGATCACCACACAGCTTAAGGCCATCCTCGCCCGCGGCCCACATGAAGACCTGGACTTCTGGGAGGCATCATCTGTACACGTTGGAGGTGCAGGCACACACTACCCGAGACGGGATCCTTACGGCAACCTCCTGCCAAAGAAGAAGACGTTCAATGTCGGAAAGATTGGGCCACAGACTCTTGCAACACTCGAGAGATCTGGGAAAGCTACCATGACTATGGACATGATTGTAGAACTGGCCGGCTTCGAGGGCGAGTGGTTCGATCCGTACGACGTGCAAGGATATTTGGAAGAAAAAGGCATCTTCATCGATCCCGCATCGTCGTTTGCGGAGGCGCAGATTGTGGAGTGGCCGAAACCGTTGAGCGATGCATCTACAGGATCATCGGAATCCCCTGTGGCAACACCATCGGCGCAATTTGCGGTGCCTGGGAAGTCTACGCCCTTGACGACATCTCAGGTTAATATCATGATCAATGAAGATGTTGACTTTAGCAAGTGGGACGATTCGAGGAATCTCGAGTTGACCAATGTCGGGTACTCGGATGCGGAGTATGGTTCGTGGATGAACTTTTTGCAGCCCGGAGAATCGACTAGGCATTATAATGAGAACCAAGCTGCGTGGGAAGACTTTAATCCGGACGCTATCCGGGCTCTGTCGGCGGCGAGCAGCCATACAGCGTCGCCGCAGCCGACACGCAAGAGTGTGCTGATTGATGTGTCGAAGCTTGTGAAAGGTATGAGCTGTCCAACATGAAAATTTGAAACACTTGCTAACGAATTTTGTAGTCATGATGGTGTCTGCAGTATGCTTAGGACGTACACCTGGCTTCAGGAGGCGGGATGTGGATAGAGCGCTTGCGATCTCTTCGTTTGATGCTTTCTAGGCAGTTACGGAACAGAATTGCTCCAACCCATGCCTGACACACTGCAACAGTTGCTCGTTAAGGTAGAAGGGTCTTGCCACCCATGCCACCGATGTGTGTGAATGTCCCAGAAACCACCTTCCTCCTTGACTCGAAGACATGAAATCAGCATATCAGGGTGCTCTTGACAAGCCCAAGGCTCCATCCCAATCGACCCCAGTAATCTCCGCCGCAAGGTCCACCAACCGCTTGCCGTCCTTGTAGTACCCGCTAACGTCGTTCTTCATTGAAGAGGCGTGCAGACTACTCCTTCCACCATCTCATCCCCCTTCGCAATGCATGCCTCCCTCTTCTCGTCAGTCCACCAGCTTGGCAATACAGTTCCCTTCTTCTCTGGCTCTTCCAGATAGCGTCTCAAGCCTATCATCGGGTCGCCGCTGTCGCCGCGTTTAAGCCTGTCTTGAATGGACGGGAACTTGTGCTCCAGTGTAACGACCAAATGGTAGCTGTCGATCAGGAGCTTGAACACGTCCTCTTCGGGGTGATCATGGTGCCAGACAGCAATGCCCACACCGAGCGATGACCCTCTCGATGTTTTACTGGTTTCTGAACTAGCGGAATCGTTGGGACCTGAGGAATTGTGCACGGGATTGTGCACTCTCGTGTTGCCCGACTTCTCCACACTCTTCATCACATCCGTCTCCACATCCGTCTCCACATCCGTCCTCAAAATCAGCTCTGCCAGCATCCTTGAACGCTTCGGCATGGCGTTGTCGCCGTAGCGCTTCACGATCTCGGGAACCTTCACAGCGTACCACATCTTGCTGCGCGATTTCGGGTCGAGCGCGTACGCGATACACTCCTCCAGCGTCTCGTCGCTCCACCACTTCGGCAGTAGGCCACTCGTTTTTTCTGCCATCATAAGGAAGACCCGGAAGCCAGTGGTCGGATTGTTGCAGCCGAGATGCGCGTCGTCGTGGTTGTGGGTGAGGGCGACCACTTCTCCGATACGCAGGCGGTAGGTGTCGATAAGGAGGTCGTACACTTCCGTCTCCGGGCGGCTGTTGTGCCAGGTCATGACGCTGCGGCCGAGTGGAGAGTTCCAGTCTTCTGTCTTGAATCCAGAGATCAGAATGGCGGTCGTCGATGCAACAGACTTGGAGGCAGGTCCTCCGGTCGAGCCAGCTGTGCCAGCGTTGCGAGCTTTGTAAGCCACCTTATGATGCTTCCAGTCCGCTTTCTGGCAGTTCTTAGAACAGTAGTCTGCTGCATGGCAGGCGGCGCATTTGAAGAGTGGCTTGCCTTCGAGCGTCTTTTGTTTCGAGCAGATGGCACACCCTGACGAAGGATCTGGTGAGGCTACCGCGTCCGCCATGGTGGTGCGGATGGAGTCCGCCATGGTTGCGAGGATGGAGATGGTGTCTTCTCAGATGATCGGCCTTCAATATTAAGGAATTTGAGAAGTTTTGTGCGAAGGTGACAAAGTTATGAGTCGCGCGGGCGGACCGATATGTCCGTGCGCTGGCATGTGAACATGGCAGAACTTCACATCGAGCTCCCCCACTCCACTCCATCAACTGTCGTCGTCCTGACGGGCTTTTGCAGTGCTCCCTGAATTTGTGCAGGCCTGCTCCGCTCCTCTTCAGGACGTCTGTACGTCCACATGTGGAGCTCGAGGCTTGCACGGTCTTTGCAAAGTGCCTCACCTATAGACCATACACTGCACTGCGCCCATTCGTGATGGTTTCATGAACAGACTCATCATCCCGACGGGTCCATGTAGATCTACACTCGCTTCGCCGCACTCTTCTCCTCCCGCCTCAAGATGTATTGCTCCAAGTCCATACCCTTCTCGCTCGCTCGCTCTTTGTATTGTGCAAGCTTCGCCGGCGGAATGTTCTCCCACATAACCTTCGGCTTCAATTCCTCGCCATTCGCCACCGCATCTGTGTACTCTGGAAACGTCATATCCTGCTTCGTGTCATCCTCAACCTTCAAAGGTTCAGCAAGCTGGATGTAGTCTGGTTCCACCTTACTCGCCTTGCCCGACTTGTCCGGCTTGCCTCTCGCCGCCCTCGCAGCCGCCTTCGCAGCCTCCTTCACCTCAGCCACCGCCGACTTCTCCTTCCGCGCAATCTCCTTCTTCACCTTCCTGGCCTCCAACTTCTCTTTTATCCGCGCCCTCCTCGCGTCTCGTGTAGCATTCCGCTCCGATTCCTTCTGCCTCGCAACTGCCTTCCGCGCATCGTACTCTGCCTTCTCCTCTGGCCCCATGTTCGCGATCTCGATCTTCCTCTGCTCCTTCTTCTCGTGCTTCCGTGCCCGCCTGGCCTCCTTTACAGCCTTCTGCTCCGCTGCCGCCTGGGCAACAGCAGCATTGCGTTCGTCGTGCTTCGCCTTCTTCCCAGCTCGCTTTTCTTTAGCCACCGCTGTCTCCAGTTCGAGGTCCTCCGGTGGCATTTGGCTCATCACGTACGCGCGCGCTGCGCGCTTGAGCTCGCGCTTCGTACGCTCCCGATCATACTTTTGCGCCTTGTAGGATTGCTTGCCGGTCTTTGGGGTCTTGGGTGTCAGAAGCCCTGCTGTCTCGAATATCTGTTCCATCTCTGGTAGATCGGACGTGCCGGTGAGTGGTAGAGCATTCGCACCCGTGGCGCCCTGATCCGGATAAGGGTCATTTGTCGGCCTGGCAGGAAGTAGGCCTCGAGAAGTTGCCGCTGCGACGTATTCTGAAATTTGCCGGTCAATTGTTTTGCGCACCTGAATCGCCTTGAACTCTCGAGGGTTGAGCTGTTCCAGCTTATCGCCCTCTCTCTCCCTCTTCTCTCTGAGCTTTTCTTTCTTCTCGATCTTACGGCGGGCGCGGACCTCCTTGGGACGCTCTTTGTGACCTGGACCGTCCACGCTATCCCGCTTGCGTTTTCTCGACATCCTTGCGGGTGGTTCTTCTTCAACCTCTTCTGACGATGTATCGCTGTCACTCTCGGCCTCGTGTTCAGGTGAAATTCGACGGCGCTTCCGACTCGATTTGTCTTCTTCCGAAGTAACAGGTGTATTCGTCCCAGCAGTCGTGATAGGCGTCGGAAGAAAATTGTCTCCAATGCTGCCCTCAATCCTCTGACCCTTCACAAAATTCGCGTACAAGCCTCCCCGATGAACACCGTGCTTCTGAACCTGCGCGAGAGCGCTCTCCTGTCCAGTTCCTAAATTGCGCAGTCCCTCGTCAAAAGCTCGCAGCCACCACTGATCCGAGACAGAAGTGTGCTTGTTCAGGCCGACTCCAAGAACGTCGACCTTTTTGCTCACGAGTAATGGCCTTTTGATCCCGCGGTCCGTGTGGTCCAGTGAATGGCCTTCTCCTCTCCAGCCTTGCTTTCGCAAGTATGCCGATGCGTCCATGTACTGCTCCAAAGAGCCAAGATTTCATTCTTCGTTGTTATTTTTTCTGGGCAAGTCGGCTGCAGCGATGCCAAGCCGGGAATATGACTAGCTCTAGCCGGCGGAACCAGGGCCGTCCTCCTCATCACGTAACCTGAACCTGTTCTCACCTTCGAAATGGCCCACATGTGAAGGCAGGAGTATGGTATTGCCACAGCACGCAGTCCCGAACTCGACATGCTCAAGGCATGCTTCTCACGTGAAACCTAAACATCCTTGAGGCCCCGCGGCAAGCTCGGTTCAATCTTGGAAAGTCCATCAGATGACCTACGTGCTGCTCATCAGACGACAATCCAGGTACAGGTAGCTGCTCGTGTGCTCCTCTGCCCCATTCACACTATTCCCTAAATCTCGAACAACCTCAGTCTCGCCACAACATCACAACATCATGACTTCGTTATTCAAGTCCAGGACGACCTCCGACCCAATCTACCTTCTCCTAAACGCGAGGGACGAAAAAGAGCGCGACGAGCTAACCAAACGATGGAAAGACAACAAGTTGTCTGAGTTGAGCTTCGTCGGTATTGTCGTACGTTCAACATGCATTTTCACCAGCACACACATCTGACCCCAACAGGGCGGCCTCTTGGCCGACGTCCTCACCTCCACCAACTCCTGGCCCGATGTCCTCCAAAGTGGCCGCCGCACTCCCTGGGTCGTCCGCGCCTGCTGGTTCTGCGGCATCATATTCTCCCTGGCCTCTGTCCTAACCGCAGCCTCTCAAAGCATCCGACTACACCGCATGTCATGCCGCCCCGACGCCAACTCCAGCATCCGTGGCCTTCTCGGTGCCAAGGCTCGTAATCTGGATGGCTACAAGATCCCGCGTAAAGCACAGGTCTTGATCTGGCAGATGGGTGTGCTGTATCTCATGTTCAGCGTTCTGTTCATGATCATAGGCATGCTGCTGCTCGTTTGGGCGGCGGCGTGGGGTGAAAATTGGTGGAACGGGCAGGCGCAGCTGGCGATTACGTTCTCAGTTGTTGCGGGCCTGGTGGCAGGGTTGTTCGTGTGGGAGCAGCTGAATTTGTTTGCTTGGGATGGGAAGAGTGAAGAGGCGAATGGGGGTGTGAGGTTGCCATAGAGGAGGCCCGAGCGTAAGGTAGCGAGACGGCGAGTTCGAGATGGTGTCTGGCAGCTGACTGGCGAAGCTCAAGGTCCATCTTGAGTCTGATAGATTCACGTACAAGATGCAGACCACACGCGAGGTCTTCACGATGTTCCCGACATGTGTTGTGTTCGATCTTGACCATTTCCGGTAATTGCACGTAACTATTAGGCTTTCCGATACTCCACAACGGTCAGCATCGAAGTAAAATGCATCCAAGGTCACGTCCCTTCTACGAATGTGACTCTACGCTGAGAACAAGTGACAACATACATCCCTGAAACCGACTGCTCAACATCAACGACAAGAGTGACGATACCGAGTACAGCGTCACGCGGAGAGGAGTAACACAAGTAATGGCCAGCCTCTTGCCCAACCCGAAGCAGTCCCATCAAGACGAGGAGAAACATCTAGAAAGCAGTTCTCCGCCAACGACTACAACCGATAGCGATGCAGACCCCAACGACCCTCAACTATGGCCCTCCTGGCTCCGACACATCTGCCTCTTCCAACTGGCCGTCAACGCCCTCATGGTCGGCTTCACAGGCGCAATAATCATCCCAGGCGAAGTTCCCATTAGCGAACAACTCGGTATTCCGCAACACAAGGCCAGCTATCTAGCCTCCGTGCACGTCTTGTTCCTGAGCTTCGGGCCGCTGCTCTGGGCGCCGCTCGTGGACGCTGTTGGTCGGAGACAGTGCTTTATTCTAGCAATGCTACTGAGCTTCGCAGCGAATATCGGAGGAGCGTACACGACTGCTTTCGGGACGTTGATGACGGCTCGTGTGCTTCAGGCTATCGGGATTTCGATTGGCGGGGTTTTTGGTGCGAGTATGGTGGTCGACTTGTTCGAGCCAGAGGCTAGGGCAGGAAGTTGAATACCTGGTCCGTTATGGCCATAGCCGGACTTGTCACTTATGGTGTATGCCTGCAGGAGTACGGTTTCCTCCAACCCTCTCCCTTGATGACAATGCTTGCTGATAATATAATCTGCAGAGTCACGCACTGGTCAGGCCCAGTCATCGCATTCGGCACTGCCAGCTGCGGTCTCCAGATTATCATCAATGTCATCAACACCTACTGCATCGATTGCTACCGCGATTACCCCGTGGATTTCACTTCCTTCTTGAACATTGGACGACAAGTAATGGGGTTCACAAGTGTCTTCTGGATCCCATCATTGATGGCGAGCGTTGGTTACGGCCTCGGAATGGGTATCTTGGCTATCGTCTGCTTTGTGTTCTATCTCGCCGTGAGTAGCCGATAACATCCCGTTTTCGTCGACATGGACATCATGCTGATCGTTCACCAGAGTATGATAGTGTTCGCACGAGGCGACGCAATGAGACAGCGATTTGCCATTCGAGCTCTTTATGGTAGTTGAGCGAACGCATACAACCCAACCGCCATGTCTCGTGTTGCTGGATCTAGGGAATGATCTTCCCCTCCCGCATCCGCTCAAACGAAGTCGTGTACCCCTTGACAGTATCAAGAGTCTCCTCGAATCCAACCGATCTAGCTTTGCTCAGATCATACTGCCGATCAAAATCACACATGGCCGTGATGGCGTACAAGAAGCGCCATGAGAAGTTGTCGATAATTCCCTCCTTTAGCCTGTGCTCCTCCTCGAGCTTGCGCCAGGTGTCACGATGCTCCTTTACAAATTCCTCAGCTGAGTAGGGATTTTCGCCAGGTGGTGTGCCTTCAAGGCCAAACCACGAGCATATGCCGGGCCACTTGTCCGCCCAGGAAGCGACAGAACCATCGGCACAGTTGAAGGACTCACCGTTACCGCATTTATCGTGGTTAACGGCGGCGTAAATGTTCATCTTCCCGAGGATGTCCTGGAAGGTGTCTGTTGCCTTCGCGTTCCAGCTGGCTTCAGTGCCAGGGAATGAGATCTGAGCGCCAGCACCGTGGACTTCCCGGGCGAGCGAGAGCCAGAGTCCCAGGCCTTGAGCACAGTTCATGAAGTTGGTGCCGGGCGTGAAACCAACTATAACGTCTGGACGGATCTCGGAGAAGGTCCAGGGGCGGGAAGCGCTGAGCTCTTTGAGGGCATCGTACTGGTGGTAGTAGAATACCTTGTCGTAGTCTTGTAAAGCGTGTAAGCATCTGGCCGACATATGCTGCGTACACAGGCGACTTACATGGTTCAGGTATCCTTGGCGCACTCTCCTTGAGCGGAGGATTGTACTCGACTTTGTCCTTGAACTCAACGCCATAAGCTTTGCCTCCGGTCTGGAGTACAACAGTCTGCAGCTTCGGAGCGAGCTGGTCGACGGCACTGATGGCTGTCCGTAGGAGATCAGTGTTGACGGCGCGCAAGCTCTCGTAGTCCGGTCTCTCGATGTAAGCGGTGAAGATGACGTGCGTTACGGTCTCGATGCCATCGATCTTCTGCTTCATAGAGGCCACGACATCTTCGACTGATCCTGTGAGGTCAATGCCCGAGACGAGCTGCAAGCGGGAGTCTTGTGGTAGTTTCGACTCCTCTAGTGAGAGTGGACGATTTGTGAGTCCGGTCACTTTGTCGAAGGTCGATTTTGACGGATTTGATAGTGCTTCTTTTACGCAAGCCCATCCTCTGGAAGAGTATTAGCAAAGGTTGTACTCGATGCAGGTTATTGTTCGTACGAGACACCTGATGCTCCAAAGACGAGCAGATGATTTCCGTTTGATGAAGCCATTGTTGATTAATTACTCTTGCTTGATGTTCGGCGCGGAGTTTGTGAGAACTATGGTCGACGATTCTTCGGATGAAGCTGTCTTTACATGGGACCGGCTGTGGCATCCGGAGAAGAGGCCGCTCCGATCGGTACGTACCGTTGTGAATGCTGGCGTACGTTCGAGGAGGGAAGGGAGTTGTTCTTCATGGTTCGAATGGTAAGTACTCATAATCGCTAAGTACGCATGGATTGAATCTTCTTCGCGCTAAACTTCACTTCCCTCCGAACTGTCTCTCGACAAGGTATGGTGCTCCTCATCCGGCACCCGCTTCTTCTGAAACATCTGATCAGTCTCCTCACCAACCAATGTCTCGTCGGCATCATCCTTCTCCTTAATTTTCTCGTATGAAGCTCGTTGCCACGGCCACTTCGTCATCTGCGTTGCGAACCTTGCCCTCCACAGCAGGAACCCGACTAGAATGCCAATCGCGCAACACAGAATGCCGAAACCGAACGCAATTCCGAAGCTGCCGGCGGAAATTGGCATCAATGGAGTCGACGATGAGGCTGCAGGAGCGATGTTCGCGGAGAAACCCTTCCCGGACTCTTGCTGCCAGCGGTCTTCTTCGAGCACGGCCGCGTTATAGAGGTTCAATGGTTCGACGGTTTTAACCACATCTGACTTTCCGAGCGCTTTACCTTGGCTATCGTAAGCTTCGACAACGACGTGCTTGGCGTAGCCCGGGAACGTCAAGGCGGTCTCGAAGCCTTGTCTGGGCGAGGATGCGAGAAGCTTTTCGGAAGATCCATCGGCCTTGGTGTGATACACTTTCCAAGTTGCGACTTCCGTGGCTCCGTTCCAGCTAACGTGCACGCTTGTCGTGACGGTGCTGTTCCTGTCCGTGGAGACTGCGACTGACCTCGCTGACGGCAGCTCTGCGGGGTGGCCGACCCAAGGGAATTTGTAGCTTCGATACGACTTCAGCTCTGGCCGCAGATTTGCTTCCAGGATGAGGTTGCCGTCGGCATCGTACTCCGAGAAGAGCGAGTATGAAGTCCATCCGACGTACGTATTACCGTTCGGTAAAGTTTGATAGCTGCCTCTGCCAGGAGCATATCCGCCGTCCGGATGGTCGTATTGCGCGATTGTCTCGGCCGTCATATGCTCCTGGTCGGTACGCAGAGCAATCAGGAAGCCTCTTGACATGTCGTTACTATACACGTGCTCCGCAGATGGCACGTAGGCATTGTCAAGGAAGGAGATCATAGTGTGCGTGCTGTTCTGTCCTCGCACCCTTGCGTGGTGCTGTCCCGAGAAGTGGCCATTCCATTTGAAGTCGGATTTCTTACCACCGAATCGCCATACAATCGAGCCGTCTTTTGCGGATATCTTGAAGAGTGCGTTGCAGTGTCGTGCCGAGAGGAGGTAGTCACCGTCAGGGAACTTGTCCAGTGCATTTGCGTGGATATAGTCGAGTCCACCATCACGATGGCATGCCAGCTTCGGACGATGCGCAAACACGGTCTCCTCCAGTCCAACAATGCCCTGCGACCTCCAGTCAAACAGAACCTCGCCGGTGGCGATGTCGTGCTCCTCGAAGCCGTAGTAATGCACACGGCATTCGTACTCCATGTCCGCAGCGTCCAATTCCGCTTGCTCCGCCGACCTCGTGAAAGTCTTGAGCATCAGCGCAGTCGTCCCGTTCTCTGCAAGGCTAAAGTCGTGCATGTTCAATCGTCCTCCATGCTCGTCCTGCACGTCAAGTTCCTCTTCCAATTCGTACTGCGAATTGATGAGGATGCCGTTCTCGTGGCGGTAGATCATCGACAACATGTCCTGACCCTTGTAGTTGGAAACCTTGAAATCGAAGGCATCAAAACCATTTAGCATGGGTACACCACTCCATATCAGCTCGCCGTTTCCGTCGTATATATGTGGCCCAACCCATCCTCCACCGCGCTCTTTTTGTCTGGGGTCCTGATACGGCGCGAGGAACCAATAGCCGGGTGCTATAGCGGACTCGTTGTGCTTTTGTATATTCCATCTTGGAGCATCGATATCCGGCCTTGTCACGAACCGGTAAAAGTCTTGGTTGTGGTCTGGTGCATTCGCGTCGATCTTGACTATATTGTCGTCGTAGCCATCCTTTCTTGCTTCCAGGAGAGCCGGGTTGTCAATTGAAGGCGTGCGAAGGACATGGGCGTACCCCAAAGAGACCAAAAGTGTGAGAAGCTCGAGCCGATGCATCGTGTCGATCATAGAACAAGTATGCGAAATGAGTGGAATGGCGTGATCACGCCTTGGGGGCTAATGATATGAGCGAGAGGGAGGGTGCTGATATAAAAGAGAAACGAGTGTGGGCAGCACACAAACGTGTGTCACCTTGATGAAAGAAATATGTGGACCGCCGGCTTCAAACGATGGAGCGGCGGCGGACCTATCTTATTATCTGCCTGTCGTTCAAGCTTCCGTTCCAGAACGTGCATCCTGTGGTAGGCAGCGACTTGCTCTGCTGATATAATTGAAAGGCTGGCTAGGCCGGGCGAGGAGCGCGCGAACGTGGGAAGGATTCAGAAATAGGAGTGTTTAGATTACAGTAGAAGCGTGGCGCCTTGAAACACGAGCTACCCGGGTCGCCTGATGATCGCCAAGGGCGTCGGTTCCTGCATTTGGACGTTGTGGCTGTTGGTCTCCTGACTCGGCACACTCTTCTTTTTGCTCTGCTTCGTGCTCCAAGAAGTTCTTGATCATGTGTGCCAATAATAATGCTTCGTGACAAAGTAATAAGCTGGATTATCAGCAGAGCTGAGGTATTTGACATCTCGCTGCGATTGTCCAAGTGCAGTCGGCGTTGATGTCAAGGGCAAGGATGACCGCAGGAGTGCGCTTGCTGCTGCGGCCTTTTGGTATCGCGCCTGCCCGCATGTCGCACGATGATTCCCATCACAAAGAGGGCCTCGGCTCTTACAATAACGTTTTTGACAAGACTCTCCCACTCCGAAGAGTATCTGCAGTGATTGCGGAGCTTCAGGTTATGGAGAACAAAGAGCGAGGCAAGCGCTCAGTTGCCGCGAAGGTGGAGGAGGAAGGAAGGAGAAGCAAAATTATCATCAAGGAGTTTTGAAGTATTCCGATCAGCCTTCGTATGTCGCTATATACTAAGCTAAAGAAGAGCAACGTCCATCAGTTACCGTCGTATCTGTAGCATCATCGATCGCCAACCCACGGCCACAGTGAAGCAACGCGTGGAGAAGACTGAGATCAGTGCTTGACTCTAATACTTTTGTCATCACCTGGAGTTGTCTTCCATCGGTCCCTGCATGCCACCATATGGTAGGCGAAAGAGTCTGGCTGCTTCGACACAGCAAAAGGCATGAGCGATGCCCACCCTGCAGACCCAAAAAGTGGTGTGAACTCCTCGCACCAAGTAAGCCCCATCGAGTTACCTGTCGTCCACCTGCCTGCAAAATCGAGTTTCAGCTGGCAAGGAATGAGCAGGCAATCGCATACCTATTGACCATGACGAAGTAAGCTCCCACGCCCAACCTGTGAACCCACCTTGACTTCCCGCGTGCTCCTCCCACCTCCTCCCAAGCTGTTCTTCTAAGCTGCAGCGAGATGAACTCAGAAGGGGCGCAGACTCATGTCCTTGTCTCCCTCTTGCGAAGGCAACCCGAAGGCCGGTCCCACATGCCAAGCAGCATCCGAGCGAGCGAGGCGTCCCAGCAGGAGTACGAACGGTGATGAGGGCGTGAGGAGTGGATGGAGGTTGAGGTAAGATGAGCCGCAATGAATGCTTTTATGGCGGCACCTTTAGGTGGGCACCAACTGGGTGAGCAGTGTGGTGCGGTCCGGGGACTTTCCCAAGAGCGATGTGTGACAGTGACGAGCACCAAGCTTGGGAAAGCGAGGTGCTGTCGGTGTGTGAGCTCTTATTGCGATTCTTGGTCGAGGAGTTGAGGAAAGGAAAAGGTGGACGGGCAACGCGAGGAATCAGGTACTTTTCTGCAAGGCTCGACAACGGGGAAGGTGCGGCGAGCGGCCCGTTAAAGGAAAGCTTATTCCTTCTCGCGTTAGGTTGACGTGTAGTGCAGTGAAACATAAAAGAGCACATTCACCTCTCGTCGCACCTCACCTCCAGCTTTCGCGTGTTCGCAAGCTCTTCAGTAAGTCTCCACCACACTCATTGCAACCACTCACGCCAACATGGTCTACAGCAGCCTCTCCATCAGCGGCACCAAGCGATCAGCGACTTCACCAACAGGCAGCATGTCGCTCTTCGGCGCACAGCAACCAGCTGCTTCGTCGGCAAATCCTACACAAGGCGACCTCAGCAAAGACATCCCCGTCAGTAACCCGCCCGAAGACAGCATCTCCAGCATCCGCTTCAGTTCGGCGAGCGACCATTTCGCCGCCGGTAGCTGGGACAAGAAGGTGCGCATCTATGAGGTCGACGGCAGCGGGCAGACGCAGGGCAGGGCGATGATGGACTTCGAGGGGCCGGTGCTGGATTGTTGTTGGAGCAAGGTATGAAACATAGCTGCACAGCACCATTTCAAAGGATACACTAATTCAATATGCTCTAGGACGGCCAAAAGGTGTTCGGCGCAGGCGCTGATAAGTCCGCGCGAATGCTGGACCTGGGATCTGGCGCACAACAGGCCACGCAAGTCGCCGCTCACGATCAACCCATCCGATGCATCGATAGCATCATGTTCGGCGGCTCTCCCATGCTCATCACTGGCAGCTGGGACAAGATGGTCAAATACTGGGATCTCCGCCAACAAACACCTGTGGCTTCCATCGAATGCAAGGACCGAGTCTACTCGATGGACGTGCGCGGGAATGAGCTGCTCGTAGTCGGCACGGCAGAACGATGGATCCACGTGATCGACCTCAAGAACCCGACCACCTTCTACAAGACCATGCAGTCGCCCCTCAAATGGCAGACGCGCGTGTTGAGCACCTTCAGCGACGGCTCGGGTTTCGCAGTGGGCAGTATTGAAGGACGCTGTGCCATCCAGTACATCGATGAGAAGGACCAAAGCAACAACTTCAGCTTCAAGTGCCACCGCCAACCAAACACCACGGACCGCAATACCAGCAACGTCTTCTCCGTCAACGCCATCAGCTTCCATCCGCAGCACGGCACCTTCTCGACAGCTGGCTCCGACGGAACATTTCACTTCTGGGACAAGGACGCGAAGCACCGGCTGAAGGGCTACCCCGAGGTGGGCGGCACGATCAGCGCGACCGACTTCTCCAGGAATGGCAACATTTTCGCATACGCGGTGAGTTACGACTGGAGCAAAGGGTACGGTGGCAACGCGCAGCAGTACCCGAACAAGATCATGCTGCATCCTGTGCAGGCGGACGAGTGCAAGCCCAGACCGAAGACCAACAAGCGGTAGGGTTGAAGGGAGGACGCGGTTCATGACGGGGATGGGGTCCGCAGAGGGATTTGCAGGTATTGCTTCAGCGAGGCGTTCGGCGTTCACTTCAGAATGATTCATTTCGAGCCGGTGCCGGAATTATTGACACGACAGAGCACAAGACGGAACGGTTGCAAAGATATGTAGTCTGTGGAAAATGGTGCCTCAATTGCTTCACTTCCGGTCCGGTCTTACGTCCACTCGAAGCCGCTCGTCTGGACTATGTACAGCCTATCAGGCCCAGCTTGGAGGATCATCTGGAACATCGATTTGCCTGTCTTCTCAACAGACGTCCGCCAGACTGTCACCCGTTCCGTGGTTCGATCACACCCGAGGGCATGGTAAGCATAAACTTAGTTGGGCACTGGTCACAGGCACGGTGGATACTATTAAGCTAAAGCAACATTTTAGATCAACACATTACCTTCATCCAACTGCGTTTGGTTCTTCACATCTGTGCCATATACTCCGGCTCGATCTGCGTCAGCTTATCGAATCCCTGTTCATCCAGTACTTCCGTCCGGATCAGAAACGTCGCCATAAACTTTGCTCGCTCCGTCTTGCTATTATTGACGCTCAATCGGTGTCGGCAGCCCGGTGGCTCAGACCTGGCCAGCAACTTCGTCGTTAGGTTGTCAAAACATCAGAGAGTACTGGTGAGAGCTGACCAACCAACTGTCACCAGCACGGTACACTTTGGCATCGCAATCATCCATCGCACCCAGTATCTCGCCCTCGAGCACGTACGCGAAGACATTGGCAGCACCATGATGGTGTGGAGGTGTCGACCCGCCGGGAGGATAGGTCACGACGAGCGCGATGATAGTCCATGCAGGGTGGTCGGCAAGTTGGTGTTGGTAGGCTATCTTTCGCTCGACTGTTCGGGGGCTGTAGTGGGCACATTTAGTGATTAGGTAGTGTGGTCACATGTCAGATCATACTCTTTACGCGTGGTGATGGGTTCCATGTTTATACAAGAGACTTTTGGTAGATCGAAGGATAGATGTTGGTGGAAGAGCTTGCCTTCGAATGCTGTGTTAATGATTGTTGTCAGGAGTCGTCATTTATATGGTCAACGTAGGGTAAAACCAGACGAGCCCCAGAAAGCTCAATCAGCCGCAGTTCCCATATGCATTTCGAAGTGACGTGGCCACCGTATCTACATATATCTTCACCGAACATAGTAGCACAATGTAAAGCCGCCTACGCGCGCTCTACAACTATGGCTGCTCTACCGGAGCTGCTTGATGCGGCCATGCCCACTCCAGGTCGAGCCAAAAGTTGTACAGTTTGTAGACAGGCTAAGCTTGCGTGCGACTCTCGCAAGACGGCACCTAGGTCCTGCTCCAGGTGCACCAGCAGGAATCTAGAATGTCGCTTTGACACCAGCTTCAAACGAATAGCAACGAGAAGGTAAATCGTGCCCTAGGTGTGATTCGAGACCACGCACTGACAGCATCTGACTTAGGATTACGCAAGAGATCACAAATGGAATCCATGACTTGCATCCAGCTCGAAATAAGGATGTCCCTAAGCTGCCCACAACTTCATGGAGTCTCAGTGAAACTTTGCGACCAGATCACCGCACTCCCTTGACCCTACATCTAGCTGATCACCCTAAAAGGCTCCACACTCACATGCAACTGGCCAGGAATCGACATCCTGGCTCAGACTCCAAGAGAACCAACAGTGCACTATCCATTGTCTAGAGGGCGTTTCGTTACGCCTTGAGACTGTTGTCGAGCTGTTCCAACAGTAAGCGGTTTCGGTATGTTCAGATCACTGCTACTACTACCCGCATTGCCGGTTCTGAAGCCTGTATTCTCTTTAGCTTCCCTGGAGAGCGAATCTCCTCTGCTTTTCTGGACGATCGTCCTCGTTGCTTCTCAACGGCATGACAAGTCCGAAACCCTTCACTTGCAACTTTGCGGCCCGTTAGAGAATCTGCTATCAAGGATCTTCCTTACCTCTGTTCAGTCCGTAGAGACCGTGCAAGCCCTCCTACTGCTCTTACTTTGGCCAATATCGAAAGACAAGGAACAGCACGACCCCAGCTGGAACTATCTTGGCCTGGTCCAGAATGCAGCAATGCAGCTCAGCCTTTACAGTCCGATATCAGAAGGAGCCATCACCAGAGGCTGGACGGGGTGGGGCGAGGTCGCTAAGAAGAGCTACACTTCCGAGTACTTGTCTTCAAACTGGCTGAGCTGCTTCGACATTGGTATACGGTAGGTCTTCCAGCCGATCATAATCCATTGTCTTGCGGTCGAGCTGACTGCTACTCAGGCTTAGCACCTACTTAGGCATGCCACCGCCAATCTCTAGTCCATACCTTCTCAGTACTGTTAAAAAGGCGTGCTTGCAAGTCTCCAGCCTTCTGCCGTCCAAGTTCCGAGCACTACTAGGCATTCGACAAGTTCAAGCTAGCTCTACAAGCCATCTTCTGGAACTCAGTAATAGTGGTTCGTTCACTGCACACTTCGGCCTCACTCGGCAATTCGACGAACAGCCGGACAACGTCAAGGCAGATTACCGAACTTGTTGGACGCCATATCTGGAGGCTGAGTTGCAAGGGGCAAAGCTTTACCTCTACGCTATGACTCTCGCACTTCCTGCGGCCGATGACCCCAAAGACGACAACATCCAATCTCTGCACCGGGAAACTGCGCTCCAGAAAGGTCTGATGGCCTCTACGACGCTCATCACAAACATCATGACCCTGAGTCTCGTTCCCACTGACGGAAACCGCTACCCTGTCGGCGCCCTAACATTTCCCCCCAAGCAGCACTTTACCACACTGTTCTTCGCAACGGCATATCTCTTCCGATTCATTTCGAGCTCCCACACTGCTACACAACAAGACCGTGAGCTCGCAGTTACGGGTCTCATGGATGCGCACAAGATCTTCCAAGCCTTCCACAAAGACCGCGACCATGTCCGCGCCGCTGTCCATATTGAAACGTTCGTCGAAATTCTTCGCCTCGAGTATGCTGCTGATCGCCGACCCTCTTCCACTGATCTTGTTACCACGAGTCGTCTGGGCGCCTCGGTGATGTGTGACGCCGTCTTCTGCGCCGCGCGCTATCGAAACCGCCAATCCGCCAGTGGTGAGAGTGGAGCGCCGCATACCTGGCGAACTACAAATGATGACGCGGCGAGCCGCTTGCCGCTAGCACCTAAGGAGAAAGCTGCTACTGTCAGTCCGCCTTTCGACGGTCAGACTACATATGAAGTGGAAGACACAAGCTGGTTGGAACCGTGAAATGCGTATATCACGGACTTTGGAGTGAGTGGTGAGCAGCTCGATACGCCGGAGATGCCGATGATGCCTTGGATGGAGACGGACTGGGATCCAGATGCGATGCAGTTGCCGGGCAATCAGGCGATACAGCCACGGTAGAAGTACTGGGTGGCGGCAGCCCCCTTTGATTCTGCCTTCGTCACCTTGATGATCCTTGAGAATCCTATCAACAATTCGGAACGTGCCAGTGCTGGGAAGACCCCGGTAAACCGTCTTGATTGAGCCACTACCGACCAGAATAGCGGAATGGGCCGTGGTAGAGTCCAGCTGCGTATCGAGTGGGATGTGTCAACGAAAAGGTGCCCAAACTGTGGCCATCAATGCATCTGCCGCAATCTTCAGCGAAGCCATCGGTCAACCAATGAAACGAAATCATTGCGTCGGGCAGTTGCCTTACAGCTGCCTTGCAGCCGTCACTACAGCGCCGATACAATACGGGTGCGTGCTTGCCTGAGTAACTAGAGTACTGCGCAAGTATTGACTAACGCCCTTCATCGCAATACCGACGCGCTGTAAATGGTCGCAAGGAATGGATGGTTTGTGAATGCTGCTGACTGATCATGTGCGAATGTGCGCGATTCGCTCATGTACTGCGACAGTCGCATATCGCCACGAGTGGTACTCCGTCGCTCGCAATCATCGCAGGTATAATACGTCTCGAAGGGTACGCTCTTCCTTCAAGTATAGATCTGCTTTCTCCCTTCTCACGTATCAGAACTTCAATAATCCTCGAATTGGACGTCACCTTCAATCCCGCTGTTGGACACATATCGGTTCAACTCTACCTGAACAAGGTCAAATCGCACGACATATTGACAATCGGCACGAAGTATTGCCGCGACTGTTGGTGTACCTGGTTCCTTGACAACTCCAGATCAGCAACCCTTCGTTAGCACAAATGGCGCTCAAAGTGTTGGCATGGAGCTTACTGTACCCTACCTTTGGATACACTATGCCTTCGGTTGGAACTCAGAAATGCGTAAGCGACCAAAAGATCTAATATATTCCCATTGTCGTTGACACACCTCTAGTGCAATGCCGTTCATCAAGGACGTGTCGGCGATGTGCTTCGCCCTGGCGCAGAATACGCTGCGGCGAACATACGCTGGTCCGTCACTGCGATGCTCCACCCGTCCTGTATCATCCAACCCGTCGATACCGCCGGTGTGGCGCATACTGTTAGAATCCTATCTGCCGCTGCCTGTCCGTTCGCCGTCAAGTCAGGTGGCCACACACCTACGCCAGGCGCGAATGATATCAACAACGGCATCACGATCGACTTCCGCTACATCAACGAGACGACGCTGTCATCCGATCGCAGAAGCGTAACCCTTGGGGTTGGAAGCACCTGGCTGCAAGCATATACCCAGCTCAATGACACCGGTGTTGCTTTTCCAGGTGGTCGCTATGGTCTTGTACGAGTCGGTGGGCTCACGCTTGGTGGTGGGTTGTCATTCTTCTCTCCCAAAGTTGGATGGGTAGCCGACAATGTCCTGAACTTCGAAGTGGTGCTTGCTTCAGGCGAGGTCGTCAATGCAAGCAGCACTAACCATAGCCACCTTTTTCGTGCCTTGAAGGGCGGAAGCAGCAATTTTGGCATCGTAACGAGGGTAAAGATCCAAACCTTTGAGTCGACTGGCAGGCTTTGGGGCGGGAGTGTGGCGTACCCATGCAACGATAACACCACCGAGCATGCCAAAACTTCACAACGAACAATCACCATGACCAAGATGCGGCGTTGAACAGCAATTTCGTCTACAACACCACTACGGGGACCAAAGAAATTGCCAATACGATGTTTTATGCGAAGGACATCGCCAATCGCCCCATTTTCGAGGAAGCCCAGTCCATAGAACCACAGCTGGCAAACACCGCAGGTCCTACGACGATCGTGGAACTTGCGGCTAACGTGGCACCTTTGCCGTACGGCTATAGATACGGCGGCGCCACCATGACATTCAAGAATACGCTCAAAGCGATCAAGATTGCACAGAGGATTACCGATGCCGTTTTCGAGACTATATCGAATGTGACTGATTTGCAGTTCACTTTCGTGTACGAGCCCATGCCGCGCTTGTACACAGAGCATAGTCTCGAACGAGGAGGTAACGCATTGGGACTGGACGACACGAAGGAGGATCTGATACGTAAGTCAAAGAGCATACATACTTTGCACGCTGATGATGAATGCATGCTCATCTTTAATCCTATTCGCAGTATTACTCCTGGTCCCAAGATGGACCGACCCTAAAGACGATCGCGGATGGCAGAGGCTTTCAAGGGTTGGGTTGATCAGGTACAGGAAGCAATGACTTCAGTCAAGGCGCACAACGAGTTCACATACTTGAACTATGCTGCGCCGGTTCAAAACCCTCTTGCGAGCTATGGTGATGTGAATGTCCAGTTCTTGAAGAATGTCGCTACGAAGTATGATCCGGAGGGCGTGTTTCAGAGGCTAATGCCGGGAGGTTTCAAGATCAGCAAGGCAAATGTAAAGTGATCGAAGTATTATTCAATCTATACGCACGAATGTAGCCTGCTGTTTGTTCCGTTCGTCCACAGCTCCAGACGATAGCACAGTATCACTTGACGCAGACGGTAGGAAAGATGGAGGGGAGCAGATATGGCCTGCAGCTGGCACCGCCTACGAGCTGGGCAATCGTCTGTAGCGCACACTGGATATGTACTCATCGGGTACTACGCGGGGTGTGCTGGTTAAGCTCAATGATCATCAATTACTTGTCATACATGTATGTAGAGGTTTGCTGAGAACCTGGTACCCTCCGGTACAGTGATATTAACCCACCTAAACACCTCGCTAAGACAGAAACACAAAGCTAAAGCCCAGGTAGACAGCGAAAGCCGACGCCGTTATGTCGACTTCTCCGTCCATGCATCCTTTCGAAGCTCAAATTCCAGCAGTCGCTCACACATGCCGCAGTCCAGTCAGCCAACAGTACGACTGTGCATCGACTCCAGCTCACCCTCTATTCAGAGCTCCGACGGCGTGGTGAATCTCGGTCACGATCCCTCGATCGACTACGAATCCTTGAGTTACGGCGAAGCATCCGATCCTCATGGCGGCGACGGCCACGATAGGCTTCGTACTCAGCCACGCCCCACTCCGCTCCAACACGCCCGCGGTAGTAGTCGTTACGAGTAGGCTCCGCATCGTTGATACGAGGATCGCCGCGCTCCAGCGAAAGTGGACGACGCCTGTCTCCCTCTCCTCATCGTAAAGGCTGCCTCCAGGACCAAACGGATTGCGAGGAGGTGGACCTCCTCCCTACGGACGATCGGCAACGGTGGAGTAGCGGTTGAAGGGGTCGGAGGGTGGTTCAGGATCGTAGCGCAGGCGCTCACTCCTGGAGGCTGAGAGGGTCGTTAGCATTTCAGGAGATCTGGAGGCAGTTAGTACTTACAAGGTGGCGGCAGATCGCCGAATTGGTTTTGGTACGAGGGAACACGATCTTCAGATGCGCGTGGGCGTGCAGGAGGATTCTCAGAGTCTCGAAGGTAGTAAGCGTAGGGGCCACGACGCTGCTGTGGACCGATGGAGTCACGCTGATCTTCGTCAGGCACCGTCACGGTGAAGACAGGCGGTGGCGAGCGGCGACGGCCGCGATGTTTTTCACGGAAACGACGTGGATGTTCTGGCGAATCATCGAAGTGTCCACGTTGTGGAGAGGCGTAGGGATCGTTGGCGCGGTCTAGGTCTCGGAGCGTACGCTCTTCGTAAGGGTCGCGAACATAGCGATCGCCTCGGTAAGGGTAGGGCGGACCGTAGTCATAGCTTCGTCTGCGGTTGTGTTGATCGTCCCCAGACATGATGAAGGTGTTGCTGTAAAGGAGATGTTGTGATGTAGGCAAACATTTTAGACTGAAGAGAAAAGATCGCTAAAGGATGTAAATACACTGGTCAGGTTTGCCATTCATGCATTCATGTCGTTTCTGCCGAATCATTGGTGACTCGTCGACTGTATCGCAGTCGACATTCACCTGCTGTGGCAGGACCCGCATTCACCGAGCGACCTGCGAACACCACGTCCAGACTAACGCTTCCTTGGCGGCAAGAACACATTCAATATCCTCCTGGGAATCTTCTTGAACCTCACTCCCTCCCACAGCCCAACCACCTCGCCGTCCTGCAGGATGTAAACATGCCCCTCCAGGATACTGCTGTCTTGCGGAAGCGGCTTCATGTGACAATAGTTCTCGATATTCGCACCTGGATAAGGCCTGAAGCGTGGAGTGATCTTCATCGCGTCGAAGCCATGGGAGATATAGGCGTTCTTCTTGATGTCTTCATCGGCAGTGTTGCAGACGAAACCCGAGACATGGCAAGAAGCGTCGAGGTAGTACGGACCAAGGTAGTCATGACCTGGATCGGTCTGCAGCTCCAGCCTGGAGGTCGCTTCCAAAGCTTTCATATCGCACACGACTTCTGCCATGTTCTGATACTTCGGCCCATAGTCAACGAAAGATCTGAATAGGTCGTATGCTTTCTTGGTGTGCATGAGCTGGACGTCACCAGAGGTTTCTGTACGGGCACGAGTACGGAGGTTGGCGATCTTGGTCTTCAGTAGACCAGTCTGGTTGCTCCACTCCCCAAGCCAGTTATAGTAAAACTCAAACTGAATCGTACACTCAGCCAGATCCTCGACTTTCTTTCCGTCTGGTTTGATCTTTCTGAAGGTGCTGTGGATCGTGGCATCAATGATATCGCCGGAGCTGTTATCAGGTACTTGAAGGACAGTCTCCATCTCTAGCCACTGGCCTTCAGGAGGTTGCGGCTCTTGGGCAATGTAGGTCTTCGTTACCTCCATATTGCCCACGTTGATTCCTGGTATCTCGGCATCGCGACCGCGGTATGCACGCCATATATATTCGCCCACTACCGCCGCCATATCGGCGTAGTGTCCGGATGAGACAAGAGCGGCGCCATTACATATGTGTTGTTCGATGCTTGGCCACAGCTTTGGATCGCCAAGTTTGGAGTGGATCAGAACTCTGGCAGTGGTCGCGGTGAAGTCTTCCTCCACGACCTGCTGGCAGGATGGTGAAAGGTACTTTGGCACTTTGAGTGTGGTTGTGGCCGGTGGCATCGTGCTGGTCTTCGACATTGTAGTTGGGTATGTCCAGGCAGCGGCGTAATACAGGCTTTGACTAAAAAGTAAAGATGCGCTTTAAGAAGCAGTATGAGAAATGTTGAGTTTTGAGCAAGCTCGAATGATGTCTAGCACACTGAAAGGAGGAGGGGGGAGGATCAAGCGTAGATATACTCATCGTAAGGAGGTGGGATAAACAGGCCAGAAGACCATGTCAGAAGCTTGCCACTATGCTTGCGGCTACGGGGGGATATCTCATACTTTCAGCCGATGTTGTACTCTGGGAAGAATAGAATGGCACGTGTGGAAGTAGGGCAGTGAGGCTGTAAAGGAGCCGATGTTGCAGTCGGCAAAAATTGTGCCCCGACGAGTGCGGCCTGTGCTCAGACCCGCTATATTCGCTCTTCGGGACATAGGTCGACTTCTCTGACCTCACCTGCCCGTTGCTGCTCTCCACTTTGCGAGGCCGGAAGCCCGAGAGGGAAGTTCGTGTCAATAGCAATACACCTCGCTGGTTGCACACGTGCCGTATGCACAAACAAAACCTGCAGGCTTATGGCCATCCACCTGCTCGGCCCTAGAAGTAAGGCAGAGCATGTAGCCACCGGGCGAATGCACATCTCTCACTACATCTTCAGCATTTGATGGCTGGGCACACCTTTCTCTAATCGCTTCATCAGCTGCACGAGTTATTGGAGCGCGCCATGCATCTCCCCATAGCCGAGCTCAGATTCCTCAACGGACGACAGTCGCGCTTGCCGTTTAGTACGCACTGAGCCCACCTCTTCAACACCCCGCTCCTCGATGTCTGACATGCGCGCTCGCTGGTGTGATCCGGTGGGCGACCCATTGTCGTCGACAAACCGGTCGTCAAGGCCTGGGAGACGGTCACTGTCCCCTCGCTCAGTCCTGGGCCGATCTCGACGATACATGGATTCTCGTCGGTTGTCGCCCGACGGTGGGTATGAGCGCCACAGCCTGTCGTGGTCGGTGGGACCGTGAGTGAAGCGATCGAGCCTGCGGCGGACTGGACTGATGAAGTGGGATTCGAAGCGCTCGCTGAGACTTGGGCGTCGACCTTGATCTGGAGATTTATGTCTCAGCCACTGTCTCACTGTGTGACCATGGGACGTTACACTTACATGATGACCGCAGAGGCTCTGTGGACCGTCTACCTAATCCGAATGAGCGTCTTCTACAATTCTCGCGCGCCGGAGAAGGTTCTGGCCCATCCTCGTAGCCATATACACGAATGTCCTCTCTACTGCGTGACCGCGGCGGTAGTGATGGTCTCGAGCCTCTGCGAAAGCCGGATGAGCGCCTTCTTCCACTCCCGCGCTGTGGTGCTGGTCCAGATTCAACCTCATAGCCGTCTCCACGGAGGTTCCCGTTTCTACTGCGTGACCGCGGAGGCGATACCGAGCCTCTACGTGCGAGAGATGAACGTGTCCTTGTAGGTGGATGTGACGAGCGAGGAGCTGGGTCATCGTAGTCGTCTGAGCGCCTTGGTCGTTCGCCTTCCGGCGGTGGATCTGGTGGCGGCGCCTCCAGCAGGTTTCCGTATGGACGACGATCACGCTCGCTGTACAGAGAAGGTGGTGCTGGTCCTGGTGCCGGTGGATTCGGCCGACGGGGACGTCGGCGGCCACTGCCCAAGTTGTCAGGAGATGGTGGACCTCGCGAAGATGGACCTCGTGAGGGTGGACGTCGTGGTGATGGATCACGGTCTCCATTGTCTTCACGTCCATGCTCTGGACCTGTATACGTACGACGATCTCTGTCAGGGCGCCGCAACCCCTGATCTGGACTTGGTCTTGAAGATCTCCTGCGCGGGCGATCATCTGTTTCCCACCACTCTCTGTGGATGTACAGAAACCGCCCTCTTGGTGATGCGCCGTACGCAGGTTCCAGACCTTGACCATAGGACCTGGCGCGATTTGGGTCCGGCGGGTAGTGACTTCCTCCTACGGACACGGAAGTAACAACCGTCAGCATATGCCTTGTGTGTCGTGTCTCGGTGTCACGGCAGGGCAGGGGTACTTCGTCTTCATTGACTTACCATACCACTCCCCATACCCGCTGCCCTCACTGCCGTCGTAGGATCCGGAGCTGGACATAACGAAGGCTGTCGCTACTTTTGTGGTTATGTAATGCTGAATTGAGTTGCGTACTTCAAGCACTCCCTGACAGAGACGCGAAGTGCCTTGATGGTGTGAGCTGTTCCAGCAGTGGTGTGTGCCCCGGTGTACCCACGCTTGTGTTGGTATATTGCGAAGTACAATACATGTAGCAAACAGAGCTGGCTTGGGCCTTGGAGCTTGCTTCAATGTTTGCCGCCTGTCATTCGCCGCATTGAGCAAGCCTCTTGCTCGTAATCGAGTCATTCACTCGCCCTGTCTGAGCTGTTAATTGGTGAGTTGCATGTACTGCCATTCGCGTGCGCTATCGAGTGAAAGTTGACTCTCACAAACCCGGCACACCGCAATCAGCAAAGAGACATCTCGAGGATCTTGAACGCACGAGTTTGGTGCTTCGGCATTGGATAGATGGCAGTATTCGTACAGTTGCTCTAGATCCGCTCAGCGTACAGTCCACAATATGCAAATCCAAACGCCAAGCGCTCTCGTAAGGTATCAAGTCACATGCCCGTTTGCCCGCCCACCTATTCTCCCATCCTCTTCGTCCTCTTCTGTTAATGCATATCTGTCCTTCGCGCCAGGCCGGAGGTCGTCGAGTTCAGCCTCGTCAAACTCCCTCGCGGCCTCCACATCCCTTCTTACTCGCCTGCCATCGTCACCATCATCATATGGCTCATCGGCCCGGACACCTTTGTAGCCCGACATTCTTCGTCGCCGAGAACGCCAGAGGAAGATACCCCAAGCAACGGCTGCGATGATGACAACAGCTAACGCAGCCTCTCCAGAACGCTGGTAGGCGGCCCAGGTCGCCGCTTCGAGCTTCGCCTCCTCCTTCTCAGTCGCTGGCTTCGTGGTTTCTGGCGGCGATGGTTGCTTTGGCGGGGTCGGTGGCGTCGGTGGTTTTGGTGGTGAAGGGGGACTGGGTCTGACGGCTTCCTTGTTCTCTCCATCGATATAGCTGTCCCCAATAGGACTGCCGACACTTGCGTAGTCAATGCCCATGACGCGTGTCAACATGTCTGCTGCCCGCTTAGGGTAGTCGAACGGTACCATATGGGATGATTCGTAGAAGCGGACATAAGTCAAGTTACGGGCAGTCTGCCATTGGCCTGCCGGCTCACCATCGAAAGTCCAGTCTCGCTTAGGAGACAAGACACCATTGGTCGACCATCCCAGGTCGCCATTCCACTCCAGATTGTCGATGAGGTTTTCAGTTCCGATGTGGTTGCAGATGAAGTCCTTGTCGCCAGAGAAGAGTGTGATAGGCATGTGTTGGAGAAGGTCTGGAAGCAACGTCTTGGAAGGCTTGCTATTGGCAGCGCTGAACGCGTGGTTGACCTGATCGTTGCACTCCGCCCAGCCAGTCTTCTTGTCAGGGCTGATATTTAGAGCTTTAATCACATCCTGACGACGTAGATAGGGCGCTACGGTTTTGAGATCCGGAGGCCAGCTCATGCCGCAACTGGGATATGAGTCTTTCAGTCGCACGTCGTACATGTTGTAACACTGATTGTCCATGGTGCGGAGGTCACGGCTCATGCCCATCATGATCAGTTCACATGCTGAGACGTCCACCTTGTCCTTGCCACCTTCGTCTAACGCTTTCATGCACTTCTTGAGCTGTGCCTGCGCATTGTCGTCTGCTTGGCTGCCTTTTTCTAGCATGCCGGATTCGTAGCCGAACGGAATGTAAGATGTGTATTGGTCTACGCCTGAGATCCAGCCGTTGCCAATGATCAGACCCTTCAAGTTCCAAGGACCAATCTTCTCGGCTTTGTTGAAGCTTTTGTTGCGGTTCCGGGTGAGGATGTGCGAGGCGATGTAGGGTATATGTTGTCCAGCGTAGGACTCGCCAGCCAGATACAGCTATAATACAGCCGTCAGCACGTAGCTCACAGATCGCATGAAGGAAACGTATACTCACATCATCGCTAGCATATTCGGGAAAGATGGCAAACCACTTTTCCAAGAATGTAATCATCTGATCTGCCATCTCGTCCAATTCGTGCACCAATGCATTCCCATCCACGAAGCTAAAACCAGTGGCCACAGGGTTGTCGATGAAGAGCACGTTGGCAAACTCATCCCAACTGCCGTTGTTCAGCCGTAATGTTCCTCCCTCTCCTACCCTATACGGCCCAATCTCCATCAATGCGCCATCCATACTGCTGCAGCCCGGCCCACCATTCAGCCATATTACCGTGCGTCGCTTGGTGCCAATATGTCGGTTCTGGAAGTGCCAGAAGAAGAGGTTGCCGTGGTGTTCTGGTAGGACTTCAATATGGCCCGCGTGCATCTTCAGGAGAGGTTCGGGGGCGCCTGGCAGGGAGGAGACGAAGAAGTCGGCGGCCGACTGACCCTCTGCGGACACCCCGGGAAGCCATGACAGTGTGAGGAGAAGTGTGAGAGTTGGGAGAATGAGGGGGGACCAGGGGATAGCGATGCGCCGCCGGGAGGGAGGCGGTCGTGTGCGCGGCATTGAAGGTGTAGGTATTATTTCATCTTGCAGTGTGGTAGATTCTCTTCATCGTCGTCGAATCATCGCATGCTTATTGACACCTCAGCCCGACCTCGAAAAGTGACACAGCCACGAAATCTTGATATCACGTGCTCAGGCGTCGGCCGTTCCCGGAATCGCTCCGCGTCGCGTCACCCGGCTCTTTCCACCTCGACGACATCAACACCGTCAACACCACCACCACCATCACATACACCTTTTACCAGATGCGATAACACCCAACACAACATGCCATTGTGAGCGCGATACTCACTGCCACCGTGTTTATACTAACACCCACCAGACCGGGCGACCAGCATCGAGAGACCTCCGCCACCACGAACCCGTTCATCGACCACAAACACCACATTTCTGGCTATAGCGCAGCAGAGATCTCCACCCTCCAGGCTCGTCTCGACAAGCAACTTGGCCCCGAGTATGTCTCAACGCGACCGGGAGCGGGCGGTGGCAAGGTTCACTACCTGGCAGCGGAGAAGGCGATAAACCTCGCCAACGAAGTCTTTGGTTTCAATGGCTGGAGCAGCAGTATACAAAACGTTCAAATCGACTTCGTGGACGAGCACCCACAATCCGGCAAGATCAGCCTCGGGCTCAGCACGATAGTGCGCGTCACGATACGGGATGGTACTTTCCACGAGGACATCGGGTACGGCCACATTGAGAACTGCAAAGGCAAGGCTGCTGCATTTGAAAAAGCGAAGAAGGAGGCTGCGACGGATGCGATGAAGCGGGCGTTGAGGAACTTTGGAAACGTGCTGGGAAACTGTCTATACGATAAGGACTACCTGCAGAAGGTGCAGAAGGTCAAGGTGCAGCCCAGTCGGTGGGACGCAGAGAGAAACCTGCATCGGCATCCTGACTTCATGCCTGTCAGGCCAGAGGCAGGTCTCGGACAAGTCGTGCAGCAGGATGGGAGGCCTAGAGAAGCACAACAGAGGCAGCCGAGTGCGCAGAGTAATGGGTCGTATGGATCAGTGGAGTTCGAGGACGACTTTGGTGGAAATGCTTTCGATGAGACCGATTTCGATCATCCGGACGAGGTCAGGCTCAACGATACGGCAATGGAGACGCCAGACAGGCAGGTCGCCCCTAGACCCGGGCAAGAAGGCCAACAGCGGCAAGGAGTCCCGAGAATGCACTCTATGCCCCAGATGCGGCCACCAAACCTGCAGGCGCCGGCTTTGATCCAGCCTCCACAAACCATGCAAAGACCACAAGGACCACAGAGACCGTCGAACAATGCACCGCAAGCTCCACCCGCAGCTCGTATGCCACCGCCACAGCAGCCAGTGCAGCAGCAGCAACCGCAACCACAACCAGGTAACGCGCCTCTACCGCCTCGGACGCATGGAGACACAAGCGGTTCAAGATCCAACCCATCTTCAGCGACAGCAGCTGCCGACACGCCAGGCACAAGGGATGGGTCTCCAACACCAGACAACATGGTTGCACCACGGATGCCCCCTCCTGGTCTCCCCGACGGTTTCGTGAAGGCGCGGAGTGCAGAGCTGGTGAATGTGGCGGAAGGTACTCGACCTGTGAACGTCGGTAAAGAGCAGCTTTTCAACCCACACGTCGAAGCGACCTCGATACGGCGCACGCATGGCCTTCATACGGGCAAAAGTGCGCCGATCACGAGGTCGTCAATTCAGCAAAGCCAGAGTGCCGCGCTTGGGCCCACGGATGGAAATGATGGCCAACAGCCACAGATGAGACCTCCACAGCTAGCTGGACCACTCCACCAGCAGCGGCCGCAAAGCCCGGCACCACTGCACGGTAACGGACTGAATGGTACCACGACACCAATACGCGCAAACTTCGTCAATCCATCTGCGGATGCCCACAGGCGCATTGGAATGCCTCCCGCGGCAGCCGGCATTCAAGGCCGTGGAGCGTATAGGCCGCCCACCAGCGTGAACAGCCCGGGTGGCTTCGCGTCTGCAGGTGGCGTGAAGAGAGCACCGCTGACGGATGTCAGCAATCTTCAGATGCAGCAGCTGGACGGTGCGAGCGACGGGAAGAGGACGAAGCTGGACCACCCAGAACAGCCTGCCGAGGATGCTGCGAACCAGGCGCAACAGAACGTGGACGAGTCTGCAGCGCTGCCGACTGCGCAGTAGGCTTTGCTCATCACAGACACAGCGTGGCCTTTGCTGCAGATGAACAGCTCGAGGTTGGCGAAGCTGTCATCGAGCCGGAATAGCTCTGTACCCCGCGATGTTGCGGCAGCATTGGCTCCCATGACTGACATATATGCAAACCAGGCAGTAGCAACCCTCAAGCTTTCTTCTTCATCGCTGCTTTAGGTAAACCAGCAAAGTCCTCCATCTCTCCCGATCCCTTGAGTCCCTTCGAGCTCCCACTCGGAACCTTGCCATCTTGTCTCGTTCCTGCCTTACTGCTATCGTTGCTAGTATTGATGATGTCTTCCACCATCAGAGTCGAGATCAGCTTCGCTTTCGCTTTAGCATCCTTCAACCTGTCATCGAACTCCGACACCGCATCTTCCGAATTATCTGTCAAAATCGTCTCCGGATCCGTGAGCTCTCTCAATCGTCGCACATGCTTGGTGACCCTCTCGCTAGCTGGTGCCCTCGCCTCGCCACCATCAACATCGCCCGAATTTGGCTTTGCTAGACGTGCGGTCCAGACGCTTGCTCTCCCGGCCAGACGGCCCATCTCGAGGAACTTCTCGAATCCTTTCTCGGTGCCGAAGATTCGGCCTTCGATGCGGCCGGCACGTGCGCCATCGGCCTGACCGAGCTGGTAGCCTTCGGTGTGGTATTGTTGCTCCAGGGACAACAGGCTTTCGAAAGGGTCGTTGGCTTCTGTGTATGGGCTTGTGTCGTCCATGTCGATATCCACATCCGATCCCAGTGAAAGGGTCTCTCAAAAAAGTTGTTGGTCAAGACACGAGGTGAGGTCAAAATCGTGGCCTTGGCAAGGCAGAACTTTGTTGGCTTCGCTCAACTTTTACACTTTTCACCTTCACACATTTGTTTCAAGATGAGTGCCGGCGCAAGTGGCAAGCCCACTATCATAGTCGAACATCTCGACCCCGAACTCGAAGAGTGGCAGGCTCTGGAGTACAAATGCATATATGAAGAGTGTGAAACCTCGACACCTCCTTGGAATTTCCTACTTTCTGGGCTTTCTTCTGCAGCAGGTGTTGGAAAGCAACTGTCGTTGCCGTCGTCTAGCGTCACTGAACAGAGTGTGGAAGCGCTCTATCAAGGGGATCGAAGGAGAAATGTCTGCCTGCTCGATCCGAAAGCTGAGAAGGACTTGAGTCCGGAGGATGGCGAGAAGTTTGATGTGTTTCTGTTTGGCGGGATATTGGGAGATGATCCACCGAGAGGTATGCACTTTGATCAACACGGCTTAATGTGTAGCTGATGTGGATCTAGATCGGACGGGCGAGCTCCGCAAGATGGGCTTCGAAGGACGACGGCTGGGTCAGGAACAAATGACTACAGACACTGCTGCGCGAGTCACCAGGATAGTTGTCGCTGACCGTCGTGAGCATTACAACACCATGCGTTGGAGAGCACAAGATCTTGCATACTGATATGTTATCTGTAGAACCTCTTGGCAACATCCCGTACGTGGACAGACCGGACATCAAACTTCCGGCCAGCACAAGTGGGCACGAGGGAGCTCAGTCAGGTGAAAGTGTCAGCATGCCCTTCCGATACGTGAAAGGGAAGGATGGGAAGGGAGTGATGCCGAAGGTGAGTGGAACTTCGATACAGAGGTACGCTTGTGTGGAGACTAATCTATGCTTAGGGAATGCTTGATCTGCTGGCGAGCGACGCCGACAAGGATATCATGGATCTACTTTGAGGTGATGGGCGCATGATATGCTAGCTTTGACAAGAGCCACCGCGTGTGAGCCAGCCCCGCGGGTATCAGCATTCACAGTCGTAAGGCTGAATGAATTCTGTGGCGGCCGATGGAATGAAGTGGTCTCTGCCAAAGTCATGCAGAATCGGCCGCCACGCACCCGAAATGTCCTCGTCGTTAACGATCATCCATGTGACATAAGCAACGATGGTCCAGCTTATGACCTGGCCGAAGTCTGCGATGATCGAATGACCTTCCTTGTGTTGAGAAGTCAAGCTGCAGATGTAGTAATTGAACAAAAGGAGGCACAATGTGGTCGTATCAATGATTTTGATACACTATTCACATGCAACTCCTGCACGTTCAGTCATGCTGACATATATCCACGAGGCTACTCATCATCCCAGTCGATGAGGTCGTCACCGTTCCCGTCTGGCGGGGCTACGGCCGGTGCCTCTACTGCCGCTGCATTTTCCGACAGCACGACTTCCGCCGAGGGGTCTGCCACGGGTTGGTGTACCGCATGGACGACCCCTGGGTATGCCGTCGGCTGGTCCACGTGCCCATCGGAAGCAGAGAAAGCGTTGTTGCCGTTCAGCTGCGACTCGATAGACACGACAGAAGCAGCGCGAGAAGGTGCGGTATGCAGTCCGCCAGTCAAGTCCGCGAGGTTACCCATGGTCAGGCTTGGGTCGACGACTTCTTCCTGCTCGAAGTCCATGTCGCCATCACCAGCACCCTGCCCACTCTCACCCTGCGCGCGACCAGCTTCCAAGTCATACTCTGCCTCCCACTGGGCCTGTAGCTCATCGAGGTATGCCTGCTTGCGATTCCGCTCCGCCTTGAGGAACCTCTTCCGTGCGGGACCTAGGCAGTCTTCCGGTGGGTCGGTCTTGACGTATGCCTCGGCGGCTTCGTCTCTGCGTTGCTTGATGGTGGCTTTCTTCGCGGCCTGCTCATCAGTCTCGATGTCTTCGGGTGGCGACCTTACATCCTCGGGTTGCGACCTCACATCTTCTTGCCGTCCAGGATCACTCCGTGGTGGCTCGCTGACGTTCGGTGCTGCTCCTCCATAAGGCCTAGCCGCCACTATCCTCCTCAGCATCACCAAGCGCATCTGCCTGGCTGCATCTTCACGGACAAGTCGCTCATGCAATTGGTGGTAGCGCGAGAGCTGTTGCCGCTCGTCTTCCCCTGTCACCTTGGCCTTGACCTCAGCTGGATATACCCCTATCGTATTGCCTTTCGGGCACCTCACGCCGCGGTGGTATGAACCCGGCTCTCCACAATGCAGGCATATGCCGGTGCACTTGTTCTCCCAGAACTCATGCCCATCTTCCTGGCACGTGCGACAAGTCTTCGCCGGAGTAGCTGGGGTACGCGGCAGCGATGGACGCCGGCCATGATCCTGCTGCCTGCGCGGCTCGGATGGTTGCCGACCACGGTTCTCCTGACGCCGCGGTGGTGATACCTGCCAACCAAAGCCTTGCTGACTGCGCGGTGGCGATAGCCGTCCACGATTCTGCTGGCTGCGTGGTGGCGACACCTGCCGACCAAAGCCTTGCGGATTGCGCGGTGGCGATGGATGCCGTGGCGGATTCCTGAACCTCCTGTCGAAGTTCGAACGCACATCACCCGCTGGCTGCGCTGCCGGAGGTGGCTGACCTCCCATAAACCCCTGATACCGCGGCGTGACACCGGCGGTACCAGAGGCAGGTCGATCGTTTCCTGTTGGCTCTCTTAGCGGTAAGCTATCCGATCTCCAAGGTGGAACCCAATACTCAGGACGAGGATCAGCAGGGGCTTGGGTGCCGCCATGCTGCATACCAAGTCTTCGTTGCGCACCACTCCCCGTACCACTCTCTCGTCCACGCTCATGCCCACCCCTCTCTCCGTCTCTTCTCGCCTCGTCTCTCGGAGACTCTTCTCGTTCTTTGCCGTTCGTCATGGCGAAGAATGAAAAAAGGTTTGATGTGATGAGAATGACGCGTGAAATTTTCGACGAGCGAGGTGTTTGACTTGCGTTATTTCCTCGACTGGATCCGCCGCCAAGCCGGGTTGTGCCGTGCAACCGAATTAGGAAGCAGTGAGCAACAGAAAGAATATATTTACCTGAATACGTACTTAACATCGCCCTCCTTCGACGACACCTTTCATCGAGATCTTGCGCTTATGAAGTACTAGGCAATTCTGCTCTCGGCGAACAATATTCTCACTCACCGGAATACTCTCGTGCCCTGACCATATGCCAATCTTGAGATTGTGACCCACGGATATGCTGGTCGACACATTGCTTCTAGACATACCAGTATCAGCGCAATGCCTTCTACGACGTGGGTGCAGACGCAGTGGAGCTGCACACATCGCCAGTCGCTTGGGCGCCGTGGTGGTCAAGTAGCGGAGGGACTCATCACTCACCTGATAAGCGGCGCCTGTTTCGTCCATCTCCGGGAAGCTGAGCTTCCTCCGATCAAACCACGACCAAGCTTATCCTCAGTGGTAGTTTCGAAAACACCTCGCAGCACCTCGTACCTCCGCACCTCCGCATAAACCACTCACAATCTCGTACATCGCCCCTGTCAGGCTGCCTCCAACGACTGACCTCTAGGTGTGGGGCTGGCGTCTTTGACAAGCTCTCAGGAATTCCTCTGGATCGCTGGCTTCTTCGTCGGGCAGAAGCTGCAGACGTGCTATCCAGCGCTTTCCGCAATATCCTCGTTTTTGACGACCATCGACGAGACGCAAGTCCGGAGGGTGCGTATGTTCACCACGACCCGTCAGCATCTGTTTCAACAATATCATCATCAGTGTCTTCTTCATCGGCGCTAAGCATGTCCATGATCTCGAGGATGTTCGTATGCCTATCGTCCTCTGCTGCATACAACGTAGTCGCCAGTTCGCCGTCATCGGAAACCGATCCAGGTTCTAGATTTGGCGCGAGACTCAGTATGCGGATAGTCTTCGTAGGAAAGATCCGGAATCTGTTGGTCTGCCCAGCATCTTCTACGTCTCTTTCAGCAGTCCGACGTCGCCAGCCAAGCGTCGTGTAGGTCGATAAGATGCAGTCGTCAAACAGCGCCATGAAGCTGACAGGCACTGCGAGCTGCGGTACGGAGCTGGTTGTGAAGGCATAGGATGGCCTGTGTCCGCACGGTTCGATGTCGTCGACAGTACCGTAGTCACGTAAAGTAACGACGTAGACTCGGTCTTGCACTTCAAACATGACGCGGTTGTTCCGGAAAGAGAGCCAACCGCCGAGATCAAAACCTGATCCGTCTGATCTGCACTCAATGATATACGAGAGCCTCTCGAAGAACTTCGGCTTTTGCAGGCATGTGCGCCAGTCGAGACAAACCAAAAGCCGACCACCGCGTGAGATTGCGGCCATCATTGATCCAGAGAACAAAGCAGCTCCCCAGTCATCGTCTCCGAGCTTGGTATAAGCTTCGTTCTCCGCCCTGTGGAGTGGTCCACCGGCAACACGTATAGGAGTCAGACGGTCCTTGCTCGGCCGTCGTGGTGGAAACACGTCGATCGACGGCAGCGAGTAAAAGGCATTTTCCGCGGAAACGGTGGAGTTGGCTTCTGGCGGTGGGTGGTGGATGTGGTGGAATTGAAGGCTCATCCTTGGATCCAAGATCCCCACGCGGGCACCTGTGATCTTGTCATAAAAGTGATAACCATTCTTGCCCATGCTGACCATCACAACATCCTCGTTCTGGTCCAGATGGCCCACTGCGTCTTCCTCTATCGCTATCTTGCTTTTCAGTCTCGGCGGTACGTGAGCCATATCGTATACATAGCAAATACCCTCAGTTGATACTACGCATAGTATATTGTACGAGACCTGGAATCCTCTGGTCTGGTGCTCATGCGGTAGGATAGCCACCTGGCGAAAATTCCCCCTTGGCAAGCCTTCGATATCTGTTTGCCAGACCTCTACGGCGTTGCCTTCGCGGTCCCATACAGCTTTGCCATCTTGGTATTCGAGATGTGCGAAAGGCCAAACCTCGCTGTTGGAGAGTCGCCAGAGTAGGTCGCCGCTATCCAGGTCTGTGACATTGAGACCTCCTTGTTGGGAGGTCGAAAGTACAAAGCGGCGCTCGAAGTCAACCCGGAACCGCCACACAGCATCGTTGCCTACCTGGATGATCGACTCGCGGGTGATTGGGTCTCTGCGGTTCCATGCCCGGGTCAGCAAAGTCTGGCGCTTGCAGAGTTCTTTCCACGAAGAGGTGCCCTCGAAATACTTCGCGAAGCTTTGAGTCTTACTCAGGAAGGCCAGATCGCGACTATCAGGAGGTCGCCATACCTTTGTTGTTGAAGCGTATACGGCGTCCTGATGGGTGTTAATGAAGGAGTTCCATGCCTTGTTGAGGCGGAGGAGGCCAGCTATGTGGGAGACGGGGGCAAAGTCCAGAATTTGAAGCACAAGTTCGGCAGGGAGAGAATTCAAAGCATCGACCATTGTTGATGGCCTGCAACTGACTGAGCCCTCGGTACTTTGTCCTCGAGAGCGTCGTCTCTTCTGGCATGCTACGAAACATTGATGTGGTGATGGACCGTGCGGGATGACATAATAATGTGGGTCCAAGCATGTTTCTGGGAAAGACATTTCACCGACCCGATCTCTCACGAGGGATTAAAAATCTCATGGCCTGACACAACGATGTGCTGGCGAAAATTGAGTCGCAATGAGTTCAGGCTATCGCCACGTCACTCCTCCACCTCCTGACATTCCTCCCACCGCTGCCTCCACTCCTCGAACGCCACAGTGGGCTTGCCATCAACGATGAATTCGATGCTGTCGCCAACGACGCTGCCCGCCTCCACCATCTTCAGATGCGCCATTGCTTCGCTGAACAAGATCCGTCTCTCGTCCGGAAGAATAACATTTTCGTAATAAGGCCCAGCAAAACCAGGTACTCCTTCGAAGACCATCTCAGCAGCAGCGTCGAATTCGGCCAGCACCAGATCTGGATACTGTTTCGCGATCTCTTCCGAACTCCAGCGAGGATTGTGTACCTGTCTCATCGTCAATCCGGGTCAACTCTCTCCTGCGGAACATTGCATACCTGAGCATAGTAAACCACATCGTTCGCTAGGCACCACGGCCGCACCAGATGACCATGTCGTCCGTAATTGACTTGGAAGCTCTCGACGTCCACGCCATCGCGCCGTTTGAGCAGCGCCTGGGTTGCAGGCCTCATGCTGAGCAGTCTCCTAGGGGTCTGGGGTTTTAGCTTGCGACTGTGTAATTCTGAACAGCGCATAAAACGTCTAGAGAGGACTGCACCGTTCATCTATCGATCGAAGCTGACACCTGCAAAGTAGAGACTGATGTCCACATTGGGCAGGCTAGTGAGCTGACAAAGCATGGAGCATGCGTTTCATGTCGAGATCTTGAGATCTTGGGAGTCGATCAGCGACATCGCACGAAAGGCTGCGACAGTCGCTAAAAGCCGTGGAACTTAGTGCAAGAAAGTGGTTTGCAAATTCGAAGAAGAAGATCGGCAGGCATATTTTTCGAAAGAAAGATTAGACGGACTCTAGTACCGCGGTAAGTCAGGCAGGCGCCGTTGGCGGTCAACAGACAATCAATGTCCAGTTTGTCGTTGTTTCTCTTCAGCATTTGCCCTGGGAGTCGTGCAATGTTTCGAGAATCGGCTGCTACATTACTCTCTGTACCTATGCACGCGCAATTCTCATGTCTAATGTGTAAGTTGAGTGATGAGCAGTGGAAGGACTGAAAATTACCAGGTACAGGTACAGTTGATTGTCATTGGATGAACCGCGGAGGAGCTAACGTACGTGCATTTTTGCATACTTGAGGGCGTCGTTTCTCGACGGCAGAGACGTCAAATGTATCTGTCTTGTTTCCTAGACGCCTATCATAACCACAGTCCACAAGTCAGCACCCTTTTGCTATCCTTCACAGGGCTTTGTGATTTGACGAACCATGTCGGCAGATCCGTCCTCAGCATCCAAGCACTTCGTGTCTTAGGCAGACGTCCCAGTCCACTTCCCCACCATAGGATCGGCATCTTGTTGCTGAAGTTCTTCACGTCGTCGAAGATAGCTTTACTAGCATCCTGCTTCACGACCTGCAGATCCTCCATCTTCGACCAGTAGCAAATGGCCTGCACAGCGTACGGTGGACGCGAGCCATCGGGATGAGGTTCGAACGTGATCGCTTGCAGGACTGAAAACCGTAGGGGCCCCATGTCTTCGCGCAAAGAGGCGTATGGACTTTGAGGTAGTAGTCCATGTCGAATTCTAGGTCGTGATCGTTGGGGTAGAGCACGGTCGAGTAGGCGGATGTTGTGGATGCCATGCTGATGCTTACTACACAGCTATAGCTTTCACAGTCGGCAACCTCACATGGGTTATCTCTTATACTCACCCTTCTTCTATATCGAATGGAGGCATTGCTCATGGACGGCTGAGATCGAGTGCGGCTTGCCAAAACTCACCGAATCCTCCAAGATCCCTCACGAGGCTCAATCTCGCATACACACCTTCCCATCATCTCCGGTGTACTCGTCGTCGAGATATCTCCATTCTTATGCTGAAAAAATGGACATCCACTAGCGCGATCGAGATTTGGACCAATAGAAACATCCACAGCACACAGCGCAGCACAACCCGGAAAGCTCTCAGACTCCAATTTGGTATCGCCAGCCAGCTCTGTATACCGTTGAGACAAAACCTGCTCACTTCACACTGGCTATCACGTATCTGGTCTACCCATCTCACGCTCCCTCATCCATCGAGTATCGCGACATCCTGGCGTCCACAAATCTCGCCCGGGATTGAGGCTAAGTCGACCCTGCACGCGATTTCGTCTGAGAAACGCGATCGTCCTGCCAAGGGCGCATACTTCGCTTCTTCTTAGTCGATATGGCCGCTTCGCTGTTGGCATACTCAGGCCTGGGTCTCGCGTCTGCTTCAGTCGACGCTCACCATAGAGGATCACCCCGATGCATAGAAGTCCCAGGACACCAGTCATTGATCCGTATGCGAGAACGACCGGCACTCAGACGGGCCCACGACATGACGCCGCCCCGATTTCGACAGACCCGACAAATACAATTGACCTCAGCCCACTTGTTCGCCGTAGCCTACCTTACCAAACCGCTCATGGTCTACAAAGCTCAGGAGAATCGCTAGATGCCCTTTCTGAGCGCGTAAGGGCCTCAAACCATCCGAGATCAGCCTGGCCCAATCCGTCTTCTTCACCAAAGCAGTAATCGATCTCAGCTTGTTTGCAATGAACGACCTCCGAATGAATTTGGGTCCAGGCACTGCTTCGAACAACAGCCGATACGAGTTCCACGCCAAGCTGCTCGTTCTGCAGGCAACGACCATTGGGGGCAAGGAATTCCCTTACAAGTTGAGCGAAGCCAGTATCGAGTAAAAGAGCTAGCAGAGAGCAGTGAGTATCGTAGAAGCAACGCTTCTAATGACACCTCAGATGCTTCATCCATGCTTGCGCGTTGGCGGGTCTATCGGGCAGAGCGAGCACGTGAGGTGCCTGAAGTATGATCTTTAATCCCGATGGCCAGGGCAAGAGGAAATAAGCGCCCAAACACATCGGCTGCAACTCATCCTCCCAGCGTGGCCATATCGAATCTAGCTCGACACCTTCTACGACAAGACTTTAGTCGAGGTTTCTCTCGGGAATTTGGAAGATACCTCTAACCACGTGCTGCGGGCCGTTCCTTCGCTAGCGCGACTTCTTGGTGCAGATCTTAACGCCGATCGACAGATGAAACCAACAACTCCGTCCAACTGATCCTGCTGCTCCTGTCTCTTTGGACCAACTGCGAAACCAAGCCATGGAACGACAGACAAGCAAAAAAAATCTATTTCTTACCTCAGCTACCATATTGCCCCCGGTCTTGTCGAGGGAATGCTGCAAGGAGCCGAGCAGGCATGTGAAATAGAATTCGAATCCATGCTGATGGTACTTCTGATTTCATCCTTTCTTCGTGCCTGCCACGTCCATCCCATGTGAGATATATAACCCGGTCGAAGGGCCTTGCTTCCTTCCCAATACCTCGCCACCATCACAACTGAGTTCTCGAGCATACCTCCACCAACATCCAGCTCCGTCGTCATCAATAACGAGAAGCCATAAAGATGTACGTCTTCAGCCTCCTCATGCCAGCGCTCGGCTTCCTCGCCCTTAGCCAACTAGGCGCATGCTCGAAGGCGACACCTCCATCATCATCATCATCTCCAGAAGCACAATGCACTACCACCGTCACATCAACCATGAAGTTCGGTTGCACGATCACAGAGCCGGCGCATACAGCAACCCAGACGATCGACTGCGATGGCTGCGCCATGACCACGGCGTCTGTCCCACAAGCCCATGGTGCATTCGGGCATGGACCGGTGTGCTTCAACAGGCGGAAGACGATGCTGGATCAGGAAGCAACGGCAACGGCGGTGGTGTGTGGCGTGTAGGTTGGTGGGCTAGGTGACGTTCAGGAAGTGATGGAGAGGATCTGTTCGGCATTTGGGGGCGGCGCGGAGGTTACCAGTCAGCAGCGAAGGCTTGACCTTGTGTGGTGTATCCAAAAGTGTGGTGTTGGGAGCATATCTCGCGACTGATACTGTGCTCCTGGTATCTCATGAGATCAGAGTGTATGAAAATGGTGAAGACCACATCTCGATCACGCTTCTCGTACCTGTACAAAGTGTAGTAACGCGCTATCGCTCAACTGCATGCATACCTTAATTCACAACCACAGCCAGGATAACCACCGCCAACACCAACACCAGTATTATCAGCAAACAGCACGCCTTCCCTCTTGCGCTCTTCTGGTGCCGGCTCGCCGTCCGCAGCTGCTGATCTGCGTTCTGCGTGTCGTCTCTCGTCTGCACGACATTCTCGCTGATGATGTCCAAGCTCTGCCCTTGCTCATGAACCATATGCGCCACATCTCGGAACAGCTCGTTCAGCTCTCCTACCGACTGCTCGATATTCCTGATCTCTGACTCGCGCTCGACGATAAGTGATTCGTTGAAGTTGACTTCGGATTGGTCGGCGAGCACTGGCTTCTGTTGCTGGAGCTGCTGCTGCTGCTGTGTGGACGCTTCAGGACTTGTGCCGGTCTCCTGTTCTTGCTCTAGCGCTGTCCTGGCTGCGCGCTGCTTGTCGAGAGCTTGCCTTTGTAGTGACTGGAATTCGGTAAGGGAGGCCTTGAACTCCTGGTTGAGCTTGCCCTGGGTGTACTTCTGCGATGGCTGTAGGCGAGCGATCGTCAGCCAGCTTCTCCTACCACTGATGTTCGCAAACCTACCCCTAGATCATGCCATGCCTGCACCTTCTTCAGTCCCTCGCCGACATCCTTGAAGCCGTCTCCTGTTTCTTGTAGTAGATCTTGCACCCGTTCTCGCACCCGATCTGTTTCTCTTCGCGTGCCAAGCAGTGCTATCTGGCTGGCAAGACGGCCGATGTTGGAGGTCAGGGAGAAGAGCTTGTCGCTGAGCTCGGTGGTGTAGCGGTTGAATTCGGGGTCATCAGCGTACTCGGGGTCATCTTGTCGTCGCCATGTCGTGGGTTGTGCTAGGAGGCGCATTAGCTGGTTGCTATGGTGTGAGGTAGCAAAGGCGGCGTACATTCGAGGTTGGAGGTGTCGTTGAAGGACATTGCGGCGCAGATCTGGTCGAGTGTTAATCACGAGTGTCTGCGGAGGTTTGGCAAAACGACGGAGTGGGGAGTGGGAGAGAAGAGTGAGGATGTGAAAGGTTGTCGCCTGCACTCCCGCTCGCCGCATGACGACCGCGCTAAGAAGGCTCGCATGTGATCGCGCATCGAGTTCGCGACAAAACATTTCACAATCACTTCGAATCACTACTTCCTCCTTCCCACTTCGTCACTCTTTTACAAGTGCGTTACCAAAGGTCATGCGTTCATAGCAAAACTTCCTCATCCGCACCACAGCATGGCGACAACACAGACAGCAACGCTCAACCCACGCAACCTCCTCGCACCCAAACCCTCGACGACACCGACGACACCATCACCACCCTCGAAGCGAGTGCGCCCATACAAAGACTTCCTCACACCCGCTCTCCACCGCCGTTTCAGCTATGCCGCCGCACTCATCTTCGCAGTATGCTACATCGAGAGCATCCTCATGCACCCTCCGAGCTTGCTCTGGATCTGGAACCCCATCTCGACCACAGGTATCCGAGCGCTACTGCTCTTCCTACCTTGCTTGGCCGTGTTCATCGTGCGCGTAGCCAATCTACACTGTGGAGAGCTCATCAGTGCATCCCCGGCCCACGGTGTTGTGGCTCACATGCTGCAATGGAGAGGATTGCACACGCTGGGGTGGTACTTGTACAGCGCCTTCTTCTTCGGCGAGGTCTACATATGGTCACGGAACAAATCAGCACACCTGGGCTGGGTGGACGAAGGTCGTGAGGGTGAATGGGCGCTCTTGAATGAGAACCCCATCTTCTTGAGGGCGCTGTACTACTGTCTGGCCGTGGCGCAGACGATCATACACCTTAGCAAGGACTACGACAGACTACCGATTCCTTCGGAGCCGAAAACCTCCACGCCAACAACAAGTCAACAGCAACCTGCTTCGCCAATACCCAGATCGGTCACTGAACTCCAGAAAAAGATCCCAGAGATCCTCGTTCGGACGTCAAGGCTGGTTCTGCCAGGTGTACCTTTCACCATCCCGGTCTACTTCTTCCTGCTACGGTCGTTCCTCTGGCCATGGTTCTACGCCATCGGCCATACTCTCTTTCCCCGGCTGGCTGCACAGGCACGCCCGACAGGCTTGTCGCACATGTCAGGACTTGTTTGGCAATGCTGCAGTTCATCGGCCATGCTCGTTCTACTATGGGAGTTGAGCAGTGCAGCTTTCACCATCTATGTGGCACGACCACCATTGGGCAAATCGGAGAATGAGCCTTTGACAGGACTGGTCGCAACCAGCGAGAAGAGCAAAGACCCAAACGAAAGCCTGATCTCTGGCCTAAAGAGCAAGAAGGAGGCGCCAAAAGCTTTCGCGTTCTGGGAGTTGGGCTACATTTGCTCTCAGTTTGACGTTCGACGCAAGACCATCTACGCGGAGGTTGACCGTGTGGGCAGCAGCACTTGGACTCAGATCAGCACGCTATGTATAGACGAGATTTCCGCCGTTCAAGGCCGTATCAAGGCTGTCCAAACACCTACGCCAGCGACTGCTAGCCCAGCACAAGCGCAGCCTCTTCTGGCAACGTCGGATCAACCACACAATTTGAGTTTGCCAAGGATAGCGGATCGCAACGTGCAAAGTGGTGATGTCTGGACCAAGCCACACCCAGACTTCGTCCACAGCGTCGGCAACATTGCTAAGTCGGTGGGTCAAAATACTGGCTCAGGCAGCCCACTCGTGCCCCGAGCAAGACAGGCTATAGAATGGAGTACCGATCGCGCGCTCAGCAAGGACACTCAAGCACTAATAAGTTTCGGCGCCCTCCGCCAGTACGCTGATGGGTGGTTCATCAAGGCACTGAGCACACCTGTTGGCGAGCCTTTCCGATCGACATTCGCAAACTACGTCAACGGAGTGATCTTTGGCACGCCATCCAAGAAGGCCACCATCGTCCACGCTTCACACGCTCTCAGCACCCTTTGTGCTCGTTCGCTCAAAGAAGACGATTACGGACAGGTCTCCAAATCAGTGGCGCTCATCGTCCGGACATATGTCGAAACGCTAAAAGCTATCGAGAGCTTCGTTCAGAGCACGAAGCCGAATCGGACGGATGTCTACTTCACGGAGCAGGATCGAAAGGTGGAAGAGGTGGAGGAGCTCGTAACCGCGCTCAAGAAGGGTCTGGAGGAGGTGGTGCTTGTGTTTGGCGAGTACGCTAGTTCCGTTGGTGTGACCAAGAAGGAATTGCGGGAGGCGAAGGACTTGGTTGGGGGAGGACAGCAGATGGCGATGGCGAGGTGAAAGCTTGAAAGCTGCAGCCTACCGGATCGAGAAAGTCTCAATGGTTAGCGAGGCATCAAAGGAGTTGTGTGGACGGTACTGCAGATGCGGACCCTCTGTAAAGCTGGGAGGTTGTGGGCGGCCTCGAGCATGCATGTACAGGGATCATGTTCAAGCTTGTCACGCTAAACTCACCGCGATACCCAAACGGGAACGAAGGAGCTTCGCCACAACCGGGGGGTGGTGCAATGGAAGCCACATCAGCTCGGCGCCGCATCAATGCATATGAACCGCTTCTGCACCGTCTGTTGAAAACAGCAGCTCTGTTTCAAGTCCCTCCAATCCGGTGTGTCTTGGCATGTCAAAGTTCCGGCGAGTCAGGACTTCGAACTGCTGCCTTCGCACCCGCACATGCATGTACAAATACCCATGTGCTTTCAAGATTGCTAGAATATAAGTACCTCTTGTCTGCTCTCAATCTCCAGCCTCTCTCCTCTCCTCTCCATCTTCTCCCTCCATCAAACAAGTTCTTCGTGACTACATCACACTCCATCTGAGCCCACGCAAGACCGGCGACAATGGGCCACCACGAAAGCACCTCGAAGCATTCGCTCGAAGACCATGAATTCCCACAGGTCTATCAAGACTTCAAGAAGCATTGCTCATCCGATCGCGTGAATACCGACCTCGCTGTCACCGTCTCCATCCGCGAGAGGCATCGCGATGCCCAAGTCACCACGATCAGTGCCCACGACTGTGACTTGCTCGGCTTCGCCGACGCCGGCCACCTCGACACGAGACTTTCCACCCAAGGCGACAACTTCCTCGCAAGGAGAACGTACACGCCTCCGACCACACGACTTGAAGAGGGTCAAGGCAGGCTCGGCGAGAAGGTGAGCTTCGGCTACTACCAGGCTCGATACGATGGCTACGACTTCTTCTTTTACGAGGCCCGTTGGCGAGACGAGTTCTTCGGCAGTGGCACGAAGAACTACTATATTCTGAGCCCGAAGTCTTCGGTCGATGAGCATGGCCACTCTGGATGGGTTGATTCGCTTATCCTTGCGGCGTCCAAGTGGACTAGCGAGCTTCATGACGAGGTCTACGTTTTCGACTCTGGTGAATGGGACAAGAACAAGCATCTGTGGAAAGCTGTGCAAAACAGCAGCTGGGACGATGTCATCATGGACCCAGCCACGAAGGATACGCTCATCTCGGACATCCAGAACTTCTTCGACAGCCGTGCGGTGTATGAGGAGTACGCTGTACCTTGGAAACGTGGCATTATTCTTCACGGCACTCCAGGATGTGGCAAAACGATATCGATCAAAGCTCTCATGAACGCACTGGACAAACGTTCTCCGCCAGTGGCCAGTCTTTACGTCAAAACTTTCACGACCAGATGTCCAGGAGAGGAGTACAGCATCCGTGAGATCTTCCAGAAGGCTAGAGTTATGGCACCATGTATGCTCGTTTTCGAGGACCTGGACAGTTTGGTCAAAGACAAGATCCGATCCTACTTCCTCAACGAGGTTGACGGGTTGGAAGACAACAACGGAATTCTCATGGTAGGCTCTACCAACCACCTCGACCGCTTAGATCCCGGTATCTCGAAGCGACCGAGCAGATTCGATTGCAAGTACCACTTCAAGATCCCTGCTTACGAGGAGCGCATCCTGTACTGCGAGTACTGGAAAAAGAAGCTGGAAAAGAACAGCAAAATCGACTTTGATCCGGCTATCTCCGATGTCGTTGCTAAGCTCACCGAAGGGTTCAGCTTTGCGTACATGAAGGAGCTGTTCGTGCAGACTCTGCTGACGATTGTTGGTGGAAGGGAGCAGGAGCTGGATGAAGCTGCGACTGCGGAGGCGGCGAAAGTGGTGGCTGGGTCAACGAAGTTGGTGGTTGGTCAAGGAAAGGTCGAGACGTCTGACGCCAATGGTGAAGCCTCTGCGGCACAGGAGGAACCTACATCTTCCACGAAGACGGATGGTGCGAAGAAGCAGGCCGAGCCAGAGCCTGCCATGGCGCAAGTTGAGATTCCGGAAAACCTCATGTCCAACTCGCTCATGCGCATCTTGCACAAGCAATGTGTGGCTCTCTGGAAGGATATGGATAATTCGAGCGACTCCGAGGCTGGTCGCAAGTCTGGCCCCAGCAATGGTGAGGACGACGCGGATGACGAGAGCAGCAAGCAGTGTGCGGAGTGTGGCTAAGAGTGTATCGCGTCCATGCTTTTTCAAACACACGATACAGTCTACATAGATCGAGTGTAATGTACACAAGATGCAAAGACCTGTCTAGTCTCCACATAGAATTGCCGCCTTGAACCGAAACGCTGATGTCGGGATCCTGCCACTACTTTCGCCGGCAGCCTGTAGCATATAAAGAATGAAGTCCACACAATCGCTTCTGAAATTTGCTTGGGTATCTCGGAATTAAATAGGATGTATCTGATAACTCTTCATCTCCCCCGGCTCGGTCAACAGCTCCGCAAACTCATGCTTGTTGACCGCCTCGTACCACTGCAGCAGACTGCTTATGAGGAAGCATGTTGAGCCCCACATACTCGATAGTGAGGACTGTTTCGAGGACCAGTCCTTGTCTGGCGCGCCGAAGACTGCACAGAGCCTGCGTTCTCGTTAGCTTTTACAGCGAGGGAAGGGAGCGTAAAGAGGTACGTACTCGAAACCAATGGACCCGAGCGTAGCAACAAACCCAATCCACCAACCCAGAACATTTGGCTGTGGTCGCCACCAATTCCGTTGTGTCTCCAAGGTAAACATCACAGACGCAATAATGAAGCACAAAGAAGCGATCATCTGCGGTATCCAATAGGCGCCGAGCTCACCCCATCGTCCACCCAGATGATCGAACACACCCGGCAGAAGCGCAATCCCGGTCCATCCGAAGAGTGTAACGCCGACTCCCTGGATCGAGCAAGCGAGATATCCGATCTCGTAGGCGTGGTGCGTACGTAGGCTCTGCCAGGTCGGCCAGTAGCGGAAGACCATGTACTCGCTCGACTCGCCCTCTTCCGCTTCGCCAAAATCCACGGCTGCTCTCCGAGGCGCTGGAGCCATGCCGATGGGGTAGATGGAGCCAGGCCGTTCTCTGATGTCGCGTGTCCTCCAGCCGGCCTCGGGGTCCACGGAGTTGGCGAATTCTTCCGCCTGCTTCCTCGCTTTATGCTTGTGAGGGTGCGGGATGGCGTGCGCGAAGAAGTCGTGGATTTTTTCGTCCGCGAGCTTCTTCTCCTCGTCCTCGTGCCCGGCGAGGAGACGGCGCATGGCGGAGCCGTGGAAGGAGCCATCGTTTACTGCTTCGAGGTATGAGGTTGTGGCGCCGAGTTGATAGAGCAGGACGCCGAAGAATGTGGTGAGGGGGACACCATAGGTCTCGAGACCTTCATTGTACTCTATGTCGGGATATTGCTGTGGTACCCATGACCACGTGGCGCTGATGATGAAGAGGACGGAGCCCCAGGCGTATGCCCAGCCGGACCAGAAGGCTAGGTTCCAGTAGGGGAAAGTGGTTGCCATCTTGAAGATGCCTCTGAAAATCTCTTTGATACTTTTCAGTTGTTTGCCGATGTGGATATGGCTGTCGGTCTTTTCCAGCGAAGGCCTATGCGGGACTGCAATCGAGCCGCGTCCTTTGCGGTTGTCGCGAGAGCGCCAGAGCACATTGAAGTCGGTCTGTGTACGGGATGGAGATGGTCTGGTACCACTGTCGTCTCCCGCAGCCGCGTCATCTTCCGAGCCTTTGAAGCGAACGTGCATGCGGACACTCGTGGGGTTGAAGCCTTTCGCTGGAGCAGTTGCGCGCATGTTCTGGAGGGTGAATTTGGCCTCATGCGCTGCGGTCTTCACTTTCTCCCTAAAACCTTCGCTAGAGCTGCCGGCGTGCTCCTTCTTGGGCTCGATTGTATCCTGGCTTCCACTGCTGCGAGCGGTTTCCTGGTTGGCCTCTGCGGTATTTTCGCCATCTCCGCGGCCGTCCTGGCTAGACGTCATGAATGCGACATGATTAGAATCCGAGTCTTCTTGGGTTGCAGGTGCAATATCGTTGCGTTGGCTGTCTTCATCTCTGGCTTCCTGCACAGTCGCAGGCTGGTGGTGGCGTTGGTTGTCCTCCTCTCTGTCTGCCTCGAAAGGATCCACATGGGCCCAGCCAACAGATCCTCGAGCAGAGTCCATTGCTCCTGAAAGTCGTGGCTACTTCGTCCGTGTATTGAAGCCTTAGGGAAGACAGAAGAAAGAAGGCACGCGACATGGTCTCGATTCAAGTAACGGCACTGCACCTCAGTGGGATGGGACCGCAGTAAGAGAAGGCTAAGCTGTTTAGTGCGAAGCTTAAGGGCACAGCAGAATTGAAGATAGTTGTCCGATCAAATAGAGTTAGAGTCGTTGCGGTCCGCCTCCGCTTCCTCTCGAGCTCGGGCAGCCAACCGAGATCGGCGGTAGTAATGCACGGAGAAAAGAGTGTCGTGCGAGGATGTGTTTCTTACATCGAATAGCATGAACGGCAAGATGTTGGCAGCAAAGAGAGCAGTGGGCAGCAATCCCCCTGCCCGATCAAGTCCCAACCTCTTCGCGCTCCCACGCCCACTACTGCAACTTCTCCATCTCCAAACACGAACCCTCGCAACCGCAACATCCCAACCCACCTCACCCGTCGCCAGCGATGTAGCCAGCCGAACACCCCCCTACACCAGACTCCTCAAGAACCTCCGCCAAGTCCGACGCCTCTTCCCAAACCGACCCCTCACCCTCGCAGAAAAGATCCTCTTCTCCCATCTCGACAACGCCGAAGAATCCCTCTTCGACAACACCAACAATGGCACCGACATCCGCGGCCGAGCGACCCTCAAGCTCAAGCCAGATCGAGTGGCTATGCAGGATGCGTCCGCGCAGATGGCCCTGCTGCAGTTCATGAGCTGCGGCTTGCCCACTACTGCTGTGCCGGCGAGTATACATTGCGATCATATGATTGTTGGCGAGCAGGGCGCGGATACGGACCTGCCGAACAGTATAGCTGGGAATAAGGAGGTATTCGATTTCTTGGAGAGCGCGGCCAAGAGGTATGGGATTGAGTTTTGGCCTCCAGGGGCGGGCATCATACATCAGACGGTGTTGGAGAATTATGCGGCGCCTGGGCTTATGATGTTGGGCACGGATAGTCATACGCCGAATGCCGGTGGCTTGGGATGTATTGCGATTGGGGTTGGGGGTGCGGATGCGGTGGATGCGCTTGTGGATGCGCCATGGGAGTTGAAGGCACCGAAAGTGAAAGGAATACGGTTGGAGGGCCAGCTGAGTGGGTGGGCGAGTCCAAAGGATATCATTCTGCATCTTGCTGGTCGGCTTACGGTCCGAGGAGGAACTGGGTATATCCTAGAGTACCATGGCCCCGGTGTGCAGAGTCTGAGCTGCACAGGTATGGCGACCGTCTGCAACATGGGTGCGGAAGTCGGCGCGACCACATCTCTCTTCCCGTTCACAGAATCAGCACACGGCCCATACCTCCATTCAACACACCGCGGCTCGATTGCCGAACAAGCCGCAGCAATTGCCGCTTCCCCAGATGTCCACAACCTCCTAGTCGCAGACGAGGGGGCCGAATACGACGGCGAAGTAGTCATCGACCTCAGCAAACTCGAACCCCACATCAACGGCCCCTTCACCCCCGACCTCAGCACGCCCTTGTCCCTCTTCAAAGACGCCGTGAAAGCCAACGAGTGGCCCGAAACTTTCGGCGCCGGCCTCATTGGCTCCTGCACCAACTCCTCCTACGCCGACATGACCCGCGCAGAATCTCTCGTCCGCCAAGCCTCTGCAGCAGGTCTGCAGCCCAAGGCAGACTTCTTCATCACCCCGGGCTCAGAACAGATCCGCGCTACAGTCGACCGCGACGGCACGATGGCAACCTTCGAGCAGAACGGCGGGGTTGTGCTGGCGAATGCCTGTGGCCCTTGTATTGGTCAATGGAGTCGAACAGATGGCGTAGCGAACGGCGAAGCCAATGCCATCTTCACGAGCTACAACCGCAATTTCCCAGGCCGAAACGACGGGAACCGCAAGACGATGAACTTCCTCGCTAGCCCTGAGCTCGTGACCGCGATGTCCTACAGTGGCCGCACCGATTTCAACCCCATGGTCGATTCGATCCCTCTAGCCAACGAGCAGAGCTTCAAATTCGAGCCTCCAACGGGCATCGATCTGCCTAAAGCCGGCTTCGCGGCCGGAAACCCGCTCTTCATGCCCTCCCCACCCACACCCTCCGCAGACGTAGACGTAGCCATCGACCCACACTCCGACCGCCTAGCCGTGCTCGAGCCCTTCGACCCTTTCCCGCAAGGCGAGCTCACAGAGATGAAAGTTCTCGTGCGCGTGAAAGGGCAATGCACGACCGATACCATCTCCGCTGCTGGGCCGTGGTTGAAGTATAAGGGCCATCTACCCAACATATCCGAGAACACGCTTATCGGTGCCGTATCTGCGGATACAGGCGCTGTTAACGAAGTGGCAGATGTCGATGGCCAGACTTACACGATCCCGGAGCTCGCGACGAAGTGGAAGGGGCAGGGGCAAGCGTGGATCGTGGTGGCGGAGCATAACTACGGCGAAGGCTCTGCGAGAGAGCATGCTGCTCTTCAACCCAGATATCTAGGCTGCAGGGTTGTGTTGGCGAAGAGTTTTGCGCGGATCCATGAGACGAACTTGAAGAAGCAGGGGGTTGTGCCTCTTACGTTTGTTAACGAGGAGGACTATGACAAGCTTGCTGGGTGCGATGAAGTCAGCACTGAGGGCTTGCATGAGGTGTTGCAGCAGAGTGGGAGTGGAGCTGGAAGTGTCAGCCTGCGCATCAAGCAGAAGGGCAGCGGCGCTGAGTGGCGGATCCCGGTCAGGCACACGCTGTCGAAGGATCAGTGTGGGTTTATTGTGGCGGGGAGTGCGTTGAATTTGCTTGCGAAGAAGGGGAGGGGTAGTGGTGCTTGAGGGTTATTGGTGGTGGTATCGTTGTTGTTGATCAGCTAGGCTAGCTAGCTGGCAAGGTGAAAGGATACAAAAGAGACTGTCCTTCGCCTGCGGCTCCTCCTGGCTCGCTGTCATGTCGTTTCGTCCTGTGAACGCCATTCGAAGTCCCGCAAACCGCCGCCCTCACACGATTGTTCCGCTGCCGTGTACATCATCCTTCCCACACACGCCTGTGTTATCCTTGCACCCCGCTATCCTTGTCCGGCTCATCATTACTTCCGAATCGGTATCCCTTTCTGCTCGGCCGCCGCTTCAGTGGCGCTCTTCTCCTCCACCGCGCCATCTTCACCATCCTGCTCATCTACGCTCGTGCCTCGCTGCAGCGTCGACTCCTTAACCGGCGACCCCGCCTGCCCATGCGATAGCGTAGGATGAAGCGTTGGTGTACCAGAGGCGCCGCTGATGGAGTCAGAGCGGCCGGGTTGGGAGCTCGTGGCGGAGGTTTGTTGGGAGAGGTGGGGGATGGTGTCGGGTCTGCACATTAATCCTGTTATCAGCGATTGCAGCGAAAGCGAGGGAAGGCTGTATGGGGTAAGACGTACGAAGGATGCTCCCTCCCCAACCCACCAGCGAGCGCACCATCCGACTTGCCGGCCTTGCTCATGGCATAGTCGCCGCTGTCAAAGTACTTGCGCTCTTTAAGTTTGTTCTGGAGCAGGTCTTTCTTGTTGGGGAGCTTGCCGTAGAGGCGGAAGAGCTTTTGTTCTTCTTCGGTGAGTTGCTACATTTCATTAAGGCATTAGCCGATGGAGGTAGCAGTGGGGGGTAGGAGAGCGGAGGACGCACGCTGATGTCGACCTTGTTCTTCTGGTGCGGGTTGAGCGCCATCGCTGCGGTTGCGGGACGTCTTATGGCCTCTCAGAAGCAGATGTGAGTATTCGAATGGTGGTGCTGGCCAGCAGCTCCGCCCAAGCGGGATCGGTTGTTGCGTTCCTTCCCCTACACCTGCTGCACCGCTTCGACTGATCTTTTGCTTGCTACGACGTTGACTCTGGAGCTATCTCGCACTTCGGCAATCCTGGGTCGCAGATAGACTGATCCGCTGCTTTCTTGAAACGAATCGTCGAACTGGGAATGCCAACTGGTAGTTGCCGAAGAAGTATTGTGGTATTGTGTCTTAACAGCAGTCCCGACGGTCCAAAAAGTAAGCGGTTACGTCGTCAGAGGTCTCGTGATCGGCGGTGTATCCCTTGAATACGCGCACAATGCCGTCGAGCTCTTTCCCTTGCTGCCGTGAAGTCCGGAAACTCTATTCGCCGGTGCCGGTCGACGCGGAAGAAGCCGTGGGCCGTACCCCTCCCGAGATCGATATAGAAGTTCTGGACTTGCTTCCGTCGTGGTTGCTCGTGAAGATGGCAATTCTGAAGAAGAAATGGATAGTGCTTGGGAGTTGATAGGGTCCTCAAAATGTCAGCTTCCACGAAAAATCATCACCATCACCATCTCGATCACGCGATCCAATCCAATGCAGTGGCACTCGAGAACCTGAAACATCGCGATGCTTGTCTGAACCTTCCCCGCAGTCCCACGAAACGAAGCCATTGGGTCGCGCCATTATTGTACGACATATCGAGTGTCATCAAATCAACGATGCTCACGCTCACACACAAGCACCATGACGGGTGAATGTGCGCGCACATCGGTTGCTAAACATGCATACGATGCTCGCTTTCTTGGGTATCTCAGTATGAAGCTCCACCAGCCCAGCAGTCATCAATTGAACCGCCAATGCTGCCGGCCATGCTTCAGTCGTATTCGCAGCCCATGATCCTTCGCTGTGAGTGCAGTAGCACCGCCGATGAGATCGTCGGAGATACTGCATTCGACGGCCGACGCAGGACGCTGTTCACCATTCCTTGTTGCCCTCCCCAGATCCTCATCCGTATCTCCCCATGTCACCCACCATCTTCCACCCTCCACCCCACACTCTCTAGGCAGGTCTTTGTGTCATCCATGAGATCATGGTAGCATGTCCACCACAGCATGGAGTCAGACTCAAGTTGCCCTTCTTAGAGCTCCTCGGCCCTCCACCTCTGTCCGCCACGCCCCTTAATCTGCATGTCGAATAGATCCTTGCCACCATTCACAGCCTTCGTGGCTGGAAAAAGCTCCTTCGCCGACGACTGCGACCCCCTCCCCTTATTGCTCGCACCCCTAATGCTGAAGCCAACATCCCCATCGCCGCTAACATAAGCCTCCGACAGCCGTCCGTAGTCGGCGCCAATGACAGCCGTCGAGCCACGATCAACACGCGCGAAGAGATCGCGACTACCACCACCACCTGCACCACGCTCGGCTCGATCGTGCGGTCTGCGGTCTTCGTACTCCGGCCGGAGTCCTGGTTTGGCGTAAGTGTATTGCTCTGCTGGTGGGTTGCTGATGGTATACTTGCCGATTGCGTCAGCGACTTCATCCGGATGGATGTCCTTTGCGTCTTTCCTGCGGTGTGTGGAGCTGTTGAGTTTGTCGGGGAAGAGCTCACGGTTGGAGCTGGAAGAGAATGGACGGCCTGGAGTCCTGAACGGGCTGCCATTGGAGTAGCCACTGGGATCGAGACCAGAGGAGGAAGGACGACGCGGGAAGAGTTCTTTGCGGAGGTCGCTGCGCACGTCACGGTTGTCGCGAGGGTCGGGGATCCTGGGAGGTGTCCTCGATCTTGGCGGAGGCGTACGACGACGTGGGTATTGTTCCGCGAACCCATACCTACCGTCGCCATCACTGTTAATGCGTGGTGATGCAGTGCGATCGCGGAGTCTGCCGTTCGTAGTCCTAGGTATAAGGTCCTGGCGCTCTCGGTACTCGACCGGACGCCTGCTATACTGGTTGTCGGGTGATGCACTACGCTCACGGAAATTGCCGTGGATTGGTCCTGCCATGAGATCCCCGCGCTCACCATAGCGCTCACCATAGTCAGCCGGACGCCTGCCGTACCGGTTGTCGCGCGGAGGGCTGCGGTCGCGAGACCTGGCGCTTGGTGCCCGCGGTATGAAGTCTTCGCCGTCGCCGTAATTTATCGGACGCCTGCCGTACTCGCCGTCAGAGTAAGAGCTGCCTCTTCTTTGTACCTGCTCCGCCGCTGTCGGTTGCTCATCGTACATGTCCTCGGTGAAGGAGACATTCGAAGTGCGACGGTGATTCTGCTCATCGGCCCACTCACGTCTTGGGTATTTGTTCGAGTGATAGCCGCCACGCTCAGGTCGCCTCCTCTTCCTGTTGCGATTGTCGGGATCCCACTGTGGGTTGTTGAGATAGAACTTGCTCTTCTCCCTCGCATTCGGATCCTTCACATCCGACTCCACCGTCTGGCGTACTTCAAGCACCACGTCCGGGTGTGCCGACAGCGGCTTCGCTTGGCGCAGTGTCAATGGCTCGTACCCTTCCTCCACCGAAAACGCGACCAGTGCTTCTTCTGCTGCTCGCTCGGTGTCGTATGCGATATTGACCGAGGTGTCGTTGATCCACTCGATCTTGTGGAATAGCTCCAGCGGGTAGTGCTTCGCCGCGAACTGCTTGATGTGGAAGGTATTTAGACTGTCGACTCCGCGGATGTGAACCTTGTTCGGGACTGGAGCGTGGATGTCCACTTCGCCGTCCTCCGGAGCCTCTTGCAGCCCATTGATTGCATCATCTTCACCGTGGTTCTACACTAGGTGTTAGCTTCTTCGTGTGCGAGGAGGCATGCGTGAGAGCGCATACTGGTTTCATGGCTGAAACATCGGCCTTCAGTTGTGCAATCTCGGGATCATCGTCAAAATCAATGTCCATATCTTCCATTGCAACGTCGTCTGCCATGGTGGGAGGCTGCGAGGTGATGTGGGTGAAGTGGACTGCTTAAGATGCTGTCAGTGACTCGGCTAGCTTGAGGTCCAAGATCGTGAACGATGGCAGCGGCTAGGCGTTGGCGGTGGCTTCGGCTCCGGCTCCTGATAACAGGGGGTTTTCGCCGGCGGGACTTCCCAAAGTGGAATAGCGGATTTTGGTCGACTAGCGGGGTTTGGTCGAGCTTCCACCTTCTCCGCTGGAATAGATAAACCTCACTTCACCTCACCCGCCGCACTGCTCTGGCGACTCCCTCGATCATCGCCGGATCGCAGCTCCAACATACCTCAGTGGATGCCGAGTCTTCGATTCCGAGCCGTTCGAACCTCTCCTTCCGCATTCACCGTTGACGCCGACACGACCGCATACCTTGTGCTCCCTGCCCACCGATCGAGGGCTGGCTTCGCTGGTAAAGAGCGACCGGACAGCGAGAACTCGTAGCATGCAACTTCAGGCGAGCCGAGATTGCTGATGTCAGCTGCGTGCGTCGCGCTGCATATCTGTAGGCACCCACCGGACAGGCATCCAATCCGGAGAGCACGATAGCAGGTGCAGCTCTCCTGATCGACTGTCTGTGCTTGATACTGCGAAACGAAGGAGGGAAAGAAGGGAGGCGATCTCTGCAAAAGCAATACCGCGCTCGGGCGACGGTCCGCCGTCCACAGCATACTCGGACGCGTGCAGCGACTGTTCCGCGGTCGGAGGTCCAACGACTAACGCTGGTCAACGGCCTCACCGTCCTAGCTGTTCTGGCTGTCGAAGACACCTGAAGAGAGGTTGAGCGCTCATGGCAGCGCCCAAGCGCATCCGTGTTATTTGCGCGCAGTGACCGCAACGAGACGGCGAGGCTGGGAAGGGCCAAGGGCGGCGACGGCAAGCAGCACGCTGCTGTGCTGGTGGCGTCTGCACACATCAATAGCATGACGCCGACAACAGCCCAACGTGGCGGGATTTGTTGGTGCGGGTGGCATCAGCCAATGGCAAGGAGGTGGATGACTGCGTGCGGAGGCAGGTAGCGGCTCGGCAGGTTAGGCTATCACTCTGACGGCGACCTTATGAAGAGCTTACTCCCCACTTTCACGCTTTCTCGCACTGTGCCAGCTCCACCCTGCGCATCAACAGCGACCGAGGCGTGACCGCTCACTTTGGTTCAGCTTCGGAACGACAACAGAAAATGGCGCACATTACGCTTCCGGGCCATGTCACCATCCAGCACCGAGTCAGCCTGCCTGTGCTTCAGCGCGCTCATCAGCTCCTGAATGTCATGGAGCTGCTGGAGAAGATCCTCAGCTACCTACCGCCGGATGCCCTCCTCGCGCTCCAGGGGTATGTCGAGGGTTTGCGCAGACGATCGCGACGTCTCCGAGCCTGCGACGAGCCGTACATAGCGCTCTCCAACTTCACGCCCGCCGCGTGCATCAGGCTACACTCCCGCCACCTCTGCTTGACATCTGGATGAGCCACACCTCGGCGCGTGGCAGCCTGGTATGCAGTTGGCGATCGATTTCCGCAATGAGGGCATTGAGTATTTCACGCTGCGCGAGTCCAGACCTCTGCAAGGTATGCTGCTTCCGTCCCCGCCTCCTACGGCGGCCATCGTCCGCGTAGATTGTGCGTGCGAGATTCAGAAGCAGAAGCTGTTTGCGCGCCGCAAGGGCGTACGGTTCACTGACATTTTTCGCGCAGTCGATCACTTGTTGCGCGGAAGCTTCAAGTGCGGCAACTGTGAAGGCTACTACTATGTGCGGGTGGAAGGCAAGCTGGCTGTGGCGACATCCTCTTACGTGCGCATGTTGAAGGTTTTCAGACACTAGTGCCGCGCACTGTTTGTATTTGTAGCTCGCCAACGAACCTTCCCGGGATGTACTCGTACCAGTTCCAGCCTCTTCGGCGGTGATTCCAGTAACGATGTTCCAACTCGGCGCGTGAGGTGACGGATATGGCTTGGTTCCCACAGTTACGGCTGGACGGGTACGTGAGCAGCAGTCCATCCTCGTCTTCACTGGTCTGGACAAGGTATTGCAGTAGGGCAATGCGTGTCAAGTTACAAGGATGATCTGTTCTGACGGTCTGGACCAGTGATCCTACAGCGGTAGCTCAGCGGCTTCAGCAGCTACGCCACACTGGAATAGAACTTAGAACTCAAAGGGAGGTGCAAGACCGTCTTGCAAACACCCAACGGCAGCATTCTACCGAGACGTGGAAGGCAGGGGTAATCCGAGCGATCAAAGCAGAGGCCGAAGCCCTGACAGCACAGAGGGCCGCGGAAGAGTGACGGGCCGAGGCTGTCGCCGTTCCATTGAAATCGGTCATTTCGCGATTCCATAGTCAATGTTCATAGCTCACTGTATGAAGGGGTTCCAAAGTTCCATCAATCTTCCTGCGTCGTTTGAACATCCTACACCGCTCCTCCTGAGTTGGACTTAACAAATAGGTCAGCGATGGGCGATTACATCTCGGGTCGTACTTACCGATAGGCTCGAACATGATTGAGGACGAATTCCCGCCAGCACTCAAGTTGTTCCGACTCCTGCGGAGCTAAAGGCTTCTCTTCAAGGATCGCATATTCTAAATCGCGGTAGAAATCTAGATTGGCGCATTCTTTCCCCACATCTAGGCGTAGAGTAGCGATTTCAGCAGAACGTGGGAAGTAACCGGCGAACTCCCAGTCCAGTAGCCAGATACTATAATCGTCAAACAGGAGGTTGCGTGCTGAGATATCGCAGTGTGTGAAGACCAGCGGCGTCGTTGCGACCGCAAACTTGCCGAAACTTTCGGTCAGTCCAGCATTCATACGATGCTCAAAACCTTCCTTGGTCAACAGCGGCGTACGGTCATCCTCGGGCCATAGAGGGCCACAGTAAATGCCCCCGTTCACCAGTCCGGGAAGATCACGAGTAAAAGTGTGCATGTGATTTACCACCCCTGCGATGGTTTTGATAAATGCAAGATCGTGCATGCTCTCCCTCCTTCTTCCCCTGATGTATTCCATGACGACATAGTCCGTGCTGTTGGTGTGGAAATGTGCGTGAATGCGTGGTATACGGACGACCTTTGGATCGAGCAGGGTTCGCGCATGAAGCTGATTGCAGATTTCCTCAGAGGAAATGGTGCCGAATTTGATTGCCTAGGTGTCAGTCCTGATGATTTCCACCCTGCCGTTCTTATAGATACAATCTCTGCGCGGATCAGCACACATGTCGACAATCCAATCTTGGTTCAGGAGACCCTCATTGCTCGTTATGGTCGGTTGCAATGGAGAAAGATGGATAGGAGACAGAAACTAGACTGTAGATACAGTACAGTACAGTACATCCCTGGATTACTGTGGGACGAGGACTGTGGGGAATGTGGGCCCCAACAGATCTCGGGGCCGTGTGCTTCCAAGGGTCGGCCGAAGAAGTCGTTGCACCCTAAACCCCACACAACTTTGCGGCGTGTACTGTAATACAACATGAACTTTGCAATTATATACAATTTTCGATACCAATCGGAACTGGACTGGAGTAATACCATAAGAAAGAGCAGAGTCTAGCGGTTAAAGCCATATCTCGATCACTCAATTCCACCTACACGCTGCCGAGTAATTACGCGCCGAATGTGAGACGCGAATACGACACGCCAAAGAAGAATCGCGTACTCAAGGCTCTTGAACTCGGCCAGAGCCACGAGCAAGTACGCCGCGATGAAGGGCCCAGCAAACGCACTCAGATCAATTGGCAGCATTAGAAGCATCAATAGCGTGGATCTGGTGCTAGTCGGACCGGCCGTCCTCGAGCAATCGACGCCAGAACGCTGAAGCGTCTGATCTGTACTATACGACGAGATTGGTCGACTAGGCGCTTCACATGGACAGAGCTGGCCAAACAACACCCTCTTAATGAAGCTGGAACTATAGCGCATCCAGATACTATTAAGAAGGCCCTCGCAGACGCTGGATACAGCAAGTGCAAGGCCTGTCAGAAGGGCTGGCTTCGGCCCCAAAACGTCGAGTCTCAATACGCCTATACACGCGCTATGAAGCACCACACAATCCAATTCTAGCGCCAAGTAGTGTTCACCGATGAGGTCCACTTCAGCGTCGAGTCACGTAGCACTGAAGTAGTAATACGGAACTAGCTATGATACTTTCCATTTCGCTACGCAGGCAAGAGTATTTGTTGTTGTGCAAGTCTGTCAATACATTGACGAATAATGCTATTCGTATCCATGACTAAGACCTTCTGACACGTTGCCACTAGAGCCTACTGTACAGTGTAGAAGAACTACACAGTTATTGTGATTTCTGGCAGCTGGCATCGTGCACTGTCCTCGTTGTAGGCCGACTTGTGAGTCACTTTTAATAGAGAAATACATGGTCCAAAAATAACATCACAGGTCCTAAAATATATATGTGAGCCTCATACTATTATGGCCATCTGGCACTTACGTTGACGGTCATCATTCATCTGATATGTTTATCGATATCGAGGACAGCCTTGAACCTATGCTCAGAAGCCTACGAACCTTAGTGATCACTAACGTACTGTGACTAGACACTTCGGTTACACCAACAGCCTGAATGTGAGCTGCGAACGGAAACTCTTGTGGCTTACTAAGACAGGTTCATCAGAGCATCCAGTCGACTGAGCAGATCATCTATGCTGTGAGCAGAGCACTCTCGGATGTATACTGTACCCACTTCAGATTGCGTATGTCATTGGAGGTCTAACCTTAGGGCTGCACTGAATTGCACGTCCTGGGTGACTCATACGACTGGGGCGCTTGCTAAGCGCTCGAGAGACTATTTACAGCCACTCCTCCCGCCTCGTTAGGCTGCAATTGCTTACTCCCTTTCTCTCTCTCAGATCGGAAGGCTACTGTAACGCACGACGCCGGTGCGTTGAATTCAATGGGACGACGACCCCAGACCAGTGTCATCAAGGACTCATTTAGTAAGCGAAGACGCACCATAATACAGAAGGCGCATGAGCTTGCCATTCGTCATCGGGCGCAAGTATATGTTGTTGTCCAGTTCAATGGCAAATTCCATACTTACAATTCTGTCGATGGCGAGCAATGGCCGCCTACCTTCGAAAGAATCGTAAGTTTGGACGAAGCTGGGAGAGACTATTGTACACTAATCTATTATTCAAGAATCAAAGCTTCCCAATCCCAGAGGTGTGGACGTCTACCCGCTGTGACTCCTTAGTCAAAGTCGTACCGCTACACAGAACCGAATCGAAATAACACATATCCTCAACTCTTTCTTCCCCCAAACTTCACCAACCTATCTGGAAAGTGGCCCATTTAGAACGACGACCGCCCTAAGTGAGCTTCGATTTCTCTACATCTCATGAAGTCAAGATCTTTTGCAAGATTTCCTTTGATACACGATCTATATCTGCTAGACCTGATTGGAAGAATCTGGATTAGACGGGGCTGCATATGTAATTTGGCAGGGTACAGCAGGCTCGCGCTGACGGAGATTGCTATTCCCAAATGGGAACGACGGCTATCACGGCGTGTTGGCACAGAAAGATGCGTAGAGCAGGCGGCTAAGTGTGGATCCAGCGTAGAATCACGGCACGGACAGCTAAAGTGGAAAGAATGTACCTTGCGTTAGTTGTGGCTGTTGCAACGGCCCATCTGAGCGCGTGTCTCTTATGTGGCACACGTCGTACAGTACTTCCCGGCTCTGATAATCCCCCAGTTCAAAACTCTAAATTTGAGTGTCCTTGCATGATGAGGATTGACTTCCACAACGGGCCCAGTCAGGCCATAGGGCTGGAGAAGTTGCAGTCCTAACGTTAGAAGAGAACGAGACGAATAGCCTTGGCTCTGTGCTCATAGTAACGTTAAAGAGAAGGTTGCGAGAGAAACTAGAAAAGGCACGCAACCAACGCGACCGTGCGTCTCGCTTCCCCATTAAGCCCGTTATAAGTATACTCGGCGCGCTCCAAACCCATGGACTGACGAAGAAATGCTGGCGAAGACCGCGATCCGCCGAAAGTCTCAGACCGTCGCTGGTGTTTGATGCCGACTCTGAGGACACTGCCGAGGCGAAACCTTCAGCCTAGACTGCGAGACGGAAAACGATTTTTAATCCATTAATGGGTCGGTGCATTGCTTGTGGCGACGAGAGGGAATTCTTCGAGGTTGTACGTGTACCCTGCAACCACGAATACTGCCGGCCACGCCTTGCAACCTTGTTTCTTCTTTCAATGAATGATGAATCACTCTTCCCGCCTCGCTGCGACCAGCAAGAGATTCATGCCAGCCAATGGAGCAGGGTGTCTCTTTTTTGTTCAAGTGTCGTTCACATCCAAAACGCATCTACCTTATGAAGATTATTGGAGCTGTTGGACAGTGACCGACATCTAAGTCCCCAAGATCTGTTTAATAGATGGCGCTCACGATTCTAATCTCAGCAGACTTTCCGCATTTCTGTGGCATATCTTCTCCAAATCTAAAGGTGAAACCATGTCCCCTAAGCGGCGGATGTAATCCTGCACCTTGTCTGCGGCTACAAAGGGATAATCATTGGCGAACAACACTCTATCTACACCCCATGTAGCAATCAAGGTCATGGTAGGGGGAATGCTGAAGAAGCCCGATATTGCAACCCACACCTGGCTCCTCAACATCTCGGTCACGGGTCTTTCAAGTCCGAAAGCAGCTGGCGGATTGTATATGGTATCAAATCGATGCATCATCGGAGGCATCATCTCCCCTTGGTGTCCCACTATGATCTTTAGCTTCCTGTGTCGGTCCAAGGTGCCCGATAGGGCTAGTCGGAGGAGGTGTATAGCAACTTCAGAGTGCCAGCCCCATCCAGCCAGACCAAAGGCCGCGGACAGTACGGGCTTGTCTTGTATCTTATAATAAGTGTCCCAAACTGCCTTGGGTGGAACGCCTGGGTGGAGGTACAATGGGACATCTAGTTCCTCAAAGGCGGAGAGCACCGCGTCAAACTCGGGTGAGTCGAGGTACCTCCCATTTCCACAGACCGAGCCTGACAGCATGGCGCCGAGAAAGCCCAACTCCTTGACACAGCGATGAAGCTCTTTGATGGCCTCTTCGGGCTCATGAAATGGAAGTTCGGCAAAGGCCTTATATCGTGTCGGGTTCGTGTCAACGGCCGCTTTCATGGCGTCGTTGATGTCCCTCGCCAGGCGTACACCCTCTTTGGGATCGTGCTTAGGGCAGTGGGTGGAGTTCACTGCACCAACGGTACTGAGAACCTGCATCGCAACTCCGGAGTCGTCCATGTCCTTCAACCGCTGCTCGCCAACGGTAGTGCTACGAATTTTCGCAAGGCCAACCGTCGTGGCTTGAGTCCTTGCAGTGAAGACATTCCACGCGTGACTTTCTTGTTCGAGTCGGGCGAATAGATCCGGAAACACGACATGCTCCTCCACACCAATGATCTTGACAATCTTTTTGGTCATGGACACGTCTGATCTGCTGGAAAAAGGAGTGTCCACGGAGAAGGGACTAATAGATGGCGGCTACTGCCAATGTTGGTGTTGGTGATTTTTCAGAAATTGATGAGGTGTGGGATCGCTGCAGAGCCTTTTTTGCTGTATTGTGTGATGTATCTGCACGACAACCACCACTCAAGATACGCAACATCATCACTCACTCTCCTTGATGTACTTATCAACGAAATCGGCACAGGAAAATTTCCTCCTCGCATCCATCACACATAGCGGGCCGATACTCGCCGTTGAGGGGAATAATTGGGGCATCCTCGGTCCGCTCGGTCCGAGAAACAATTTCCGGCAGCGCTTGACATCCAATTTCCCAAGCTCTCCCACTTTTGCTTATGCGCCTGCTTCTGCTCCATACTGTTGCCTCTGGTCTTGTCGTCCCCAACCTTGAATGCAATGCCAGAGCCGAACATCAATGGACTTAATCGGGCAAGCAACGCCTGCCTGCTCTGCCGTGAGAGAAAGGTCAAATGTGCGAACCCTGCGCCTATCCGAATTCTGCTTCGCTTTCAGTTGTTTTCAACAGTCACAGATATCTCACCCACTGACTGCGTATAGGCAGCGGAGGGACGCCATGTATAAATTGTCGGGTGAGTACGAGGCTTCTTGGGGTCGAAAAACAATCCACCTGTGCCTGATTGAAACCTCGAGCAGGTCCACGGATCTCAATGCAACTACCAACCTTCTCGGCGACGGAAGCGAACCGCCGACGAACCTGTCGAGACCCGCCTTGCACGACTCGAAGAACTTCTTGCGCGACACAATGAACCCAATCTTGCCATCAATCCGGTCCCTGACGGATCTAGCCCCCCAAACTTCAGATCTGTCACCAGCCAAGACGTTCATGTTGGCCCTCCCCGGGATCATGGAAGGTTGAATGTTGAGGATTACAGTACCCGCCACGAAATAGAAAACACCACAATGACGCAGAATAATATGGTCGGGGAAAGTGAAGCCATAGAGCCGCTACCTTACAAGACTCCAGAATCTTTGGCGCCATTCCCCACGACGTGCGGGCCACTAATTCTAGCTGACTCGCATGCAAGGAGAAATGAGTCATGCAACGAGGGAGAATATCTGGTCGAGGACGAAGACGAGAATGTCATTCCGCCTAATCAGGTAATCCTCAATAGACATCCCATTAGTATTGCACAAGAATGAAAATTTAACAGTAAAACAGATCAATTGGGAATACCACGGTTCGTTGGCATAATTGCGTCTCGATGTGGCAACACCTTCTGAAGCTCCGCAGGCCCTGCTTCATGGTTATCCATCTGCTCACAACCCGGGGTCGAATGGGTGGTGGCCCGTACCGGCCGAACAGATTTCATCGAGAGCGCCAGGCAGCTCAGTCTTGGATGGACAGGGCGACTGAAACTCATCAGACAGACTGATCAATTTCGCGCGCCAGAGCCAGACAAAGAGACTGCTTGGAAGTACGCCACAGGTCAGGAGGCACTTCCATCGCGCACTCGCACAGGGCTGACATGGGTGCCGAATAGCCTACTTTGAAGAATCCTACGATTCGATCCTTGGAGTGGTGTACAGACCTTCATTCGAAGATAGACTGCGCAGACACTTCGGGCCTGGAAATTCCAGCGATGACCCCTCATGGTATGCGCTGCGAAACACGATCTATGCTTTCGGTTGTCGCACTATCTTGTCGAAGGATCCGCATGTTACATTCAAGCAAGCCCAAGCACAAGCATGGCAGTACTTTGAGAACGCACTCGAGGCACATACGAACCTGCTCTTCACACCCACTGGTCTAACAGCTGTCCAAGCTTTGACCGTAATGGTTTGTCCCGGCCACGCTCTGCGAGTCCTGACGCTGATAAAAAATCAGAGTTTCTTCGCCGAAGGGTTGGGGAGTCCAGCGCTTGAATACATGCTGTGCTCAAATGCGGTGCGACTAGCGCAATCTAAAGGCCTCCATCGACAACCGTCTGCATCATGGAAGATGCGAAAGTCGGATATCTTGCACCGTAACTGGTTGTGGTGGGCCATTTACTGCTGCGATAAACAGATCGCCTGCCGTTGTGGACGTCCTTCAGTACGTTTTGTGTGCGCGTTTTGTGTGCCTCACTCCTCCTCTGTCACTTAATGCTCACGGGTTGTAGGGCATTGACGACGACGAAATCAGCTGTCATGTTCCCACCGAGATTGTGCCAGGGAGCGGTATTGATGTGCCGACAACAACGGCTATGATACGTCTTTCTCAAATCAATTCCGAGATTCTAAAGAAAATGGGCTTCGCCAATAGCTCGCGAACAACACCGGCTTCACTGATCAAAGATCTGAGCGATCTTTCACGAAAGCTCGACAGTTGGCGGGACTCGCTACCAGAATGTCTGAATATAAGAGAGCCACTTCAGCGCACACAAACGCCTTCGGAGGTGAGACTAATCCACTCCATTTATATCCGGCTTTCATATTATAGTAGTATCATTTCCATCCACATGATCTTGGCCCAGCCATGGACGTATGGGATGCGGAGAGGAGATCGTGAGCAGGCCCTTCACGATTGTGCAGCCGAGAGTACAGCAGCAACTGCCGAAGCTGCACGACAAATGATCCTCACCGTCAGATATATCGAGCCGCACGGAGCTTCTCCGGCCTGGTAAGCTCCCGGTGTGCATACAGTTGCCTCCTGATGTGCTCAAGATTGGCGACCGAAGCTGACGTGCATGATCCAGGGCCGTGGTCTATTTTCCGCTGGTTGGCCTCATCAATCTTTTCATCTATATCCTGAAATATCCCAAACTGCCATCGGTCCAATCCGACGTAGCGTTGATGGATATGGTTGCTGGTCACTTTGGCCACGTCGAATTCGTTACGTCCTCGGAGATCACAATCTTGTTCGCTCGAGAGGCTGCTGCTCTTGCGCACGCGACTATGCGCAAGGCGATGGGGATACCGCCGTTACTCAGTGACATCTCTGGAATGGGCGCGACAAACCGTGGGTCAAACTATGGCACACGAGCTACGTCCCCCATCAATGTAAGCGGGTCAAGGCTGCTGCCTACCTTAAATCGCTATTGTTTGTCAGACACTGACAGCTACTTCTAGTCGCTCGATTCGGGAACGATGCCGTCCGACCTGGATTTCTATAATCTCTTTTCGTCCTTCGTAGAAGAGGATGGACTGCCTGGCATGGTCACAAACTTATCAGGCATCGAGGGGTCATTTCCACTTTAGTTGCGTCATTTCTCTGCTTACCACAACCGCTAGTTCTCAAGCGATCGATGTAAGATATCCAGGGGCATCTGTACCAGGCGTACGTAGGTAGTGGCCGAGCCTTGTTTACAAACCAACAGAAATGGTCTTCCGCGCTCGGTCCGAGAGCCTCTCCTCCCGCACTAAAAAATTTAGTGATCATTCCAGATCGATGGCATCTGCAGGCGTTATTAGTTGGACTTAATGCTCGGTCCGAGAGACACTGGGCTCTCTAGCGCCAGGCTTCAGAGCGTTTTGGTAAATACTTAATTCAAATGTTGTTTATATGTATACTTCTAAAACAAATCGACAAGTCTACGAGCAACAACACATCTCACTATCGGTGATAGATCGAAGCAATGGACTCGTGGGTTCCAAAAGTGCGGGCGATTGTTGCCTACCCTCCCAATCCGACTACAGATCTACGTTACGAGGAAGTTGTAACAAAAGGAACCCTCAAAGATCATGAATTACTCATCAAAATGGTGGCATCGGGCATCTGCCATCTGGAGATCCACCTGGCTTCTTTGCCCAAAGATGACCCAGGGGCGAAATTTCCGCGCATTCTCGGTCACGAAGGCGCAGGTTACGTTGCCGCGTGTGGAGCTCAAGTCACTTGCGCCCAAGTCGGCGACCCGGTCCTCTTGTCCTATGACTACTGTGGCAGCTGCAAATTCTGCTCGGCGGGTCAGACTGCGTTCTGCATCAGCTTCGCGAAGCTCAACATGGCTGGGGACTCAGGAGACAACTTTACCACATTGGACGAGTCGGAAAAAGTGCACGCCAAGTTCTTCGGCCAATCAAGCTTCGCGTCACTGAGCATCGTGAGCGAGAATTGCGTGCTCAGAATGAATGATCTTCTTCAGGATCCGGAAGAACTGAAATTATTCAGCCCACTTGGCTGTGGATTTCAGACTGGCGCGGGTGCGGTGGCCGTAACGCACAAAGCTACCGCCAACGATGTTGTCGTAGTCGGCGGAGCTGGTGCCGTCGGACTCGGGGCGGTCATGGCGGCCAAAATCGCAGGCTGTAAAGCGATCGTGATAATCGATCAAGTACAATCCCGCCTAGACGTAGCGAGATCGATCGGTGCGACGCATATCTTGAACACGACAGGCGTAGATAACATCAGCGGAAAACTGAACAAGCTCCTCAACAGTGAATGCATTACGCTTACAGTGTGAGTTCTGTTCTTGATGTTGTTGATCTCTGCGAGAGAGAAGCACAGGGACTTCTTGTCGAGTAGAAAATGCTGATTGCATGGCAGTGAAACTACAGGAGTACCTTCCGTCATAGACGCGCTGGTAGCCGGTCTTGGTCATCGTGGGAGGCATATACAGATCGGGATTTCTCGAGAACCCACCACAAGTTTCAATATCAACGTATTCGCTCTCATATCCAAACGAGCGATAATCGAGGGCAATTGCGAGGGTGGTGCTACCTCGAGCGACTTCATACCCAAGATGATCCAGTGGTATAGGGAAGGCAAGTTCCCTTTTGACAAGCTGGTCAAGATGTTCCCCGCCACGGATGTGGCCGAGGCAGTGTACAACATGGAAAACGGTTCCGTTATCAAGCCAATCTTGGTCTGGTGATTGGGTCCCGGTATGCTTACATAGTGTCTATACAAATTTGTCTCGTCTACCACCACCCGACCCTTAGCCAAGCTCTGGAACTTAGCGCACGTGGAGTTGGTTTCGAGATGATTCGCAAATCTGATTGATTTGAGATGACGATTAACCCTTACCCTACAAAGGACGTAGCTACCACTTGAATCATCTTCGCTAGGAAGATGGTGATTAGGATCTACCAGTATTCCTCACATATAATAGCTTGTTGCCTGGCCGTTTTCTATGAAAGCAACCATTCTTCCGCAAAAGCTGTTAGACCTTGCTTTACAGGAAACCAAAATAAGTCGACCTGGCGACAACCCACGTGCAAACTCATAGCGCGAAAATCAACTTGCACGTACAGAACAAGCAGCCTGAAAGGGACTTGCTACACTTCATGACATTTCCACATTCTTCGACTTGTGATGCATACCAATGACTTCCTTCTCCAGGTGGACCGAGGTGTGGTTGGTCATGTACTCGCCGGCATCCTGAATGAAGAGTGCACACACGATGGCGGCCACCCCAAACGGAATGGTAGCGTAGAAGACCATTCTGAAGGCATGTCCGTATGCTTCACGGTATGCTGTTGCAGCAGCAGCCTCGATCGCAGGCGTGACACCGGGAACGTCGGCAAATGCATCCGGGATACCAAGTGCATTGTCTGCTACAGCGGTGATTAAGGCGCCGAGATTTCTTGCGTCAAAATTGTTTGCCAGTGCTGCTGAAGCCACTCGGGCTCCGATCTGGCTAGCTACTGTTCCCTTCAGGATGGTGGTGAGAACAGCATCGCCGACGCTACCGCCCGCAGATCGAAAGGTCCCGATGACGCCAGTCGCCAGGCCAAGATCAGATTGAGGTACGTGAAGTCCCACGTTCACGAGTGTGCATACGGTGATCCAAGAGAAACATCCCTGCCCGAAGAATTGGAATGCCATCCAGGCGGCTTTGTGGTTCGGTAGGGCGAAAACATATAAGCCGGTGAAAAAGGTCTGAATGAAAAGAGCGACGAGGATATGATTCTTTGGGTGCTTGGTCTTGTGTAAAATCGCGGGCAACACAATACTACCAAAGAGTTGTCCAACTCCATTCGGCAAGGAGATGAGTCCGAGCTGGAATCCGTTGTTGCTGAATATGTAAAACGTGGCCTCCGGCACAAGGGAGGTACCAGCGTAGTACACGAATCCGGCGACGAAGACCACAATCAGATTGGCGGAAAATTGGCGGAAGCGAACGAACAGCCGGAGGGGAAAGAAGGGTTCTTTCGAGGCCCCGATAGTGAAATCGTATGCGAAGGCCGCCAGGAATGTCGCTGCTCCAACGACGATTGGAGCGACGACAGATGCGCTCTGCCACGCATGTCCCGGCGTGCCAGCCCAAGAAAGACCAACCAAGAGAACAGTGAGGCCGATGGTATACAAGCCAAGACCGGTGTAGTCGATCCCAGCAAGCTTTGCTACCGTGGACAGCTCGCCGTTTGGTCGTTTTCGAATCTGTGGTTTGTAGAAGACAAATGTACCGATCAACGATGCTGCGCCGTAGATGATAGCGATATAGTATGGCCATCTCCAGGAACCATGTGTCTCTAGTTCATTTGCGATAAGGACGGCGAATCCTCCCCAAGGGACGAAGATGCAGACTTCAACCCACGCAAGACCCACTCCTCTGTATGGCGCCGATCAGCGCGTGCGACGTCTATGTGAGCTTAGCAGTCGCTTACCGATATTTGAAGGGCAACAGTTCGGGGATACCGGCGAAACACACTAGTACAAGTCCACAGGCGAACCCTAGAAGTGTACTGCCGGCAATAACGGCACCCATCGTCTGGGCGGCTGCTGCAACGATCTGCCGCTGTCGTCTTAGCTATCCATGTTGTAGAACATGAGCGCGTTCATTCATAACTTACGGCTCCAACAACAGCCACCACTTCCCCGGCGAGAATGATAGAGCGACGGCCGAAAACGTCGCTTAGTCTACCTGCCACACAGAATGATACGGACGAAGCGATAGCCCAGCTAGAGGGGATCCATCCTATTTGTGCTATGCCGCCTAGTGCCTGACCAATTGGGGTCAGGATGGTAGGGACCAACAAGATGCCACAGGATATAGGTCCCACTGTCGACAGTCCTAGGAACTTGCGGACGTTATTAAGTTGCACTGAAGGGTGGTCTTGAACAGAAGGAGATGGTACTTACGCAAATCGCTAGTAAAGTGGTCCAAGACAGATTCTCTGGTTTGTCTGGATTCTGTTCGACTGCTGCCAGATGAGGGTCGTCGTATTCGATCTCTTGGTCCTTGGTGACAGGAGTGATCTCCATCTTGGTGTCCTCGTGTTTCTCGATTGCTGGAGGTGCAGACATTTCATGAACTATGTTGTCTTATTTCCAAGGGAGAGTAAGGTACAGGGAGGCGAGTCTCTACTTGATCAAGACTGTGATTCAGAACAAACTCCCATTCGCCAGATGTACGGCCAGGTTGCGAGGTTACATATGCGGAGCCAACTCACTCACCTACAATTTCGGAGATCACGGACCGAGGCCTCCGACCTGGGGTCCCCACAATGGTTTTCTTGCCTAGCCTAGTAGTGGGGTTTTCGGTCAGGTCATTGCTGATCGGGGAGCCCCTTGGTACCGCTTTCCGAGAGCCGATGCGGGAATGTTCGGCTGAAAGAACCGAGTGCGTGTCGTTCCATATTTGTGACTCCTCAAGCTGTGTACATCTAGTCCTCACATCGAACGCGGAACTCGCTGCTAGTCTGAGACTGATTACTACATTGCTGCTTTGTTTCTCCAACGAACTACTACTACTTCTGATCAAAATTAAACGCGCTCGAACTGGAAGAACCATTTTTTGACCGATCTTCGCGACGAAGCGCAAGAATGGGAGCGACGACAATGACCAATGATCCAGGCGTGTCCCTCATCAAAGAGACGATTCCGCCCATTGTGCTGCTTTGGATTAATGGAGAGGCAGTGAAATCGTCTTCAGAAGTGACATTTGAGGTGCACTCTGCAAAGCGAGATGAGATTGTTTCTGTCGCCCAATCGGCAACGCCGAGCGATGCGGCACACGCTGCAGATGTGTCGTTGGAAGCGTTTGCCTTGTGGAGACAGACATCTGCCAATCACCGCCGGGAAATTATATTGAAGGCTGCGGATATCTTCGAATCTCGGAGGAGCGAGTTGGTCGCGGCCCAGGTCGAGGAGACCAGCTGCGAAGCAGCGTGGGCGGGCTTCAATCTCTCGTATGGCCTTGACAATATGCGGGAGATCGCTAGTCAAGTAACATCCGTTTTTGGCGAAATTCCTTCAGCTGCCTCGAGCTCCAATCTGGCTATGGTGTTGAAGGAGCCTGTGGGTCCGTCACTGCTGATCTCGCCGTAAGTTTGGTCACAGAGTGGAGACAGGCTGAACCCCGCTGAATCATTGTCTTTCTCTTAGCTGGAACGCGGCTGTAGTTCTCTCCCTGAGAGGCATATGTTGCATGCTTGCCGCCGGCTGCACCTGTGTTTTCAAAGCGTCGGAGCAGTGTCCAAGGACCCACCACCTCCTGGCCGAGGTGCTTACACAAGCTGGTCTCCCGAGCGGCGTACTAAATGTCATCCAATGTCGACGTGAAGACGCTTCTGCTGTCACAGAAGAACTAATATCGCACGACGCCATCAAAAAGGTCGAATTCATTGGAAGTGCTGCGGTAGGTAAGATCATTGGCCAATTCGGAGGGAAATACCTCAAACCAGTCTTGATGGAGTTGGGAGGCAAGTGTCCTGCTCTCGTTCTCGATGATGCCAATCTAAAGGACGCTGCCGAAAAGTGTGTCCGTGGAGGTGAGCATCGAAAAGCTCGGAGCCGCGTGCCGTCTCGACACTGACAGGATGTTGCAGCTTTCATGCACCACGGGCAGATATGCTTCTCAACCGAGCGAATCATTGTTCTGAAAAGCGTCGCGGACGAGTTCATACCTTTGCTCAAAAAGGCAGCCACAGCCTTCGCTCCTGGATCTGGAGGCTCGAGAGCTGTTGTGGACAAGGCGCATGCTTCTCTCGTCGAAGCACAGAGCATGGGTGCCGAGGTCCTTGTTGGGGGCCCACGGTATGCGGGACCTGCCGAGCTGGTCCCTACGATCATGACTGGAGTTACAAAAGGCATGAAGCTGTTTGACCAGGAGACTTTTGGGCCGTCCACCTCGTTGTACATTGCCGAGAATGAAGACGAGGCCATTGCGATTGCCAATGACACTCCCTACGGTCTGAATGCATCAATTCATACCACAAATATGTGGCGAGCATTGAACGTGGCAAAGAGATTGGAGGTTGGCCAAGTCCACATCAACTCCCTCACCACATACAACGAAGGTGTGTTGCCCGCTGCTGCTTGTAGTGTTTCACAGCTCCTTAAAGACTCATGTGCTAATCCTTCGATTTAGCAACATTCCCTATCGGCGGAACGAAAGGGAGCGGATGGGGTAGGAACAACTCAAGATTCGGCATCGATGAATTCATTCAGAAGAAAACCATATCATTCAATATGGTGGGCACCAAAATCTCGTTCGGCGGTTAAACAGGCTTGAACTCCTAGGCATGTGATGAAGGTGCAAACTTTGCGGGACACTTCAGTATTTGTGTTTCATCGTTCAATTCAGAACGACACTATCTTGTTAAGAGCTCCAACGATCTCGTGCTGCAGCCGATTCATGATGGCTTTGATGTGTCCAAGGTTATGGATCATGTATCCAATTCACTTGCCACTAGTGTATATAAGGTAATCCTCATGAGATTCAAGACTGGAATAGACAGTACTAGAGTGCGAGCACCTTAAATTTCCATACGACTATTATTCTCCTCTCATCTTCTTTGCCAACTTCCCAAACATCGCCCTTCTTGTGTCAATTACGTGACGCAGGGGGTCTGGAGAGCCGGTAGGTGGCATAATACCAAGCAGTGAACCGACGACAATTTGGTCGGTCCCTGAGGCTAGACCTTTCCATGTCTCATCAGTGAATTCTGCGAGAGGCATCCCGACTTGTCGGCCCCTTTCTTCTCCCATGTAGTCATGCAATTCAGCTTGGATAGGTCAGCCTCCGTGAATGAAAGAACGCTTGTGGACAACATACTCTGTACCGCAGGAGGAGATAGCTCAATGATTTTGACGGGTGAGTCCCTAAGCTGCTCTCGAAGGCACAGAATGAACGCATTCAATGCCGCCTTAGACGCCGAGTAGGCTGGAATATCTACAGCGGGTACAATGGCGAGGTTCGAAGTGGTACTATGATCTTCAATCAAATCTTCCCGAAGTTATCAAGGTGCGGCAAAGCACGTACAATATCAGACTGCCATTGGTCTTCTTCTCCAAGAAGAATGTCAGAATTCTCATTGACAAGTCTACTATGCAAGTAAAATTGGTCTCAACCTCCGAATGGAAAGGACTCAAGTCTCCCTTAGCTAGCTGTGTCAAGTTGAGCGGTGTCTGGACACCAGCATTTAGGAAGACACAGTCCAAGTCAGAATGGCTCTTTGTGACGCTTCACGTTCAGCGTCAGATGTAGCTCCAAGTAGATTTCAAGAGTGTTTGAGGGGGAGAAGGGACGGACTGATTGACAAATTGACCAATCCTATCTCTGGCTGTAACGTCGAAGCGAATAGCCTCGCTGTTTTTGCTCCCATGTCGACGGACAAACTCATCGAGCTTATCTTGTCTGCGACCGACTGCGATCACTTTTGATCCTTCCGCAATCAAGCGATCGGCAAGTGCAGCGCCAATGCCTGATGTCGCTCCTATGAAGAGGACGCATTTGGGGGCAAAGGAAATCATTTTCCGTGGTAATCTCAAAAGGTATGTTCAATGTTGTGGGAATGACTTTCACTGGTCCTTACTTTATTGCACATTTCTGGCCCAGGGTCCCAACCTTGCAATACATCGGGAGTCGGTTATCTCGGACCGAGATTGAAGAACCTCCTCGCCCTCACTGTTCGGTGCTGACGAATGGCTAGCTCTAGGTTCTTCTGGAGATTGCTGGAATTTTATCAGTGCTCTAGTTTGCGATGAGGCACGATGAACAAGAATCTATGATCGAAGCACTTACTCCCTTCAGCCCCTGCCAAATGGTCTATGCCTATCTGAGATTGTGTCCTCTGGTAGGCCATCGTCATGAACGGTACGCTAGGATTTCGACTGAAGCTTGATCATAAGGCTAATTGAGTATGTACAGTCACTTGCGGAGTGATATACCATACCCTAACAATTTGAATCATTCTAAGCCACCCTGTGCATTCCTGTGCACTACACTTATATGATGATATATTGCATGTTGCCTAACTTGCAGGAGCGCCATTCGCCATAACTCTGGGCGCATCGTGCAGGGAGACGTGTTTGATAAACAGAAACTCCTCGATACCATATGGACCGCCATTGCTCCCCCATCCACTGGACTTCAATCCCGTAACAGGTGCAGCGGCTAAGGGTATTAGCGATTCAAACGGTATCATGCGACAAGAGACTGCGCGTACCTGAGGCGTAGATTGTCATAGCATTGATCTGGACTTGCCCAAATTCCAATTCGCGAGCCATTTTCAGACCTCGTCTATAGTCGGCAGTGAAAACAGCCGCGGACAGCCCAAACGACGTTCTGTTCGCTTCGGAAATTGCATCGGCGTCATTGTCGACAATGTATACGGACGCTGTGGGGCCAAAAACTTCTTCTGTCGCAAGGCGAGAGCTTTTGTTGATGTCAGCCACAAGCGATGCCTTCAATGCCGTCTTGCCCGTCAACTCTGCGTCACCGACCAGGAAGCGCGCTCCGTCTGCAACCGCTGCCTCCAGGATCGTTTTGGTGTGCTGAGCACCTCGCTCGGTAATGCAGCAACCCGTATGCTGGAAGGCCTTGAACGCTGCGACGAGAAATTCAAGGAATCGGTCCTTCACTTTACTTTGGACCAGAATCCGCTCGGTAGACCAGCAGAGCTGTCCGGAATGAGCAAGGGCTAGAATCATTAGTGGGAGTTGCTGCTTTGTAGATTGTGTAGTCCTTACCGCCCTGCGCACACAAGGTTGCGGCTTGCTCAAGGTCCGCATCATCGAGGATTATGCATGGACTTTGGTCACCACACTCCATCAATACGGGCTTAAGATATTTGGCTCCTAGACCTGCGATCACCTTGCCAACACCAGCGCTGCCGATGAATTCGATCTTCTTGATTCCAGGATCCGCAATCAAGGCTTCCGTGACCGCAACGGCATCAGCGCGATCGGCCTGAATTTGGTTGATTACTCCGGGTGGCAGTCCGGCTTCTGTGAAGATCTCAAGAATGAGTTGGTGAGTCCAAGGGCACAGCTCAGAAGCCTTAAGAATCACTGTGCAACCTGCCCCAATTGCGGTGCTTACGCCGCGAAGAGATAGGATCAGAGCAGCGTTCCATCTGTGGCGAGATCAGTCATTGAGAGCATATGCATATGGTGTATGCAGGACTAACGGAGGAATTATCAATACTGCCCCGATCGGCTCTTTAAAAAGCAGCGAAGTCACGTCTGGCGAGATCGGAGGTGGAATAGAGCCACAAATGCCAGCGATGTTCATCGCCGTTTCTCTCATCAGGACGGTTGCAAGACCGGCATCATGTTTTGCCCAATGCTCCGTGCAACTTGTCTCCTTCGTTTCCCTCTCCACAACATCATCCAGCCTCCGCTCGAGAATGTCAGCGGCCCGGTTGATAATGTTGCGCCTCTCCGTGACGCTCGTCCGTTTCCAGCTGGAGAAAGCTTGAACAGCGGCTTGTACAGCGTCTTTTGCAACCTCGACTGTCGCGCTTTGAGCGTAGTGAACTGCCTCACCCGTGACTGCAGACCTCACTGAGAATGTACGAGATTCTGGCAACGACACACTCCTGCCGTTAACTATGTTTGCCACGACCTCGCGGCCAAGCGCATCTTTCAAGCGTAACATGTTGTCAAATTAGTAACGATCACAGCAGAACCCTACTCGACTATACATATGAGGATGCTCGCTCGTTCGTTCGGGCCGAGACTAACCCTTTCCCGAGGCCGTAAAGTCAAGTTCACTCGGAGTCAAGCATTAGTTAGTCTGTCTAGCGAAGGAATTTGAAAAGGCGGATTGATTAGAGATTATATCTCAATTAATTCTAAGATAACAGCTACAAAATAGTAATGCAATAGACATCCTAAGATAGAAGAACTATATTACATTATACTTTAGATAGGAACTAATTTAGTTATATCTAAGGTAGATAATAGTAGTATCTAGAGTAAGTATAAGCTACTTACCTTAATAAAGTGAGTACAAGGAACTTATCTCTATAGAGTAAGTATGAGGTACTTGCTCTTATAAAACTTCTGAATTGTCGTATTTGTCGCTCATCACAATATTCACGACACCTCCAGCAGGTTCTTGATGCTCATTCTTGTCGTACTCTGGATCATCGTATGCTGGTTCGTCGCGTACACCCATGCCATACCCATAGACATCACCATCGGCATCTCCGTCTTCATCGCGGTTCAGCCTATCATGCTCTTCTTCCAGTATGGTGCTGCTACAGGTATCCGGTGCAGATCCGTGTCCCTCCTCGTCGTCTCCATCCATCATCCTACACTGTTTGTTGAAACCGCCGAAAACATCGTTCACATATGTAGGTGTCCACTTACGAGTACGCTGCCCCTCCACCAGCGGCCAATCCTACAGCAGCTCAGGCCGCTCCAATCGCCATCTTCTTCCCATTAACCGACGTCTGGTCGCTTTGACCGCGGTCGTTTGTCCACTCCCCGCCTGGCACGGCCGGCAGCCTCAGCCCGCATATGAGCAGCTTCAACTCGCAGGGCTCGACGCTTTTGGACGCCGCCAGCAGCTCCTCGGGTGGCGCGTTCAGTCTAGCGAGCCGCAGTCGTGCAACTTCCAACACTTCTGCCGGCTCGTTCGGAACGAACATGCCTCATGTCAGCTCGCCGTTCGGTGCACCGCGGGCTCTTTCAGCGCGACGACTCAGCCGACACCACCACCAGCTACGTTTACCGATCCGGCGAAGATTACGGAGACGGTGGCAAGGATGTTGCAGTGCTTGTATGTGCTCGGGAGCTGTCAGACTGGTGATGTCGGACAAGGTGTGGTCGAGCGACTTATTGTTGCGTTGAAGTACAACTGGCTTGGGAGAGGCAGGATGGGAAGGAACAGGCGAGGCTTTGTGGGTACGAAGTCGGCGAGAATTGGTATGGTCAACGCTTGAATGCTAGGATCGCAGTGATTGCTAAGCTTGGACACCGCGTTACGAAATCGACAGATGATCATTGGATGACTCGCGATCTATCACGCCTCAATATGAGCAGGGCAGGATCAGACGAGTGCGACTCGCTCAAGCGGACAGCGACTGTACCGCATGCTTTGAACATGCTTGACTTCTTCGGGCATCTTCACACTGGATCAGCAAGTGGCTCCACAGCTTCCGTAACGCGATTCGCTAGGAACTACTTTCCTCTTTGCAACGCGCAAGTGAGCGTGTGATCTTGCGAGACGACCAGGCTATACCTACTTAGGTATACGACGGCCGATGGAGTCTAGTAAGAGTGGTAGTGACGTTCAGATTTCCTTAAGTTACGCTGCAGAAACGCTCCTTTGTCAGCACGGCGCCGGAAGCTTGGCTAACTCCGCATTGCGGGCGCGAGATCCCATCTGCCAAGGACGACGTTGGTCAGAAGGACGGCGCTCGGAAGTGTGCAGGGGGTTCCGAGCTAGACTGAGGTGTCGGGACACTTGCCAGGTGAGTGCTGTCGTCGTCCCAGCTGCGTCGTATGCTACAAATTGACCTTCTCTGGCAAACCATTCCGCCCATCTCTGCTCGTACAGGCTAACCTTGACCCGTTTCTTCGTGATTCGCAGCTCTTCTACAACTGCTTTGTACTGGATGCCGACTTCTGATCCAGCCGCGCCACGGATAGACTGGTACTTGGCGAGAATAGCGGTCTTCAGGGCAGTGCGCTTTAGCGCGAGACACTGGACGTCACTATCGGCGCCGATCTCGGCAGCAGATGGTACGTTAATATAGTGCTCTGCTAGGGGATCACGGGTCAGACTAAGGTGTGATGCGGCCTTGACCGCCCAATCTTGCGAGGCGGTGCCTAGGAAAGCGGAAATGGTATCCGCCGCGATGATTCGGTTGGTGTAGAATCTTGCGAAGATGTCGCCGCGGCTGTGACCCATTGCTTTATTCCGTACGGCTTCGGTAACGCGCTCTAGTTGACGTTAGCATCGTTGCATTGCCATTAAGGGCGGCATTCGTACTATCGATAGCTTCGCCAAACCCACGGCGGCCGTCATACATTGCCAACGGGTTCTTCAGACCAGCGCCCTTTCCAAGGCGGACGATGGCGTTGCGTGCATCATGGTACGTCCAACCACTCGTCGCAGACGTTTGATACCAACTGACTGCTCTCTCCCCCTTCCTAAACAAAGGGGTTGCCAAGATGTCGTCCTTCCACTCGAGCGGAATTGCCTGTAGCCCACGCTCCTCTTGGATGTCGAAGCTGAAGAGGTCCGCTGGTTTTCGAATCCACCGGCTCCTGAAGGCTTGGTCGGCGAAGGCTAAGGAAAGCACGTGGAGGACCGGACAGAAAGCGAGGTTGTCATCACGTTCATGGAAAACGATTTTGTGGCTGCGACTCATTAGTGCAGTCCGCGTTCTGCGGAACAGTTTCCTTACGGAACACCGGTATTGCGGTGGCCCTTCATCAACCTGAAGGTAATGACCATGAGGAACACATGCTCGTTGCCTCCAGCAGGGTCCTTGACTTTGTATAACTCAATATCCTTGTACTTGAGACAGTCCACGAGGCCATCGGGATCGCGAACAGAAACCATGAAGTCCGGATCATCTCCCTTGCCAGCATCTTCGAGTGGTTTGTCGCGCGACATCTCCAGCACGGCTGACGGCCGGACGCCAGTGTAGGAGATAAGCAACAGAAGCAGGGCGAGTTGAATACGCTGGCGCTCAGTAGGAAAGAAGCCGTTGCAGAGAGACCAATGGTAGTGCAGAATACCAAGGAGGTCGTCGACGTCCAGAACTTTCTTGTCCCGCCCAGCTTGGGATAGCGAGAAGTCGAAGCAGATGGTTGAGAAGAGGTACTACACAGGTCAGTAAATGCGGTGGCGTGCGGACGTCGGCGCCGCGTACGTTTCTCATCTCCGTCTTCAACGTGAGGTCAACTTCTCGCCCGGTCTTCATCTTGTAAGCCAGCCGCCATTGCCGAATCGCGACTAACGCTGCATTGAGACTCTATATGTTGGAGGAATTGATAGACCAGTGTATGAAGTCTTTGGAACCTTTTAGCGTGAGCGGCGCGCATGGGTCGATCTCCCACTCGGCGCAGAATCTACCCTTACGAATCAGCTTTGACGGGCAAGGTTAACAGAGACGAGATGTACCTCTTCCAGCGTTTCCACATGCGCCTAGCGGATTGAACAGTGGTTGCAGTGTAGCGAAGGCGAGCTGGCCCGGTTTCGTCATTGCCTTTAGGATTATACGTAACGATCTTTCGAAGGCGTGGCGGGCGAGGTGCCATAGGAGGTCGTGGAGCTGTCGAAGTGCGATGAGAGGGCTCATCGTAATCGTTCGACGCACGAGCGTACAGTACCCTATACAGGTCCGCTTGGAGAGCCTTGTCGCGGCTACCTTGCAATCCTGCGTGGGCGTCCACTGATGAAACGGCAGGTTTTGCCAGCCTGCAGGATGCTGGGGTGCTCGATAGCATTCCCGGCACTTGGCCTGTTTCAGACACACTCGGTAAATCCACGTCCGAATCCTGACGATGAACGGTCACTATCTGTCCCCTTCATTACCAGCCACAGCGTTCACCCGTTCTGAAAGCTCGAAGTGAGCGACGTGAATCGAAGCCGAAGCCCGGGCCGAAGTAACGAATGCCAAGGCCGCACTGGAAAGTCTCGAGATAGTGAACTTCGACTTCACATCCCCTTCCTTCGAAAACTCCACCAACTTTGCTTCGTGAGTATGTACACGATGCCGTGGAGAAATTAGGCGCTTGAAACTGGTATCATGAAAAGGAATCCAGCTGGATGTCTGAACACATGGCCAGCGCAATGGCCAGAAACACACGAGGTACCAGCTTGCGATACGGACAAGCAATAACATCGGACTCCCACGCTCGTTTGTGCCCTGGAGAATTTCATGGAATCAAGGCCGGCAGTCACTGGCGAGACTCTAGCAATGCTACTCAGAGAATTGCACGTGGAGCTCATGACGACAAGGTGTCATGGATGCCTCATGTTGCTAAACTCATTTTCCAAGTGCATCGAGATGCTGTCGTGTTTGGGCTCTGAAGAACTACATGGCCACAGAACGATATGAGGCCCTCGCTTTCTGCGGTGTTGCGAAGCTCACACCACCAGCTGGTCGCAGGAAACGGGAAGGCCTCCGACGAAATGTCACGGTTTACATGCTTGTATGTTTGCTGTTGTGCAATAATTACTGAGATCCGGAGTCGTCTTATTGAGTTGCGCAGAGCTCATCCAACGGGGCAAAGGGTAAACGAGCCACCCAATTCACAGCCGGCACCATGGCAAGCTTACGATTTTGGCTTGCAGTGTTTGCTCAGTATCATGCCGTCAAACATCCAGCTCCTGAATTGGGCCCTCGAAGACGCACACTTTGTTGTTCGTGCCGCGGTCAATCTCATAGAAATACGAAGAGCTGATCATCAGCACCGTAGGCTCGGGTGCGAGATGTGCTGGCACGATGGCATAGACATTACGAACCTATTACGATGCAGATGCTAATCAAAGCACACGTCCCCTTGGAACACCAAGTGCGTCAATACTGCTCTCTCCCTGCCTCGCCTTGCGCGATCTTCACACGGACAATCACTCGAGTGAGCGGAGAAACGCCGGCGAACGACGCCTTCGTTTCTAATCACATGCCTCACTTGCAGAGGGCATGTTTGCTACTGTGCAATACTGACCACATAGCAAAAGAGTCATCCTAGACTGCATCATACGACTCCGAGTATCAGCACGCTCGCAACCCCAACATCACTCTTGTGGCCATGAAGGTGAGTATATAGTCCGCTGCTCGATGCTGCATATCCAGAATCGAAGCTCCAACACAGCTTCCCACAAGATAGCCAGGTCGTTTGACACATATTCTGCTTCCATTGTTCAATCAGCCAAGAGTTCCGCACTCCATCATACCTTGAGTATCTACATTCAACAATGTCCAACCAACAAGGAAGCCGTAAGATCACAGGTCAACCTACGGAGGCTTGGTATCCCCCCGATCGATTACGCCGCAACTCCACGTCCTCGGCAAGGTCAAACGATACTACCATCGAATGGTCTCAACCGTCTTCAAATGCCCGTCGATCTCCAATGGATCCGATGTATCCAATCACGCATCGCCCGGAACCGTCGAATGCTCGTTTGACCGGAACGGATGAAATACTGCCCACCCAAAGAGTGAAGGGGATCAAGTTGTTGAGTCTACCTCCGAAGAAGAGCAGACCAAGAGATTCTGCCAGGCAAATTGAGGGAATGAAAACATTCTTTGACTACCGCACCTTCAACCGTACCCTCGATGCCGAAATCGAGGAGCTCAACAACATGAACTTCGGGCCTCGTACAGATACTGACCTTCGCCTTCTACTGGCTCATGCGGTGAAGACGGTCCTGGAGGCCATTCGAGCGCATAAGAACATGCTTGTGAAAGGAGGCGTCAGGAGAGATCTTGTTGAGCACGATATCAACATCGAATATTTCGATCTTGACGACCTCACGGGCAGACAAGATGTCATGTTGCGCAAGTACTTTGAGGGTGAGGATCTAAGATACTTCGACGTGAACGAGAGGACGCTGCCAACCATAGCGATGCTTGGGATCCTCAAAACCAGAATCCAGTACTTCCCACCTCAGCCTAAAATGCTGCCAGAGGCGAAGCGTTACGAGATGTTACGGAACTGGATCGACAACTGGGCTAGACGCGAAACAGAGGACCATCCTTTGAAACTGTACCAGCCGCACTTCAAGAAGCGAGACATCAACTACGCAGCGTTCTATGCCAAATACAGATACAACGAGGCGTTGATGAGTTATCGTAATCTGTGGAGGTATTACGAGCAGAAAGGCGCGATCAAGCATGCGGTAAGAGAATGGGGCTGCCCTCATCCCGATGATTTGGTCGAGCGCCAGGCAAATACGCTACCTGACTTCCTGTTGGATCTCAATACCTTGGATGACAGCGAAATAATGGACTTCAACTGGGATCGACTTCCGATTGTCTTTCCTCGGCTAGCCGACCCTATCACGCTGCGACAAGAACGTCGATGCAGGCACTTCCGACATTCCATTGCTAAGTTTGCTCGCGACACTAGGTTCGTTGAAGCGTGGATCATGGATCTGCAGTATGCCTACGATGACTACCAGGAACGCAAAGCCCGACGGGAACGGGAACGAAGAAGAGCAACTGAAGACTGATGTTTTTGGGTCAATGTAAGTTTGGTTGTTTCCCATGTGTCTGTCTTCTTCCTCCGAGCGATGGCGATAGTGTGTCATATGTGTATGTGCACCATAGGTAGATAGTCTTAGGTTGGTCAATCTCTGCTTTTTCAAACACTGTCATTCGGGTCAAACGCGAGTCTCGCACTCTCCGATGCGCGTATGGTGCTGAGCAGGCGCGCAATCTAGTCGTCGATATGACCCCCGGGGGCACGACTCTACCCTGACGCATTGGGAGTCTAAGCAAGCACACACTAACAACGTCGATATGACCTATGGGCGCTCGAATCTATCCTGACGCGTAAGGAGAGTGCCTGACTCAAACTGCTGTATAAAGGAACGATCAAGGATGTTGAGGTATTTCTGAAACTTTCCATAACCTCCGCTTACTTACCGTACCAACATAACTATGGAATTTACACGAGGCCGACAAGACCGGAAAGACCAACAATACCAGGAGCAGCTCCTCCACCGCAACGGTTCATCGAGTCGGGAATGCACCTTCTACGACAGCTTCTTCTGGTAGCTACTCTCGCGGCCGACAAGAGCGAAAAGATTTCGACGACATTAGAGATGCCTCCTCTACTGCAACAGTCCACCGGATAAGCGACGTGCCTTCTACTCCAGCTTCTGCAGATAGCCTCTCACGCGGCCGAGAAGAGCGGAGAGATACGAACGACAGCAGGGATGGCTCGTCGACTACGCTTGTTCACCAAGAAGGCAACGTGCCTTCCACAACATCTTCTACGGGCAGCCACTCACGCGGCGTGAGAGGGTGAAGCAGGACGGTGGCACATCGCTTGTCAAGTCGAAAACACCCGCAGCTTCTGCGCCTAGACCAAAAATCACGCACAGTAGCTTAGCACCACCCTTGATAGCACGTCGTTCATCATCTACCCCGAACCCTGAACCTTCCCCAGGCCCAATCTTGGAAGACGATCCGTTGAGGATGTTGTATCTGGAATTTATGGCCCGTAAGACATGGGGCCATACTAATGATCTCCAGGTGTGGCTCTACCACCATCAGTTCAACGGCACAATTCAGCAGGAGAGAGAGTTCTTCGAAGACAAGAAATGGACCGCGGAAGAACTGCAGTCCGCCGTGCAATATGCTGTCCAAGTCGCTAACCATTACAGTGACGAGCACAGACAGATGCTGATTGACTGGATGGACATGACGGACGACGAGATCGAGCTTGTAGATCTCGATTACTTCATCACAGCTGATGACGCAAAGGTCGACGGTGTCATCGTTCCTGACGACCTCACAAGGATGGAACTTGCTGAAATTGACACCGAGCGCCAAATGCCGTCCACAATCGCTCTGCTCGGAATCATCCGAGGAATGGATAAAGAGTCCGAAGAGATTCTTCTCGGAAGCCTGCCACCGAGGGCACGCACCATTGAAACTCTACCAACCACACTTCACCCGAGCAGATATCAGTTGGGCGGCCTACTATGCTCGACGCAGGCGAGACAAGCAATTTCGACGCTACGCATCGTTGTGGAAAGATGTCGAGAACGCTGGTCTTGTCGATCACGTGCAGGAAACAGACTGTTGCACTCTCGCGGAGATAGAGACTTCCAAGAAGCTTGACGAACGCCACACAACCTTCGAGCATTATACGGAGCAGGAGCTCTTGTACTACGCCTGGGAGCCGCAGGACCGGCCAGAGCCTGTGAATGTCTCTGGAAAAAAGATAACTTTCGAGCAGACCGGGAACAGGTACAAGGCCATGGAGCAGCAGGAGTGGCGGCGCTCCATTGCGATTGTTGCAAAGACTGCTTGTACGATCAAGAAGGAGCTGAAGATGCTGCGCAAGGTATATGAAGCGGCTATTGGTGTCAGACCTGGCGTCATACCCGATCCTTGGTCCGACTCTGATAGTTCGGACTCAGAATCGTAAGTTGGTATGGCACGAACTGGTTGCAGTGATACCTAGGTAGGTGTTTCATGAGGTAGATGGGCTTTCAATATGTAGATAGTGTTGTGAGGTGGCGATACAGCGTGGAAGTTCTTGCAAGGCATGCCTCTATCTTTGCAGTTCCGTTTGCTATATCTTAGTCTCAACCTCGATACAGCAGAAGAGAGCATACGTCCTGGTAACCTTCAAGACAGGGCAACGATCTCCTCGAGCCCAGTAGCCCTCGTACTACTGCCACATATCTTGCTCAGGACGCCCACTCTTGCACTATATTAGTGAACAGCTGATGATGTCTGATGTAATGCATATGCCATTGTGTCTCTCATACAAAACGCCCGCTAAAAGGATACCTAAACGCCACGCTATGCTAATACTGCCACTGGATATACACCCACCCTAACAATCAAACGCCTCGCACCATTACATTCATCCAAGCTGCGCTCACTGCCGCCCAAGCTCAGCACCACTAGTCTGCCGCCTCCGTCTAGCATTCGCTGCAATATTACTCCTGGTATTCGCACTCGGCGGCGCATGCGTCGGCGTCGCACTATCGCTCCCTCGGTTCGCCACTGTTCCCGTCAGATTCGAAGGGATGATGCTCAGTCGACTCTGCGCTCTGCCGGAATTCTGTGGTGGTCGACCTGCAAGTCTGCTGTTCCGCCCGCCTGCTTGCGCTTCGAGGTTGCTGTTGCTGTAACTACTTGGGAGGACTTGGCTGCTGGAAGACGACGAGCTGGCGCCGCGGCTAACGGGTCGGTATGGCGAGCTCACCATGTACCGAGTGCGGTCGAGCTCCATGCCGAGATCGAAGTACTCGCTTCTGCTTGCCGCGCGCTCGATTGGCGTGCCCATGTTCGAGGACGGCAGGAGAGGAGCAGGGGAGTTGAGAGTGCTGCTCGAGCTCCGACGCGCACCTGCGAAGCGCCCAGCAGGCGTTGCGGCATACTCACTGCTCTTGACGAGATCGTTCGCCATCTCACGAACCAGGATCGCAGGGTCGTGTCTAGCAAGTCCCTGGATGCTGTCCAGCAGGTTGTAGCGTGTGATGAGTGCACCTTGCTGTTCGCTGGCGTCGCAGATACTGCGGATGACACGCAGCAGGTTGAGACGCACGAGCGGCTTCTTGGCATGTACCTTGACCGCTGTGCGCTCGAACAGAGTCTTGTGTGCGAGGCTTGCTGCAATGGCTGGCGACAAGCGGAGCATCTTCTGCAATGGCTCGAGCAGGTTCTCAAAGGCGTCCGCTTTACTTTCGTTGAAGCACTGGAGCACAGCTGCGCTGAAAGCCGAGTCGTTTCGCAGGAGATGCTCCTCGACTTTCGCTGTCTCCTCTTGCAGCCAGATGAAGATCGCGTCGAGCGCAGTCACCGCCCAGTACTGATCTGCTAGGAGCGACACATAGAACTGCAGACCTTTGTTCTGCCAAAGCACCTTTCGTCCGACCTTCCCACTATGCGCCATATCGCACAAGATAGGCAGAGCGAACTCCTTGAGCGGGCGCTCAGTCTTGATGATGCGCTGCAGCAATGGTATGACGCCATTCAGAGCAGCATCTTCCTGACGTGCCTTGCTGAGACGGCAGAGATTGTACATCGTGTTCAAGACTTGGTTGCTGATCTCCCGGAAGTGCGAAGCGTGCATGCTGGCGCCGAGCAAGTCAGTGAGCACTTCGATCGCATTGCTGTTCTGCAGTGCATCCAGAGTCGTAGCCAGCATAGATAAGTTCTTGATGAACTTAAGCATCGTGATCTGGTGTTGTGGACTCATGCGCTTGAGGTCCTTCAGCACAGTCTTGAGCACCATGCGATCGGCCACAGATTCCTTGACGTGATTCTCGGCCTGGCTGAAAAGGAGGAAGATGTTGACTATCCGGCCTTCGACCAGCTCAGCCTGTTCTCCTTCTTCGTCCAACACACGATTGAGCACAAGACTCAGTGGGTAAAGCACAGAGCTTCGGCTGAATATGCGACAGAAGTCGTTCTTCGGTGTTGGACCTTGCAGCTCAAAGACACTCCAGACACCATTGACACCCACGAGAACCAGTTCTCGACCGAGATCGCTGTCATAGTCTTCCTCGAGAAACTCGACGAGCACATTCAGCCCACCACAGGAGACGAACATCTGCAGCGTCAACGTGGATGTAAGGTACATCATCTTCACAAACGCAGCGGCTTCCAATCGTATTTCCGACGAGTACTTCTTGTGCGCGAACTTCGATATTATAGGAATGCCGCCAACGAAGCACAGATTTTCCTGCACCTCAACGTTGGAAGGGCTGATGATAGTGTTGACGATCTTCAGCAGCCGAAGGATAGTATTCGGCCTGTTGCAGGTATCCAAGATCTCCAGTATTGGTAGCATGCCGTGACTGCTCACGAGAACAGACTTTAGATCCGGCGACTCGTTCAGTATCTGCAGAAGCTGGTCCACGATCTCACCAAGTACGTCTTCCTGCTGTCCGAGTTTCAGATCTGCAACAAGACCCTCGACCAGAGTGCAAAGTCGAGCGTACTTGTCGCGAGCCACGTTCTCGTCGAGATCCACCTGGTCGAGTTCTTCTTCGAGAGCGGCAAACGGGTCATCATCGTCGTCCTCGTCGTCGTCCAAAGTCAAAGTAGAGCTGCCGCTCACCTTCATCGTCCCACGCTCCGAGCCAGAAGTAGAGTCACTGCCTGCGGAAGTAGATTTAGGCGACCTCGTTTTGGCAGGCTGAAGATGCATCGGCTCGCCGTCGTCTTCATCAAAGCAAAGCTCAGTGAAGTCTTCATCATCCTCGACTTCAGCGTACTTCTGGATCTCCAAGCTACTCCTCGATCTGCGGATAGCGGCCGCATCATGAACAAGATTGGTCGGTGTAAGCGTTCTACGCCGCACACTGCCACTTACATGCTGCATCTTCTGCAACTCATGCGGGTTGAAAGGTCTGCTGGGCGAGAAAGCGGCGATCTTCTTACGAAACGCATCGTCATCTGTCGGCACGAGGTCGGAGTAGTCTTCATCTTCATCCTCCCGGTACCTGTCCCTATCCGCTTTGGCTGGCTGTGCTGGTTTCTTAGGCACAGCAGAAGTAGCTTGAGTCGTTGTGGATTGGGCCTTCGGCTTCTGCGCTGGTCGCAGGATCTGTGTCCGCGGCTGGGAGTCTTTGCTAGCTCTACGTAGTTGTGGTTCTCCCGAACCAGGCCGCTTCACGACATTCGGAGGCGGATAGTGTTTGATCTCGTCCGAGCTCGTCCGCGATGGATAGAATGGTCGAACGGTCTCGACTGCATTTCCCTTGGTGATGGCTAGTGGTGAGCGGACCGTCAGGTCGCCCTCAAACTCCTCGTCCCACTCTTCTACCTTACCATCCATATCAGGTATCGAGTCGTGACTAGCATATTGCTTTAGCCTTTCTGAACTGAACAGTCCGGCAAAATTGTCTTGAGGCTTCAGACGATCGGCCAATTGAAGAGCAGCAAGGTTCGTTGAGAGCGGCTCAAAGTCGTTATCCCAATTGTCCCGTTTCTCGTACTCGTCGGGAGATATATAGAGCTCACGAGTTGGCTGCCTTCGCGTCTCAGGTTTTCTGGCTGCCTTTGTCGACGGTACTGGCGGGTCGAGTTTCTTCATCATAGGTTTTGCGAGACCTCTTGAGTCTGGACGAGAGCCTGGACGTGCAGAAGACCGACGGCTGCTTGCATTGCCAGCGTGTGCATTCGGAGGTGATGCTTTTAATGCTTCGTTCCACTCCTGTACACTCTTCACTGCTTCGCCGTACTCGGTCGGCTTCTTAACATCGTTCTTCCTGGTAGAAACAATCCAAGGGTGCTTGAGCAACTTCTTTGCATTAACTCGTAGATTTGGGTCTTTCTGAAAGCACTGCATCAAGAAGTCTCGCACAAGCGGACTGGCTCCCTCAGGCAATGGCGGGTGGTCATCGTTTACGATCCTGAATAGAGCTGGCATAGGTGCGAGCTTGTGGTAAGGTGGCTTTCCATCGAGAAGCTCTATGACCGTGCAACCCAACGACCAGATATCGCTTGCTGTAGTAGCACCAGCTAACTCGATGACCTCCGGGGCCATCCAGTACGGCGTACCGACTACGCTGCCTTCGGCCAAGCCCTGTTGCTTGGTGGCGACACCGAAATCTGCCAGCTTGACCAGACCTTCTTTCGTTGTCAAGATGTTGGCGCCTTTGATATCCCTGTGGATCACACCTTGGTCGTGCAAGAACAACAGCCCTTGCAACACTTGCGCTGTGTACAAGCTCACCAGGTTCTCCGGAAACTTGCCAAAGTTCTTGCAGATGCTGTGTAGACTGCCGTTCTCGCAGTACTCAAGGATGATGTACAGGTTGTTGGTATCCCGCACAGAGCCATGGTATTTGACGATGTTGGCGTGCTGGAGGTTCTTCAAGAGCTCGATCTCCTGCATAATGGTGTTGAGCTCGGTCTTCGGTAGGTGCGAGAGCTGTATCTGCTTGATCGCAACGGTCTCGCCATTGCTCCAGTTGAACGCTCGATACACGCTTCCGAAGGCACCCTTTCCCAAGCAGTCGCTGAGTTGGTAGTCCCTCAATCCCTCCACCTCTTTGGCCCGCCTCTGGACTGTCCCGTCCTTGCTGTGCCTCTTCTCCAAGCCAATCAAGCTGACCGTCGAAGTCCTCCTGGCGCTGGGCCTTGCTGGCTTGTTCTCGGCATCTTTGTCCGTGCTTCCTCTGACCTTGATACTCCTCTTCGCGCGAGAGGTGCTGCCCGATGAGCCTGAAGGCGTTGTAGCTCGTGCTTGGCTAGCAGCCGTCGAGGCTCTGGCAGTGCTCATCCTCTTGGACCGTGTTTGGGAAGGATTCGATGTTTGAGGAGATGGCAATGATGGCATCGTCGAGTGCGCCGCTATTGCCAGAGCGCCAGTGATTGACGGAAACCTTCACGGCTGGGAAGGAGTGCTACCTGCGCCCTCCCGGAGACCATGGTCAGCCTTTGCTGCACCTCTCCGAGCTCTGATATGCGATGTTCTGAGCTGCACGCGGCAAGCGCAAGGTGGGCACGCGATCAGTCCAAAAGCTTTTGAGCCGTGGTCGTGAAAGCGCTGCTCAGAACAAGATATTCGAATAATGTCTTGCTGAAGATATCTTATGCGTACTAAGTCTGCGACACGTAACAGAGCACGACAGATGCATGTACCACATGGAAGATGCTGGTCCGGTCAACGGCAAGCGCGACGCCTACCGTGCAGCGGCAGCAACCTTGAACTTTCGTCTGTTCTTCCACCTCTTCTTTTCCATCACTACATTCACAACAACATGATTGTAATCATCGCAGTGTACTCTAACAACTACTCGCTGCATGTGTCGTCAGCGACGTGCAACCATGGTCATGAAATCAGACTGCCGAATAGGGCAACTGCAAGTCATGCAAGCACGTGAGCGCGTGTGGTTTCCTCCGTCAATCAGACGTCATCCTCCCCATTCTCGTGAACTTTTTGTTATTTCATGCAACACCGAGTAATCACTGCTACCTTCCACTCTTCAACCAACGACATCGATTGACAAGAAACGCTGAAATGTACCAAAACAACTAGCATCCACAAGACACTCTCCAACATGGCGGCAACACACCAATTCGATGTCAACAAGCTCTTCTCAATGGCAGGTCGAAAGGCCGTTGTCACAGGTGGTGGGACGGGAATCGGACTGATGGCTGCTCAAGCAATCGCGGCCAACGGTGGCAAAGTCTACATCACCGGCCGTCGAAAGGAAGTCCTGGACAACGCCGTCAAAAGCCACCACCCGAACCAGCAAGGTGGCGAAATCATTGCACTCGGCCCCTGCGACGTCACCAAGAAGGACGACCTGCAGAAGCTAGTCGAGGAACTCCAGAAGAAGGAGAAGTACATCGACCTCCTTGTCTGCAATGCTGGCGTCGCCGGGTCGAAGGCATCCCCAGATCAGGACGATGCATCGGATCTGAAGCAGAGGCTGTGGGAGAACGAGAGTGTGGAGGAGTGGAATTCGACTTACAGCACTGATGTCACGAGCGTGTACTTCACGACTGTCGCTTTCCTTCCGCTGCTGCAGGCTGGGATAGAACCCCACGGCCCGCTGAACCGGTTTGGGGCGAGCGTGATCACGATTTCGAGTATGAGCGGGATGATGACTGATGCACAGGGACATTTCTCGTACAACGGTGAGTTGACTTGCAAACATTGTACACATGTCACTACTACTAACACTTTTCAAGCCGCCAAAGCTGCAACAGTCCACCTGACGAAGCTCATGTCGGCAGAGTTCCAGCGGACATGGATTCGTGTCAACTCAATCGCCCCTGGCTACTTCCCGTCAGAAATGACCGACAAGAACAAATCGTCTGACGACAACCAGAAATCGGAGTTTCCACAGGAGAAGATCGAAAACACCGGACACGTTCCCGCAATGCGACCTGGAAGGGAGGAGGAGATGGGGATGACTGTGCTTTATCTTGCCCGTAACGAGTACGTGAATGGTCAGATCCTCGCTGTTGATGGTGGAGTCCTGAACGTGGTTGGCGGGAGGTAATCGAGTGTTGTACAAGCTAAGCCACCGGCGAGCATGCTCGACAAAGGGTGTCGAGTGAGGATGCTACCTGTGGGAGCTTACTATACATGAGCTCAAGGAATCAGCGACAGACCAGCACTTCATCATACCCCATAGATTTTCACGGCTGCTTAACACCGGCGCGATGCTCCTTCATAGCATCGGCAACAGACCTGCCCTCCAAGATATCAGCTCCGACCTTCTCATCAGCCTCCACCTGCGACTGTATGAGATCCAACGCTTTCTCCGCCAGGTTCTGTGGGATGCAGACGACTCCGTTGATATCTGCAACCAGTATATCCCCAGGATAGATGATGGCCTCTTGGTCCTCGCCGTTCAACCGGACGGGAGCATTGATCTGGTGTCATCAGCTACTGACATCTTGTTGCAGCCCGACGCTTTCACATACCTCGCTCACCCTGACAACCTCCTGAGGAGCTGTCGTACCGACGTCTCGCGCGAACACCTGCATTGGCCGTCAGCATCGTACTATCGGGATCAAGGATTAGTGCTATACCGGATATCCCAAATCGCGATGCTCCTGCAAATCCCTCAACCGCCCGTCAATCACCGTCCCAACCGCGCCCAGATACTGCGCTCGCGTACTCATCAGACCTCCATAGCACGCATTGATCATCCGAGGCGGAGCAGAAATGAACACAACTGTTCCTGCTGGGACGCTGTCAATCTAGCGAACCATCAACACCCATGGCGACACAGAGATTTGTTCATGGCTTACATAGTGTCCAGAAGGCTTGGGCTCGTTCTCGTAATTCTTTCGCACATATCGAACCGTATACGCCGGTCCGATAGCTTTGGCTGGCCCTTCTTGTCGTTTCGGTGACCACATGGTCAGGCCGGCTAAGAAACCGCCATGGGGGACTTTGAGCTTGATTAGGGCGTCTGCTACGTCGCAACTGCCGTTTCTATTAGTATTGGACCGTCTTATCGGATGAGTAAGCTAATAGTAGTACCTGGTGTAGGCTTGCAGACCTTTGACTATTGCTTTGGTGTTCATGATGCTGTAGTTCTGGCGTTGATCATCGAGGATTCGAACTTCAACGACGATGTTGAACAAGTCAAATATCTCGGCTGGCCAGACGAGCTTCGTGAATCAGGACACACTACGTGAATATACCTTGCCGATGGAATAGGGACATTCGAGGTTGCACACCGAACACTGGAGCTGACTACTCCGACATCGCCATCGGAGAGGTTGGGGAACAGCTCCAGATACGGCCATCCGATCTATATCCTTTCCATATGCATAAGCTTCTTCATGAACGTGACAGAGACGATGTAACTTGCCAGCTTTAGCTTGTTGCTCGATTGTGCTGGATACTACTCAATCAATGAGTGTTTTCTGCTGCTCGATCGAAACATGACAACAAGTGCTACAGTGTTCTGACATTAGCCCTTCTCTACTGACTACTTATATTGTATGACCTGGGGAGGAACGCCAAATAACACAATGAGCAAACCAACGGTATTCGTCCTGGACCCGTACCACTCGGAAGCACTCAAGAAGCTGCAGGCATCGCCTTCCGTCGAAGCAGTTCTTCGAGACGATGCCCGGATATCTCAATGGCGCTCAGAAGCAGACGCTCTAATGATCCGCTCGGAAACTCGAATCACAGCAGCAGACTTGAACGAAGCCAAGAAGCTGAGAGTGATCGTAAAGCAGGGAGTTGGCGTCGACAATATCGACCTCGAAGCGGCCAAAGAACGAGGCGTTGCCGTCTGCAACACTCCGGCGATGAACAGCGAGTCTGTTGCAGAGCTAACCATTGCACTCGCGTTGTGCATTGCTCGCCGGATCGCCGAACTTGATCGACGAGTGCGCAGCGGCGAAGCTGTCAACCGCTCTCATGTCCTAGGAATGTCTTTGTACAAAAAGACCATCGGCGTTGTCGGGATGGGTAACATTGGCAAGATTGTGGCGAAGAAATGGAAGGCGGCCATGGACGGCGACATCATCGCCTATGACCCGTTCGCTTCAGAACATGCCTGGACGGAAATTGAGCACCGTCGAGTGACCGATCTCAACGATCTGCTTCGAGACTCCGATGTGATCTCTCTGCACGTGCCTCTCACGAAGGGCACGAAGAACATGATCCGGAAGCCTCAGTTCGAATTGATGAAGTCTAGTGCCATCCTGCTGAACTGCGCTCGAGGCGGTATCGTCGACGAAGATGCTCTTCTCAACGCACTATCGGAGAAGAAGATCTACGGCGCTGCCCTCGATGCTATGGAGACCGAGCCGCCAACGACAGAAGCTTATCGTGAGTTACTGAAAAATGGAAATCTCATCATGACTCCGCACGTCGGTGGGAACACGGTAGAAAACCAGATCGCAAGCGGGACGAAGGTCGTCGAAACGGTGTTGGCGGTGCTGGAAGGAGAGGAGGTTTCGAATCGTCTGATATAGGGTTATAGCACTCAGCGTTCAAGGCCAAGGGCGGACCATATAGGTTCTGCACGAGGGTATCAAGCTGGTCTCTAGGGTATGTCGTTGGAGTGTAGGGGTACCTTATCAAAAATAGACATTGCGATATCCTCGCCTCCGATGAAGTCCATGATTGCACGTGTGTCACGTCGCAGTCAGGCGTGAGCGCCATGAAAGAGGGAGCCACCTTGGAGCACGTCGGGTGTCCCAGAGATTCTATCCGGGCAGACAGGAGCAACATGGACTACAAATTTTGAGCAAAAGAGAAGCAAAAGTGAAGTGTCGCTTCTGTGGATCGAACTTAAATTGCAGTTAGAGTTGTGCGCTTGAAGGAGTGAGATGTGGTATATGCTTACCACAGTACCTCCAGATACCGCACAGATGGCTGACCAAAGTGAACTTCAGTCTGGCGCTCTCCCAAGTGAGCTAAAGCGACTTAAACTGTCTGCGAACATTGAATCACGACCAAACTCAATCTTATATATTGATCAGGCAGATGTGCCCGATGTCGGTTGGATTGAGATCGAAACATCAGACTCAAGGCCGTATATAGGGAGCGGAAGGGTGTCATTACTGTGTCTTGTCTCGATCTTCGATAGAATACTCGTGTTGTATTAGCTTATGAAAACAGGCCTCTCCCTCTTACTCTGCTTCTCAAACATTTTTGGACTCGGCAGAAGCCGCTGTAGTAATCTCCAGATACCTCCTAAAACTCGCATAGCTTGTCATCGTTGCCGCCCCACCAGACGACCACTTCGCACAGCACCAGTCCAGGCCGTCGTAGGCCTCCCTACTACCGGCAAAAGCAACAATAGCCTGCTCGATAACCTTCTTCTGCTCCTTGCTGGCACGTTCGTACATCACATCGTACACATCTTTGGCCTTGCGTACAAGCTCTGGTTGGACGACCCACAAGTTATCGATGTCTCTCACACCGATCTCCAGGACAGGGCCGAAAATTGGGAGTGCAGTTGCAAAATTGAACGTCCCCTTGGCCTGGACACCTGCCAGCTCCTCGATCTCCCGAGGAATTGTGAGTAGACCGACCGGAAGTTGGAAGTATTCTTCGTGGTTCCAATTGACGTTTTCAGTCCCGTAGAGCTCTGGATCCGGGAAATACCCGTTGTAGATGCCTCCACCACTCGCACTAAACCCATTACTGACTCGGAGATACTCTTTGAAGTCGTCGGGCAGCGTGATCCCGAGCTTGGACTCAAGACTGGCGATATCTTCACTACTAGCAGGTTCGTGGAGCAATGTAGGCGGCCGGGAATCGTGGCTGTCGTTTAGGTCACCCATCTCCTCCCAGAACTCCTTTCCACCGGCGTGGAGTGTATTTTCGCTCGCAATTTCAAGAAGCTCCTTGATGCTCTTGTCGGCTAAGGGCGTTACGGCGAAGGCATTGGTCAGCCGTTCTTGGTATGCTTCGATGATCTGAGTGGCTTTTGCCTTCAAGTCTGTTTTGCTGATGTGCATTGCCTTCGCGACCATCCCTGGAATGTACATCGGCCACAAACGCTCAGCCATACACATGTAGTCGACCTGCTGGTTTGCATCCCAACGAGACACAACTTGATCCAATATGTCGGCGGTCCGCTGGTCCAGAGAGGGTAGCGGTTCCCAGTCGTCTTCTCTTAATTCAAGCTGTAGCTGTGGGATTGCAAGTCCATCCTCTCCTGCGTTCTCATCAGCCGCCTCGTTTGAGGGTGCGGCTTCCGATAGCCGAACAGATATGTCAAGGGCCATGGTCAGACGAGCTGACTGATCCATAGCCATCCCGCCCGTACTAGCATCCAGACCGCCTTGCTCGGTTGCCCACTCCCCTACGCCTGCCTTGCTACCGCTATACGCTTTTCTCTGTCATCAACAGATAAATGTTGTTGTTGTTATTCCTTCCCTCTTCTAGTCTTCTTTTTTTTGCCTCCGGCGGCGCCTAGCGGCGGGTAGCAGGCGCTTCGCGCCAAGATTATTTAGGATACGAGTCCGATGTCGGCATCCGCTCGTTCTCCATCCCGTCTGTGCATCGGTCTGTATCCTATGGCCGTCTTGTCCGTAGATTAGAGTGTCCATTGGAAGCGAGAGCGAGAATGAGTTGGGTGTGGCTGTAAACATCTCTCGACCAGCCAGTTCAAGAGCAAGGTCGGTTTCAGACCTTCTCCTCCGTGAATGCGTCATCGTCAGCAAGGGGGCGTACAGTCAGCCTCTTCGAGACCCTCGGCGGGTCGAAGATGGTCTTGCTGTCTCGGAAGATCTGGTCCACTTCCTCGAGATGTCGGCCGGTGGTCTCGGGCCAGAACAAGTATACGGCTGTGCATCATCAGCATATGTTCTTAAAGATTAGACAACGTCACACTCACAAGGACAGATGAGGAACAAATTGATGCACATGAAAACAAGATAGTACCGCCATCCAATCGTGGCGAAACCTACGGGCGTAATTTCGGCGACCTATTCTTCGTCAGCTTGGGGATATACTTCTGGCACACAGTCTCCTTACCAAGAAATTGAAGAGCCATGCAGTACCAGTAGAGAGACCGGTAATTGGGACTCGATGGCTTAGCGGGCTTATCTCGCTCGCATACAGGAATGTGAGTCCGAGGAAGCCGGTAGGAAAGAACAAGCTGAACAAAAATATGAAGGCACCAGCTGCGGCGATAGCCTGCATGTTGTTGGGCTGGCTTGAAGTGCCTGCAACGATGGCCATACAAGTGCCCATACCCAGAGCGGACACGATCATGAGCTTTCTGCGACCGAACCGATCGACCGTGAGCACGCCAATCGGCGAGCAGAGGGTCTGAAAAGTGAAGACGGAAGCACCAAGAATGCGGGCCAGTACGTCTGAAAGTAAAAGATAGGTGTGGAAGATGGTGGTCACGTAGAATGCAAGAGCATTGACGCCACACTGCGGCCAGTGTTAGCATTTTGCCACTTCCAACAAGGAAAAGATCATACCATCTGCTGGAACATCTGCCCAGCACAAGCCAGGCATGTACGGTTGAAGAGGCGTAGCTCGCCGTTTGTGAACAGATCCAGGAATTTCCCTTGGCCTGCGATAGTCAAAGACCGCCGGATCTCATCGATTTCTGCATCCACTTGCGAGTCATCCTCCGGCACATCTTCAAGAGCAGCTAGAAATTGACGAGCCTCATCATATCGGCCGACCTTCGCTAGGAAACGAGGGCTTTCTGGTAACAAGGTGACCGTGCCGATCACGATAAGAGCCCAGAAGGCACCGAATGCTAACGGAAAGCGCCTGGCATGCAACTTAGCAGTGTCAATACTCCTCTGAACATGGCCACTTACCAAGACACCGATGTACTGATGAAGCTCATGCCTAAGTTGAGCCAGCCAGATACCGCAAGTCCAGCGCTGATGAACAGCGACTCTAGCAAGACTATAGCACCCCGGTGCGCGGCTTGCGAGCACTCGCTCTGCCAGTTTGGTGCCGTAGCAGACAATGCTCCGAATCCAAGGCCGGAGGCAAGTCTTCCCACGATCAGCTGCGCCAACGAGAAGAAGCTGGACTGCAGTATTGCCCCGACGACATAGACGGCAGCTCCAAGCTGTATTATGCGGACTCGGCCTAGCTTTTCGCCGAGATATATGCAGCTTAAAGCTCCAAAGAAAGCTCCAAGCGTGTACATTGCCACGACAGTCCCTTGCACACGAGAGTTGTTGGTGATCTGAGCATCACTGAGACCTTCGCTGACAGTGTCGATTCGTGGGAACGTCGCAACCCATGATGGGAGGTCAAGCAGGGGTCCGGCTACAGCATTGTTGTATCCGAAGAGAATGTATGCCGGGAGGATGACGGCCCATAGCTGCGCGTTTCGGAGTCGGCGCCCACGTAGGCCTAGGATGTATTTCTTTCCCATGGTGCGTCCGATAGATCAGAAAATGCCAATTGAGATGTCGCTGTCGTCAGAAGAACAGCAAGGTGGAGATGACATGAGCCAGGACGCCCGGCCACGGATATGTCCATGTGGATGCGCAGTGCACTGGCAAAACTTTACCACAATCAGCTTGCCGCGCCTGCTGAGGAGCACACATTGTGGTCGATGCTTTGGTGGAGTTCATACTCGCACGCTTCCGGCTATACGGCATCGGTTGATGCCATCGTACCACGGTGGATAGACTATCAACTTCATGCAAAACGGTGGGATGATGGTCGTCGTTTGCTGGAGCATCACTGCGTACTCGCGAGACTCAGCGCGGATGTTGCGGGCGGTGGGCACCGTAACTCCAAGCCGTGTCAAAGCCATCGACGAACACCTTCGAAGATGGGACGGCATCGAATCGCCGATGTCGGGAGGGCTCCCAAAGCCTTGTCGGTAGACGCTGGATTACCGCACTGTCCGAGCTGTAGAGTACATGTACATGTAAGTAAATCGATACATCTCGATTCTTCAGTCCCAACACAAGCTTTATCAGAAGCTCATATAAGACTTTCCAAAACCTTGGCCCCTGGAGTGTCCGCCCGATCGCCATCTCATCTCAACCCGACTGAGTTCGAATAGCCGGACTCGCAATGGCAACGAAAGCAATTGCATCATGGGCCGTCAATCTCCAGCCATCAACCCTCCCAGCAAGTGTAAAGCAAGCAGCCCTCCGTTCGCTGTATAACTACATCGGCTGTGCCATAGGGGGTAGCAACCACCCTACAGTCGCAAAGGCCCACAAAGCACTCTCACCTCTCTTCGGCAAAGAAACCTCCACCCTACTAGGCCACAAAGGAGCAAAGAAAGCTGACGTGCAGCATGCCGCCTTACTGAACGGAATCGCTTCGCACGTCCACGACTATGACGACACACACCTGGCTACCATCATCCACCCGACAGGCCCAGTGGCAAGTGCTGTGCTCGCGTATGCTGAGTACAAAGGCGGTGTATCCGGCGAGGACCTTCTATGCGCATTGACCGCGGGCATAGAAGTAAGTTGCAAGATCGGTCTCGCGGTGTGGCCGGAGCACTATGACATTGGCTGGCACATCACATCGACCACCGGAAGCGTCGGAGCAGCAGTAGCGGTTGGGAAGCTGATGCGGTTGCCGGAAGCACAAATGGCGCACGCTATCGGTATTGCCGCTGTGCAAGTGACCGGTCTGCGTGAGATGTTTGGCAGTGACACCAAATCTTTCCATCCCGGACGAGCTGCTCAAAATGGTCTGCTGGCAGCGCTGTTAGCAGAGCAGGACTACACGAGTTCGGAGCAGGCGCTTGAAGCGAAGCGTGGGTGGGCGAATGTGGTTGCTGGCGGCGGTACGCCGAAGCCGGATCAGTATGTGTCTGAGCTCGGTGAGAAATGGGAGATTGAGGCGAATGCTTTCAAGCCATTCCCGTGTGGTATTGTATGCCACCCACTCATCGACGCATGCATCCAGCTGCGTGAGGATATGCGTCGCCAAGATCTTGAAGTTAAAGACATCACCGAAGTGCAAGCACTGGTCCACCCGCTTGTTATTGAGCTCACATCCAAGCGTACACCCAAAGACGGTCTGGAAGGGAAATTCTCGGTGTTTCATGGTGGAGCTGTGGGGTTACTGTATGGAAAGGCTGGACCTGCGCAATACGCAGATGACGTGGTGACAGATGCAGCGGTCGTCGAGGTGAGAGACAAGACCAAGCCCACAGCCGACGAGATGATCAGGCCAGACGAGACGTTCCTCACCGTATTCTTTACCCGCGGAAGGGAGCTGAAGAAGCACATCGACTCTGCCGTCGGCTCGCTGGACAAGCCTTTGACGAACGAGCAATTGACTGCGAAGTTTGTAGACCAAGCTACACTTGTTCTTGGGGAGGCGGATGCGAAGTCAGCGAGTGAGCGTGCCTGGCGAATTGCAGAGTCCAGCGATGTTGCAGAAATTTCGAAGGCATTTTGATGGTAAGCTCATCTGCGACGAAGGCAACTGGTCTTGGCATGTTGATTGCAGCAAGTAACTCCACACCTCGAACTCTGCCAGCACACCGACAGAAAGGCAACGCAGTACATAAACCGACGTGAGAGTCGGCTGATGTTGAGCGTACTTTCCGACTCTCACGATACCAATACCGACCAACAAATGCACTGGTCAGAATTCATCGTCTTCAAAGCGCCGTGGAAGCCGAGCGACTCTGACCGCGAAGGCGCGACAGGAAATACAACAGAGGACGAGATGGAAAAGTCCGGAGACGCTCACACCCAGAGCCAGAGAGCTAGCGCCCCCAGGCAGTAGGTCCTCTTCGTCACGATACTGCTCGTGCTAACACCATCCAGTGGTCCGTACCTGGAGCCGGATGGCGGCGATGATGATTATGACCGACTGCTCCGCGGATTTTCGGTCCACGCCTGGAGAAGTAATGTCTACGCCTCAGAGCCGGTCGTCCAAAGACTACTCGAGCGTCAGGCGATCCGAGAAATTAGTAGAAGTTATGGCACCATGGATGTAGGTCGCTGTAACGCCCGCTATCACGAGTCGACCTTCCGTTGTGCTGATGTCTTCTGGATAGGTCGAAGCCAACGTGGAAAATCATACAGACCCGCGTGTCGAGCGTTATGCGAGGAACATCCTCTATGGATTGCCCATCATTGCCGTGGTGGGCACCATATGGGGTTTGGCGATCACCACCATATACACGGCGATCGTCCATCCGGATCAGCTGGGAGCTCTATTGGGGTCGTAGCTATTTTGCCACGACATTCCGACTTGCAGATGATGTTGTATGTGGTATGGGGGCTGCAATCTGAGTCGACTACTTTTGTCGTCTTGCTGACCGTCTCAAGGACTCGGAGGCTGTGGCGGTTGTCTCTATGCTGGCTGTGGCTTTCGGTGCCGACTTTGCAACCTTTGAATTGGCCTTTTTCTTCTCCTCTATCTCATCGTCGTCGTTCTTTGAGTCCACCTTCCGCTTCTTGCTGGGCCCATCAGCCTTTTCGCCACCAGTCTGGCTGTCAACGCTGCCCTTGACGAGGGTATAGGCAACCTGCTCAATGTCGACAACAGAGAGTTCTCGATCAAAGGCTTTCCTGAAGCGTTCTTTGAAGGCATGGACCTTGTCGTAAAGCTCGAGATACTCCTTGACGTTGTACTTGATATCCCGGTCCCATCCCTGGCCCTTACTATCTTCGTACATACACCACCGGAATAGCTCATCCGAAAAGAATGGCGCGTTACCAGTGTCGAAGACTGAAAGGAGTAGTGACGCGGTCGCTGGGCCGATGCCTCTCAGTTTGGTCAACGCGGCGAGGGCAGACTTCGCAGCCCGCGCGTCTTTGGCGCTCTTGTCGTAGGATGCGAATGCATCTCTGGTGACTTCGGCGATAGTGTTCTCGTCGTTCTGCTGCACGAGTGAGCGAAGTGTAGGGCGAAACTTGCCGTGGGCGAGTTTCCAGTCGACCAAGGTGGCGACTTCCTCCTTCGATAGCGTGGCGCTGCCGGTGGGCTGCTCTTGCAGGCGTTTTGGGATGGTCGTGTATCGTTCCTCATCAAGTTCTACGAGCTTCTGGGCGACGGCGTGGTTGTAATCGTTCAGGAGGGTGTTGAACTGGTCGGGTTCGATGCTGGTGAATCGATTCCCTTGCGTCGGCGGTTCGGGCATTGCCATCGCTACCCTCGACAGTCAACGGGACACTGTTGACAACCTTTCTATGAGGTTTCTCGTGATGGATACGACGACATGGGTTGGTTGAACAATCTCAACCGCGTTTCTATGGTGCTGTGGGGATGTGGTGGTGTTGTTGTGCCCCGGGGCTCCATCATCAATCTCCGAGGCGCACGATTCAGCGCGGATTCGCGTCTTCCAGCTTCCCCTCCAACCTTGCACTGCACTCTACCTACTGAGTAGTAGATTCATGGCTGCCTCTCCCGACTGGAGTCGCTCCCCATGCCTCTGCAGTCTCTGATCAACCGATCAACGAGACGCTTCCGCGACTACGTTACACTGCGGCAGACAACCATGGATCGTCCCACATCTCCGCCAGAGCTCTCCACTTCGTCAACACGCAAGAGAGCATCGGACGATATGGACTTGGATCCGTATACCGAGAACAACACTCCGATGCAGAAGAAACGCTACACATCACCCGTAGCTAAACCATCAAAGAAAGGCAATACCAAGACACGCGTTACAGAACAGAGCACTTCGTCAGGCGAACACAAATCATACCTACCCTCGTCGAGCAGAGACCCTCTACTACCAACGTTTACTTCCGATTCTGCTCATCAACTCTCCTCGTTGATAAGGCACACAACCAGCACTCCAGGGAAGGAAACTCCTACGAAATTCTTTTTTAACCCCGAGACCGACGCTTTCGTCCCGCTGACCGAGGAGGAGGTCGACTTCTTGCACTCGATGAGATCTGCTGCAGCTGGGGGTGTGACACCAACAAATTTACACGACATACATACCATGCTAGAGGTTGGCGAGTTGACAAGGAAATCCTACTCACAGGCCAACAAGATAGAGACTCTCGAAGAGGATCTCGAGGATTTCGCACTCCATGTAAGGCTCTATAAGACGGAGAGGGATAAGAGCAAACTGGAGAGCGACAAATACAAGGAGCAGAGCGATCAATACAAGCAGGAGAGCGACAAGTACAAGCAGGAGAGCGAAAAGTACAAGCAGGAGAGCGAAAAGTACAAGCAGGCGAAGCTAGACATGATGCTGGAAATCCTTCGAAAGAACGAAAGCTACTCGGACATGGAGACACACTTAAACAAACGTCTTAAGAAGATGGAAGCTGATAGGGATCTCCAAAGAGAGTTGGCCAGGGACTTGAAGACACAGCTCGAAGTTCAGAAGGGTGCGGCGAATAATTTGCGTTCCATGAACTCACATATGTCCACCAGACAGGCCATCCTGGAGAGCGAAAAGGCGCAATACAAAGCTGAAGCGGAGAACCTTGCCGATAAGAACGCAATGCTCGAAGACGATATTGATCAATTGCGCCAACTCGACATCGAGGCAAATGAGGCCCGACAACAGAAGTATCTTCTCCCGCCACATTACGACGAAATCGACGAGGATAACGTGCAGCCACCGTACGAGGCATACGATGATGGAGGTCCATACGACATCGCAGTAATGAGTAAAGCCGTCCGCCAGCGATTTGACGTAGACGTCGACCACGCATACGACCTCTGCGACATTCTCCGAGCCCAGAACGACGAATCGATGGCCAGCGCGAACACCCGCCTCTTCTACGAGCTGTCGCTAGCGATGAGAGAGACCTGCAGCCGGCTGCGCGAAGCCATGAAGTACGCCGCGGACTCGAGGTTGACAGTAGACTCACGATATAAGATCTCGTACTGTAGCCGCCTCGATTCCGACGGCGAACTGGGGAAGGGCTTCACCAGCCAAGTCGTCACCACCACGCCGGCCACGCTCGCCTCCTCGGCCCTCCGGGTCGCCCGGCTCGCTCTCGACTGCGGATGGCGCATCGTGAGCGCCTGTGAGCTCCGCCCTGGCACCCACCCGCTGCTTTCGGAGAGAGAGAACGCCTTGGCCTCCGAGTACCACAAGGAGATCGACGACGTGATGCTGGAGGCGCTGCGCTGCGCGTTCTCGGGGGTGGGCTCGGGTGTGCCGCCAACACACCGCGAGTACCACTTCCAGCACTGGCTCACCAGCCTCGAGAACGTGGCGGCGAGCCTGGACGGGCCTGGCTGGAAGTTGAGGTACAACTTCTTCAAGGAGAGCCAGGCCTGGCTCCAGGAGCAGGTCGAGGGGGCGAGGGCGGCGGCGGCCACTGCGGTGGCATGATGTGTGTTTGTGTGGCGGAGAGGGGGCGGTTCGGCCGGGTTGCTCGCGGAGAGCATACGTAGTCATGAAATGAAGTGATGAGCCAGAGTTCTCGTTCTCAACGTTCCAATCGCGAGTGATGTGACCATATCATTGACTGTAGTGCCGGCATTCCTGTTGCCATCCATGGGAACGTGCTCGCGTGTCCTCGGCCAGTGGTTTTATTCCCCAACTCCCAATCGCCGGTGCTGTGGTCATAACACTGACTGTAGTGCCGGCGACCCTATGCTCATCTCTAAGAACACTACTTATATGACTTCCGACGTCCAGGCCATCCAGGTCGTTCTCGCATACCAGTAGCAGCGAACGGTGCCTAGATCAGCGACTGTAGTGGCAGCGCCATCGATCTTGTTCCCGAGATGGGGCAGGTGACTGCGAGCACTGCCCTCGTCCAGATCGCCTGTTCTCCAGCACAGTGACAGGTGTACTGCCACTTCAGTAGCTGATCTGAGCACAAACTCCTCGACCTGAGAACGGAGAGAGATTCGATCGTGGATGCTTCGGTATGGTCCATAGAGCCTGTTCTCCTACGTAGCAACAGGGACACGGCCACTACAGCCACTGACCTGATCTCCCATTACTAAATTTGAAAACGGAGAACGAAAGTTTCGAACATGTCCCGGTGTGGTACAGAACCCCGGCTCTCCTGAGCAGCGATAGGCGTGCTGCGACTACAGTCACTGTTCTTCCCATCTGACCTTCGACCCGAAATTGGAGAAGCATTGAATTTTCAATATCTGGTGATGGTCCATCGAGCGTCTTCTCCCAAAACAAGACGCTGATGCCGCAACTACACCCCTAGACCTCTAGTTTGCTACCCAGTTTGCCACTTCGAGAACGCTTGCACAAACCCCGTCTCCTCTGCACCACCAGCAAACAATCTCCCTGCATGCGCGACGCCTCCAATATCGACTAGTGGCACCATGCTGACCCTGCCGTGCGCACACATAAACGGGAAGGCGCATTTGCTGAGATCGGACAACAGCTCCTCGCATTCCGGGACGGAGAGCTTGTCGTTGAACATGATTGCGGAGCGGCAGGCGCGGGAGTTGATGAGCTCGATGAGGCCTTTGGGGCAGGAGCCGAGACGTCTGAGCCAGGGGTGTTCCTCTTTCTCGATTTCGGGGGAAGATATTGTGGTTTTGGTGGTGGAAGAGGGTGACCATATTTCCGATCGCAGTAGATCAATGATGAGGTTCGGGAAATGGGCGCAGCGCTCCGCGATAGCTGGTGGCAGAGACTTTACGATGACGAGGTTCTCGGCCTTTGGAAGTCGTACTTGTGATGCGGACATGCTATCTTGTCTTCGTGTGAGGTCGTACATGATGCCCCACTCCGCAAATCGATTGGCCTGACGCTCGAGAAGCTCATGCTCGGCGACCGAAACCTCGAAACGAAGAGGTTTGTCGAGCAAGGTTGTTCTCGGGGGGCGTGCCATAATCGTAGCTGTGTCGTCTGCGGGCGAGCACAGCTCGACGAAGAGCCGCTCTAGGATAACTCGTTCTGACGCCGCGTGCTGATCAACAAGCACCAGCAGATCGCTTTCGGACCTAGCTTCGGCATTGGAAATTTGACACAGAAGGAACTTCCTATCCACCTGTCTGATGACTCTCGCTGTCTTCAGAGCAGCTTTTGTGAGCTTCGCCGTACCTGCAGTCCCGGATTCAGAAAATGCTTTCGCATGATCGTGATGCGTACATCGTCTACCGGCAAGCTCAGTCACATCCAGACCAGGGCCGTCGATCGATGCAACATATATGGGCTCTTCGCTTTGCCGAGTAAAGGTCGGATTGTCCCACTCTTTCAAGAAGCCGGGCAGCCATGAAGACCCCGAATCCTTGCCCGACGTGCGAGGACGTCTGGAGAGACTCAATGCCTGTCCTGCCGATGTAAGAGCCATATTGATCGCCGCACCCTGCCGAGCCGACTTTCCGGTAGGAGCCCGGCCCGTAGCAGCGTCCGGCTGCACTTCATGGCGAGCAGGAAGCACAACTCCGGTGCGCGCGTTGACACGAAAGACCTGCTTCGTTACTGGGTCGGTCCACTCCACAGTCTCGTCAGTTGTTGCGGTGTCTGCGCCCAAAGCCGGATCGGCCAGCTCTACAGCTTCTGCGACCAAGGTAAAATCTTCAAGATCTATACTCCCATAGTCGTCGCTTGAGCCCCAGAGCTCGCTAGTCTTGCTGACCCCAGGACGAGTTAGTGGAAAGCTTGGGGAGGCAGCTTTGCCCGATGTGGTCGACTCGTCCCGCGTCTTGCTTAGAGCACCAGCCTCCAACGGCGCGAGTACGAAGGCTGCTTTGGGGGGTGTCATTGGAGACGTCTGCATCTCAGCGACATCGCTAGGTGCCGTAGCCGGTCGTCCCTGTTGCCACACCTGATCATAGAAGTTTTGCCTGCCGCTCTTGATTCGGCTCCACGAGCTAAAGTCGGTGGTCGGCGCAGGTCCGCTGACTGGTCTGCCCTGGTCCAGATGACGGATATGTCCCTCCATGTCCACAAATTTTCGTTTCTTCGAGGTTGTGACACTCTCAGTGGACGCTCTCTTTATTCCTGGTGTTGGGATATTTGTGGGTGTGTCTAAACGTGTGCTCGATCTCTGGGGTGAGCTTGACAGACCAGCGGCACCACTCTGATCGTTGTTCTTCCGACGTCCGCGCTTGCGAGGCCGGAAGTGATGTGCTTCAAGCCATTGTGTGACCGTAGCCTGGAGGACTTCGACGATAGCCAGCAGACTGCTGTCACTGACGTTCTCGGCGGTGACTTCGGGTTGGGATTGATCTTTGAGCGTCACTTGCAGCACAAACATGGGCCACTTATCGACACCCTTCTTTCCGTGGAGCTGCTTCTGGGTATACCCATCGCTCTTGTAGCGGCGATCATGCTTGCGGCGGTCTTTCTCCTGGTCATCCAGAGGAGCGCCACTATCTTCGACACATCCGAAGCTGCTGTTGATGAAGACTTTATTGATCGCGTCATAGGGATCGCCCAGAGCTCCGTCCGTGTTGCATGGGTGGATCCCAATGCTGAGGAACTGACACTGTTTAGTGGGCGCGGGCAGGAGGTTGATAGCACCTTTGACGGAGACCTTGGGCGATGAGGCAGCTACAGATGTCCAGCTCGATCTTGACTCTGCTTGTGCGAAGCCCACCTGGAGCAAAACAGGCAAAGTGTCTCGAAGATCGAACTTTGTCCTGTGGCCTTCCAGATTCTTCAGGCTCCTCTCAGTAAGGGCGTGACTGGTTGAAGGATGTTGTGCTGAAAGTTGGACTATCTTTCGTCCCGTCTCTGCATCGTGAAGCTGAACGACACAGGGTCGATACCATGCAAGTAGTAACGCGGCAATGCCTCGTTTAAGTTCATGCCACGATTTCTCCTCTTTGGAGTGGTCATCCAGATGTAGTGCTCGTTGCTTCACCCGTACTGGCATGTTACCGAAGAGGTCTTTCACAGTGATGTTTGTGCGGTACGGCGCAGAAGACGACAGTTCTTCGGCAGAGACCGGGGAGACCTGCCGGGAGATGACTTTGCCTTGATGGACCAGAAGACTTGAGCGTCCTTCGTCTCCCTCGCTGCAAGAAATGATGCTGAGTAGCGATAGCGTAGCCAGCGAAGATAGATAAGTTCCAGAGGTGCCATGCGTTGGCTCGGACGGTCCCCGCTTAGATGTATGGTACATCTTGCCCAGCCCGCCACTCACCTGGAACTCGGCTGAAGCGATGCCGATTCCATTGTCTTCGACGATACAGCCACCTCGGCGCAGATTTGCAGTGATGTCGACTTTGCTCGCTCCGGCATCGAGACTGTTCTCTAGTAAGGACAAGACTACATCTTGTATGCTGGTGATGTGTTTCGAAGAGTGGATCTGCGATATGGCATCCGAGTTGAGGGGTAGTATACGAGCCATCTTGACTCCGGAGCCAACTCAGCTGCTCACAACTGTCTCCGATGGTCGAAACCAATGTTCACGGTGGCATCCATATGCTGAGGTGGCGATCTGGAGGCCTAACCTGAGCGGACATCAGGATGCTGTGCAGGCTGAAGCTTCCAGATAGCGTCCAGCGTAATCCTGTTACCGTACTCCGAGCAACTCCGAGCAATGGTAAGAACCAGACGAAGCATACTCAGGACATGCCGTTCACAACTGCTTGGCATATCTCTTCGGAAGCCGGAGCACGGAGCACGGCCAGTTCCGCTGCCGGCGGACGTGGCTCGTTCCGAAACGGGATCGGCATTGCCCCTGCCGAATCAGGCAGGCACCCTCCTCTCTTCCCGACTGTGTGCGAATGCGTGGTCCTAACCTCATACTTTCGACACTCCGTACTCCTTCTGGCGACTGTTCGAATCGGCCTCCATACTACCGACTGACATCTTTCGTAATAACAACACGTGTGGACAGGCTGCAGGGTCCAACTGCGGAGCTCCCTACCTTAGCTTGCTTGAGATAGATCACGACGACTTGTCGCTGGCTGGTCCGGCTCCGCATATCTTTGTTACAGATCGCGACGACTCCAATACCCATCGTTTTACCTTGCCGCCCGACCTGAATTCGTCTCACGTACCACGACCTTACAGCGCTACCATAGCGAATCACACAAGAGAAGAGTGCAGCGGAAGATGGCATCTGCACAGGTAGAGAGAGCACAGCCAGGTATGTCCTTGTACTGTCCTCCCCCCACAACCTACGACAACTGCACCGATGCACGGCAATATCTGGTCTCTTGCGATCGTTCGTGGTCAAGCTAACAGATGGCGAATAGACCGCCCTCGGAAGAAGCCAATTGCACAATGGTTAAGGAACTTGACGAGCCTCAGAAACAAGGGCGGCGACTCTAACGACAAAAGCGGTGGCAAGAAGAACGGCCTGATCACGGGTTCTAAGAATAAGAGACACTTCGGCCACAGTGGCACGCTCAAGAACAATCCTTATCCACAATCCGGACACCACCTGCAGCAGCTCGAACAGTCGCGCGAGAGCAGCGAGACTGGAGCGCAGTCGTTCTCTGTAGCTTCTGGACGACAAAATGGAGATGCAAGCTTCGACTCTTCGCGCCCCGAGCGAGATGCGCCAGCACGAAGCAATAGGAGCGGGGCCCCGACGCTTGCCACCAATGCGGAAACGGTGCATAGCGATGCAGGTCACAGCAAAGCTGCCACTGGCACGACTCACGGCGGTGCATTGAGTAGCGTTGACGGAGCTGGCGCAGACAGCACGTTCAGCTCACCCAGGAACAGCCAGCGCTCGCTCTCAACCACTCTGACCACAATTCAATCCACCTCTCCTGGCACAACGCTACAAGCTGCATCTGGCCAGCAGCAGCATCACCCTCATGTCATGTTCAGCCATCAGTATCCGGTATCACCTGCGCCATCAGGCAGCACTGCCCTCTCTGCGATTCCGCGCCACGTGGCGGATACTATGCCCAATACTTATAACTCAGCAACCGCCAACAATCTCTTGTCTGACGACGCCAGCATCCTCACCTTGGCTTCATCCTCGAAACGCAGACGCCGCAGCATGGACACTGACGCATCGGTCCGCGCACTCGCACCTAGCTCGGTGTGGGGCGGCAGTCGCGAGTCACTACCTCTGAGTGTATTGTCTGGCAATGCGGACGCGGCTACGTCCGGCGGCGCCTTCCACTATTCGCAGTCACGCCCCTCTATCGGCGGTATTGCTTCGGCAGAGCGAGCAAGCATCTACAGTAATCTCGGCGGACCTCTGGCGAGTGAACGGAACAGCTATTACTCCTATCGGCCCACGAAGGATATTGGCGACGCGAAGTCCCTCCGCAGCATCAACGCCATGGATAGTCGCAGTCTAGCTGGCGATGCACGAAGCATGAACGCTGATGCGAAGAGCCTTGGTGGCGATGTAGGAAGTCTTAAGGGCTACGATGGTAGCATTCGCTCTGGAGCTGCCGGCCACGCTAGGAATGATAGTATCCCTGGCAGTATCGGCAGTCCACTCATGAGCCCGAACCAAAATCGGCATCTGAGCGGTGCTGGTGGGCTTAGTCGACGGAGCAGCGATCGTGGCAGTGAGCATCGACCAAGCATGGACGAACGCGAAGACAGGATCGTTGAAGAGGGCAGGCCAAAGGGTGATGCAGACGCAGCGCCAGGGTCGTAGCCATACCCGGATTGGAAGACGCAGCACTCATTCACTCGGAGTCGATAAGGCGGTGGTAGGCGAGAATTGCTTGGAGTTGCTGGAGGCGCATTGGATGGGAAGGATATGGAACACTTTGATACCCTTTTGGCTCTTTGTCGACAGAACGAGCCTATCCGAGGTACGGAAGCTCGCTGGTATGTAATGGCTAATCGCAACGCAATGATGGCCTCAGTCCACACCTCATCTCACACTGCCCGGTGGTAACAAGCTTTTGGTGTTTTAAGGACTTTGTGCACTTTACTTTCCTTGCTCTCCTTTTCAATATTGATGTCTGCCTCGCTGGGAGAATATTGCATTCCAGACAGAGCACGATGCCTGGACAACAGCATGCATTCCATCATTTTCTCGGCAAACCGCAACCGCAACGCTTCTAAGGACTACCTTGACGCACACCCGAACAACGTGAATTGCCTCTAATACGACTCGCCTGTACGACATCATCAACGTCGGTCCCCTCAGGTTGGAGAACTTCAGAGAAGATGGCGAACGGCACCATTGTGCCGTCATGCAACTACCCCTTCCTTGCAGAGCTCAACTATCCATCGAGCGGAGGTGGTAAGTGAAAACCCTTTCGACGACGTATACTTAGCAGTACTGACCCTCAAGACAGACATCGCCGCACGCTTCTGCACAACCATCAACCAAGGCCAACAAGCCGTCTCCTGCTGTCTACCATGCCCCACGAGCTACTGGATCTTCGACGACAGCTTCCAATCGCGGGTCGACTTAGCGAGCTACATATCCATCATCTCGCTGGTCTGCAACGTCTTCCTACTACTCACATTCCTGGTCCTGCCGCAAGAGAAGAGCCATCGACATTACTTAAGCGTCGGCTTGACATCCTCCTTCATCCTCGTCGCCCTCTCCTTCGTCATTCCGCTTGGGACCCAGCCAGAGCTCTGCTACAACGACATAACGCCCCACAACGAACGAACCCAAGCCTCATGCGCAGCAACCGGAGTATTCGTGGAGCTAGGCGCATTGGGCGTCGTTGTCTGGGGTACGACCACCCCCCTCCCCTCCCCCTTCCACCCATCACTAACTCCGACCGCTATTTTAGTCCTCCTCCGATCAATCTGGACCGCCCTCCGCATAACCATAAACATCAAACACGTCAACCTCTTCCAAAACCTCTCCATAGCCCTCGGCATCGGCCTCCCAATCCTCTTCATGGCCATCTCCCTCCCCATCACATCCGTCTCCTACAGCCTCGGAAACGTCTGCGTGCCCAGCAACCCTAACGCTTTCCAAACCTGGTTCGTCTGGATCCTGGTCTTCACGGGGGTGAGCGAGGTCATACAGGTCGCTACTATTGGGTATTGTATCTGGCGCTTTACGTCTTTCTCTCTGACTGGGCGGCCGGATACAAGCACGGGACATAGTACGAGCGCGAGCGTGTCGGACGCGGAGGATGCTACCGCTGGGGGCACGAAGCAGCTGACGCCGAGGAAGCAGAAGCATGTTGCTTGGAAGCGGGCGCGAGGGATTTTGAAGTTGCAGTGGAGGAGCATGGTGTTGGCGTTTATTGTTGTGAATTTGATTGTTTACTTTGGGATGTTTTTCGTTCAGCAGAGTGGGACGAGCAGGATGCAGTACCTGACTGGGTCTCCGCGGCTTCCTATGGACAGTGACGATTTCAGATGGATGGCGTGTTTGATGGCGAATGGAGGGGACAAGAAGAAGTGCTTGCATGGAGCTACGGGGCTGGGGGTGAAACAGCAGCGGGTTGAGGCGACGTTGATACTTGCTCCTGTAAGTTTCGCCAGCTAGAGTGTGGGAGTTCTTTGCTAACGTCGAACAGTTCATCGGGATCATGGTGTTCTTCCTGATGGTGCGGTCGTCGATGTTCGTGGGATGGTGGCAGATGCTTCGCAACCCTCGAGCAATCTTTCGACGACCCAGTGTCGACAATGAGGATATGATACCGATGGGCGACGTGCGGCCAGACACGCCGCCTGAACAGGACGAGGAGAAGGAGACGCACGCGGAGGATGAAGGGCAGCATGAGGCAACTGTCGAAGAGCGAGAGCGAGAGGAGGAGGAGATCGGGCATGCTCGACACATGAGTGGGAACTCAACTTCGTTTGGGCGGGCATTATGAAGTGTAGGCAATCTTGATATATTGAGCGTTTTCTCCAGCAAACTGATAATTGCCACTTATATGTACACGAGTTCCTGGTGCTTGCAACTGCCGTTTCGCGAGAAGTGTGATATTCCTATACAGGTTCTCCTTCTTGCCTATCTGTACATCGCAAATGTCAGGCGTTTGAGGCCAGTGCAATACTGCTGTCTGAGGCCGACTGCTCGTTCGTCCATGCATGCGAAGTGTGGCTTGCTGGATTGCCCTGTCGGACCGCGTCGTGTCTGGACATGCTCTGCGACAGGCACACTACTCTGGATGTGACCGCAATATCTCCGGAGGCTCCATACTGCCGGCCCCATATGGCGATCGCGTGCTCGAAAGTGCGGATGGCTTCTCCAGTATCCGGATATTTCACCGACCTCAATAGCATGGTGTCCCTCGCATCATCCATACCACCATCATGATAACCACAACCACCTCATCATCTGCTCCTCTGCTGCTTCGGATAGACCTTCTTCTTCTCAATCTCGTCAATCCCATGATCACCCTCGACCGCCATCCTCTCAAACTCGCCTATCATCCTCTCTAGATCATTCTCTGCGTCCGGTCGGAACCGTGTCACCTTCTGAATGTTCGCAGCAGTCATGTCGTTGATCTCGTGCCCCTTCTCCCTCAAATTCGCGATCGTCTTTGCCGTAAGCGCGAACCGCATGTCCTTCGGTCCGTCTACCAGCTCCAAGATCGCTGAGGGCGCTTGATCTTCCTTCATAGGCTCGATGCGTAGTACGCGTGTGTAGCCGCCAGGTCTGTTCAGGTATCGCTGTCGTAGGGGCCCGCTGAGTTTATCCCACATTTCTTGGGGTCGCTGTGTAGAATGTTAGTGATGGCGTTTCTCGAAGTCCATGTTGCCGGCGCGACATACGAAGAAGAACTTCAGCGTCTCTCTACGGCTAGCCTCTGTCGCCTTCTTCCCGTGTGTGATCATCTTCTCCGCCAGCTTCTGCGCCTCCTTCGCCTTGGGCCATGTCGTCGATATGCTCTCGTGCTCGATTAAGGAGCCGACCAGATTTCGCAGGAGTGCTCTTCGATGGGATGATTTCCGCTGCAGCGCGCGATGTTTTACCAAACCGCCCGCCATTGTATGTTGCGTCTACTACAGATCGTAGTTGTGATGGAGTTGTGCTTTCGTTCGATGGTTCACAGCAGGAGATCTCGGAGGTGCTGCGGAGTAGCCTCTTTAGGGTATCGACAGCAAGACCTCAAGTTGGTCCGGTATTGTTACAATACTCACATCAATCCAATCTACATTCTTGGTACTCGATCGTCTGGTCACGCCTAGTCAACCGACGAATCTCGCTCGAAACTTACTCGGGTGCTGCACAACTACCACAAAATGGGCTTCACAACCGGCCTCGTACGTCCCTCCCACCCCCACCCATTGACCTTTCAACTAACACTCCCCCAGCTCGGCGGCTTCACCCTAACAACAACGCTGATATACCTCTCCCTATCCCTCCACACACGCAACCGAGTCCACCAAGCCACCCTCCTACACCAACAAAGCCTCATCCTCAACAATGTCGTCGAGCCCTTACCACCACTACCCCCACCCACGAACCGCGAAGTCAAGGCCGGAGTACTCGAGACATTAAAGGACAGGTGGAACGCAGAACTCGAGAAGAATGTCCGACAGCTTCAGTATGCGGATTGGAACGGCATAAGAGCGCAGATGGAGGAGGGTGTGAGTAGGGTGTACCGACGAGCGTTTGAGAAGGGAGGGGAGGTTGTGCCTGAGCCGCCGAAATGAGAGGTGTATGTATGGGAAACTCAGCCTCACGCCTATGCGAGACTCGGACATCGCGGCAACCAATTCATCTCTATTGGAGATTTCCAAACATTCACCTGCATTAGAGTTCAAAACTCTATTCCGAATTTGGCATACTGCTTACTACCTTCGCAATGGACGACAATACATATGGCTTTCACGTTCACCCCTTCGAACAATACAGTTTTTCCTCTGTTTCTCTGTTGCGTATATAGCTTGCGATCGGCCAGCCTTCGAAATGCGGTCCATCACTGTCGCAAAAACGTTCTGCGAACTTGACGGAACGCCTGCTATCACATTCTCGCTACTCTTGACCAACCGCTCGACCATCCACCATGGCGTCCTTCGAGATCCCAGAGATCACCCGCTCCCAATACTTCGACGACCTCCCACTCCGACGTTGTCCAAGTATTCGAGGCACGCGGTGGCACTCCAAAACCCCATGCGGCAACTGCAATCGCCACCTCGTCGACGCAAACCCGGATGAAACTTCGGAGACCGCTCTGATGTTGCACAACGAACACCTCGTCGGCGAAGAGTGCCTCCATGCCTGGCTCCAAACCAGAAACACATGTCCGGCCTGCAAAGTTGCTCTTTTCCGGGAAGAACTTGCAATGGACGACCGTACCACCCTCCGACGCGTTCGGAGTCTGCAACTCCACCAGCAGCACTTTGCAAATGCCGGTAATAGGGAGATGAAAGCCAAGATGTACGGCATGTGGCGAGCCCTAGTCGATGCGCGCGCAGATGCGTTCACCCGGGGCGAGGTGGAAGCGCCAGAGTCTGGCTACACCGTCTACAGAGGACGGGCGCATTCTCCCGAATCCACAAATCCGTACGGCAAGCGCATAATCGACGCAGACGTTCTTGTACATCAGCTTGATCAGTTGTGGGATCACCTCTTCATGCAAGCTAGCGGATCGGCCACGCGATCGCGCTCGGACTCGGTCGTTGGGGTTGAGAACAAATTGACAGTTCCGTGCCATCCGTTGGCTGCGAAGCTGCGACAGCAGATGGCTGAGATTATTCGGAAAAACCATGGATCTGTCGTCGCGCCAAACGTGGTCCGGATGGAGTTGAATGGTCGTTGGATTCAGAGTGAGCTTTGGAAGCAATGGAATGCTTTGGATCAGGAAGCGCCGCAGGGGTTGTTCATTTACCAGGCGCATTTAGTTGAAGCGGTTGTGGCGGCGGTTATGGAGTTGCCTGTGGTCGCTGACGTACGCGCAGTCGACGACGGCGAGGATAACGCGGGGTCGAGCAGTCATGGGCCGGCTGATAGGCCGGCTGACAGGGCGCCTTGCAACTATGGAAGGGCCAACAGGCAGTCTCGCGGCCACGAAAGAGGTGGCAAGGAGTCTCGCGGCCCTGGAAGGACTAACAGGCAGTCTCAAGGCCACGAGAGGGTCGATGGGGAGTCGCACAGTCAGAGAAGGCGCGACGTGAGACGCGCTAGTCCTTCGTCGGTTGTTGTGAACTGGTGAGAGTCGAACGTAGGGTTTGAAGCTGGCCACATCACATCGTGCCGATCCCGGGGTACCAGGTCTTGCCGATACGCTCGACGTCCCTGATGAAGCGCGGACTGGTGATCTGGAGCGATCCTGTGCCTTTGCTGAGCTTGGGGTTGTGATGGTCCGGCACGTAGAACGGGTTTCGAAGGAGACGGATGTATGTGGTCTGCAACGCGTGGAAAGCCTGTAGCATAGTTAGCGATAGTACCACCTCGAGCATTTTTCAGTACCACTAACGGGAGTAAGATCAGAATTCCTCAACCCCAACCCAGCAGTAACTCTCGCTCCCTCAGCAGGCACGCCTTCCATGTCTACCACGACCACGATCTTGACACCCGTGTTGGTGACCCAGCCGTACATGGCTATTCGCTCGTCTAGTGCGTGTAGCAGGCCAAAGTCTTGAGTGAGTCCTTTGGTGGGCATCCGCGCTTCGAAGATGTCCAGGCAGGAGTTGAGCATGAAGGAGTACTCTAGCTTGTTTCTCTCGGATTCGTAGCCAGTGCCGGAAGCTGGGAAGAGGGATATGTGCAGTGGGTTGTTGTGCCGGCCGATGAAGCCGATGCAGGCGACGGAAGGGCTTCTGCTGTCCATGATGCCGGTCCTGTGCGCTGATCGAGAGTTGGTTTGAAGCCCTGGAACTACTGTTTTGCAGGCAGTCGTTCGAAAGTTCAAAGACGAGGTTGAGTTGCAGCAGCTCCTGCCCAATTGGGAAGAGTGAAGTCTTCGGAAGCAGATTCGCCGAGCCAATCAGGGTCGACTTCGAGCCGATGACTGAGAGGACTGAGAGGAACCTCGAAAGTCCATCATCATCGACTTGCCACCACACCTACACATTGGCCTCAGCACTCTCTACTCTTTCTCTTCTTCCTACCCCCTTACAGGCCACAGTCATGTTCTCTACGACACGACAGGCGACGGCGTTGGCGCTGCGCGGTACGCCACCCTTCTTGCTTGCAGAGAGCAGCACGAACTGACGAAGACTTACAGCCAAACCCATGACCGCCCTCCAAACCTTCCGAGCCGTCAATGCCGCATACATATCCTCCACGTCCTCGAAGCCTGCAGAGCCAGCCGCCGTTCATCCCAGGGGCATGCAGGTTCAAGGCAACCCACCACCACCATTGCCGATGAAGGCCATGCAAACGTCTGGGGAAGTGCCATTACCGAGTCAGGAGGGGTCAAAGGGAGTGCTACAATACGCGCTGTATGTTGCGGAAGGATACGCGACTCGGCAAAGGAGGGAGGGCTGACAATGTCATCACAGCACCACGATGGACAGCATAGCCAATTGGGCACGACAGGGCTCGCTCTGGCCCATGACTTTCGGACTTGCTTGCTGCGCCGTCGAAATGATGCATCTCTCAACACCTCGATACGACCAGGACAGACTCGGCATAATTTTCCGCGCGTCGCCACGACAGTCCGATGTGATGATTGTGGCTGGCACGCTCACAAACAAGATGGCGCCCGCTCTACGACAAGTATACGATCAGATGCCTGACCCACGATGGGTCATCAGCATGGGATCGTGCGCGAATGGAGGCGGTTACTACCACTACTCGTACAGTGTGACACGAGGATGCGATCGGATTGTACCCGTGGATATCTACGTACCAGGGTGCCCACCAACATCTGAGGCGCTGATGTACGGTATCTTCCAGCTACAGAAGAAGATGCGGCATACCAAGATCACGCGGATGTGGTACAGGAAGTAGAGAAAGTGATCGAACGCGGAAGCAGAGGTTTAGTCAGCATACTGGTGGGCTGAAGATTGCACTGAGCAACACAGCGTCAGTCTTGATTACAGCGTCATCTTACACTTGTCTGTACATATTCTCCAACAGCACAACATGATCAGCACCTGCGTCTCATATGGCCGATATATGTCTCGCCAAACTCGAGACGAATGCCAAGCGCCTCCTCGACTCCGCACCTCACCTCCGCAATCGATCGTGTCTGCAACGTTACATCAGCATCCTTCGTCCCAAACTCTCTTCAATAGTGCCTGAAATCGCTCGACGATCTTCCGACGATGGCTAAATGCTTCCGCTCGTTGCTCGTGGAGGACCACGGCAAGAGCGGGGCCAAATGCAGAATCAACGACCGCTTCAAAATGTGAGCCTTCATGCTTACCAGTTGAGTTGTCCTTTCTTCTCCTTACTACCTACATCAGTATTATTGGAGAATTAGGTATGCCTCTTATACGCAGGCTTGCTGCACTAGCAGCAATCCTCACCGCTCAATATGCCTTCGCGCAAAGCGGTAGCGATGTCCTCCCATTCATCGATCCTCTTATTGGTACCGCGAACGGCGGACATGTCTTCGCTGGAGCGACACTGCCGTTTGGTATGGCTAAAGCTGTAGCGGACTCTGTCAACGATGGGCAAGGAGGGTATGCGACGAAAGGCGGGAAGATAAAAGGCTTCTCACATATGCATGATTCAGGTACCGGAGGTGTGAGTCGACAATCAGTCCTTACAGCACCTCTCTACACAATAAACAACCATCAGAACCTGGCTGATCGAGGATAATATACAGTCACCATCCCTCGGCAATTTCCCAATTTTCCCACAATCTGGATGCCCGGACGATATACTGGACAATTGTGTCTTCCCAGAAACGCTTCGTGAGGAGTATGTCTACAACAGCACTGTCGAAGCCTCTCCAGGGTACTTCTCGTTGAAGATGCTGTCGGACATCAAGGCTGAGATGACTGTAACGAACCATACAGCGCTCTATCGCTTCACGTTCCCAGATAACCCGGTGGGACGAAACGCAACTCTACGTCCGTTGATTCTGGCCGACCTGAACGACTTGCCCCTTTCAAGGAGTAAGGGATCTGTGGCTGTGGACGAAGATACAGGACGGATTTCCGGTAGTGGAACGTTCAGGTAAGTACATTCGCCTCGACCATGCGGCTAAGAAGCTGCGACGCCATCGTGTGCTAACTAATTATTTGAAAGCCCGAGCTTTGGCATTGGCACATATGAGCTACACTTCTGCTCAGACTTCTCGGGTGCCGAAATATACGACACTGGTGTCTTCATGAATAATCGTGCTGGAAATCAGCCTAAGAACCTCAATGTCACAGCAGACGGGAACAATATTTCGCCAGAGATTCTACCAGCAGGAGCGTGGACCCAGTTTCATGCTCCAGGCAAGGGCAACCAAATCCTGGTCAGGGTCGGCCTCAGCTTCATCAGCGTAGATCAAGCGTGCTCGAATGCCGAGTCAGAGGTTCCAGACTTTAACTTCGACGGGGTACATCAAGCCGCAGTTCAAGCGTGGGCTGGCACTTTGAGCCCTGTTGAAGTCATACCCGGCAATGGAGTTGAGAGGAAGTTCCTGAAGATCTTCTGGAGCGGCATCTATCGCGCAGGAATCTCGCCACAGGACTACACAGGCGAGAATCCACTCTGGGAATCGGACGAACCATATTACGATTCTTATTACTGCATCTGGGATTCGTTCCGCAGCATACATACATTGATCACCATCCTAGACCCGCTCTCGCAAATCAAAATGATGAGAAGTCTCGTCGAGATATGGCGGCATGAGGGATGGCTGCCGGATTGCAGGATGAGTCTTTGTAAGGGCTTTACACAGGGTGGTTCGAATGCTGATGTTATCTTGGCGGACCTTTTCGTCAAGATGAGAGAGCTTTCTGCCGAGCATGGTCTGGACTGGAACGATGTGTACGAAGCTGTATGGACGGATGCGGAGAAGGAGCCACAGGACTGGAGCGTGGAAGGTCGCGGTGGGCTGCATAGCTGGAAGAACCTGCACTACGTTCCTACCGATGACTACGACCCACACGGTGTTGGCCTATTCACCAGAAGCATTAGCCGGACCGTCGAATATGCCTATAACGACTTCTGCATTGCTGAGATGGCCCACGCTCTTGGCAAAGAGTCTGATGCACAAAAGTATAGCGAGCGTTCTGGATATTGGCGAAATATGTACAAGGAGGACCAGAAGTCGAGGAATTACACCGGCTTCCTGCAACCGAAGTACCTAAACCAGAGTTGGGGCCATCAGGACCCAATATTCTGCACGCCGTTACTAAATTTTACTTCTTGCTACCTCAACCCCGACGGTCACGAAACATATGAAGGAAGCGCTTGGCTCTATACGTTCTATGTCCCGCACGATATGGCGACGCTGATCACCACACTGGGCGGCAACAATGCTTTCATCGATCGATTGGACTACTTCCACACCTCGGGACTGCTCTACATCGGAGACGAGCAAGGCTTCCTCCCCGTCTACCTCTACCACTACGCGGGCAGACCAGGCAAAAGCGCCGAGCGCATCCACTACTACATTCCAGACCAATTCAACACTTCATCCAACGGTATTCCAGGCAACGACGATAGCGGAGCAATGGGCTCCTTCGTAGCTCTCTCAATGATGGGCACGTTCCCAAATCCCGGGCAGGACGTCTATTTCATCACACCACCTTTCTTCGAGGAAGTAAGCGTCACAAACAAGCTTACCGGCAAGAAGGCAACGATTCGCAATATCAACTTCGATGCTAGCTACAAGAACATTTACATCCAGAAGGCTACGCTCAACGGCGAGCCTTACACGAAGAACTGGTTTAGCCATAGTTTCTTTTTGGAAGGGGGAGTGTTAGAGTTGACGCTGGGTGCGAATGAGAGTGCTTGGGGAACGAGACTGCAGGATTTGCCGCCGAGTATGTCGACGAGTCATGATTTGACTGGGTACTCGATGTGGTGACAATGGAAGTAAAACAGCTTGTAATGGGCGTAGAGGTATGAACGTGACTCTTCAACACTGTGGAAGGTTCTCGAGAACAGCGATGGTTCGCTCATACGACACTGTGGACACCCTCAGTCTAGCGAGAGGAGATATCGATACTGGAGAAGAGGTGAAAGTGATGAAATTACACTATTGCTGCCTTCTGGAGGCCGATTTGTGAGAAGAGAACACATCCTATCCCGCCATAACAATGGTTATGATTGTGATGCTTTGATCGAGAACATGTAGACGGCAACCCTTGTTACATACTTCGGCTTCCGGATCACGAACTTGATCCAGCTACACTGCCAATTCTTCGTTCTTCCATCGTTGTTATAGGCGCCTTGGCCACGTGCGAAAGATTGAAAACTCGTCGGAAGGGTAAAACTCGCCTATACCATATACTTTCTCGCTGTGTCCACATCTGCCGGATGTTTCGGAAAAGAATGAGTCAGTTCTGCGAAGTGGATGTACGTAGGCAAAGCTTTGTACGGGTATCGAGTTGTAGCTGTCATGCCCTATATGGTTTGGATTGGACGTTGTACAGCGGCCGGATCGTGGCGAGATACGTCCGAAGTACCGAGTCGTAGGTTGTGGACGAGTAAGACAGTATGAGCTCATATTGCTCGGATGGAGAGATCTTCAACCTGCCGGTGGGTTCTTGCTATCAGAAGTCTTCTCGCTCTGACGAGTCTGCACCGGTGCTCTAGCACAGTTGAGAAGTTCCGCCCCATCCTTCTGAGAGATTGGGCAATGAGGAAGGAAAGTCCTACCATCCAGTGGAAGTTGAAACGTGTTAGCGAGGCTCTTTGCAGTCGCTGCGCAGCTCATGTGGTTGTCTTTTCTCCTTCAAAGCTGTCTTTCCAAGCTGATATGTAAATTGTTCCCACGACAGCCGCTGGACATCCCGAGCCTAGGCTTGGTAGTCTCGGTTCTTGAGCGGGATTGCTTTGGCTAACAACTTGTGCCGGATGTATTGTTGGTCAAGACAAGCCAGGAGACTTGATGAACTGCTCACAAAGGTTGTAGTCCACTCGAGCTTGTCGTACAGGAGATGCTTGAGTCCATACTGCTGTCATTCCCTTAATTGAAACCCGGAGATCATCTCTTTCCCTACTTACGGAATTGAAATTGGGGTTGGGTGTGCGAAGTGGTCAGAGTCGTCAGTGATGATATGTGCGACCGCGAGTCCGTCCATGTTCCCCATAGGCAACGCAGGACTCTGTGAAGTCGTACACGACTCGGTCTTCGATCAGAAGGTTCCGATATCCGGGTAGAACATGCCGGGCCAAGCAACACCAAAGCAAGCCATCATGCGCCTAACCAAGCCCTCTTCCAAAGGAGCAGTCTTCAAGCTTTATTAGTACAACAAGTTTATAGTTCCATGGCGGTTGTCGCGCGAGAGCGGTCTGATAATCTGATACCGGTCCAAACCCCAATTCGGTGGCGATCGACGTGGTCCAGCAGGACGGACAAGAGCAATGCTCCCTGCTTTGAGTTTGAGCTTTTAGTGGGCTGACTCGGAGATATGCCGCATGCTGCTCTGTCTCATGGTTTCGCTGTCGAGATAGATGTCCAGCAGGGTACATGTTCACTTCCACGGTGCATAATATCGGAGGTGTACTCGTCCTCACATCTCTCTCATTGTCACAAACACAGCAAGCGCCTCTCGTATAATAAAAAAAACCGATGACGCGAGTCGGTGGGGGTTTAGAGTTGGCCTGATGCGAATCCTGAACCCAAACACCTACCTGGAGGCCATGTGGCGGTATAGGCGTAATCTCAGCATAAAGTCAGTGAGGCAAGTTGGACCGCTCACTTGGCAGCCAGCTGTACCTTGCCGTGGTACTGTAATTGCCGGCTTGTTTCGAGAGCTCGCAACCAAACGTAGAACGATGGTATGGAGTCAAAAGGTGGAGATTCGCTCAGACATGCGGAGATCACTAAACGCAAACGCCATCGTTTCGTTTAGCACATTTTCGCAAAGCTCGAAAAGGGATAATGCGTGCAAGAACAGGATAGATATTCAGCTCTGACGAGTTGTCGCATTCATCGACCACTCCGTACCTCCTACTGCGGCTCCAACGCGTGCGCATGACCAAGAAACTGCATGTCTCTAGAAGTGGTGCTGCAAGGTACGAACCATTGAACTCTCATCTCATCACGCACAGCAGCTCACGCGGCTCCGTGTCCTCCTCCCCGATTATGATGATGCACCATGCCACGCCAGTCTGCTCCACGGCCTGGAAGGTTCGTGAGCAGGTACCCGTGTCCGGCGCCTGCCTGAGAGTAGCTGGAAGGATGTCCGAACGAATCGCCAAGAAGCAGTTCATCATCCTCTGTCAGTGTTCCATTGACCGCTGTGACGTGGCGGTGAAAGAGCTCGGTATGCCCGACGATCTTGGGGAAGTGGTGGAGATCGTTGCGGACGCTAGCCTGGACTCCAGAGAAGGTGAAATCTTGTTCTGTGGTTCCAAACGAGAACGACGAGTGTGACGTCTCATTGGCGAGATACGTTGCGCTGCCGTTCTGCGTAGTGGAGAGCCAAGTTCCTTCGAACCGCGGCAGGCGAGCTGTCACAGCTTCGACCGGCTTGAAAGACTCCAGGCCTGTGGGGAAGACAGGCTGCCCTAGGGTCTTCACATCTTTGCCACGATTGACGAGTGCAGAGATCGAGATGTTGTCGCCATGACTGTGAAAGGCAGAGTATGCGTACAGTGGATACTTGAAGCTCTTCATGTAGCCGCTCGAAGACATGTCTACACCTTCCGTGATCTGGTTGTTGCGCTCGACATCTGCGCCGTTCGAGAAGTTCCCTTCGTTCGAAAACGAGAGATCCTGCTGCCAATATGCCACCTCCTTGCCGTGTGACAGTTGAACAGTCGACCAAACCGATAGGCTCCGATGGGCGTTGACAGAATAGATCAAGGTTCCATTCGTGCCATTGGCGACTCGAGAGAGTGAAGATGCTATGTCAAAAACCGGCACTGGCGTATGTCGATTAGGGCCGTCGCCAGTTGTGATATGGCCCTCCACATCCAGCCAGATGAATACTTTGCCAGTGACTAGCCAGTAGCCACCTGTCGTACCCGATAGTGATGCGCCGCCGTGGCCATCGTCATCAAGACCTGAGACACCGATCGTGAAGTTGTGGGCCCTGCCATCGCAGAGAAGTGGCAGAAAGGGCGTGATGTCGATTTCGTCTTCTTTCAGATCGAAAGTGTCTATCCCAACGACAGGCCGCCAGAGCCCTGGGACAATACCGCCAGTGAAGATGATCGGAAACGGCCAGACGACACCCGCAAGCAGGCCATCGATATACAGCTGGACTTCTCGGAACGGAGAGTATCCGTAGAGCTCGAAACCTGGGTATGTGTTTGTATCTGATTGCAACACATTACTCCACCAGAACTCTTCCTCGCTTTGACCCGTTGCCGAGATGGTGAAAACGGCCTTCTTGGTGTTTCGCGGTAACGTGAGCACACTCGAAGCGGTCTCAGGAGGTAGAGTAAACACGCTGGGCATGCTCTGAGCTCCATTGTCCGCGGATACCGGAAGTATGATGTCCGCAGGTACGGTGGAGTCCTTTGCTGTGAAGTACGACGCCGTGAGAGTCACGTTGAAAGGCGCTGTATAGATTTCGTTGACCAAATTTCCTAGATCAAAGATGATCTTCTGCTTCGTTTCGAATAGCGAGAGGTAAGTGGTCATGTCCTGTGTAGCCTCATATTAGCCCCGGGGTAGCGACTTGGGGTCTTGACGTTCCCTAACCAACCTTCAAATACGTCCACTCAATGCCGTCCGCGGTGGGTTCCGCAGTGCTGGTGCGGAAAACCTCGATATCACCAAGATAGACAATGCCTGTAGTCGAGTGAGCGACCCGATCCTCAAGGCTTTCGGCATTCCATCGCACGGCTCCTCTCCGCCTTCAACACCAAACGCATGGTTACCGCAACCCAACAACGTACCTAGACGGTCGAACTGTCGACCAGCCGACACAACTGTCAGATTCCAGGTGACCCTGTTGAAGGAACATTCCGGGGGGACATAATGTCTGACGAAAGGTTCTCCGTACGAGTTGACGAAGGAGTAAGTGGCTTCAACGCGAGAGCATGTATGTCTGCCGTTGTTGACCACGTTGACGGCGGAGTCGGAAGAGCCGTCGGTGATCTCAAGTGTCCAGTCGGGAGAGGTGATCAGGACCGGAGCGTAGACCTGGAACACTTCGAGTAGCGAGTCTGAGGTAGCATTTTCTGATCGTGGGATGGAGCGAACGATCGCAGAAGATAGCAGCTTAACCCCCTCGCCTGAGTAGATCAGGCAACCGGGCGAAGAAGCGAGCAGCAGTAGAATCAATACGATGCCTGTACAAAGAGCTTGGCCGAGGCGTCTGCGGCCAGATGTCGCAATCGAATGTTCAGCTCTGAGACCGTACCCCACGCGAGTGTGGTGGCTTCGGCTGGGTGTGGACCCGGGTAGGCCGGTCAGCTTCTTGCTATCTTCGGCATCCTTGACATAATCTTTGCCGATACTAAAGAGGTCCCGGTCGTCCAGTGTTTGCTCATCACGGCAGCAGGTGCCATTCCCGACACCAGTGGAGGCCATTCAAAAGGAATCTGAGCCTCCGATCGCCCAGCTCTGACGTTTCCCTGATGCTTGTGAATCGTGATTGACTACTGCACGCCCTTTCCGGATGAAGTTTGACGCCCGACAGCCTTCAGCGTCTTGCGGAGGGCTCACCGGTTGCACGCCAGTATCGGTCAACGGCTTGCTCGGCGACAGGAGAGCCTCCAAATCGTTTGATGTAGTAGTTGAAAACAGCGAATTCGTCTCTGCTGAGGATGTAGGTGCCAGGTTGCTCGTTGACCCGATTCCAGATATCAGTGATAGCGCCTTCCAGATAGGTGCTGACCGTGGGATCAAGCTCGCCCTCCGTGTTGCGGGCAATGTCGATGGCTCTTTGGTACGTCAGGGTTCCTACGCCGTCAACGTTGGCTGTGCCTTTGCTGCTCATGATGTCGTCGGTGTCTGAGTATGATGTTGGAGGTGGGCTTGGGTAGGGTACTGATGGAGAAGACGACGAGCTGGCTAAGTACATTGCGGCGTTTCACGCAAATCGCCTAGCGAGATGATACGTATGATGAGGTAAGAAGGAAGAGTGATTAAGGATCGACGCGTGAAGGGCCCTCGAGGATGCTTACCCTGGGTCGTCTCACTTTATATGTTTCTCGCCTCACTATGCTTTATCGCCCTCGTCCGGGCATAAGAGCATGCAGGATCCGGCAGTCGGACAGCTTGGTAGTTTCCACTGCCCACCAAGCTCTCAGTGGCTGCAGGAAGTGCGAAGGTTCGGAGCAAGAGGAAGCCGAAGTTGGCACGCTCAAAGCTACGTGTATTGCACGAGTCAAGAACAACGTGCGACCAACGGCTCCTGAAGGACTGGGACTGGCTCTAATGGATAAAACGCAGAGTTACTGTAGCGTCAGCAGTATTAGCCGGGAGTGTTCACCGACAGCACCTGTATCACCACGCGAGACCGTCCGTGGTTTGACAAGGGCTCGCAGTATATGCTGCCTTGGGAGACTTCCATTCCAGAAACGACGTGGGACACGCACGTGCAGGGTTCCGGCACTAGTGCGCTCGGTGTGCTGCCGAAGAGGACTCCACCAAGTCGCGACAAGGTTTGTGCAGCAGGGCTTTGCCTGACCCCCACCTCTTCCTAGCACCAAGCTAGCTGGAGCCGCAGCCACAGCAGCACGTGGCAAACCTTGAACACTGATGTTCCTAAATCGAGGCATGAACCGACGCCGTAAAAGTATCTTGAGCATGTCGTGATCTTGCCGTTCATCGCTGACAATTCGGTGACGCGCTGCACTATTGGTGCCAAAAGCTCTACCTGGGCCACAGTCCAAAGCACCATTATTACTTTCAACAGAAGTCTGCTGCACATGTAGCAGCGCAGGTGTTCGGAGCGGACCGAAGCTCGTATACGCATATGTATGAACGTCAGGCTGAAGTAGTGCTTCGCTTCGCCAAACGAAGAGCCTCGGTACATGTCCCTCCTCCCCGTGCTGAGGTGTATTGACGAGGTATCAGAGGGTACCTTATAACGAGATTGAAGGGTGAAACGAAGGGACCAGGAGGAACCACGGTGTCAGCACGTTAAAGTGACAGGGAAAGTCTCTTGGACGATCGTTGGTGCCTCGAGATACTTGGGCATATTGGCCAGCGGTGGCGATGGACTTCATGAACCGTGAAGTATATTGCGTTCACTGCTGATGAGACGAACGATGTTACAGCTCCATCGGCAATGAATGCGATGAATGCGTGTCCTTGGGTGCGAGCTGGCCTGGGTGCCCAGTGGCGCTGGTGATTGCTGTTGAGGCCGTACGCGGACTCATACGAACGAAGTCGTTCGAGGGTGGGCATATATGTGTCTATGAGGCTCGCGGAAGTCCATAGTTGCTGCACCACAGCCCGCGAGGGCGTACTCGGTGAAACGACGACAAGTCCGTAAAACCGTCCCCGAACATGAAGTTTCGAAGCGCGAGGTCCGTCTGAATAAAATACCTACCTAAAACCTTGCCGCAGATCAGGTCGGCAGAGCCGCATCGGCAACGGTAGCGTTCGGATACGTTTCGGCCCGTCTTTCACTCCGAGAGCGCGTCTTCCAGAACATCTCGAATGTGTGACAACGCAATATTCCTCATCTACTAACTATCCCTTCAGTACTGCGTTGAGATGCTGAAGAGTCGTGTCTTCCTGACAGCCCTCCGTAACACAACTTTACGACCGCTTCCGAATCTTTCCTTCGCGCCACTGTCTCGAGCAGGTATACCTCCGCAACGACCCATATCATCCGCAAGACTCCTTTCGAAGTCGCCGGCCGGACGCATACCACTATGGCGACCTAGGCTAAATCAGCGCATACGGCACGACTCCAGCAAAAGCGCTTCGGAAACAGCTGAGGAGCAGATCAGCAAACCTCCCCAGTCAATACGTGAACGATTCAAGGTGCTCTCGAAGAAGTATGGCTGGGCCGCGGTGGGGGTCTACTTTGGGCTCTCCGTTCTAGACTTCCCATTCTGCTTTCTGGCCGTGAGGCTTATAGGCCCTGATCGCATTGGAGAGGCTGAACATTGGGTGGTGAACAATTTTTGGAATCTGGTAGCGTTGGTGGCTCCTAGTATGGCACCAGGAAATAAGCCTGCGGAAGGACTTGTGGAGGCAGAGGCTGAAGTCGATCGGCCGTCAGACGTCGAGGGTCACAAGATTAAGGAAAACGCAAGTATGTGATGTCTAAACCTAAAACTCGTCCGGATCATGCTAATTGATGCAAGGCATCTGGACTCAACTACTACTCGCATACGGTGTACACAAATCACTCATATTCTTCCGAGTACCACTTACCGCCGCCGTGACTCCCAAAGTCGTCAAGACTCTAAGAGGCTGGGGATGGAATATCGGGCCCCGAGTCAAGGGTCAGGCACTGAAGGGTGCGCCCAAACCGAAGTGAGCGAGATTGTAGGAGAGCTGTACGATATGAGGCGGGGGGAGCTGTCGAGCTGAGAGTTTCTGGCATACAGATAGAGGAGGCAAAGCGGATGACACCCTACTTGAACATAGAACTTGTACCAACACATGAAGGATGCCTGGCACCTCCCAACAAGCACACGCAGCGCTCAGACTTGATCCGCACAAGTATCTCTCGCTTATTGCAGAGTGAAGTGCCAAGGCCAACTCATCTCGCCGAAGCCGACCTGGAAAGGCCGAAACACTACCACGGCAGAAACCAGGTAATGGTATTGGTTTGCGGAAGAGTTTTGTGGATCACCACTTCACGCCATCTTGGCTCCTTTATCATCCTCATCATAAAGCTTCTCACTTCGGACCCACCCGGCAACCGTCGGCATGGTAAGCTGCTCGACCTCATTCCAGTTCTGCGCCTTCGCAGCTTTTCGAATCTTCGTACTACTCACACCAGCTCTCGGGTTTGGCGGTACAAGCCCAACCTGGGATGCCCATTTTCTGTTCGCACCATCCTTGTCCATCTCACCATCCGCAAGCTTCTGCAAGAAAGCCTTCTGCGTGTCCACGTCACCATATTGCTCATCGGGCCTCAAGGTTACACGCAACCGATGACCAGCATCGGAGTATGGATTCAAAGCCGAGAACGGAGGGTCAAACTTCTGATAGTACTTCGCAGCGAAGAACCTCGTCAGTGTGTCGAAGCCTACGAGATGGATGTGCTTCGGCTTTCCAGGATACCAGGTCTGGCCTTCGTTCTCGATAGCTGCCGACTTGTCTGTGTAGTACGGGACAGTCGTAACACCTATGTCCACCGGCACAGCATGGTACTCGTGAGAGTTCTGCTTCAAGCTTTCCAGCAGGTCTCCAGCGAAGATGGACATAAGAGCCAGCCGTTGATCGAACGACGCTGCTGACGGTGCCTTGTCGGCATTCATCGTGGCAAATAGTAACAACAAACGGTAAGAACCCGTGAACTCCTTGCATGTAGTTTTTCGTAGCGCGGATTGTGCGATCGCTTGGTGTGCTATCGAAGGCGGATTGAAGGACGAGTCTAGAATGAACAAAGTCTTTGGGGCCTCATCGCTGTGTTTAAGTATTGACGGATCCTGCGGCTGTCTAGAAGAGGGATGCACAGTCTTGAGGACTCGAAATCTGGACTCGGACTGCTGGAAAGTCGTCAACGCCGTCCCCAGTTCGGCGACTATGGGACGGAAAGCTGCGAGTCGCGATGCCATTGTGTCTTCTTTCATGTTGCCAGCAAGTCGGCTAGTACATAAACCAAGGTTGCTCGTCCTGGAACCATTGAAGGCGTTTCAAGTACTGCCACGTTCGCTCCGAATACTTTCAGCCTCCATCGACCGTCACTTGATCTCCCGCTTAAGGTTGAAGATAGGGTTCTTGTGTTGTGAAATCGGCCAAATTCTGGAGTGAGTGAGGTCAAGCGGAAGGTTCGCCGACGCCGGTTCCGCCGGCTTGGCTGTAGCTCACTTTCAGTCCGAGAGCGACAACCATTGAGACTAGTCAGAGCACTGACTACGCCTGCAGCTGGTACTCTCACTCCGAGCAAGCGGACGGACATCATGGCCACCGGCAAGGGGTCGAAGGAGGTATTGAAGGCTGCTGCGAATGCGGCCTCGATATCAGGGTTCAAGGTACGGAGGTCAAGAACGGCGGCGACGCAGGCATCGAGAGCTGATCAAAGCAGAAATACACGGTACAACCGACCGGCTTTTGGGCGAGGGTAAATCAGTTCCTCGCTGTCGACCCGAAACGCTCCACCGGTATCCCCATGAACACCCACTACCGCAGCCCTCCTCCAGCCGGCAACGACCCACTCGATTACGACGACCCTACCACAGTACCCGCTGCAGATCTCGCGGACAACCCGTACTGGAAGCGCGATACCCGGAGGAACTACCCCAAGCTTTCGGTGGTGAGGCAGCCAGATGTTGTTGCGCTGTTGAGCGTGGGCTCGGCGGCGAAGCCGAATGAGGAGGTATTGCAGATTGGTGATGCGGGCAATAAGCAGTTAGTGGAGGTTAAGGAAGAAGGCGAGAAGGGATTGAGCGCGTTCTTCGAGAAGCAGAAGGGCGCGTCGAAGGGAGTGCTTGGAGCGGATGGCATGCCTCCTAACCCTCCGTCTCTGCACCGACAGGATAAGAGATATTCGGTCATGGACGAGCAGGCATATCCAGATCAGTGAGTTGGACTCTCTCAGTGCTTGACTATGTTGCGATGCTAACGTCAACTAGCTACCCATGCCGGACGTTCATATAGAGCGCGGCAATGGTTAATGGCCATAACTTGTGTACATAGGACGATCATACATACAGCTAACATTGCTGTTTCCCAATATCTTACATATCAATGCCAGAACGGTACAGCATCAGTAACAGGCAAGCGCGGATGCTGGCGACGGCATCGTAAAACTCCGTTTCCACCAAGTACGTGTTGTGAGATCTGCTTCAACAACGAGGATAAACGGTCTCGTCTTGATGCTCAATCCAGGTGGGTTTCTATAGCGTGTAGGTCGCGCTTTCCACTTTCGAGCTGCACGCAGTTAAGCTTACTTTGACCTCACTTGGTCATTTGCACTGCGCTTACACCTTCATGTAGTTCAAGCAGACATCAAGGCGCGATGGCGCCAGTCGCACCATCATCAGAGACCGATTTCGGCGCAGTACCTATACAAGAGATCATCTTCAGCTGCAGCATCTGTCAAGCGACACCATCAGAGGTCTATGCAACTCCAGAGAGCAACCATGGATTCCACAGCGGGTTGGGCGATGATGCAGGCATCGTCACGAAGATGTGGATAGCTTCGTGCTCGCACATCTCTTGCTCAAAGCACTTTCAGGACGGAGGTAGGCTTCAAGCTTGTCGGGTCACGCTAATACTTCACTGATGGCAATTGCAGCTGTACCTTTCCATCCGGCAGATCAGCCACCGCAAGCAGCATGCCCAACATGCATCAAAGACCACGAAGACGATTCTCCCAAGGGACTGTACGGCCTGCGCGGCGTAGACGAAGGCCAGTATGATGCGATCATACCAACGGAGTGGTTCCAGTGTCCACCGATGAAGCTGGATACCAGTGTGCCTGGCATGGGTGCTGTCCGTGTACGTACTCGCGTTACAACTCGCCGTGCAAGCAAAGCTCACCAGCTACGTAGTTTCAATACGTTGCTCTGTCGCACTACGCTAGAGAGGCGAAATGTCATTGGAAGAAAGCAGAGAACAAGCTGCGCACCGCTGAGAAAGCCTGTACACAAGAACGTAAAGCGAGACGCCAGATTCAGGCAGATGCCGTACAGCTGAGGGACCGCATTCAGGTGCTTGAGAAGTCGGATGTGCGACTGAAGCGCTGGGAGGCTCGGAAGCCGATGATAGAACACTACTTGGCGCAAATGGATCCGATCGCGAAGTAAACGTGCCTCAAAACCGCTGTAAGACCACACTCGCTGACCTCGACCAGAGAACTTCGTATGCTTCGGGAAACACTCCGTGGTCTCGGGTATGAAGTATCGAACCATAACTATGGCTTCGATGCACAGCCGAGCGACGATGGCATGCGTCAACTAAAGCCAGGCAGCAATCATAGAGAGTTGCGTGAAAATTTGCAAGCTGCTTCCCACAATCGAAGACCGGCTATGCAACAGAATATTGAGATCGAAAGCTCTTCATCGGCACGGAAACGCAAGCGTGACCACCTTGGGGAGGCTCACGCATACGATGAACAAACAAAGGGGCACGAGCCACAGCATCGAGGCTCTAGTCGTGATCTCATGCCACCACCGTTGCCTCGCCCGAATATTATGCGTCAACCGCCATTGGCCAGCCCCGCAGGATATCAGGAGCCTCCTGGATCTCGGCTGTCTACATTCGGTCGTGACAGGGACGCTCGTTTGGTTGATGGACCGTCTGCGTACGTGAGCGTCAAGCACAGCTTGCAGAATGAGGGCAACAACGTAACGCAGTTGCATCAGAGCCTCGCTCTTCCGGTGCGGTCCAACGAACGGCCTGAAAGCCAAACAAGCCGCCATCGACCGCAAGATCTCAATGCCTTCCGAAACTTCAATGGAAACAAGACGGCAGCACAGCATGCGTTGCACGACACTCAGCCATTTGAGAGATTGTCAATCAACTCTCCAGAACAGCAGAGACATCGATACAGCCGACCTGGAGGTGTGCAAGCCTTGCCTGTAGCTCATAGGAGCCTTGAACGAGATCATCGGGGCGGGCAAAGCCATCACTACGGTCCCGAATACGGGATTTCCGCACCACGGAACGTCTATCATGTGCCGCACGACAGATCGTTGACTGCCATCTCCGAAGCTGTCCGTGCAACACCTTCGCCACAGAAGCGCATCGTTGCTCCGCAAGCAAACTCTGTGATCAGCCCTTTCTTCAAACGTGGCTCTGCAGCTGTCCAGCCGCAGCACCTACAGCACCCACCGACGAGAGAAAGCTTTGTCAGATGCGCTCACCCTCCCTTGCACAATGCTGCAGCAGGCTACCAGCTGGCACCCACGAGCAGAAATGTCCACGATCCTCGCCATCAGCACGAGACCCAGCAAATCAGCAGGTCGCCATTCATTGACAGGCTACGCCGCTCAAACGATCCTCCGGACGTGGAACCTGCCCAGGGCTACAGTCGTGCTGCACTGTCCCGAGACACACAGGTCGCTCCCAACGGACAACCATCCGAAGGCTACCAGAGGTTCATACGCCGTCCAGACGTGCCTCCATCGCGCATAGCGCATCCGTCGACAGCGTCCCAGCCGTACAGAGGCCATCAACGCATTTCCCTTCCATCTTTGGGTGGCCGCCCAGTGCAGTCGGCTGCCGGACAAGACTACGCACTATCGCAGATCCAAGGCGTTCGTGGTATCAGCTCTCAACGCGGCGTCCTAAACAACCACGGACCTCCACTTGGCTCGAATCGCAACCTCTTCTCCGCTGCTGGTTCAAGGCGCAGTGTCAGGCGTTAACCCCGCTCCGAAGTTCTTGGAGCTCATTTGTGTCCTTGCTCGGTTCTTTGGCTAAAGCATTTGTGCCAGACTCAATCTGCGACCCGATAGCTTGCGAAACATCTCGTTTTGAAGTACGCACAATAGCGATATATCACTTACACATATACCTAACACCACATACTCATCACACCCCCATATCTACACACCCCCTCCACCCCCTCAAATCCTAACCCTAGCACCAATCCCCCTCCCCTTGAACCACACCTTCTCCCTCCACCTCCCCAACCGTACCCTCACCTCCGCCTTCGCTTCAAGCTTTAACGTTCCCCCCAAAGCATTTTTCACAGCCTCATACCCCACACTCCCCAGATCCCACTCCACAGGCAGTCGCGGACTCTCGATGCCCTTGCCCTCCGAGTCCACCGGGGGTACAGCGAACGGGAGGTCATACTCAATCCGCCCAACATCATCCCCTTTGTAAAAAGCCGTCGCGTCCAAGTCCTCGATGATGAGGAGGGAGTGCCGCAGCGGCGAGAGCAAAGTGAACGTCGCGGTGGAGGTCAGGAGGTGGAACGTCGCATCCTCGATAAAATGCGGTCCTTTTTTCTCGTCATCATCGCCATCGCCAGGCTCGCCAGGTTTCCGCGGAGGCGGCTCGAGTTTCGGCGCCGGGATCTCTACCTCGAACCTCCTCCCTAGCACCGCCCCAAGCTTCGGTAGGCTGGGCAGACTACCTTCGTGGAGTTTGATGGTGAGGGTGGTGTTGAAGCCGGAGATATACTGACTCAACATCTCCCTTCCCACTTTACGGGCGGCGTCGCCGCCCATGCCGAGAGGGTCGTAGACCGCATGGACGAGGAGGTTCTCATTGACGCCTGGAACGATGCTCAAGTCGCGGATGGTAGCGTGCCCGAGCAGGGAGGCGTTCTTAAGGATATGCAGGTCCAGATACGGTATCGTAGCCGCATAGGCCGTAGGATTCGTAAGATTGAGCAACGCGGTAAGCGTCAGCGATGAAGCAGTGGTATTGACGATATTCAGATCCGTGATCTTGGGCAGGAAGGCACCGAAATCGAGGGTGTGATTATGCGTAGCGTTGCTGCCATGATCTGGTCTGCCCGGAGGAGAAGTGACAACTGGGAGAAAAAAAGTCGTTTAGCCTATCTAACCAACATATCTATCTGTACACAATCGTCTTGCAAAGATGGAAAAAGGTCATGACCTACGCTGCACAGGCACCTCCCCCTCCGCCGGGATCCTCCTAACCACAAACGCCCCCAACGCCGTCTCCACCTCCACGTCGACGTCGGCTTTGATATGCATGACCACGCCTTTGCCGCCGAACACCATATCCTGAAGTACGTCCGCGAAAGCCTCCTCGTTCGTGATGTTGAGCGGAGCTTTGTTGATCAGGCTCTCGACCATTAACCCGGGACCTTCGTGCTTTGTAGCTTCCACGCGGGTGGAGTTTGCGGGTTGCCATTTGTGCAAGTCCAGCTTGCCGAGTTTCTTCTTCTTGTAGTAGACGTCTGCTTTAGCGCGGACGCGGGAAGCGGAGAGGTTGAAGTTCATTTCTTCTGGTAAAGCAACAAGGGCTTGCACTTTAGCTGAGATGCGTGGTTCGGATTCAGGTGCGTTTGGGGCCGCGAAGGGGTCTGGGAGGCTGAAGTGTGTGTCTGCGAGGGTGAAGTTGCGAATGAGGTGGCCCATGGCCTTGCCTGGGAGAGGGACGGGGACGACGATGTCGGAGATGAGGTCGGTGATCCATCTGGGAGTGTCGGAATGGTGTGATTTGGAGCCACGGACGTAGATGGTGTTCTCTTTGCCGCGGATGTAGTTACCCAGCATCTTGTCCAGTGGCGATTTGTCGCTATCGGGACAGTCCTGGGTCAAGACGTCTGGAAGTTTTTTCACTAGGCCAGTAACGTGCAAGTCAACCTTGTGCTTCGGCTGGACGTGCGTCTTCCCTGTCAAAGCATCCCCAACTCGGATCCATGGCTCGCTCTTGTGGCAGTTGTCAACCAGAACCTCGAAGCCCAGTCCAGGCACCTCGAAGTCAATTGGCCACTCGTTGAACGCGCGCAGCGTAACATCCGCCTCCATCCCCTTCTTATCGCCCTCCGTCTCATGCACATTGATCTTCTTGATATCATACTCCGGGATCGCTGGCACATCGCCCTCCTCAAACACCATCTCCTCGCTCACCTTCTGCGTCCCAAACCCGAAGATTCCACTCTTCAACGGCACATTCGCCTTCCCCAATACCCTCACCCGTCCCAATCGCCCCTCCATCCACTCCCTCGCCATCCTCCTCAGTCCATCCTTCCCCCCGGGCTTCACATCCGCCAAAAAGTCCACAGCAGTCGTATGTCCATTTCTCAAATCCACCACCACCCTCGGCACCTTCGCAGTCCCGAGCACCACGTTCCCGTACTCCGGCAAACTGACTTCAACCTCACTCTCCCCACTCTCCGCATACCGTGCCACCCACGTGCCAAACTTCCCCAACCGCCTCACACCCGTCTTCTCCACCCTCCTAGCATCCATCTCAAACTCCCCCTGCACCCTCACCCGCGCACCGGAGCTAGTAAGCCCATCCACGCTCAACCGCCTCGGCGTAAACACTGCCGCTTCCCGCGCGTACTGCTCAACGATACTCGGCGCGAAGAACGCAAATACGATGATCAGCACCACTCCCAAGCACAGGATCAACAGCGCGAGAAGGCTGGGCCATCGTTGTTGCCATGTTTTCTGTTTCTTGGGGGAGGAGTCAGAAGCGTCGGAGAGCGTGCGGCGGAGATGGGATGCGGCGCTGTTCTCGTGGTGGGGTTGCGATTGATCCGGGTGTGCGGGTGGTGTGGTTGGAGGGAGCAGGGGGGAGGTTTCGGTGGCGTCGGCGCGGTCGATGGTGTCGTTGTGGTTGGTCGCCATGGTGGTGGTGGTGGTGGTGGTGTATGACGTAGTAGGGTGCGCGGCCAGGTGTGAGGTGTACTATTGTCGTCGCAGCTATAGCAGCGGTTAGGTAGAGGTCATTAGGCACGTACTCCAAGACGGCGACGTTGTACAGAGGAGAAGAAAGCTGGTGCCTGAGATGCAGAAGGAAGTGGTTGAACCATGGCGCATCATCCTGTTTGAAGTGCCTGCCTGTGCCCCGCTTCGGGACAAGCGCTAAAATCGCCGATAGGGTTGCACTCACGTGGAGATAACGAGCGCCAGTGAAGCAGAAACACGATCGATATTCGCTGCATACTGCTACAGCGTGGCGTTCATGTTGCCACGATATGCTGTAGAACGTCGATATGCCTCTCCGTCGCCAACGTTCGATAGCACGCAATAAACACTCAGCCCGCCAGAAAGCTTTCCATGATCGAATAGCGGGTATTCAGCCAGAAGCACACTCAAGACTCGCCGTCTCGCCTAGGCGTCAGGACTCTTATCTCACAACCCGCCCTAGCAGTATAGCTTCGTCATGCACGTCGAGTTGAGCACTACATACCAGGCGGTGGCGGAACCTAAACCACGCGGTCAGCACCATGCACATACTCCACGACGACCTTCATGTCAACCTACCGAGTTATACCCAGCAGACGCCATTCCGTCCGAGCCAGGCGGTGGCGGAGGCGGAGGAGGCTCGTCACCACCCGGAGGAGGCGGCGGTGGCGGCGGAGCACCAAACCCTCCGTTCTGCTGCTGTGGACTTCCTGCATACCCAGCTGGTGCACCAGCGGTCGGGAACCCACCATGCGTATAGTAGTGCGTGATGACGTGGGCGTACCCTCCCATGCTAAGATATGGGTCTGCCTGCGGATTCTCGGCGTAGTACTGGAAGTATTGCAACATCTCCTGTGGGATGGCTGCTGCACCTTGTGGCATCGCTACTCCAGGAGCAGCGGCGACTGGGGACATGGCACCACCGGCCGGAGCACCGTAGGCAGCCGGCTGCTGTTGGAAGCCGTACTGGGCGCTTGGGTCGTACTGGTTGTTGCCGCCGTAGGAGCCTGAGCCATTGCGATCGCCGCGGTTGTGGTAGCCGCCACCGCCGCCGCCACGAGAGTCGTCGAAGCTGCCACGATGATCGGGGCCGGCGCTGCGTGGTGGACGCTCTTTGAATGACTCGTAGTTCCGACGAACCTCCTCGAGAAGGCCGAGGCACTGTTCTTTGGCCTTTTCGACTTGTCCTGCATCTGGACTCCTGTAGTTGTAGTTTAGCTGCCGAACACTCACAGCTCAATAGCAGGGTGGAATGCACTCACGCAACATGCAAGTACATCTGCTCGTCACTCTCCTTCCCGGTATCGTGCTCCATGAATCCGCTACCTCTGCCCTTGATCTGCACTCTGCACCCCGTCTCTTGCTGAATGTACTTCACATACGTACCGCCCTGTCCGACAACCTGCGCTCGAAGGTTGAAGCCTGGAATCGGCTCGAGATCGATGGGGATGCGCTCTTCCGGCCACTTGCGACGTCCGAGATGGTCACGCTCGACTTGCTCGGGCTCGCGGCGGCGGAAACGGCGCTCGTCGATGAGGTTGGGGAGATCCTTCTGCATGAGCTCTTCGATCTCTTCCATGGCCTTCTCGAGGCCTTCTTTGGTCTGGCTCGTTATGTGGAGATAGAGGGGAGGGGCCTGGTTACAGATTAGTACACCATCTCAATCCAACCATGCCACGAGTACTGCAGACGTACAGTAGCAGTCGCCATGCTCTTGTCCGGGTAGTAGCTGCCGCGGGTTGTGACATCTTTAAACACGTGAGCGATTCGTCCCTAAAAGTTACATCGTACAAAAGCGTATGGAGGAGGAGGTCGTACCGGCGCCTGTCTTCTCTTTGATCTAGATGTCACATGCAAGGTCAGCTGATGTCAATCGGGGTGCTTGCCGTTCGAGGCTGTATAGAGAGGTCAAAAGTGAGCAAAGTCTGTCCTCTAACAATTTTGTTTTGCAACAAACCCATGTAGACGATGAAAAGATGTTGCTGGGTGTATCAGTGTGTAGTGTGCAAAAGGGTTGATATTTACCATCTTCTGAGTGCTGCCCTTGGTGAGGGTGTAGCGGTTGCGCAAGTCATTGACTTCGACGTCCTTGATGAAGTCGCCATCCTGCGTGTAGACCTCTTCTTTCGCGCCGTCGGCTTGGGAGGGTGACTTGGCTGCTCCCGAACCGGCGCCTGGGGACTCGGTCTGTGGTGTGAAGTCAGTATGAGCTTTGTGGAGGTGGGAGGTGGGATATACCTGTTGAATGGGTGGAACGTCTACATGCTGGACGCCCTTCTTCGCCTGGATAGAAGCATTGATCCTGGCCGCTGCTGCCGCCGCCGCCGCCGCTGCATCCTTCTTGACTCCAGCACCTGGGCTCTCCTTCGCGGGGGGACTGCGCGAGCGACGAGCCTCGGAGTCCTTGAGGGTGGGGGAGCGGGACCGCCGATCGAAGCGGGACTTACGTTCAGGCTCGGTCTGGTCGAAGCGCGACCGCTTGCGTGGCTCCTCGTCCGACATGGCGACGCTGGTACCGACGCTACTGGAAGGATGCAAGGTGTTGATGTGAAGGTGCGAAGCTGATCGAGCTCTGAAGACTGGACTCGAGGAAAATGCAGTAGCTCGTTATTTAGCCGGGAGATAGCCGGCGCTAGTCCCAAAATGACGACCCCGGACTAGTTTTTGAAGCTCCAACGACTCATACTCCATCTCGAACTTGTAGAAGCACGCGGAGCCATTGAACTCCTACATACACCTACCCCCACTCTTGCAACATACTCCGGGAACGACACACCACCATGGCAACCAAACGCGCCCTCCGCGCCCTCACCACCACCCTATCGCACACCTCACCCGTCCCTCGAACCACACAAACACCAGGTTTCCACCGGACAGCTAGACAATCAAGCACCACCGCCCCCGCAGCCTACAAATCCATCCACCGCCGCCTAACCTCCCTCCCCAACACCCACTCCCCCTCCCCCGCGGCAGCCGTCAGCAACATCCTCTACGAAACCCCCCTCCCCTCCACCCAACCCCCGGCCCGCCACGTCCTCAACTGCCTCGTGCAGAACGAGCCCGGTGTCCTGTCGCGTGTGTCAGGAATTCTCGCGGCGCGGGGGTTTAACATCGACTCACTGGTCGTTTGCTCCACCGAAGTCGCCGATCTCTCGCGCATGACTATCGTGCTACAGGGCCAGGATGGGGTGGTCGAGCAAGCGCGCCGGCAATTAGAGGATCTGGTACCGGTGTGGGCAGTACTAGATTACACCGCCGCGCCGTTGGTGCAGCGGGAATTGTTGTTGGCGAAGATAAGCACTCTTGGGCCGGAGTACTTCGACGAATTGCTTGCGCATCATCGGGAGATGACTGGCGTGGAGACGGAGGCGAGCGAAGACAGCCTGGACGGTGAAGCGGGGAAGGAGGAGGTACTAGGGAGTGTGGACTTCCACCCCAGCAACCTAGCGCCATCGGAAGCGCTGCGGTTGAAGCACCAGCACTTGGAGACCATCACGCACTTGACGCATCAGTTCGGCGGGAAGGTGTTGGATATAAGTACGAACAACTGTATTGTGGAGCTGTCGGCGAAACCGACTCGGATTGACAGTTTTATGAAACTGATTGCGCCGTTCGGGATTCTGGAGAGTGCGCGGACGGGTACGTGTTCAAGCTCTAGGTCTATGTGGTTGTATATGCTAATATATCGTCTATCTGGTAGGTCTCATGGCGCTCCCACGATCACCGTTACACGCTCCCGCGGAGCTGGCGCAGGAGGCGGAAGATGTGGTGGACCACAGCGCTCTACCGCCGAGCTAGAAGCATGACAGGCTCCTCCTTCTTCGCAGCGGCAGGTTTTCTGGACGGGGCGATAGTTCTCGTTGTTCTCGTTGTCCTTCCAGCGCTGTACTAGAGAACCGGCTTCAGGGCACATCACTTCGGCAGCAAAGGGCGTTCCGGAGTCGCAGATTCGCTTGGCTGATGGAATTGGTAGCGGGCGCCACATACTTGTGTACAATAACCCTGTTCGTCCTACACAGTAATCCACCATTGACAACCACCCGGCTTCCGCTTTGCAGATGATGTTGGCAGTTTGAACGCTCGGCAGGTAACGCGTCCCCGGCCGCTCCATGTTCTGGTCTGGTACGTGATCTTTCATAACCATCGCTCCTCACACTATCTTCCCCTTATTCACAACAAATCCCTCCAACACACTCAAGACACTCCACAGCCTGTTCTCCGCCTCCGGAAACACCAAGCTACGAGGTCCGTAGAACACCTCATCGCTCACCTCCTCCTGGTGTCGCGGTAGGCAATGCATGAATTTCCAACCCTCGTTCGCTCCGCCACGCTCTGCGAGCTCTTTCGTCACTTGGAAGCCTTCGAAAGCCTTTAGCCGGGCCTTCTTGTCGGATTCCTGGCCCATGGAAATCCAGGTATCTGTCACAATGATATCGGCTCCCTTTACCGCTTCCTCTGGGGTGTTGGTCTCCGTCAAGAACGCAGAGCTAGAGCTGCTGGTGATCACATCCCGCATTGCAGCGGGGATCTTATACCCCTTCGGCGTAGCGACAGAAACCGTACACCCCAGCTTCGCAGCCCCGATAGCGAGGTCGAAGAGCACATTATTCGCATCCCCCACCCACGCGATCTTTAGGCCTTCTAACCCCAACCCGCCACTTCCCCCTCCTGCTCCCGGGAACGCTTCGTGAATCGTAAGGAAATCCGCAACCGTCTGCAACGGGTGCGCGAGATCGCATAGTGCGTTGATCACCGGGACAGTGCTGTGCTTCGCCATCGTCGCTACTTCCTCGTGCTTGTCCACCCTTGCCACTATCGCTGACACCATTGACGAGATCACCACGCTCGTATCATAAAGAGACTCGTTTACTCCCAACTGGATGTCCCCAGGGGAGAGGAAGAGCGCGTGTCCGCCGAGACGGGCTATGGCGGCTTCGGTGGAGACGCGGGTGCGGGTTGAGCGTTTTGTGAAGAGCATTGCCAGCGTTTGTCCGAGTAAAGAAGAGGTTAGATTGTTTGGGAGGGAGCCACCGGATTTGAGGGTTGTTTTGTGGGAGGCTGCGTTGCGGATTAGGCTTGTGAGTTCGGGGGTGCTGAGGTCGGCGATCGAGAGGAGGTGGCGGGGGGCGAAGGGGGAGGTGAGGGTGGAGGTGGTGCTGGAGTTGCGGTGTCGTAGATTTACGTGGGGTGGTTGGCGGTGGAGGTTGCGGAGGCAGTTTGTCGAAGGGCGGAGGAGGCGTGAGGCCGGCATTGCGGGCAGTGTCGCGTGTATGATACGTCGGGGTGGGCTGGAGGTAGTTGGTGGGTGCCAATGGCTTCAAGTTGTGCGGTTGTAGAAGAGAGCTCGAGATCGTTATCTTGACTCATGTTTCACTCGCCTTCCTCTTTGGGCTGATGTGTGGGGAAAAGCACAAGCTTCCGCTTGTTCCTGGACATCCCCGCTACCTTATTCACCATCCACGATCTCCCGCGTCGTCTTCAAGTCGCAGCAGCGTCACTGGAGCCCCCATCATCACCGCTACGGCTGAGACTCAGCATTGCCCTTACCTGCTTACTAGATCCTACAAACTTTCCAGATCCTACGCCTACAACAACCGGCAAAACTATCAACGGTACAACCGTACCAGATGCACTACCACTTGCTCCTCCCGCAGATCCTCCACCTGACCCAGATATAAAGTTCACAATGCTCCCATTATTAAAACGCGGTCTGTACCTCCTCCTCTTCATACTCCAAATCTTTCTCATCATGCGCGTGTCTTTCTACCTCTCCGCCGCGGCGACAGTTCTAACCCCAGTACTCGCCGTATCATCATCAACTGTCCAACTGAACTACACATCCTACCGCGGCACCGCTCTCAACAACGGCGTTACGCAATGGCTCGGTGTGCGATACGCTGCGGCACCGGTCGGTGATTTGAGGTTTCGAGAACCACGACCACCACCTACAGAGGATGGAGTCGTGGATGCCGATGCGTACAAGCCGATCTGTCTAGGTACTGCAGCTGGACCACCATCGAATACGAGCGACGAGGACTGTCTGTTCATGAATATCTTCGCGCCGAGTAGTGCGAAGAAGGGTTCGAAACTGCCGGTCTACTTCTTCATCCAAGGTGGAGGATTCAACACGAATAGTAACGCCAACTACAACGGCTCTGGATTGGTGATGGCGAGTGGGATGAACATTGTTGTTGTGAACTTCAACTACAGAGGTAACACATGAAGAGAGACCCAAGGTTTCTCGTGCTAATCTGTTTCAAGTCGGCCCATACGGCTTCCTCGCAGGCAAAGAGGTGCTCGCAGATGGCAACGTCAACAACGGCCTAAAAGACCAGCGCCTCGCATTGCAATGGATCCAGCAGTACATCTCCTTGTTCGGCGGCGACCCAGGCCACGTCACTCTGGGCGGCGACAGCGCCGGCGCTCAGTCAGTCAATCTTCAAGTCACTGCCTATGGAGGTCGAGACGATGGACTTTTCCACGCTACGGCTGCAGAGAGTCAGTCATCTTCATCGCTCCGCACCGTCGAGGAGAACCAATTTGCATACGATAATCTGGTCATCCGCACCGGCTGCACACGCGTTGTGGACACTCTAGCTTGCTTACGGAATTTGACTGCCACCGAACTGCAAGAGCAAAACTTCAACACGCCATTCCCTGGAGCACAGGACCCTCCACTCTACATGTACGGCCCGACACTCGACTTTGACTTCATCTCCGACTATACCTACCGCGCTTATGCGCAGGGCAAATTCGTCAAGGTTCCGGTAAGTTTTGACATTACGTCCTTTGTTGTGCAAGTAACTGCGCTGAGAATTTCATCCTAGGCCATCGGCGGCGACGACACAAACGAAGGCACAATCTTCGCCCCCATGGCCACCGCCAACCTCAGCGACACGGACATCTTCATCCAAGCCCAATTCCCCGCCATCACCCTCTCCCAACTCCGCACCTGGAACTCCCTCTATCCCATCAAAGGCACGCCCTCCTTCCCAGACTCCGGCCGCGCCTGGCGCGAAGCCTCGAAAGGCTACGGCGAAATGCGCTACATTTGCCCCGGAATCTTCATCTCAGGCTCGCAAGCCAACCTGAGCATCCCGAACTGGAACTACCGCTGGAACGTCGTAGACCCACCTGCTGCGGAAGACGGGTACGGGGTCAGTCATACGGTGGAGGTGAATGCGATTTGGGGACCGGAAAACACGAATGGAGCGGCGCCGGACTCGTACCAGGTTGGCGGTGTTAATAACGCTATCGTGTCTGTGGTGCAGGGTTACTGGACGAGCTTTGTGAGGAGTTATGATCCGAATACTCATCGGGCGAAGGGGAGTCCGGAGTGGAAGTCTTGGACGAAGGGGGAGGGGTATTGGAACAGGTTGATGTTTGTGACTAATGCGACGGAGATGGAGACTGTGCCTATAGATCAGCAGGCCAGGTGCGCATATCTCCAAAGCATCGGGTTGGATCTGATGCAGTAGTGTAGTTTGTAGCGGGTGTTGTACATTGTATGAACAAGAAGTGAGCAAAACACCTCAAAACGCCTTGCTGAACCCCAGAACCCGAACGCATCACGTCGTGATATTGATCGCTTTCATCGTGTTGCCACTTTCCTGTACAAATCAATCTAGCCCCGTAAGAATGTGTAGTCGTCCGTCAGCCAAGAACCCAAGTAAGCAACGCTCCAGAAGCAACCACATCCACCACAAGCACTCCCGCCGCCACACCAAGGCTCACCCATGTTCCTTCCGTACGCCTCAGCAGCGGGATAAAGCCTATCACCGCGAGCACCAGCCCGCACGCTACGGCGAACATGATACCCACGTCCACTTCGGCGACGTACTTGTGCCTTGAAGTCGTGGCCAGAATATACGCGACCGTGAGGATGGAGAGAGAGGCGAAGAAGCATATCGCCGTCACTTGCGGGAGGAACTGGGGCTGCTGCGTTGGCCAGCGCGTGAGTGTAGGGAGCGAGGGACCGCGAGAGGCGCGAGGTAAGGTGCCGTAAGTCGTGGCTCCACGGGTATCTTCTTCGTCGGAAGTGTCGTCGTCGAGTAGTGGTGTAGAAGGAGAAGGTAGAGAGTCGTCTTCGGAGGATGATTGCCGACCGAACAGCCCGCCTATTCTATCGAAGAGCCTGTCGAAGGTGGATTTCTCGTTGGGATCGATGTAGATCACGAATGCATCTGCGCCGTCCTCGCCGTCTTCAGGGTGGTCGTATTCGCTCCAGTAGCGCTGCTGCTGCTGCTGTTGCTGCTGCATTTCCCGCTCCGCGTAGTTGCGTCGGCGCTTCTTGCGAAAGGAGCGAAGTTGAGGGGCTTCGAGCTCGGTTGGGGGACTAGAGGCAGAGCCGCGGCCGGTCTCCACTGCTGTGGTGCTGTCTGTCATGCCGCGAACGGAGTTTGTGGATGCGGTGCCTTGCGTAGCTGATGGTGAGCCCAAGCTGCCGTCCATCGCTGTTCCGTTGCGCTTGAGGGCAGGTGGAGGGAGCTTGCGGATGTCTTGGGAGAGCATGGGTATCCAGAAGGGGGCTGAGATGTTCTTCGGTTGGCATGTCTGCCATAGTGCATGGTACTGGAGTGAGAAGCCGCGGACACGTTCGACGAGATGGCTTGCGTTCAGTGTGGAGAGGAGGTCGCTTGTGGCTGGACCTTCCTTTCGAACTTGGAGGACTGCAAACGGAAATTGGGGCACTTCAGAGTTGATCGTTGCGCCAAAGAGACCGTGTATTGAGATAGACGAGTCAAGTGTGGCAAGTGTGTGCGACTTCGAGCTATTATTGAGCCCAATGAACCTGCTCCGACAGCTAGAAAGCTTGTAAAGGGGTTGCACTGCGGAATCTTTGAAGATCTCGTCGCGGATTGAAGTTAAGGAGTGAGCATCGCCGATCTCAGCCTTCTTCGACAGAGGAGCTTTCCGGTCGAGAAAGGCGCCGATTTGTTTCCTCCTGAGCGATGCCGACTTAACGTGAGAGTGTCCGCTACGCACGGAGAGCGTGGCATGCTCCGTGTCGTTCCATCTTATGAAAGCTTTCGCCATCTGCGGCACGACGCCCGGTACATGTTCGCGCTGCTTGACAGTAATCGTACTTTGCTGCTGTGCGAATCGGTCCAGATTGTCGGCCACCAGCATGAAGTAGTCTGCGTCCGATTGAAGTGGATTGCCGGACTGCCTTCTCGGCGTTGCTGGTGTTACTGGAGTGGTAGCTGAGTTCGCTCTACTCCTTGAGGTGTAGTACTGCATGTACTGGAGTAGGGATACCTGCAGCTCCACCACGTTCTCAGGGTGGACGAAGTAGTTCGCCACCTCACCATCATCGCCAAGTGGTACGATAGCCATAGCCGTGTCGAAATCAATACGAGAGCCATTGCGGAGAGCGTCTTGTAGCTTGTCGATGACAGACTGTGCGGGTGGTGCTGGCGCTTTCTTAGAGTCTTTCTGAGCAGGTGGTTGCTGTAGCCCACTTTCGTATAGACTTCGGATATCCTGCAGCGTCGTCGAGTAGTCGTCCAGCAAAGGCCCTAGGTCCAGCTTCGTGAAGCTGTTAGAAGTATCCAGCACTTCATCTCGGAAGCGAATCTCGAGATTAGTTGAGCCGGTCCATTTCTTGTACTTCTTCAGCAACTTCCGAAAGGCTGTGCGCTGGGTACTGGTAAATCGGGCGAGGGACCTAATCTCGTCTCCAGCCTTGAGCACATCGTTCTCGAGTTTGCCATACCGTTCCAGTCGTGCAATCGGTATTCGTTGGTCTGCTGCTGACACACGACGTTGTGACAACTGATTCAACTGCTTTTTCGCATGTTCTTATTCGTGTTAGCACCTTCCTAACCTCGCAACGCGGTAATGATATGCGCGACTTACCCAGGCGACGCTGAATCTCGCCAGCTTTGCTTCTAACAAAGAGGTCGATTCGTTCATGCTGTTGTCCAAGAATATCGAAGAGGGTATTCTCAAAGTCGACGAGTTTCTCTTCTGCGCCCTGCCCGGATATGGATATTGATTTCCCCTTCCCAGGTGAAGTTCGCTCCTTGATAAGATGTTTCACATCGTCATAATCTATGTTATCTGTTTTCACGATCAGCATATGTATGGACAGCAGGCTTCCTGGCCATCCGGAGCTGCCGACACAGTGTTGATAAAGATGTTGACTTACGGTGGCTCCAAGCAGGAATTGATCTCTGCCGCAGCGTTTCTCCGTACTTCATCACTTGTAATGATGCCCGGCTCCCCGTGTAGCATGCCCCAGAGTATGAATAGCAGGAAGGATGAGTAAAAGCTGATGGGTGTGAAGTCAGATTACCTTTGATGGGTGGCTGGTAGGCTACTGTTTGTGCGGAGCCGCGACCGTTGAATGCGACCACTAGTTCTAACAGGAGCTTAACTTCAATGCAGGTTGGCGACATCCGAAAACGCCGAGTACGCTAGAAGTGAAGAACTAAAAATCAAGGTGCCGGCAAAATGGAAAGAAGCAAAGTTTGTTTTGGTTCCCCACCCTGCAGTGGCCCGAAAAGTCTTGTCGAGTGTGCACGCAAGCGACGAGAAATGAAACCACACCCTGAAAGTTTCTACCGTTGCGCTGGTCTAAGCCGATAAAACATCTCCAACGCAATGTCACTTGACTCAGGTCTGTTCCAGCTTGGAGCACGCGATCTCTTGCCTGCTCTGGGATGAAGCTTGTTGAAAATGTGCGCAGACATGCGTATGCATGCAGCACTTTCTAACGCTCTTTCACGTTCATTCGGACTCCACTTCTACGGTAGCAGGCCGAGGTCTGGCTGGCTCAACAGAGCGGAGATCACTCGCTGGTAGCACGGTGTTTTTCACCGGCAGTCGAAAGGTGGTGATGTCGTGTAGTTCTTTGATAGGGAAAGGGATCCATATCTCAGCCTCATCAACGAGCAATATACATTCGAGACCTTGTGGCCAGTCGCAGTTTGTCAGCACTCTGTATCGATGCTCTGGCCACTGCAAGCCGCCGACCACGCAGAAATCTGTCGCGTTTCCGCGATTGGTGCTTCTTCCCTTTGAACCTCCACATTCACGTGAACATTCTACCTGTCCCGTGTGGTACTTTCGCCATGTCTCCCAGAGAGGGCGGCCACGCTGGACGCCCAGCCACACGCTCTTCAGCTGTGCGCATTCTCTTCTGCTGCTGATCCCAGCCCTGATAGAACGGGAACGGCGGAGCTGACAGCATCATGCCCTTCTGGCGACACTCGACTGCGGTCAAAAGGATCTTATCCCTCCATGCCTTCGGTTCAGGACGATTCTATCGTAGTGATCCGGGCATTTCAAGCCTCTTGCTATAAGGGCTTGGACTTCTGTCACGGTTGTGCGCTGGGTGCTTGCTGCCTTGAGCCGGGGTACTAGTTGTGAGAGCCTCCCTGAAAGGACTGCGAGATCGTGAGCGTGCCGGTGCAGCGTCACGTCGTGGTCGAATGCGTTCAGAACTGCGGGATCGACTTCCACGTGCCCTGTCTCTGGGATCGTCCCTGTCTCGGTACCTGCTGGACGAGGCACCTTTGTCTTTCGTAGAATCCACAGTGCGCCGCTCGGGGCTGCTGCGTCTACCTTTTGGGGGCGAGCGTGACCGCGATCTCGAGCGGTTGGTGGAGATCGTGGACACCGAGTTAGCGTCAGTGCTGTACGAAGAAGAACGAGAACGTTTGCGTGGCATCTCGGTCGAATCGTCGGAGCTTCGCTTCAGAGTGCCGTCCTTCCTGGTGGCTTTGGATTTTCTGCGTTCAAGTATTAGAAATGATCATTGCGAGAACGATGGTGTGGAACTGACTCTGCTGGTTCGACTGGTGGAGCTGCCTCGGTGATCTTCGGTACGAGCTTCGGATTCAAGAGCTGTTGAGTCCGAGACGGCCTCGATTGATACGGCCGATCTTGCTGTGATGCCGTACACTCATAGCTGTAGTGTCCTGGGAACTGTTAGCCACTTGCACCAGTGACCATGTCAATTGGAAACTTCTCACCTCTCTTCAAACACTTCTGGCAAAGCGTAGTCGCTGAAGCTTGCGACTTGCCCCCACCTTTGTACCGAATCGCCATTGTGTTGTACTCGACAAAAGGATTAGATGTGAAGGAAGGCACCTCCAGTAGCCGCACGCGCCAAGATCCAATCCAACCCACCGTGCGGGCCGTAGAATCCGCGCGCTAGCGAACGACTTGTAGTTCTTTTCCCTCGTTTGTTCAGTCCACGATCTCACCTCGGCGCCTGACGTTCAGCGCGCGACTCGCCTCACCACGACCGCGACCTAAGGAGTAGTGGACTCCGCACCGATCGTCCCCCACCGCTCTCGACGCCAACAGCAGACCCCGAAGGCACTCAGCTCAATGTGCAATCACCTGCAGGATGTCCAGTTCTGCCGCAGTGGAGTCGTCGATTTTCCTTGAGCCGCCAGTTTCCTGAGATCTCTCCGGTAGACCTTCAATCAGTTCTTCACCGTCCGGCAATCTTGACCGTTTGTCGCCTCAGGAAACAGCGGCTCTTGGGTTCTTCACTCCTTCGAACTCATCCCGCGGCTGTCTCGTCTTGGATCACTTGGGCTTCGGCATCATGGCATCAGCACACACAGGCGCGATCTCAGCGAGGCCAACGTACTCGAAGGCAAGCTCTATTCGCACGCCATTGGGTCAATATCAGCTAATTCTCTACAGATCGCAGCAGCCGGACTTAAGCCGCCAAGCACACAGCAGACACCCAATACTACCGCAAACACACACAAAATCGACTTAGTTGCACCTTCACACGAAGACGCTCATTCTGTCCCTGCCGCACCTGGGTCTATCGCACAGGCATTCACGCCAAAGCAGAAGAAGCTGGTGGCCATGGCTCTCAAGGACTCGAAAGACCCAACAGAAGACAGTGCTCACGGCCCGCAAGTTCACATCCACAGCGCAGAGTCTGTGGTACCGCTCGTGCAAGATCTGCATGCTCTCGAGGGTATGCTCATGCCCAGTACTACCGACGAGGCTGGGACTCAGATGTCATCTTCCAGCGACTCAGGTAAGCCGCCTAGTCTAGACGGCAAGAGTGTGACTTCTGGCACTACCTTTGCTCTGGACGAGAAAGAATCACTGCGCCCAGACGACAGCGCGAGTGTGAAGGCGACGGAGGACGAAGAAGCGTTCCCGCAGCCAAGCTCTGGCCTACCGTCTAGGACCGGCTCGGACGACGGTGTGAGAGCTTTTCGCGACCAGTTGCGCGAGATCTCTTCCATACAGCCGTCGCCGCAAGGTGGCCAATCGCAACCTCTCGGTCGCAACAGCCAAACGCCGCATGGCATACTGTATGTTCCTCCTCAGGGCTCGGGAGTTGGCGTAGTGCCCGGAGTTGCACGTTCTGGCGGTGACAATGTCCCACCAATCGAAACACTCCCGGACCCAAAGCTCTTAGAAGCGCTGGACAGTCCAAAGGATCGTATAATGGTACTCAAGCTTGAGCAAGACCTCGTCGACTTCGTCAAGGATGCCAAAGAGTCGTCTCTTACTCTACCTCAGACGAACGCGTTCTACCGTATGCTGGCGCACAAGCTCGCGGACTACTACATGCTCGGTCATCTCTCTGACGAAATCACATCAGCCGTGCGGATCTACAAGACCCCGACCTGTCGACTACCTGCCCCATTGACTGGAGTCGCAACGCCTTCCACGGCTGCAAGCACACCACCACCAGTTCCGCCGCAGATGAAAATACTGCGTCGGGGGATGAACAACATGCCAATAATTGCGAATGGATCGAGCTCAGCGTCAAAGGCTACTTCAGAGAGCGGCGATCCCGCCAACGATGAGCGGGAACGACTGCTGGCTTCCCGAGAAGAACGCGTGGCAAAGTACGAGGAGGCACGTAAGCGCATCCTAGGATCTGCGAAGCCATCAGGGTCACCCGAAGCTATAGCTCAGCAAGACGACTCCCGTTCTAGCTCGGCCGCTGGCAAGAAGACCAAGAAGAAGCAGCGAGCTGACAGCGACGATGACTTCGAAGCAAGATCTGCCTACAGCGCATACTACCCGCCTCAATTCCCGCCACCCGCACCGATGCAAGGGTATGGCTACCCTCACATAGTCGACTCTCAGAGCAGTCAATATCAGCCTACGTCGTATGGTATGCCAGAAGCCGCGCCGTCCTATCAAGCATCGTACGCTCAGAGCAGCAATGCATGGCCGACGAACAACTACACTGGTCAGCCGCCACAATCGCCCTGGCAGCAGAGCCCTCAGACAGGCTTCGATCTTGCCGACAACTTCCAGCGTACCATGACCTTGCAGTCGTCACCGATGACCATGCGAAGCCCAAACATGCAGCCTGCGGCCAACGCTCCTTTCGGACAGCAGTTCGGCGTACAGCAACAAGGCTGGGCGCATCAAACGTCATACCCGTCTGCCAACCCAGCACAAGCCAATCAGCAATACCCGCAAGCACACCCTCGTCAGCAGCAGCAGCCGTCCCTTGCACAGTATAACCAAATGTACCCATATGGACAACTCCCAAGCCAAGCATACCCCGGTCGTCAGCCCAGCCAACTTGAACATCCGTTGCCAGGAAGCTACAAGAGCAAGCACTTCAATCCACAGAGTCAGACTTTCGTTCCAGGCTACACTAATGGCAACGACGCTCGACCTGCAATGACTCCAACCATGCCTCAAGGTATGCCGCAGGGTATGCCACAGGGTTTGCCACAGGGTATGTCGCAACCCTCCCCTTTTCAGGGCGAGACCACTCGAGCTGGCTATAACATGCAGTATCCTCCACAGAGACAGAACTCGGCTCAGCTGTACAACTCTCCATTGGCTCCGCTACACCCGACTGCGCTATCGAACATGTCTCCGCGTGGACCGACTCAACCAATGGTGCACCCTCTGCCTCAGCCAGTGTTCCCACGTCAGCCGTCGCCGAACGTCCCACTACCGCCAAAACCGGTCGACACAATCGTCAACGGCAGCGGCACTGCGCCAGACTCGACAGTGAGGCAAGGTCATAGCACGATCGCAAAGTGGGGCACACCGGCGTCTCTCCCTGCGAAGCCACCACCATCTACGGAGCCGTTCGACCCGGCCAAGTATGCTCAAGTCCAGCGGCCAGTTTCACATGCTCCAGCGAGAGGTGCGCTACCAAGCTTTGGCGCGATGCCTCCGATGGCGAGTGTGTACGGTTCGACTGGGCACGGACGCTAGGGGATGTAGGAGACTTGTGGTGGAGGTTACGGACGAGGTTGCTGGCAAGTCTGGGTAGTAGAAGTTCATGATGAAAGTCAGGCTAGCTGGTTGCTGGCATGACTAACAAGCGGGTATCACGAGTAACGATTACTTTACGTAGCAGTTTGCGGTCCAAGCTAGAACGGACCAAATGGACGAGAATGTCACTTTCATCACATCAGGTTCACGAGTGCAAATCAACATTGCCTTCATGCCGGTACGTAACGTACAACAGCCTGCTAGCTCCCACAAGCTACGCAACGTGCACCTATATCTACAAATCGTCGGCCGCCATGCCACTTTCTCTCTCGAAGCTGAACTCTCTCCATCTCACATCTCTTTAAATAATTCTCCCAGAAAACATTATACTCCCGTTCTAATAAGTAACGCCACCCCAGCCAGCCGTCAGACCTATGTTCATCGCTCCAGCGCGTGGAATGAATGTATGCACACGCGAAAGCCTCAAAGTCAGCCTCCCAGAAGTTCGAAATGTGCTCGCCTCGCCAACCAGATCAGACCAGACCCACGGACTACGCAGGACTGGTAAGATTCATCTTCGGTCGCAATTGCCCAGCCAGATCGTCGCGGCTCGTCACGTACTCCTTGGGAATCCTGCTCACGCGGTACGCTCCAGCGCGGACGGCGTCCATTTGCATGGGGGAGATGCCGCTTCGTGCGCTGCGGATGCTGCCGGCGTCGCTCGCACCGCTGCCTGTTTGGCCCTGGAATCGCGGTGGCGCGAAGTCGAGGGAGGTGAAGGTGCCCGATTTGCGGAGGTGGTGAGGAGATGGCATGGGGGCCAGGTCGTCGAAGGCAGGCACGAGCGGCGAGTAAGCCTTCACAGCTGGCGAGTATGGGCGTGCGATGCCGGATGGGCTGTCGGGGCGACGACCGTTCTGGTGTTCGCGGAAGGAGGTGGGTGGTGCGAAATCGATGGGGTTCATGATGAGGGCGGTGTCTTCACGGAGCATGTAAGGCGTTGGGAGGGAAGTGAGCGCTTTCGGTGGCGGGAGCTTCTGCTTCGGTGCGCGTTGTGCTGGTCGGCCACGAGGAGGTCCACGGCCACCAGACATGGTGGAAAAGTGGCGACTGTGGTCTGGTCCGCCGAAGTGAGCGGCTCCGCGCGGCGGTGGTGTCATCGCACGGCGACCCATCGGTTGGGCGAATGGTGCTTGTGGGATGACGCAGTCGCCAACATCGTGATCGTAAACGGCTGCGTCGAGGTACTGAGGGTCATAGTCTTCGTAGAAACCTTGTTGTGGGTTCGGCCGGCTATCGTTGAAGTACTCCTTGTAAAAGGATCGAATCCGATTAGCGCGCTGCTCAGCGTTTTCTTGTGGATCTTCTCGTGGAAGAGGTCGTAGTCCCATGACGGAGACTCGCTTATCCTGGTCTGGGACACGGAACTGCTGAGAAGGCGCAGGAGTATCGATGGAGAAGCGGCCAGTGTATATCTGAGCTGGATCAATATCGTAGTCGTCATTTTCAGGCTCAATGACTTTCGGCGGCGGTAATGGCGGCGCTGGCAGGTCATCCCCGTAGTAGCTGGCATCGCTTGCTCGCACGTTGATCGGCCGGAGTCCTGCGGCGGCCAACGATGCTTTGCGTGGTGGACGACCTGCAGACGATGTCGATGTTCTTGAGGGCAGCATTTGCTCATAGTGCTCGGCGGGCAACGGTGGCAGAGGAGGCGGAGGCCCTTTCTGTGAGTCTTTTCGAGGAGGGATGGTCTCAGTGATGTCAGACAAGTTCTGAGGCGAGGGACTCGTCTTCCGGTTAGGTGGGATGCCTCGCTGCATACTGTGAAGTTCTCGCGTCTGGTTGTCGTCCACCGGGCTCGTCGTAGACCTCGAATCGCCACGTTTCGGGAAGGACTGCGACATTGGTCGGGCGTTGGCGACTAAGCTTGACTTCTCGTTGCCGGTCTGGACAGTCGATGAGGAATACACAGACGCATGATCGTTGAACAGGCGAGGTGACCGTGAGGTGTCGGTTGAGCTTCGCACGAAGGTGACAGGTCGATACGGATCGTTCTCGTCAGGCATTGCTCGCGACATGCTGTGAATGGACTCTCCAGAGCCCTGCAAGCCCGCGGGGAGTAGATATGGGTTGCTCACGAAATCCATCGACAATCCGCGCACTCCTCGTTCCGGTCTCATCGGGTCGTGGCCTCCAAAGTCGGAGATCTTCATTTCAGGCACATCGGCCCTCCTGCCGCCCATCAAGCCACGTTTGCTCTTCGAATGCCCGTTGGACTCGACACCAAAGTCGAGTGACTTGTGGGGGTCATTGGCGTCTTCAATTGCTTGCTTCTTATTGTTCCGCCGATGCAAGTAGACGAAGACGCAGATGGCACATGTTATGGGAATGCTATTGCTCGTGTTAGTATTTCATCAAACCTTGATGCCGACACCATGAACCTACACTGCACCAAGCACGATTGGCAGCGTTGTGTTGTTGGTGTCGCTCACTGGCTTCTCGCAGATGGCACTATTGTTGCCCGGCTGACAGGTGCTCACCGATCTTGCCACCAGCGTTCGTGTCATCTTCTCCACCACTGCAGTGCCATATCGTAACCCATCTTCGAAAACGTTCGACCGCGGAAGCTGTTGTCCGCCAGCCTGGGCGAAAGGGAGTTTCATTCTCCTCCGACGGTCTCGGCGTGAGAGCGCTTATTGAAAGAAGCTGTCTAGAACAGTGTCTTCCCCAGGTTGCCTTAAACAGTGCAGGTGTTGGAGTCTGGGATGCTGCAGGTCGTGGCGGAGTAAGATGCTGTCACAGGAGTTGTCCTTCGCGCTGCAACATTGGCTTCTGGCGGTGTTTCAGGAGGCTCGCGTGTGATCACCCGGATGAGGCGCGGTTATTATGGTGGGTGGTGTTATTGTTGTATGTACAATGAGTGACTGTGGTTAGAATCCTCGCATAAAGAACGGCACGCCTGTAGTAGGCAGTAAAGGATGGACGTGGCGAAGAGCGCCAATACTCGCGGGCCTGCACTGTGGAAGTAGGAGTAGAAACGGTCAGGGTGAAGTGGATGAAAGCTCAAGCCACTCCGCTCGCTGGCTGATTCATCTGAAGCCAGCGTGCCCCTGTTAGTTCTATTCCACCCAAAACATGGATTAAAGATTGCCGCTTCATTTCACGGTGCGACTCTGATACTGCGCCACTGCTCCAATCGTTCACGTCGTGATTGTCCACCGATACCACAGAGATGCTATCGACAACAGCGAACATACAGCAGCTCCTGAGGTTCCCACGCGCCGTCAACGTTCCCTGTCGCAGCCGCTACTGCAGGAACCAGTCGTCCGTGAACCAATGACAGCGTCACATCGCTAGCCTTATGCGCGACACTGTGGTTCTCTCCAATCCACTTGTGGGGAGCCTCGAACGATGAGACGAAGGGAATTCATTGGAGCGACTGCGCGCGTCCACATTTCTTCTGTCCTTCCATCCATCTTTTCGTCCATATTTCTCTTATCCTGAATCAGAGTTTTGACCAGGTTGCCGTTGGCGAAAGGACGCATTCGCGGGAAGATAAAGATCCGCTTTTGGCAGGGATTTTCGTCGTTGCAATTTCCGACAGTTCCGTCGGGTGGATACCGAACCGTCTTTCCACATGATGGCCGCTTTCTCAACCTCACCCTGCTATAGTATGGCAATGCGGACGAAAAAAGTGGTGAAAACGCGCAGGAACCTCCAAGTAATACCGCAATAGTGACCGCAGGTCCACGTCGAACTGTCCTGTTACCTATCCACCTGGACCATGTCGTTGTTGGAAGACATCGCGATGCCGCAACGAAGCAACACAGAGCTTTCTCGCGTGCTTCGGTACTTTCAGGACTAGGACTGCCATCACGAGAGAGCTTGCTGAGGCAGTGAGATGGGTAGACGGTAGGAGAGTAGGTACTTCAGCTTTGCCGACAGAGCTTCGGCCCATCGCCATCAGCTGCAGCATGCGAGCAAGGTAGCTATACGGATACTCGGCAGCTTCAGCATCACGGATGTCTTGTCGATATGGCGACATACAACTCTTGAGCAACCCGTCACAATCGTGCCTATCGCAGGGCGTATCTGCGACGATGGCGGCATTCCTGCACCGAGCATGCTATGTGCGAGCACGCTCTCTCGCATACACCACGTCGACCACATAAAACAGCCTCGAAAGCTCGCGTTCTGTACATCTTGTGAGTTCGTAAAGACTCCTTTTCGCTACAGAAGAATAATCTCTCAAATTCAAGTCATTTTTCTACCACCATTGATCGAGAGACTCCGCCAAGATGTCGACGACTACGACGGAGACTGAACAGGCGTCAATCCAATTCACGGCAGCACCGTCGACTCACAAAGAGCCACTCAAGCTCTCTGGTGCCTTGGACCAGTACAAGTCGTTTGACGTGACCCCGATTATTGGAAGGGAGTTTCCGGAAGTCAGCCTGAAAGAATTCCTGGAGGCACCCAACTCTGATGAACTGCTTCGCGATCTTGCCATCACCAGTAAGTAGAGAGCATGCAACACGGCGCTATTGAAGATGGACTAATCCATCTCTCCAGTCTCCCGGCGCGGAGTTGTGTTCTTTCGCAAACAGGATGACTTGAACAACGACCTTCAGAAAGTCCTTGCTCAGCGCCTTGGTGAACTCTCCGGCAAGCCATCGACATCTAAGCTGCACATCCACCCCGTGGCCAACAGCGGCCGCACTCTCGGCGGCAAGGACGACGAAATCAGCGTCATATCCTCTGAGGACTTCAAGAAGATTTACAAGAACAGATTCAGCCCATCGGAGCTCAAGCAGAGCGCTAAGGATGGGTGGCATTCTGATATTACTTTTGAACCTGTGCCAAGTGACTATGCTATCTTGCGTCTGACTGAGCTGCCTGAGACGGGCGGTGATACGCTCTGGGTAAGCACTGCTCGGTTGCAAGCCTTTCTCTTATCCGGAGCACTGCTGATTATATCCCACATGTGTACAGGCCTCTGGCTACGAAGTCTACGACCGCATCTCACCCCCCTACCAGGAATTCCTGGAAAAGCTGACGGGCACCTACGCGCAACCGATCTTCCAGGAGAGCGCAAAGAACAACGGTTTCCAGCTCTACAGCGCCGAGCGCGGTGCTCCGGAGAACGTTGGCGAGGATCTCACTGCCGTCCACCCAGTCATCCGCACGAATCCTGTTACGGGCTGGAAAAGCGTTTACGCCGTTGGTCATCATGCAAAGCGGATCAACGAAGTTAGCGAGGCTGAGAGCAAGCATCTTCTGAACTGGTTCACGCAGCTGATTGTTGAGAATCATGATTTGCAAGTCAGGCACCGCTGGGCGAACCCGAATGATCTTGCTATCTGGGATAATCGCAGCGTGTATCACACGGCTACGTATGATTATGAGGGCGAGAGGACGGGTCAGCGCGCTGTTTCACTCGGAGAGCGACCGTACTTTGACCCAGAGAGCAGTGGGCGTAAGGCAGCGCTTCAGGCTGAAGGGAAGAAGTACTAGATTGGTTATGGTAGGCGTTAGGCAGATGGGACGACATAACTTTGCTGCCGACGTTCCGTCAAGCTCTCGATCATGCTTCTGCCGCGTGGTCGACTCGTGAAAATGTCACATGGTAGTATTCAAGAATACTGGTCTTCTTCAGCATAAGTCTCGCTTCCATTGGACGGACTGTCGGGTGCGTTTCGAGCGCAATCACTTCACGAGATGATGTGACAGCTCGGAGAGTACTGAGCTACATGCACCTCAAGCCAGGTCGTTGCCCAATGCGGTAGGAAGTGGTATTGCATGATTTAGCTTTCAGAGTTCGCAAGAGCGAAGTCGGTTGCAACGTGCCGTTCAACCAAGAAAGATAACGATGATGGACCAAGTCGCCCACGTCCGGTTTGCTTCTTACGACTCTGACCATTTTCAGTATAAACGATCCACCATTCATCTCCAATATGTCGACAACAACAACAACGACTCAAACAGCCTCAAGCGCCGCTGGCACTGTCAGCCTGAAGGCCGCCTTCGACACTGATATACACTCTCGATACAAGTATACCGACTACCTGCCGGTGTACGACGAGACCACCACTTTTCCGCCAATCGAGCCATTCGAGGCCGTTCATCGTGGACTCGAAGCAGACAAAGCCAAACCGAACCTGTTCAAGACAGGCAATGCCAGCGTCGAGATCACTCGTTTGACACCCAGAATCGGGACCGAGATTAAAGGGCTCCAGCTCTCCCAGCTTACCGATGCACAGAAGAACGAGCTGGCACTGCTCGTGGCCGAGCGAGGTGTTGTGGTGTTTCGGGACCAGGATTTCAAGGATATCGGGCGGAAGAAGCAGAAGGAGTTTGGAGAGTACTTCGGTCGTCTGGATGTCCATGCAAGCATATTCCTACCTCCAATAGTTCAGTCAGCTGCTAACGAGACAACGGTCTTAGCCCGTCGGTGCCCACGTAAAAGACTACATCGAGTTCCCCAACATCTACCTCGGCGCCGATAACCTCTACCGCCTGCAACAGCGCTCCGCTAAGCTCACCACCACAGGCTATCACTCCGACGTCTCGTATGAGCACCAGCCACCGGCGCTCACAGTGCTCACCTTACTGTCGGTCCCAGCCACCGGCGGTGATACGGCTTGGGTGAGCCAGGTCGCAGCTTACGAGCGTCTCTCCGAGCCGATCCAGAAGCTGTTGGAGGGCCTGACAGCCGAACACGACGGCAACCCACAGGCGGAGAGCGCAAGACGGGATGGCAAGTTCGTCCGCCGCGAGCCAGTGAAGTCGCACCATCCGATCGTGCGTGTGCATCCTGTGACGGGAAAGAAGGCGTTGTTCGTCAACCCCGGCTTCACGAAGAAGATTGTTGGACTGAAGGATGAGGAGTCTGCTGCGCTGCTGCAGTTGTTGTTCAATGTAGGTTCTCCGAGATGTTGGCAGTCGATGATGTTCTCGCTGACTCGATGGTAGCACATCAACCATTCCGCCGACCTCCAGGTACGCGTGAAGTGGGACGATCGTACGGTGTCGATCGGGGATAACAGAGTCACTGCCCACACGGCCATTAGTGACTATGACGTTCATGATCCCGAGGAAGGGCTGAGACATGGATTCCGCATCACAACTCTAGGGGAGCAGCCCATCAGCGTTCAGGAGGCTGGTCTTGCGCTGTGATCTGACGAGCCCGACAAGATAGTGGTGCCACAACGTGCCGTTATCGATTCAGGTAATATGTGTTAGGTCTAAAGCAGCCAGATCCTGTCTTTACCTCGTGCGTCTTTGGCTCCACTCTGATTCATGCGGCCGTAATGCCACCGCAACCCCAATGCTAGCAATGCCGTAGTGAAAGAACATGCAGCGCACACGTAGTTGCCTGGCAGGGTAGGATGATTAGCAAGTGTCTCGGAGCTAAGGTTCGAGAGTGTCGAGGTCTCAGAGCGCCGTTTGGTGCTTGATACTGTTTTGGAAAATCCTTCCACCCATTAATTTGACGTACCAGTGGGATAGCCGAGATTCTCCTAGGTCGGTCGCCAGATCCACTGCGCAATGATCTGGCTGATCCCGGCCATGCTGTTGTTCACTAGATGGAGAGATTAGCATTTCGGTAGGCGATATGTTCTCGCGAGCATACTTACTAGCGGTAGCAATAGCCATTGTGGTAAAAGCAGGTACGTTACACGTTACCCACGCACTCAACGGTCCGGAGCTGGGGAAGGCGCCGCATGCACAGAAGAACAGCATCACATATCTCGCGGTATATGCATCTGCAGGTAACGAGCCAGCTGTCACCCATCCGATCGCTCCCAGAATCGATGAGCCAAAGATGTGTAGGCCTCGAGCATTATGTCGGTCTGCGGACCACCCAAGGAACAGGGAGAAGAAGTAGCCTAGCACCCACGGCGGCACGGTCATGAGCTGTGCTTTGATCGAGTCGAATCCCAAGCCTGTAACGATGGTCGGGCTGAAAAAGGTCAAAGAGCCAAGAGGGATGCTACAGACAGAAGGGCAAAAGGGTCAGCGAATGTCTTAGACAAAGTAGGGTTTTGCCCATGGGTTTGGTACCAGTTGACGAGATAGGCGAAGTAATGGGCCATCATTCCTGCGAGGGCACAGAAGTTAGCGTTTCGGTCGTTGCTAAAGACTTAATAATACGTCAAACTTACGTGGGCTGCACACCGTCTGCAAAAGCTCATGCTTGGACGCATGCTCTTTGGTATATCCGCCTCCTTTTACAGCTATGCGGTCTTGGACGTATTTCTTATCGTCATCGTTCAGGAATTTTGCTCGAGCCGGATAGTCTGGCAAGAGGAAGACGACAAGAGCGACAGAAAGCACAGTGATGATGCCTTCGATGATGAACAGCCATCTGAAGCCCTCCAGACCAGCGCTGCCGTTGAGATGGCCGACTCCGTACGCAATGCAGCCGCCAAAGGCTCCAGAAGCAGTTGCCGAGGCCAGCACAACCGCTATTCGCACGGAGCGTTCTTCGACGGGATACCTTTTGTTCATGAGGAGAGTCCGTCAGCCAGTGTCTTAAATTTCTAACTGGTGGGTTCAGCTCAACATCGTACTCACCACATAGCAATCAGATAGACAATACCTGTACGACAGAAGATCAGCAGTATTTCAAACATAACGCCATTACCCAGCAGTTCTTACCAGGAAAGAAACCAGCCTCAAAAACGCCTTGTGAGTGTTAGCTACAGTCAGGGTAGGACAGCATAGTCAAGCATGCCTATGAAAAAGCGCAGGACTACCACAGTAGGGTAATTCTTCACTCCAGCAAAGCCGATGGTGAAAACACCCCAGCAGCCGAGCAGAGTCCCAAGCCAGATAGACGGCCTTACGTATCGCTTCATAATCCCTACGATGTTCCCGGAGTCAGTTTTCCGGCTTCTGATGACGACCAGCATACGTACAGTTACTCGGGACTTCGAACAAAAAGTATGCAAGCGAGAATAGTGAGACAGCCACCGCATAGTTTTGTGCCGTCATGCCCGTCTTGGAGAGGAGATCATCCTTGGTTTCCTCGTTCAGCACTTTGCTGTTGCCGATGTTGCCACGGCTGCGAAAATGAATGGGTGAATTAGTCTATTTCTTCGACAGAAACGACGTGGTGTCTCAGTGGAGGGTATTCTGGCGATTGAACTTACTCAAGATAGTTCAGCAGGTAGATCCAGGCGCAGAGTGGAAGAATATGAAGGTCCATTCGTCGAACGAGACGGCGTGCGCGCTGCTTGTCTTCGACGAAGCCGCCGCCCTCAATGGTGATATATTCATGTTGATCATGCTGGGAGCGCTCGGGCGATTTCTCGCTGTTCTCATCGTGCTTTAGGTCTGGCTTTTCCATCTCTGCGAGCGAAATATGAAGGACCGTTCGAGGATCAGAGCAAAGTACGAGATGCTGATACTGGGTTTTGAGAATTTGGAAGATGTAGATGGCAGGATAGAGACGGCAAAGGGAAGTTGGCAGAACATCGAGAAGAATACTGCTCACATCAAGCAATTCCGAAGTACATCTCAGTCAATCACCTTCCTGGACGAGCTGTAGCGCTGCCCGCACGCACGTGAGGTAGCCGACGAGATGGAGTGGAGAATCTGGAGAAAGTGTGGAGTGATCATCGTTGACCACAAATGAGGAGTCGTGAAGCAAGAGGACGAAGACGCAGAAGAGTATGAGATCGAGACAAGAAGCCGGGCCAAGAAGTCTTTATTGCCGGGCGAAGGAAGGAGCCGTTAAACAGCCTCCTCCTCCTCCTCCTCTTGGCTCCAACTCCACTGCTGCTTGACACTCTCTGTCACAAATCCAACTTGGAAGATGGCCTCCGAAGGTGCTCCATTAGAGACACCCGATAACCGGTCGAAAGCCTATCGATTACTCGAGAGTAAGCGTGAACCACATGGCTGGCACGATGATGACCATTACCAGACCTCTTGTTCGACGTAATTATCGATGGTGCCTCGAATAAGTTTGAGAGAAGCAATTTCCCTAATGGCAGGATCTGTACAGGACTGCAAGCACACAGTTCTCCGCGACAGCTTGTTCATCTCCATCTCCCCACATCACATCACCCGAAGCCCAACCACCCCTTCAACAATCCGCTACTCAACAGCTCTTCAAGTCAAGATGGCAATCGTCCTTCGCGTCATCACTGCCCTCGCTCTCGTCACCAGCGCCACAGCGGCCGATCTCCCTACGTGGTTTGTCGACCCATACCCCACCGCCCTGCAACAGATCATTGCTGCGGAGCCAACCTCTACGCGGCTCGTTGTACAAGACGGCCAACCTGGCACTGCTCTGGTCAAGAAGGATCAACTTCAGGAGGCCCCTCAGTACAAGATTGTGCCGCGCGATTGCGACGGTAAGCACACACCGCGCTTGCCTCCCTTGCATGCTAGCCCAGGCCTTGCACGTTCTTGCTTTCAAGTCGGTTCGCGTTACGAATGCTAACAATGCTCTGCGACTTAGACCAAATGTGCTGGATGAAGAGGCTCTGGGACAGCCGCGACTGCTGCGGAAAGACTCTCGGCAACACGCTCGACCACATATTTGGACATGACGGGTGAGAAAACAAGTGGTCAGTCAACCGTGCGTGGGAACCGACGGACGGAACAACAAGTTATGTGTCAACAGCTTTCAAGGGGTCATATGATGTCTTAGAAACTTTCAAGACTCCTTCCAGCTTTGACCTCGTTCTTCCACATCAACCTCTCTTCGTCCGCGTTCACGCCGGGTCCAGCATATGTGCTTCCATACTCATTGCCCGTCGCCCAGTCCTTGCCTTCACCCTCTCTAGTCTTCTTGGTTGCGCGGCGCCCATACCACTTTCCGTACACAAGCAGATAGTATAACCTAAAGGCCAAGAACGAGAACTTGTCCCTTTCCAGAGCATGTGGGTAATCGACCCCCAGGTCCACGGCAGCAGCGATTCCAGACATCACAGCAACCTCGTGCGCGTTGACCATTGTCCAGGAGCCACAAAAACGGGTGTGTCGCTTGCCTTGGAGTAGCCACATCCACGGCACAACGAAGAGGTAGTGAGTGAAGCTGTGGCAGAGCTGATGCCACCAGTCTTTACGGATGATTTTGCTTTCGTCGATCTCATCGATAGTCCACAGATGACCGTCTCGGTCTTTGTTCAAGAAGATGGTCTGAAATACGTGTTTCTCGAAAGGTACATCCGGCGGGAACTGAGACTGATAATTTGTGCAATCGAAGCACATCTCAAGCTTCGACAGATCACTCGGGTATGGTCGGATCAGGTACATGGCCTTGAAGTTGTCTTTGGCGAACTTGTTACGGTCACTCATGTCGACGCCATTGAGCTCGTCGACGGCGTACTCCTCACTCCAGAAGTTCTCGTAGTGCCGCTTCATGTAGTCGATGTCTTGATGTGTAACGGTGATATCATTGGCGAACTTGGCAGAGCCTAGGACACGCTTCTCCATGCCGGATATGGTGGGTGTTAGTAGTCGTTTCGCGGTGTCCGTCAGGACGCACAGGATGATCTCATCGTATTCCTCGATCGCCTCCTTAGCATCTGCATCGCGCGAGGTGCGTGAACCATCCTCCGTGGCCCAGGCTGAGTTCGGGGTGTGGTCATCTTCGGCTGGCGTACGCTGAATGACCTTGACAGCCACTCCTTTCTTGTCTCGTTTAACAACACCGGTAACTTCAGTAGACAGACGAACATTGACACCTCGTTTTATGAGATCCTTCCGCCACGTCTCGTAGAACTCGCTGAAGTTCGGAAAAACAACCATAGGAGGTTGATTGGATGCAATACTGTTCTTGTCTGGTGGGTTCCACATGCCGTAGGTTGGGCTTGTGCATAGTCTCTCCAACACCATGGTTGGTACTTCAGGTGCATAGTTGCCAGTACCTAGGAAGAGTGCAACCATCGGTAGTGCCACAACATTCGCGAACTCTTCGCTAAACCAAAAGAGCTTGACCAGGTATTTGATAGGGAGAAGGGCAAACAGGATCTCGAACGTTCGGATGATCTTCAGCATGTAGTAAAACCTGCGGACCTCTTTCGCGTGCTTCTTCAACATTTGAGTTGGAAACACATTGGTCCAGAACTGTTCACCTTTGCCAAAAGAAACTTGAAGCTTTACCGGGTCGGCGAAGTAGCCCTGTTGTGCGAACATCGTCAGAGTATGGTGGAAGATGTAAGAGCCGCCCTGGACTCCTTGGTTGAGCCATGAGGCACCAGTATTCTCCTTGTCAACGGGAATGCTGAAGGCTTGGCCACCGCAGTAATTGACAGCGTCGACAAGAGTCACGTCGAACTTGTCCGGTTGGTCGGCCAAGTGGTGAGCGCAGGACATGCCTGTGGCGAATGTCAGTCATGGAAGGCTTCAGCATGACGGCACAACAGCTTACCAGATGCGCCAGCACCGACAATGAGCACCTTCTTGCGCTTCTGATTCTCCACCGTCTTCGCCATGTTGTAACGGGTCTGGGATCCGTTCGGCTCGAGAAGTGGTCTTGCACCGTCTGGCATGGCAGAACGTTGGTATGTGGAGGATTCAGGTCCGTTCGTCTACGCGATAGGGGGGACCGATGAACCAATACGTTTCGTCTCCCCACACCCACGAATGTCAAGTCGTCCACAGTCTTCGCATCATCACTGCACAATTTACGATGCGCGAGTGTATTGTCGCGTCATCGAGACTGGCCCAAGCGCTTCGGAGATCGGAAGAGCTAACCGAGAGATTGGGTTGTCGATCGATTCGATCCGATCTGTCAAAAGTGGAGCTCTCGTGGTTGGTGATTGCTTACGAAGGCAACGAAGAGCAATGACAGACCTCACGCCTGTCGTCGTGTCTAGCCATACGCTGCCATGGCTATACGAGCAGCTGAGACCAGCGGAGAAGCAGCGCTCGAGCCAAGGCATAACGCGCACTCCATGACTGATGACGATTCAGACAGAACTAAAGGACATTTCATACAGCGACTTTCGCTTGATCGACAGCTTTGATGAGGATTACAGCTTCGTTCTTCGTTGCAGGCGTATATTGCGGAACGTGCATCCAGATAGCGGCAGAGCTAGTCGTCAATGGCCGCAGATTAGTCACCAGCAGTCCGCTTGTCCTGCTCGTGACGAGGGCACAGCAACGCAGTGGTTCAACCCACAGCATGGTGCGAATAGGGTATTGCCGACTTTGGTCGCCGGAGAAGAGGGAGCGAGCTGGTCCGCTGGTGAATCCTGTCTGGTCTGCCGTGGTATGCCTCGCCTCAGTACTCCGCGAGGCTTGTGCACAGGTAGCAGATGTCTGAAATATGGTAGCTGACTCGTCTGGCCTCAGCATCTGGCTGTTGCTCGGCGTCGAGAGCAAAGTGTTGCAATCGCAAGACACTCTCGGATACAAACTCCGTGGTGCTGAGGTTATGTGCATTGTCCGAGCTCGAGAGCCACGTCTCCGCGGTACATAATCTTGCGGTGCTCAGGTAAAATGCGTTTGACGATATGAGAAGGTGTTCGTGATAGGGAAAAAAAGGAGTGTGCCATTCGAGCTGAGGATGCCGCCCTTGCTCAAGTTGACATCTCACACAGATGAGGGAAACAGGCAGTGAGGAAATCCGGACGATGGAGACGGGCGGAGCGCCTTCTCCTTAACCCGAAAGCCTGGTGTGCATGCAGACGGCTTCTAGCAGTGTGAGGAGCGGTTCGTGCCTTGGAGAACTGCAAGTTGTCCGTGGGCGGGAGCGCCGTTTCTCCTGGCGCGTAGGTACCGTTATGGTCACGTAGATAATTTATTAGTAATGCGAGTGGTAGAGAAGAAGCCCTGAAGATTCACGCGACTTCCTCGTGATTGCCAAGCCTGTGGCTTGATCGCTCCCGCCTCAGGTTGTGGCTCACAACTTCCACCAGCGAACTCCAACTTCAACCACTCATCTTGATCTCATCAACCATACCATGGCTTCGGCGGGCCACATCACTCCCAATATGAGCGCGATATCAAAATCGCGCTCGGAGCTGCGGCGACCTAGCCGGCGATGGCATCTCAAAGATCGACGCTGGAAAGCAGTAAACCAAAAGGAGCCAGAACGGACTTTCACTCAGTACGATGTTCACGTGGAGACACCATCCTACGATGATGAGGTCTACGAAAACAACCTCACTCACAACGAATGGACCAAGGATGAAACCGATTACCTGATGTCGGTCTACCGGGAGGCAAATGGCAAATGGCCCATCATTGTGGACCGCTATGACTATGAAGGCTCTACGCGATCGATGGAAGACCTCAAATCTCGCTTCTACACAGTTTCAGCGACCGTCCTACGACTTCAGACACCCATCAGCTCTATGACCGCTTCAGACTTCACCCTTTATGAGACACTTTCAAAATTCAACCCCAAACAGGAGGCGTCCCGGAAGCAGCTCGCAGAGGGCCATCTCTATCGCGGGCGTCATGAAGTAGATGAGGAGAGCGTGCTGTTGAACGAACTGCAGCGCATTATGCTTCAGCAGGCTACCATCGAGAACGAGCGTGAAGATCTCCGTCGCCGTCTCGACTACCCGCGCGCGAACACAAACGGCTATCAGTACAACTCCTCGTCTGCATTGACCCAGTTATGGCAACAACTACTTGCTACGGATCGCATGAAGAAGAACCAGAGGCTGAGGCCTACAGGTATGTCTTCAAGCGTGGACCTTGTGCTGCCATATTATTGCTAATTTACCACAGGCCACCCTGGATTCGATGGTTTCAACTCGTCGACATCTGCTCGTCCGAGAGACTCAAACGCTGGCTTGGATACGAATCTGCCATCTCGCCGTGGGACTCGCGACTCTCTTCCTTCAGCGACGCCTCAAAACTCTTTACCTGTGGATCTCTCCGCTGCAGAAATGGTCCGCTTTGGCGTGGTACAAAACCAGGACAAACTCCCTAGCGGTGTCACGTTCGCCAGCGACAGGCTCACGAAGCCTCGAGTTGCGAAGTCGACTGTCCAGACTGACAAGATCGCTACCATCCTGCAGCATGCTGGTGTTCCAGAGCTAATTCCTCTCCCAACTCCAGCCGTCATCGAGCAATTCGAGAGCATCATGGCTAAGGTGCATACTTTGCTAGATATCAGGAAGCTAGCAGAGAAGGAGGAACAGGAGTTGAAGGTCTTGAGCTAGTCGAACCTCGCGTATAGGCAGCTGTTTCTTGGTCAACTCAGTAGGCACATGCTATTAGCGAGGAGTTTTGGTGTTGGGCGGGATCTACGGTGGAGCAGCCAAGTATGAATATGAGCAATGACTTGAGTTTCGTTCACTGTGCCACAACCGTTTCGCCCATTCTCCGTTGACGTAACAGCGATGCTGCCACTACAGTCACTTACAATGTGTTTTGAGGTGAAAAGCATGCTTGAGATTTCGTGCTGCTTCATGAGTTCACCACGCTCACTCTCCGCCGTCACAACACCAATACTGCCACTGCAGTCGCGGACACCACCGTAGTTCGAACATCGCGCAGTAGCGACAATGGTATCACTGCACATATCCATCCATCTACATGTCGGTACTAACACGTTCATAGTCGAAGCAGTACCTCCAGACGCACACGCTTCCACCTGATCCTTCCGCACCCTCCGCCGACGTGTTCTCACTCGCCACGACGCCTTCACACCTCTTGGTCGCCTCCGGTCACTCAAGCATCAAGGTCTACAGTACGCGCGGTCAGACGATCCACCCAGATTCAGCGGAAGACGAACACCCGTACCCCCTCGTCCAAACCCTCGAGAAAGCCCATCCGCTCGGCGCCCACCACATCTGCGCCAGCATTGATGGCAGGGTAGCAGCAAGCGGAGGCTTCGGCGGCGAGGTGCGGGTATGGGAGCTCTCCCAGGACTCTAGCTCAGGCGAAGAAACATGGGTGAAGCGAGGCGACATCCTCCCACCCAAGACCAAGAAAGAACGCGAAGCTCAAAACGCAAGCGGAGAGTCCTGGGCCCTGGCATTGAGCGAGAATGGTCAATACCTCGCGGCCTCTACACACGACGGTAAAGTCAACGTCTACGATACCACCACCTTCTCGAAAGGCCCGACTGCTGAGCGAATCACACAATACGAGACCAAAGGTTCCTTCGCACTCTCTGTCGACCTTTCCCCAGATGGCAACATGACAGCCTCTGGCCACCAGAACGGCAGCGTCTACATATTCTCAAACACCACGCGGCGTCTCATTCACTCGCTTACTGGCCTGCTGAAGCCGGTCCGCACCCTCAAGTTCTCGCCGTTGAATCGGTATCTGGCTGCTGCGGGCGACGCCAGGATCATCGCACTCTACGACACCAAGTCCGGCGAGCAGATCGCGAATCTAAGCGGGCACGCGAGCTGGGTGATGAGTCTGGACTGGAACTGGAGCGGGGAGTTTCTGGTTTCTGGTGGTTACGATGGCAAGGTCAAGATCTGGAGCGTGGAACGGAGGGAGTGTGTAGCAACGCAAACGGAGAGCGAGAAGTGTTTGTGGGCAGTCAAGTGGTTGGCGAAGGGAGCCGCGACGAGGAGCGAGAGCTTCGTGACTGCTGGCGGAGAAGGGACGCTGGCTTTCTATCGGGAGGCGGCTGGAACTTGAGAATCGCGGGCGTGACTATCAAGACGACACTCGCTGAATATGATCGGTGGGGGCTGCTCGCTACGTGAACATGGCTTATGATGACACGATGCCGTTACGAAGGCTTGCGGAGGCGAAAGGCCGGCTCGCTAGTAGCAGACTCAAGGCAAGCCAAGGACATGAGCTCATATGGATGTGCAGAGGTTCGTATAAAGCACAGGTTACGTACAAATCATAGACAACCAGCTCACGATTCTCCATCAGGCATATCATAACATTCCGCGTAAGAAGATCCTTGATCGACTGAGCAATAGAAACGCCACAAGACCTCCAATCTACCCAGTTTTCCCATCCCACTCATACACTCGAGCTGTTCCGCTTCCCTTCATTATATTGGCTCGTCTCTCGGCTCCACCAAGACCTCATTGACCGCCACATGCTCCGGCTGCTTCAATGCATAGACAATCGCGTTCGCAATGTCATCCGCTTCCAGGATCGCCGCTCCACTGGGCTGCCCATACTGCTTAACCGCCTCCTGATCAGTGCTCATATTGAGCAGATCTGTCGCTGTATTACCAGGCTGCACGCTCGTAATCCTCAGCCCCTTACCCGCGGTTTCGAGACGTAGACTCTGCAGCGTGGCTTCCACGAAGAACTTGCTTGCCGAGTACACTCCCAGCCCAGGAAATACCTTTCGGCCAGCATCGGAGCTGATAGCAACGACGTGCCCAGCTCCACGTTCCAACATCGAAGGCACGGTGGAGGTGAGACAGTGTAGCAAGCCCTTGCAGTTCACATCAACGGTCTGATCCCATTGCGCAAGATTGGCCGGGTTGGACATCATGGTGAAGTACATCACGCCTGCGCAAGAGACGAGGATGTCTACGGGGCCGAGCCCGGTTTCTGCGGTGTGCAACAACGCATCGACGTCTTCTTTCTTCGTGACATCGGTCTTCTTGGTGATGACCTTGCCTTCGCGCACTACGAGGCGGCGCTTCACGGATTCGAGAGCATCAGTTCGTCGGGCAGCGAGCGCGATGTGGCAGCCTTCTCGTGCCAAGGCAACGGCCACAGCTGCACCAATCCCGCTGGATGCGCCGGTGATGACGGCGACTTTGCCAGTCAGGATGCTCTTGCGAGCCGGTTGAGCAGCACCACCGAGCGCGAGCTGTAGTTTTGGTGGGTGTGGGAGCCAGCCGCGAGCAAACCAGTGGCGGGTGTAAGTCTCTAAAAGCACGATATCGACCTTCGGCCTCTCAACGATGGCGCGATACGGGCGGGTTTGCGCATTGTTGAGCACAACGATGCCCTGCAAGAACTCTACGCTGGGCATACCGGAGCGAAGGACGTCCACCGTGAAAGCGCCATCGCCACCGGACGCGGCGCCACGCTTCTCAGTCCAGAGTTCGGTCCATTCGTCCCATCCGAGTGGTTTTGAGGGATAGCCGAGTTCTGCGAGATCCTCGAAGACTTGCTTGGTATCGACCGGATCTGGATCACCAAGATGGAAGACGAGCTGTTTTGCGTGAGTCTGGTTGCCCAGGTGTACGATTGCCTTGGCCACGAAGTCCACAGGCGTCATCTCTGCCCTCCAGCCCTCGACATCTGGTGCGTAGCCGATGCGTGCGGATTCCACAAACAGCGCTGTGAGCAAATCCCAGGCGTTTGCAGCACCCGTTGCACTGTGCCCGGATATCGTACCCGCTCGCAGGATACGAACTGGTAGACCACGGCGGCCGGCTTCGTACACCAGCTGTTCAGCAGCCCACTTGGTCTGTCCGTATCCATCGCTGATCTTCTCTGGCACCGCATCAACATAAAGCATCGAGTCCTCAGGCCAGCCGAAGCCGGAGGCTGACGGAGGTAGTACACCGTTGGTCGAAACATAGTTGACCGTAGCACCGGCAAGACAAGCGAGGCGCAGGATCTCACGTGTACCGCCGACATTGTCTGCTCGGAGCGCGGCATACGGATAGACGAGGTTGACCATTGCTGCTGCGTGGATGATCACCTGTGTTTTGTTCGCGAGCTCCGTGAACGCGTCCGGTGACATACCGAACCTCTTGCGTTGCAAATTACCAGGTAGGATTGTCACTCGCTCCATTATTGAGTCTCTCCACAAGCCCAGGTCGATCAAGTTTCGGCGTAGTCTCGCGATGCAGCCGGGAACATCGTCGTCCGAGGGTTCGGCAGAGCGTACAAGGCAAATAATGTGAGCAGATGTGCCCTCCAGAAGGTCATTGAGAAGAAAAGCTCCAAGGAATCCTGTTGCTCCGGTGAGGAGCACGTTATCGGCGGCCTTCAGCGATGTGATCTTCGCATCGTTGGGCTCGATGTCCTTGTCTAGCTTCGAGTCCTGGCGTAGGACAGCTGGAAGGTCTGCTTGGACCGCCGCGATCTGGCCGTCGCGCACATCCCGGAGAGTCTGCACGTGGGCACTGAGTGTCGTCGGATCAGCCAGACGAGCGACTGGAACTCGGAAGCCAAAGTTTCGAGAGAACTTCGCGGCGAGCTCTGCAAGAGAAAGTGAGTGCCCGCCCAGATCGAAGAAGCTGTGATCGGGCATGAGGATATTCCGCGGTACTTTCAGCGTAGCGGCCCAGACCTCTGCCACAGCTTCGATGCCAATCGGGTCCTTCACCTCCTTTTTGCCTACAGGGGTCTGAGGTCGCGTCGGCGGAGGCAACCGATCATGATCGATCTTCCCAGAAACTTCGTGCGTAGGTAGGGAGTCAAGCTCGACCCATAGCGCTGGAATCATGTACTGTGCTAAGTGCTCAATCAGGATCTTGCGAGCTGCTGGGCTGTAGCCAGCGTTGTCGAGATCCACTTCTGGTCGTTCCTCGGAGACATCGGAGTCTTTGACGATGTAAGCGATTAGTTGCCGGTCCAGGCCTTCGCCGTGGGCGACTACTGCAGCCTGTTTCACGGCGAGATGGCTATTAATCGCATTCTCCACTTTGCCAGGGACGACAGAGTACCCTCGGAGCTTGATCATAGAGCCAACTCGGCCACTGATCTCGAGATGCCCAGACGGAAGCATCTTCGCAAGATCACCAGTTCGGTATTTGCGAGCCTTTTCCCTGTCGTCAAATTCATTCATGGTGAAAGCCTTTGCTGTCGTCTCTGGTCGATTGAGGTAGCCTCTCGCAAGCATGTCTCCGCCCACAAAGAGCTCCCCAACCACGCCAGCCTCGACCTTCTGACCACTTTCGTCGAGTACATAGACATTGTGCGGCTCGACTGGTGGCCCAACCGGACAGTAGTTGGCTTCAGGATCGATCATCTTCCCCAGATCTCCGCAAGCGATCTCGTGAGTCTCGCAAGCGCTGTAGACGTTGAGTAGGCGGACGTTGGGAAGTACTTTCATGGCTCGGCGAGCCAGATCAGTCGTTACAACTTCGCCGTTAAGCCATAGTACCCTCAAATCAGGCACTCGCTCGCCGATGTGCGGATGGCGAGAGAGTACTGCTGCCAGCAGTGTTGGTGTCATCAGCGTTTCCGTGACCTTTTGCGATGCCAGCAGATCAACTAGTTGCGATGGATCGTAGCTCGTCTCGTCCGGGACTGTAACGACAGTAGCTCCTCGCAGAAGAGGTCGGAGTATTTCCCAGATGAAGAAGACATTGCACGCAACTCGGTCTCCGGGTTTCTGATCAGAAAGCTTGAATCGTAGGTCGTACGAAAGTACCGCCGCTCTGTGCGGATTCACGATGCCTTTCGGTTTGCCTGTTGTGCCGCTCGAGTACGCCACGAACGCGAGCCGGTCCAGATCATCGTCACTGGGAAGTTCTTCCGCGTGGCCGTTGGCAGCATGGCCATTTGCTCCGTTGCTCGCTTCATCAAGCACAACCAGTGGGATGCCGTCCTTAATTTTGCCGACTTCTGAGCTGTACGTAACTACCACCGCCGGGTTCGCATCGTTCAGGACGTCTGTTAGCAACTCAGGAGGGTATGCGAGCTCGAGGACCAGGAATGCACCACCTGCCCGTAGGGCTCCCAGGCAGGCTATGACATAGTCGGCACTTCTTGGGAGGAGAACGCCAACGAGGACGTCTCTCGCGACTCCGCGACTCCTGAGTTTTCCAGCAAGCTCGTCGACTTTCTGGTCTAGTTCGTGATATGTGTACTTGGTGTTCCCGTCATCCAAAGCAACAGCCTCAGGCGTAGCTTTGACCTGATGACTAAAGAGAGCAGAAAGGTCCTTCGTAGTATCAAGGATGGACATTGCTTAGGCTAAGAAGAGCAAGTCGTTGTGCAAGGAGTCCGTCACGCAAGAAAGTCTTTGCTGGACGTTATATCTGACTCTCACCGAAAGCATTAGCGACTGCGGCGTACCCTCCGCTATTCCACGGCAGCAAGATCGTTAGGCATAGGGAAAACGTGTCCCCACGGGCGACGTCGTTCATCATGGTTGAGGCCGACGACCCAATCAGGGCTGCCCAGCTTCACAGCAATGGCGTGCTTTTGACGTGATCCTAGGACTACCTACAGGGCGTCAAACCGGTTCAGGTAGACTTTCGCGGGTGTACTAGTCTCATATAGCTAGCATGCCGTCAGTTGAGGCCGAGATTCGCGCCAGAAAAATGTGTATTCGTCCTCGAAGGCATCTTGGGCGTGGTGGATATGCGTCCTTGGACCGCACGACCTGCACGACCCGAGCCGTTGCCGAAAAAGCCTGCACGGTGACGAGACTTCCGTCTTGACTGCCTTGGACAAAGTCTCGACCTTCAGACTTCGAGATGGAAGCTGTCCCGTATGACCGCGAGGAGCTTTCCGTAAGAACGACCATATCAACGTGGAGGGAACGTGGGATAGCCTAGGCTCTCATCTAGCCTCTCGGACTGTGAGTCGTGCTGATAACCCGGTAAGCCTGGTATCGATATACTCACCCCTTGGGCTGCTGCAAGGCTGGGCGCGTGGCAGCAGCAGTCCCACGAACATGTGTTCATGCACAACACCGAGAGCAAGAAGGCGACACGGAACATTAATATCCCGTCACGTGCAGCTTGGCGCCCATACGGCGACTTCACGCCGTACAGCTTCTTCCACTCGTCACCATCAAACCATCGTGTGGATCAAAGATAAGTAAAACGAGTGCTGCCATATGTATGAAAGTATCCTTCCCTCACATCGGCAACGATTCCAAGAATTCTCCTACAAGAATATCTTTACGTCATCCTCTCCTACCACCATTCAATATCTGAACAGACCAGACATTCTCGAGAACAATGGCAACCTCCAAAACCATCCTCATAGCAGGCGCAGGCGTCGCCGGCCCAGCCCTCGCGCTTCTCCTAACACAAGCCGGCCACAAATGTACCATTCTGGAGCGAGCCGCCTCGTTTCGCGCTTCAGGCCAACAGATCGATGTATGCGGCGAAGCCCTCAAGGTCATCAAACTCATGGGCGTGGACGAGAGCATGTGGAACTCCCGCGTAGAGGACGACGGTATCAAGTTCGTGAACGCAAGGGATGAAGTCATCGCCGCTTTTCCGGTCGGGGGCGACACCAACCTGGTCAAGGAACTCGAGATTATGCGTGCGGATTTGGTGAAAGTGATCTACGATCGGACGAAGGAGGGCGTGGAGTATGTGCTTGGCGACTACGTTACTAGACTCGAACAGGATGCCGAGGGGGTAACGGTTAGTTTCGCCAACTCGAAGCTGCAGCGGCGGTTTGATGTTGTGGTTGCTGCCGATGGTTTGCGGAGTAAGACTCGAGATCTGGCGTTCGATGCTTCAAACACGCAGCTAGTTAGCAAGGGCATGTATGCCAGCTTTCTATCCATTCCGTGGGAGGAGTCCGATGGGACTTGGAGCCGGTGGTTCAATGCCGAGGGTGGACTGAATTGCTCGATTCGTCCGCACAAGAAAAGAAACACATCTAGCGCGTACCTTGCGCACATCTCCGATAAGGCTAGCGAGACCGCAAAGGGAGATCTCGAAGAGCAGAAGCGGAAAATCGTTGAGCTATTCAAGGACGTTAGCTGGGAGGCTCCGCGGGTGCTGAGAGAGATTGAGAAGACTGGAGCCGACTTCTATGGGTAGGAGATTGCGCTGGCTAAGAGTGCTTCTCTGTCGAATGGCAGGGTCGTGTTGCTTGGCGATGCCGGCTACTGCCCTTCGCCATTGAGTGGAGAAGGCACGAGTCTTGCGTTGGTGGGAGCCTATATCCTGGCTGGTTGCATTGCCACGCATGACGATATTGCAGAAGCACTGGGACAGTATGAGAAGCTAGTGCGCCCTTTCGTCGACAGCTCGCAGAACCTGCCACCGGGGACGCCGTGGATCGTGAACCCGCAGACCACTCTAGGCATTACAGTGCTCAATAACGTGGTGTGGATGGCTGGCCTTGCGAACAAGACAGGACTTTTCACGGCGTTGGGCAAGATTGGAGGGATGTTACCATCATTTGGGAGCAAGAAGCCGGTACTACCCGAGTTCCCGGCTTTAGGTCTTCAACCTGCAGCGAAGTGAGATTGAGTACCAAGTCACTCACTAGCGACTGTTGTGGCAACGGCCTTGCAACGACACTAGATTCATATGCGCAAGGGATCTCGTACGACTGCAACGTCTTACGAGGACGGAGTGCTTCCAAACGGAGCGGACGATCACGCTTATAGACGATCACGACTACGAACGACCATGCCCGTGGACGATCAGGGTGATCGACGATCACGTCTTCGAGGAAAGAGGTCTATCATCAACCACGTTCGTTGGCGATCAGGCGTATCAACGATCACACTTACAAACGATCGCGCTTGGGAACGATCACACCCACAAACGAGCACGCCCGTCCCAGGACCCTACAACAGAGTCTCTGGGTCTGGGTTTTGGTGGTGCCCAACCGGCCCCGTCCCGTGGTGGTTCCTCCGCTCCTGAAAAAGGAAGAATCCCAAGGCTTGAAGTTGAACTCATACCCTCCTCTAGGACGCACTAGCTAGATAACCAGAAGCAAAAAAGGCTCAGTACAGTTCCTCGCCGGTCACGAACCTCTACCAACACTAGTCTGCTCTTAGATACGAATGAACCCAGCTCGAAGCAAAAGGATATCCCCTCCAACCCGCCGATGCTTCTAACAAGCACCGACGAGAATTGATGGGGGTTCAGCGGCATTGGCATCTCCCCCGGCGACGGTCAACTAGCAGTAAGAATAGCTACTATAGTGCCGAAGACGGTCACGGCGATGTGGTAAAGATTGGCTCTTGTCGCAGAAAATGACAGAGCGTAGCAAAGTCGGCACGGGCTGATGCTCCGAGTGCTTGGTGCCGTTGCTGGATTCTCGTTTAGTTGGATTCGTCGGGTCTGGGATGTTAGGAACACTTACGGTAGCAGGTACGAGCAGTGTGTCTCGGAGAATCGTGGGTGGCGTATATGACGGAACACCCAAAGGATTTGCATATATCTCCTGTTGTGTTAGTACGAGCTTGGGAGTAGTACTTCATCTGTTCTGGTCAGTCTGCTTGCATGCCACGATAAAACCTCTCGATGCACAGAGTTGTGATCGGCAAAACACTTCGTTGTGGTGGACATTCGGTCAGTCTACGCACTCCGTGCCTGAGCTCGCCTTCGACGAATGGGCTGCGAGTTGTGATCCGTAGTTGGTTTGATGGTAGTTCAACACATAAGCTTGAATGAAGCTCATGCGTTTGTAGCTGCCTATATGTACACCTCGTATATGTACATAACTGGTCATACGTGCCAGCCAACCGCAAATACCCTGGAATCCGTCGCTATGTATGTGATGTGAACCCGACACAAGTACAACGTGCAGCTCAAGGCCGTTCGTCCAGAGCTTTCTCATCGCTTTCCTTCTTCTCCGGCCCCTCCAACGGTTTCGCCCCCCTCAAACTCCGTTCAGCATTGATCCTATCTAACCGCTCCGAATCCGCCGCCTCTAGTTGCTTCGTCGTTTTGAATCCTGTGCTAATCCATCTCCGTATACCTACATCACACCACATTAGCCATCCCACCCTCACCTCGACCCCACATCGTCTAGCCTGGCAGCCACTCACTCTGCACACAATACGGACAAAGTACATGCGCCCTCTTTACCCTCCCACACGCACTACACTTATTCAACGCCGTGACATCTCTCAAATGCTTTCCGGACGCCATCTGCCGGAATCGTTTCTTCATGTGGGAGGTCTTCTTTTTGGGTACGGCGTTCAACAGTCCATCCCATAGGTCGCCTAGGAGTGCTGGTATGGGTGTGAGAAAGGCCGGCAGAACGGGAGCTGATAGTTGGAGGCGTTGTAGTATGGGGATGCGCCGGACGGGTTGTTGGAGGTGCGGGAAGAGCTGGGCGCGGGCGATGGGGAGGAAGGTAGAGAGAAAGGATGGGGAGTGGGCGTGGAGGGCGGCCATATTGTCGTGGTTGCGAATGGGTGGTAGGTATTGATTGGGAGATGTAGTCAATGGGCTGTCGAGATGCAGATAGCGCCAAGGAAACCGTTTCTCGAGCGTCGCTCCTTCCGCGGTCTGTGCTTAGAATTTGCATCCCCTTTCCGCGCAGGGCAAGGACGACCCTGGGGAAAGTACACATGCTGCTTCTCCATACCACGAATCCTCCTCCACCACCCATACTCCGAACACCCATTGACCAAGTCGCCGCGACTCCTACCAAGGGGAACACATACATCGCGCGAGCACCAACTCACGAACAAGAGGAACAGGCGGAGAAGAAGTTCACAATGGCCGCATCAACCATGTCCTCGCAGCCGCAGAGCTCCGTGTTCCCCAAGGCGCACGTCGGTTTCGACAGCATCACCAGCCAGATCGAGAAGAAGCTGTTGAAGCGCGGCTTCCAGTTCAACGTCATCTGCGTTGGTACGTTCAATCCTCATTCCACCCAACCCCAGCGATATGAGTGAAGTGCTAACAAGTACACAGGCCAGACCGGTCTCGGCAAATCGACGCTGATCAACACCATCTTCGCCTCGCACCTCGTCGACAGCAAGGGCCGCCTCTCGCCCTCCGAACAAGCGCGTAGCACCACCGAGATCCACCCCGTCACCCACATTATCGAGGAGAATGGCGTGCGTCTACGCCTCAACATCGTCGATACACCCGGCTACGGCGATCTCGTGAACAACGACCGCTGCTGGGACCCCATCGTCAAGTACATCAAGGACCAGCACTCCGCCTACCTACGCAAGGAACTCACCGCACAGCGTGAGAGGTATATCCAGGACACCCGCATCCACTGCTGCTTGTACTTCATCGCACCTACCGGACACGCGTTGAAGCCGATCGACATCGTGGTGCTGAAGAAGCTGAGCGAGACCGTCAACGTCGTGCCTGTGATCGCCAAAGCGGACAGCTTGACCCTGGAAGAGAGGCAGTTGTTCAAGGACCGCATCAAGGAGGAGTTCGCGTTCCACAACATCCGCATGTACCCCTACGAGAACGAGGAGTATGATTCCGAGGAGGCGGCTATGAACTCGCAGATCAAGGTACACCATCTCCTTCCTCCACTCCCACTTTTACTTTTCTGATTTGCTTCGCAGTCCATCATCCCCTTCGCAGTCGTCGGCTCCGAAAACAGCCTCACCCTCAACGGCAAGACCGTCCCCGCGCGCCAGAACCGCTGGGGCACCATCAACGTCGAGGACGAGCGGCACTGCGAGTTCGTCTACCTGCGCGACTTCCTCACCCGCACCCATCTGCAGGACTTGATCGAGACCACGAGCCAGATCCACTACGAGAGCTTCCGCGCGAAGCAGTTGCTGGCGTTGAAGGAGAGTTCGGCTCAGGGTGGGCATGGGAGCAGGTGAGTACACAACCCAACCCGCTCGAAACCTTGACTGGTGGCAAGTACTGATAAATGATTGCGACAGACCCATCTCCCCAAGCGCAGAACGCGAGCTCAGCCGGCAGAGCCAGCGGATGACGATGAACGGGTACAATTAAAGCGAACGGCACAGCACAACACCCTCCAGCACCTCATCATCCGTCCTAGCAAGCGAACATATAATATTATACCCTCTGACCCCAACCACCCTCCCGATCATCTCGTCTTTTTGATTTTTGGCGTGTGTGCTGACATACGATGTCGAATCAAGTCCTCCGCCGTACTCGTCCACCCCGGCGCGCACGCATGCTCGTGCGATCGCGAGCCAGGGCTAGGTGGCTAGGCTTGCGCGGCTGGATCCGATTGATACCGGGGTGATCTGAGGTTTCCAGTGAGGGCGAAGGGGTGGCGTGGGTATGGAGTCAGTTGTGCGGGAAAGTTTTGATACCAGCGAGTCTCTTTTGTTGTGGGAGGTGCGCATGGAAAGCGATGGAGTCTGAGAGCGGGTATTACCTGGTGTAGTACATAGGAGAGAGCCAGGAAAGAGTAATGTGTGTATTCGTCTCGACGTCAGTGCCAAGTATCATGGGCGCTACACAGCATCACCAGTCATCCAATCCAAGCTCGTTCGCCTCAGCCAGGACGGGGTAGTAGATGCTTCTCATCGGTGTGACCAAACCATAACAGTCATAAATCCGCAAAACATCAAAGCCGTGCCGCACCACTACGCTTCCCGGAACTGGACGGCTCGTCAGGAACAATAGCGACGTTTTCCCCCGCGACACCAACGAAGCGAGCGCGGTGGTGAACCCCCCGAGATTCTCGCATTCTTCCACACCATCTAGGATTATCCGCATGTGATCGAAACAGCCCACGCACTGCCGCACCAACGCGGACAGTTCGCGTCTGTTCGGAAGACTTTGGCCAAGCCGCTCATCGAACGTGCGATACAGGAGCTCGAAACACGCCTGGTTCTGCTGGGCGAGCTGCGCAGCCAGACAGGCGAGCAGGGTTTGCAGGGTCTGCCCTGGCCGGCAGTAGTAGTACGCCAAACCGGACTGTGGATGGGCGCGGTGCTTAGCCTCGTCGATCAATGCTCCTGCGAGCGCTGTCACTCTCGTGTCGCTGTTGCCTTGGATTACGAGACCGGGGCTCGAGAGCGTGAGCCAATGCTTGAGGGCTGGGTCGGCGGCGCGGCCGGGTCGGGTGTCGTGGAGGCGCTTTTGGGTGTTGGCGAGGTGGTGGTCGGCTGCGTCGAGTGCGTGGAAGAAGGTCAGGACGCTGCGGCGTTGTTGGTCGAGGAGGACGGTGGTGACGAACTCCATACTTTTGCGGATCTCTTCGACTTCACGGGCTGTTCGTTCGACTGTCGAGACGATGCTCTTCGTCTGATTGGCATCGATCAAGACGTTGTTCAAGATCTCAACGGACAGCGAGACATCAAAGATAGTCATGTAGCGGTCCAGATCCGCCAGAACTTCCTGGGTTTCGTCTGCTGATATCGGCCATTGCACAGTCCGCTTCCACTTCGTTAGCGTAGACACGCGAGCATCACTTGGATCTGCAGCCACCAGATGATCTCGGAGCGCTTCGAGTGTCGCCTTGCAGTCGAGCACCTCCTCGGCTGGTATGCACGATTCCAGACTACCACTCGCTGCTTCATCAGCAAGACTCTGTACGCCTCTTAGCACACCAAGAAGCGCTTGGATATGCTTCAGCAGGGCTCGAGACTCTTTGCTAGCGTTCTTGCAGGCCTTGATCGTCTTGTACGTTCTCGTGATTACGATATCCGAGAGGGTGATAAGGCCCGCTATGCCTGCTGCGATATCCAGACCGGCACTCATGGCTATACTTCTCAAAATTTGCTTGTTGGTATGGGAGGATCTCTTGTCCAGAAGAGGGCAGTACCTCAAAGCCAGAACGATATGTTGCCATAGTGAAAAGTAAATGAGATGTCGCCGCACGGCTGCTATCACAGCTTGCGCCACCACCAGGACTGTGGCCGTGTAGCTGTGCGCAGCCTTTGGGTACTTACATGCACGCAAGGCTCTCGCCCTCTCCAGCTTGTTCGGAGGAGAGTCAGTGAGAGTCAACAGATATGAGCTGAGGGTTATAGACAGGTGAGAATCCAGATGCAGGGGTCTGACGTGCTCCTCGAGGCTCGATGCTTCCACTGTCGCGACCCTGCACCCCGTGGACATGGCGTAGACGCAACCTCGTGGCGGCAGCGCCTTCCAGTCGACTCGAAATCTCACCGGAGTGACGAGTGCAAGGGAAGAATAATCTGAGATCGGGTTCGTGTTGCTGACACGTGAAGAGATCGGCGGATAGGGTTCGATGCAGTATATTTCAGGCGTCCAGGCGGGTAGAACGCGTAACAGGTTACATGTCGCATGCTAAGCCAGGAGCCTATCCGTAAATTTAGTATAGGGACCGCCTACTTAAAGGTGAATCGAGTGGTTATAGTTAGTATAGCTCGTCGTCGTTACTAGATTAGGTTGTCTATCATTACTAGTAGTTATTAGAAGGTATAGTTAGCTAATATATTCTCCTAACGAGCCTCTAGTCGTACTAAGACGCCCTCTTATAAGGTGAATTCTAACTAAGCCTCCTTTATACTTATAGTAACTAGACGTAAGCGTAAGGCCTTTAAAGTAGCGCCCCCTTAACCTCCGCTAGCTTATTAAGAAGGAGGAGATAGTATTATAAAAGGAGATAGTATTATAGAAGGGGGTGGTACTAAAGAGGGGGATAGTATTAAAGAGGTAGTAGATAAAGCTACTAGTACTTAACGCTATAAGTATTTTCGACGGCTTACGCGTAAGGTTAGAGCTAATAGACGTCGTTAATAAAAGGAGAATAGAGAGGTACTACGTAGCTTACCGCCTATAGACTTTAAGGCCTCGTCGTCGTTAAGAGTACGTAACGAGTATTAGGCTAACTAGGACCTCCGGTATTACCTTATAATTAAGCTCCGCTATAGACTTAAACAAGCTATCTAAGGGGGATATAGCTCGTTAAATAGCTTATACGATATCTTAATCCTCTTAATCGTACGGACGGATACGCTAATTTCTACTACGATAGCCCTACTTGAATAAGACGAGTAGAATAATAACGCCTTAATACGGTTATACGTCTATAGCTATAGCCGGCTCCCTTAGGGAGCTATATTAACCGCTATAGTTACTTTAAGGACGAGCTAACTACTAATATTTACGTGTTAAGGTAGACGCGTCGAGAACCCTATATAAAACTTACGGAGGCTCTCCGGGCTTAGCATTCGACATGTAACCTGTTACGCGTTCTAATCAGGCGTCCAATCTTAGGGTTTAGCCAGCACGACAAGCTTCATCAGCTCTTTCGACATCGTTTGACCTTCAGCAAAAGGGAATGTTCTATGCCCAAGGGTCCTGAAGCGACCAAGTCATGCCATACGCAAGATAAAGTCTCAACGAAGCTGACGAGAGACGACTGATGTTCCTGAACATAAAAAGAAGCCGGTCGCTTAAAGTCTTCTTGAGCACCTTCCCCGTTGGGTGGGAAGTGGAGTCTAGCGCAAGCCACATCAAATCTTCCAGGGGCGGGACGAGTCCAGATGCCACGAATTTAGGTCCAGAAAGCACGAATAGTGCAGGGCTGAGAATACCGTGCATCCACGACCGATACGATATGGAACTCGCGGCGCCTATTCTCAGCTGGGTACCGCGTGGCAGGTAGCAATCACTGCTCTCCGTCTCACTGTCTTCTCATTGTGTAACTTTCTATCCTTCCGTTGTGGGACAACTGTATGGACCAGCAAGATCATGCGACCAAGGATCCAATGGGCAACGCCAAGTATACCGCGCTCGAACATGATGGGTTGGAAGTGGTGACGCCGAGCGAAGCTCCCGAAGTGGCGCAGGATGAGGCGTGGAGGTCACAGTTTTCCAAGGATCGGAAGTCTTCGTTGTTGAAGCCGGAGGCAGTCTACGATGCGCCGCCTTACAGAGATTATGGGGAGAAGGAGAATGTCGGAATCGGCAAGCGGGATGAGGAGGGTTTGCAGCACATCGACAGACGAGACGAAGAGGGCATGCAATATGACGAAGCGGCCAACGGAGGGTACGCGGCTAGTGGGAAGGTGGCAGGTGTGTCGGAGGAAGAGATGGGGAACGGACGGAGTAGGAGGACATACTGCTGTGGTATGAGTAGACGACTGGTGATCATCCTCATTGTTGTCGTCATCTTAGTGGTAGTGCTTGGTGCAGTGCTAGGAGGAGTACTTGGGACAGTGCTCAACAAGAAGTGAGCGCTCTGATAACTTTGTGGTAAAGCACTTCCATACTGACCTGCTCGGTCCCAGATCAGAACCAGACGAATTAACCGGTCCCCTCCAAACCATCCCGAACACTGGCCTGACCGCCGCCCTCTCCTCCAACGATCCCGACCAACTCCTAACCTACTTCCAAGACCCCGAAGGTCGCATCCTCGAAAACTCATACAAACACTCAATATGGACCCTCTCCGACCGCACCAACCTCAACCTCTCCGTCGTCACCACAGCCGCCACAGCCGGCTCCCCCCTCGCAGCCCTCTCCTACTCCTACAACAACCTCAACTACCGCCAGATCTTCTTCGTTACCCCCACAGGCACCATCATGACCGCCAACTCCACCGCAACGATCTCCGGCACCTCCATCGCCACCTCCTGGAGCGCAGCACGCGCGATTTCGACAGATATAGTCGCACCCAATAGCATCGGCCTCGCCGCCTGCGTGAGCGAAGAGCTTATGGGCGGTATTCGCGTCTTCTACCCGTCCCAGTACGGCTGGGTGCAGGAGCTGAAGTATACTTTCAACAACGCCACCTGGGCCGAAGCTGACTACTGGAAGAAAGCCGACACGACCTCCGGCCTAGCCTGCGCGGTCAAGAGCGGGAGCTCTGGGAACTCGTTCTTGAATCTGTACGTGCAGGTGGCCGGAAACGTCACGCAGTTCTGGAACGATGACTTCATGAACAACGGGGACTTCAACTGGAATGAAAACGGACCAGTTGCTTGGTCTAACCGCACAATCGCCTCCGGGTCGGATATTGCTGTGGCGGGTGACAATAGTCAGACGGAGTATGTGTATTACCAGCTTGAGGGCGGTGTGGTTACGAGGGGGATCGTGAATCCGACTGTTAGCAATTACGAGACTTTGTGAGTGTCTGTCCAGCCCGTTATTCTCATGTACGCAGCTAACAAGCAATTCCAACAGCGACGACATGCCACTCAATGCAGCAGTCGGCACCAAGCTCACAGCCGCGTTCTTCGACGGCGGATCTATGCTCATGTACCAGAACGCATCGAGCGTTTCGACGATCATGCTGGATAACGTCTCGCGGTATGGGGCGGAGATTGCGAAGGAACCTGTTCCCTGACGTGCACACGTACATTCCACTTGATTGTACATATTCATACAACTTTGCTAGCGTCTTTAGCGTACCTTCAGGACACGACATCGTCTATACAAATTCAAACGTATCTCCAGTCCCACCAAGCATAGCTTTCACCCTGCTACTCCCTACAACTCGTTCGAGTGCCAGGACATCCCATTTGGACATCATGATCCTCGTCGCTGCTTCATTTTCCTGCACTTTTGCGTCCCGCAGGCTTGTCTCGAGGTACGACCCAGCGATCTCCTCGTAGAAGACCGGATTATCGGGTAGCCCGTACATCACAACCCTCCGTACCCCCTTCAGCCGCAACCGAAAGAAATGGTGCGCACGCTGCGTGTACAGCAGAAAGCTGTGCCGTCCGTTGACGAAACGAGCACGCGCTCTGCGCTGGTCGGAAACTTCGGAGTACTCGTGGATGGTGCCGAAGGAGATGTTTTGTGTTTGTTGCGATGTGGCGAAGAAGTTCCGTATGCGTAAGAAGTCGTAGTAGGACGGGATGAAGATGACTATTCCTTGCCCGCCCTCAGCAGGTTTCGGCAAACGAAGGAGCGAAGGCAGGATCGCAGTCGTGAAGTACTTGAATCGAGCGTCCGGGTCTGAGGCTGGAGAAGGCGAGTCGAAGCGCGAGAACGTCTGTTTGATGCCGCCGATGTTGCTTACCGCGCTGATTGCGCCGTTGGTGTAGGTCGGCGTGAACTTGACTTTGCCGGCGACGTTCTGCATGGTGTTGTTGAAGAGGCGGTTCATTTCTGGTGTGATATAGGCGGCGAAGATGATGTTCTGGCGGAGGTACTTGGCATTGCCGTCGAGATAGTACGGGCGTACGCGGCTGAAGTCGCAGCCGTGGGCTTCTTTGAGCTGCAGGTTGAGGTGCTCGAAGACAGACTCGACGTTCGTCCAGTTCTGCATCTGCATTGCGTCGGCTTGGTCAACGATGACGATCTCGATTGAGCTGAGGAAGTCGTGGTCGCGCTTCTTTGGTTCTTCGTTCTCTAGTATGCGTCTCAAGCCGAGTGGCGAGGCGAGGATGATGTCTGATGTGTAGAAGGCGGAGAAGAACTTCAACGTCTTGCGAGTAAGCTTGATAGCTGTCATGAAGTTGTTGTCGTTATTGCCTGCAAAGAGCTCCTCGAAGTCTTCGGGCATGTCCCGTTCGTCTTCTTGTGGACTGGCAAAAGATGTGTCAAAGCGCTGCTTGTTCTCCTGCTGATCTGGAGCGAAGAGATCAACAAGCACCGAAGCGTAGTTGTGGCACGTTTGCCTGGTCTCTGTCAAGATCAGAACCTTCGGGCGTGTGAACCCTTGGTCTTGAACATCTGCATGTTCAGCACCATTGGCTTTTGCTAGACGTTCATTGTTCTTTATTACCTTGTCCCTGCCCTTCAGCACATGGTTGAGGGCATGGAGACAAGCTACTTGCCGGAGCGATGTGGCGTTCCCAGGAGTTCGACCACCGTAGAGCAGATCAGTGTAGTTTGTGATGTAAGGTGCGAGAATTTCCTGGACAGAATCGAATCGAGGCATGCATTTCTGGGCTGGAGCCAGTAGCCGCTTCTTGAGAAGTATATTGTCGGGACTCTGGATTGCAGCTTTGCGAAAGATGCTTCGTTCGGCAGATCTGGGCTTGGATGCGACCATCACGGAACGATCAGAACCACTATGTCTCTCGGCTTCCCAGTCGCCAGCTTGAACGGACTTTAATCGTCGTGAGAGCTCGTTGTCATCTGGGTTCGCGAACTGAACTTCGAAAGGGTCCTTCGACTCCTGAGGCTCGTCAATGTCGCTCTCATCGATCAGCTCTGCAATTTCGTCCTCGTCGTTAACCTCATCCTGGTTCTCGTCCTCGAGTTCTTGGAAAGTCCCGTTCGCATCTTCAGCGTCCTCGTTCTCGTCAAGCTCTGCGTCAATCAGCTCTGAATCTATGACTTCGCCATCATCAAGATCCCCATTCAGCTGTTCCGGAGAAACTTCAGCTTCGATCTTTCGCCGTTTCCTGTGGCGCCCGTTCGTCTCATCCGGCTGGAATGACTGTAAGAGCATATTATATGCTCTATTCTTCGGCACAGCATCAACGTCGTGGTCTTCATCTCCGCTCTGATCCTCATCGTCGTCGTCCGCTCCATCTGCACCGTCCGGAACATCGTCGTCATCCGACTCCGATACTGCCTCCTTGACTCTCTGGCTGTCGAATTTCCTGTAGCCAGATCGAGTCCTGATACCGCTTCGCGCGAGTTTTCCACTGTCTTGCGAACCGCCCCTTCCACCTCTCCCACCTCTGCCTCCCCTTCCGCCGCGACCACCCCTAGAATCGCCTCTGAACCCACCTCGTGAGCCTCCCCGAGAGCCACCTCTAGAACCACCCCTGAAAGTGCCTCTGCTACCACCTCGAGATCCACCGCCTCTAGAGCCGCCACCTCTGCTGCCACCTCGGAATGGTGCCATTATGTTAAACTTTTGTTGATAGAGAAACTTTCATGTGAAGTTGAATTTACTTCGCTATCGATAGCGCAACAAGCCACAACGCCACACCGCACGGGCAACCTGCGATTTCTCTCGGAAATCTTGGCAACACTACAACGAAGTGTCTCGTCAAATCCACATCTGCCAGACGTGGACAACAGCAAAACCGCAATCATGGCCGACCCCAAATCCCACCTCCATCTCGCCCGCCCCCTCGCTCCCGCCGCCATCTCGACCACCGCACCCTCAACCGCACCACTCTCCTGCACCATCCTCCCCCAAGCCCTCTTCAGCATCCTCGACCACGCCTCCCGCCGGCCCTCTGACCAAGAGCGCGTGATTGGCACCCTCCTCGGCACCCGCAGCGAAGATGGCACCGAAGTCGAAGTCCGGAATTGCTACGCAGTCCCCCACACCGAAACCGCCGAGCAGGTCGAAGTCGACATGGATTACCAAAAAGCCATGCTCGGTCTGCACCTGCGCGCAAACCCCAAGGAAGTGTTGGTCGGCTGGTACGCGACGAGCAGCGAGCTGAACACTTTCTCCGCTTTGATTCAGAATTTCTACTCGCAGCAGGGAGAGGGCACGTTCCCGCACCCGGCGGTGCATTTGACGGTGAATACGGTTGCGGGACAGGATATCGATGCGAATACGTATATCAGTGCGCCGATTGGTGTGACGGCGGAGCGGGCGGCGGATAGCTGTTTGTTCATTCCTGTGCCGCATGAGATCAAGTATGGGGAGGCGGAGAAGAGTGGGTTGGAGGTTATTGCTAGTGCGAGGGAGAAGGAGGACAGGAGTTTGTTGATGCAGACGGACGTGGAGACGCTGGAGCGAGCGATTGAGCAGGTGTTGGAGATGTTGGAGAGGGTGTCGAACTACGTCTCGAATGTGCTTGATGAGGAGGCAGAGCCTTCGTCGGCACTTGGGCAGTTTTTGATGAACACGCTCAGTCTTGCGCCGAAGGTGGATGCCGAAGATATTGAACGAGACTTGTATGTTGAGACTACCTGGCTCTACTTCGGATTCCTCGCTAACTGAATGTGCTCCAGCAACAACCACATCCAAGACGTCCTACTCGTCTCCTACCTCGCCAACACCATCCGCACACAGATCGATCTCTCCAACAGATTAGCAACCGCAGCACTCACGATGGGCACCGGCGATGTAGCACCAGCGGCCGATGGCCAGAAGCAGGACGGCGAGCAGAAGAGGGGGGGCGACCGTGGTGACCGAGGTGGTCGCGGCGGCCGAGGCGGCCGAGGCGGCGATAGGGATCGAGGAGGGCGAACGGGCGGTGCTGCTAGCTTCGCAGAGATGACCTAGATTCACGACCGTAAGAAACGGAGTTTGAAGGCGCAACGGTGACAATTCTGACATTGCAGCATTGAACCGCGGTGGGTTTAGAAGGGTGAAAAGCGGCATCGAATGAATCTGCGTAGAGCGGGTACGCGGTTTGCAGCATATTGAACTGTATGAAGAAGCACGATTGCCTGCAGTGAGCTATCTCATCGAAGTCTCAGCAAGTACTGAAGTGGGTATCTCAAGTGCCGTTTCGCTCTGTCCCACACCAAAGCATCCAGACCATCCTTTCCAGCGCCATCGCTAAGCAGTAAAACCCAAGTCCTCACTCCATCACGTCGCCACCCTCTTCGCTAGCCTCTCCCCACCCTCCTCGCCCTCCCGCCTCTTCCTCTTCCCCCGTCCCCTTCCCTTCTTACTCCTCATCTCCCCCTCCCCAACCCCACCTTGCGTAGCTACCCCCTCCAACACCCCCAGCCCTCCGCCGCCTTGCTCCACGCTTTCAAAATCCACAATCTTCCTCTCCTCCTTAATCCGCTTCTCCCTCCACAACTGCTCCAGCACCCTCCCGAGCAACCGCTCATCCCTCCTGAGCACGAATTTGAAATCATCCACCTTGATCTTCTGGCGCCTTGAGTAGGATGCGGACAAAGCGGCGTAGTGGCACGTCTCGATGATAAAGTCGGTCAGGATCTCGTCGAGGATTGTGATGGTCCCAGGTAGCGGGGAGGGAGTGGTGGGAGTGCGGTGCGGGTCGCCGAAGGCGTAGAGGAGGTCTGTTAGGTCCGAGGGTTGGAAGACGGAGCCGCGCGCGCGGGGGCGGGCGCGGGGCTCGGCCATGAGGGTTGGGGTTGGTGAAGGGCTAGGCTGGGTCCGTCTGTGGGTGAGTTGACGTGGTGTGTACGTGGGTGCAGGTGGGCTGTAGGTGGGCGGAGATGGATTGAAGGTCGGTGGAGGTGGGACGTAAGCGTGAGTGGAGTTTGGGTTGTAGATGTATTGAGTGTTGCCGTGGAGAAGGCCGATGCTCTCCTACGAGCTCATGGTTGCGTGAGGTCGTTGTGATGGTGTTTGGTGGGAGGAATGCCGTTTTGTGCTTCGTATGGTTTGTGGTCGGTGAGACGAATGTGCTGAGTGTGTTATCCAGTTGCGAAAGAAGAGGTGTCGCAAGGTCGTGGGCTTCGCATCGGCCGTTCAGTGAAGCTCACTGACGTTCGAAGGTGCCCGCCGTCCCACAACTTTCGCACGTATGCTTGGCAACAAACGTGAGGACAGTTTTCGAGATAACAGATGCTCCCGATCGGAACGTCGAACACCTACTTTTAAGCCGACAACCTCAACCAAGCCCCTCAGAACCATAGCAAAGGTCCGAGAGACAGATTGGCACAATGTTCGGCATCCTCAAATTCCAGACCTTCCTCCTGGTCGTGCTACTCTTCATCTGCTCCTGCACATATCTTCACGGAGTGTTTCCTGCATGGCTTGATCGGAACAAGTCTGGGTGGGGCGTTTTCACTCTCGACTGGCAAATACGACCGCTGACTATGTACAGACCACTTGGAACATTCTGGCGAGCAGCGAGAATAGGAGAGCGCCTGAGCCCATATGTGAGCATATGCTGTATAGTGATGGCGGTAAGTGTACCCTTGGCCTCTGGTCTCACAATATGATCTTGGCTAACGACTACTAGGTGAGCTTGATAACGAGCGATTGAGCATAGTGGGCTTGCGATAGAGGTTCGTGATTAGCGCAGGCGTTCAGGTGTTATGACGGGGATGAAGTAGATGCCACGAAGGTGATGAAATCGACGTGCATTCTTGCTTCACCACCACCGTGTGTATGGAGTAGCTACGAAACCGTGGAACTGCTGAGTGTGTCGTGCATGCGTGCATGTATCTCGACAGGCTTCCCAGACGGCAGCCAGCATTCAATCAAGCTCTGCGAAAAGCAACTCGATCTTCCGCTCCAGATTAGCCTTAAACTCTCGATCCTCCTTCCTTGCTTGCTTCACCTCATCGCGTGCCTGCTCTCTAGCAGCTTCAGCTTCATCAACTAGAGAAGCGAGCTTCGCCTCGAAGGACTTCTTCGCCTGCTTCACGCCCTTCTTCTCCTTCGCGACAATGACCTCTCGCGCCGTCTCAATCTCATCCACAACATCCTGAAGATTCTGGACCAGCTTCTCCAGCTCGGCGCGCTTCTTCTCGGCAAGCCTCTCGAAGGAAAGCATGGTCTCACCGAGCTTTACCTCCTTCATGTCGACCGTGCCATTCTGGCGGTGGTTCTGAATCGTCATTTGCTCGTCGTCTAGAGGCTTTGAAAGAGCAGCATGAGCCTGGACAAGTGTGTCGATCTGGTCTCTGGAAGCCATGCCGGAAGTTTGGAAGGGTTTGCCGTTGACCTGGAGGCCATTGACACGTGCGAGAAGTGCATTGTAAACCGGATCCAGCTGTTGGCCTCTCACTACGCCAGTCGCGTTGCGGTAGTTGTTCGTTGCTTCTGTAGAGAGTCAGATGAGTTACGTTATTACGCGCTGTCTGAATCACCTGCGAAGCTGAGGTATGCCGGGTGCTCGGTAGCCTTCTTGGGTTTCGTGAACTTTGAGAAAACGCCTCCGTTGGGTCGCTGCGCCTTGGTGATCCCACCTCCTCGAGGAGCGAGTACACTCTTCTGGTTGTGAATAGCTGACTTCGAGATGTGATGTTGTTGGTTGAAGAGCGATCCGACGGAGACCTTGCCTTTGGCCATTTTGGTATTCCTTGGTGGTAGATTCTCCTTTGCCGCGGAACCTATTTGCGCGGTAGGGACGTATAGTTTTGCGCACATCTGTTCGTCCCCGGCACTGAATGAATTTAGAGGTGATGGAAGTGGAGTGGACAACATGAGGTGAGGTCGAACCAAAGTCCGCCCGCTTCCCGCCTCCGAGAACATATCTGGCAGGAGCGATGGGCTTACCTACTGGATATAAGTCTTTGACACCTGGTGTATCACCAGTACCGTTTCTTGATCTCCGAGTCTGAGGACGAAAGTATTGTGACAGCGAAGCAAGACTTCATGAACTGCTATCTGAGTCTGAGCTCTCTGGTGGTACTAGTACGTTCTTCTCCTCCAACAGCTTCGCCAAACTGCCATCCTGATGCATCGACATCATGATATCTGTCCCTCCCACGAACTCCTTTCCGACGTACAGTTGCGGTATTGTTGGCCAATCCGAGTATTCCTTGATGCCTGTAGAACGTCTGTCAGCACACATGCTCCCTCGCGCTCATCCTCATGCCGACCCAGTCCGCACTCCGGCGCTCAATCTTCGTGCAAACATACCTGCTCGCAAATCCTGATCCTCAAGCACATTGAACGCCGCAAACTTCTGCGGATCCACGCCCTGCAATCCAAGTATCTGCACGCTCGCCCTCGAGAAACCGCATTGTGGTGTCTCTGGCGTGCCCTTCATGAATAGCACTACTGGCGCAGTAGATACGGCCTTATCGATCGCCTTCTGCACTTCTGTCGAGATGAAGGACTTCTGTAGGGCGGCGAATCGTGGCGAGAGGAGAGGGTTATGGCGCGGGCGGAGCGCGTTCTGCGCGACCTTCTCAGACTGTTAGCATCGATCGTTCAATACCACGGAAGACATCCATACCGCTGATAAAGCCGTTTTCGAAAACATCGTTGATAGTTTAAAGAACAACAGAAGTTGTCGGGTCGTGACCTCGAGAAAGAACGAATGATGACGCAGGGAGATTTGATTAGAAACTCAAGCAATATGTTTGGGGGCCAGAACGTTTGCCTCATCAAGTAAGCGGTCTTGAGCAAAACAGATCTCGGTCCTTCACCTTCGCCGGTCCTGATTTCAACGTAGGGTAGACTTGCTGTGCTGTGCTGCCGATGTAGGTGACAGCAGAGGCTTGATATACATACCGAGCTTCCCGTCCACATTCCCTCACACTGCTCCTCCCGACAGACTTTGTCAGCATACTCCGAACGATACCATACGATCAAACATCCCTCCCGACCTCGTCTCGATAGCGAGGAGAAAAGCGGACATCGTGCTTCTTCCACTGCCCACGTTACCTCGAGCGGCACAAGAACAAGAGAGACATGCTTTCCTCAAGCACTCTTGGGTACTTGTGGGAGAATGTATTCCTATTTTCCTACATCGCGGTGATTGGTACGATGATGGCTGTAGCTGTAGGACTAGTGTTCTACAACGCTCACCTGGCCTACGATCTTCACCGGCTGGAAGCTCTTGGGAAAGCTGACACTACTACTACAAAGCGGCCATCACCATCTCCAGCACTAAAAGCCTCAGATCACGTCAACGACGGAAAATACCATCTCCTTCTTGCCGCCACTGGGTCTGTAGCCACGATCAAGATCCCGAACATTCTGTCTGCCCTGGCCAAGTATGAGAACCTCAGTATCCGTCTCCTGCTATCTAACTCAGCGGCCGAGTTCCTGCGAGGCCAAGCGGACGAGCAACCGACACTGGAGCAGATAGCCAAGATCAAGAACTTGGACGCCATCTATCGCAACGCAGATGAGTGGCAGAAACCTTGGGTCCGAGGCGATAGTATCTTGCATATCGAGCTGCGACGATGGGCGGATATGATGGTCATTGCGCCGCTGTCCGCAAACTCATTGGCGAAGCTTGCGTTGGGCATGTCCCATGATCTTGTAAGCTCCGTCGCGAGGGCATGGGATACGACCGGTTTGATCGATGGGTTGAGGGAGGGTGTCCGGCTAGCTTCTGCTGGACGTGACAGTGCCAGGAAAGTCATCATGGTTGCGCCAGCGATGAACACAGCTATGTGGAACCATCCTGTCACGAAGCGGCATCTCGATCTGCTCTCGAATGACTGGGGTGCTGACAGTCGTGGGTGGTTCGAAGTCTTGCAGCCTATCGACAAAGGCCTCGCATGTGGCGACACTGGAGGCGGCGCGATGAAAGAGTGGAAAGAGATCGTTGCCGCAATTGAAACGGGGTTCCCTGATCTACGTGAGCGAGAGGGGGCGAAGAAAACATGATTGAAGGAATGTTCATTCGTCATTACTATCATCAATGAATGTAAGCAGCTGGGTATCATCGTTTGCGCCCGCAAGAAATTCACCGCATCGCAAGCACAACATCCACCTATACCGAAGGGGTAGGCGACTTATTCCTTTGCCAAGGATGCGACCACGACATCGATATTGATCCACCGAGGCAGCATTCGTTCGATCAGATCCCGTCAACGCCATGCGTTTGCGTAGTCCTCAGCTCGTCAGGATCAAGCCCTCCAGCGACGAGTGTTGCTCTCGCCAGTGCGGCTCGGGTGCATGGCGCTCGGAGGACGCACAGGGCTGCCATAGCCGTCGAAGCGACCATCTCTGTTCAAAGGGCCGGTGATCTCTGGCTCTGTGTTCGCGTTATGAGTTGGCAGCGGTGGGATGACGCTGTCACGCACACGCCCGAATAGCCCTTGGACGCCCTTCTTGGTGCAGTTGGTGGCTCTGGAGTAGCGGCTGGTGGGCGAGACCGGATCTCGTGTGCTTGGGTAGGGTGGCGACGCAACAGTTGGAGATGAAGCGTGGTATGATGGGAGAGTAGACTGGCGGCGGTCGGATGTCATGAAGTGGAACGGGCTGCGGGATGACTTCGTTGGCGATACAGTCTCCTGGTGAATGTACGTCTGTGCAAGCTCAGGTGCCGAGGTGAAAGACCCACTGGTCTTGGGACTCTGGAGTGCCGCCACAGCGCCATGAGCACGAACTTGTCGCGCAGTGATACCTGCCTTGCGGTCGCGGAAGACGTAGGACGCGATCAGATTGATCCAGCCGAGGATGAAGATGACGATGCCGGAGGCGATGACGATACGCCAGAAAGCGAGGCCGAGAGACTTCTGGCTTGTGGCAGGCTTATTGAGATTGCCAAGCATGTTGATGCCGAGCACTTGCATAGTGAGCGCAAGGAAGACGAAGCCATGGGAAGGACTGAGAAGGGGCCAGTTGCGGGCGAAGTAACGACTGACGGGACCGAATTGCCATTCAGAGACCAGGAGGAACACTGCTTCAAGGTTAGCATTGCTTGCTCCAAGCGGCTTTGAATATACCTACTGCCAGTGAAAGCTGTGAGAACGTGCGTGATAGCATCGAAGAAGAAGAACTTGGACGCCACAGATGTCTTCACAAGCATCACAATGCTTGCCGCGATCACGGCGAGAAGCCCGATCGTGTTCAAAACGCGGATGCCGCCGAGGATGATGTACCCAGGACCAGCCAGTGAGCCGCGGGAGAGCGCCATCTTATCGGTCGCCTTGTCGGTCTTGTTCTGAGCACTGCGGAATTTGGTGGTGATCGCTTCGATGCGTCGTGCTTCGATGGGGATGTAGAGCAGTCTATCGTGCAGGATGTGTTAGCAAAGACGTGTTCGTTACAGCTAGCCGTCTGCCAGGCTCTTTCTCATGGCGGACTACTTACTTCTCGGAAGGATACAGCCTCACGAACATGTGTCAATGAGGTGGCGGATCCGAAGATACGAGTATTTGGGTGTATTAGAGCTTAGTGAGTGGCTGTCCAGCAGCGTTGTTGTCGTCAATTGCCGTAGTAGCTGATAAGTGATAGATGCAGTCGGTCGTCGTAATGGTACGAGTAGTAGGTCGTGAGTTGCAGAACGAGGACAGTAGTAAGAAACAGGCAATGATAGAAACGACGAAGAAGATGAAGAAGGAAGAGAAAGAGTCACCAGAGCACGAAGGCTATGGAAGCCTCTCTGCTGATCTACAATAGAACGCGCTGGACAATAGGGAACAATGGAGAAGAAGGTGGATGTCACTCAACAATATTGCTCACCGTCGCGCCCACGCCGGTCGCTCTGCTATTGTCGCGGTAATGGTCCCGCTGGCCGAACGTGAATAGCACGCGTCGATGTCAGTGCTCTGCGTGGTACTGCGAGCGATGCAGGACGATCTTGTTACTGTCGTGAGCTTTGAAACGCATCATCTTACTCATGATGGACAGAATACTGTAGGAGTGCCTGGCGTGAAGTGAAGATGCATCTGGATGCAGAGGTGAAGTGATGTCGGTTGGCTCTGGTGTGTTCCGGGGCATGCAAGCTTCCCGGTCTTGTCGTGGAGAAAGTGTAAGAGATGCGTCAATTGGCGAAGACTTGATGATCGCGAAGCGCGCGATTGGCGCTTGTCGTGTTTCAAGTTGCTGCGTTGGGTAGGTTTGCCACAGAGTCGCGATATTCTGGTGGCTGGAGTTTCAGGTGCGGCAAGAGTAGATCGGAGGATGAACGTCACTTTTTGACATACGAATCATTGAGCAATCAGGGCGCAAGCGTACCAAGCTAGAGGAGTTCGAGAAGAAGTCGGAGTGAAGTGAGGTCGAGGAGTTAAAAGCGAGCATAACGCGCTAAGGATCGGCCAATCAAGACCACGATAGCTCAAGGAGATCGAGAGATACATGTAGCTGTACAAGACCGAGGTCGGCCTTATACAACGTAACTACATCTCATACACGTATATGTCCAACAGGCCGGCGCTTTACCAAACCAATCCCATACGCCGCCCGCTATGCTCCCCCAAGGCCAAGCAAGTCCACCACCATCATCATCCCCTCAGCTCTCCCCAGCCTTCCGCTCATAAACCAAATCCACCTGCTTGACCGGGTGCAACAGCATCCCCGGCAAACACATCCTCCCCTCTCCACCTTCTCTCATCTCCCACTCCTCACCACCATCGTTGTCGACCTTATAGCCTAGCCAGCGCTTCCACAGATTGGGCGAGAACCCGGCATGATAGTACCAAGTCGTACCCAAGAAGTTATGCTGTCTCTCATCACTGAACACGCTCGTCCTTGAGCCGCCTGCAGAGCCATGCATACCGTTGTTGAAGATCGCGGCGAGGTAGGAAGTCGGCCATCGGCGATCCACATACACCGGATGAGGCGCGTAGACAGCTTTGTAGCCGTGGTGGAGCGAGAGGGAGCCAGGCCACATTTCGGAGAACATGGTGTGGCGTTTGAAAAGCGTCTCTTTGTGCATGGTATCGAGGAGACGTTTGCTGAGACGGCTGGCGGTGATGATGGCGGTGCGGCGGGGTGGGAAGCTTTCGCTAGTGTTGTAGCCCGTAACGTCTTCGGCGAGGATCCAGTTCGTGTTGTGCGGGTCGAAGAGGGGGTTGAAGGTGATGAAGTCTGCTTCTTCGCCTACACCCCATTCGTAGTTGTCCTTTTCGTATGGCGTAGGTGGTTCCGGATCTCTGTGGGGTTCGGCAACCTCGTCACCTTTACCTGAGGGCCGGAAAGGACCCCAGATTGGTTTGACAGGTTGCTGGGCCTCGGAATCGAGTGGGTGACGGGATCCAGCATCTGCGGCGAGCTTGCCGAACATGCTGTCCTTGCGCGCAGTGCCGTGATCAGTCTGCACGCGCACCATCTGTCTGAAGTCCTCCCAGCTGCCGTGCTCTTTAGGCACATAGAAGCGTCCATTGCGGTCCCACAAGCCTTTGCGAGGTTGTTCTTTGGCCCACTTCGTGACTTTGTCAAACAGATGGTGGAAGTGGCCAGTGTACCGAATGTCCATCTCCCAGTGCCAGAAGAAGTCGTACTCAGGATGCATGTGCGCGAAGTACTGCACTGGCTGGTAAGTGCTTCGATACACTCCATACACAGGCAGATCTCGATAGACAGTCTCTTCCAGACCTCCGTAGACGAGACTCATCTGACGTTCGCTCCAGAGCGTTCCCATACCCCAGAATTCTTGCGGTAGAGCCTCCTTGAGCGCTCGCTCGTGTGTGTCTTCGTCTGCCCAGATTTGAAGACCAATGTCCTTGACCTGAATCAGGAAGTGGATGACATACTCCGTGCCCGACTGTAGTGAGAGCTCGTTCATCAGCGCACGGAGGTAGAACAAGTCTTCGTCGTCGTATTGGTAGTCCTTCCACGTTCGAATGATGATAGCAGTCCTTGGTACCAGTTTCTTGCCATTGGGCCCAGTTGTCTGATCTTCCAGCTTCTCGCCTTTGACGTTGTCGGGATCGCGCGCAGGTCCACCATTGGCCATGGGTGTGAAGAAGTGGTTCATTTGCTTCGACACCTGCTTGAAGCGATGGGCGTTCGCTTGCATGCAGCGATCTTGAACTTCCGCCCACCTGACAGTGCTGTAGTCTATTTCCTCTCGACCGCCCCATACCCTCTCCGAACCAGCTTTCTCGCCTTCCATACCTGCACCACTGCCGCCAAACTTCCTGCTGTACCCGAATCCGTAAGGCCCCAACCTGCCATACCGCTCAAAACAGACGTCGTTGTTCAAACCAAACAAATCGTAGCTACCCATGACCGGGTCTGGAAAGCCTTCCGGTATACCCGTATGCACCAACAAAGGTGGTATCTCGGCTTTAGTCTTGTTGTCCAGATAGCAGTGCACCGGTTGCTCGTACTCTTTACCCCAGAAGGATTGCGTATAAGGATCAAACCTCAAACCAGGCCACTCCTGCTTCGTTTCCGCCTTCCCTTGACTTCCTGTTTCCGCATTTCTCTTCTGGAATCCTCCGTCCTTCTTCGGGTCCACGCGATCCTCTTTCTTCTTCTGCGCCACCGCCGCCTCCATGACAGCCTGCATATCCGCCTCGTCACCGGTAGGATATTCAGCCACATTGTCCTTCCTCCTCACCAAGCTCCGTATACCGCCATGATATCGCTTCAGAAACGGGAAGCTCTGCCACGCAGGCGGCGGAGGAGGCGCTTTCTTCAATCCCATCCGTATCTGCGCGTCGCTGCTGGACCCCATCCTGACTAGGTAGACGACCAAGAGAACGAGGATGGACGCTATGATGAGCGTGAAGTAGCATGAGAAACGCCTTCGCGGCAAGTGGTAGCGGAGCGCATAGTTCTTGCGTGGTGGGGAGGAGCTGGAGAGCATGGGTTGGTCGGAGGAGGGTGTATCATCGTCGTCGCTGGCATCTGAGTACCGCCGTCGCTTCTCCTGGTCGACTAAGGACCCGGAGAGCGAGCGGTACCGCTGGCCTGGCCAGTTTGAGAGCATTGTTGCGCGTCCAATGCGCCGTGTTGTGTTGATCTTATCTCATATGGACATTGAAAGGAGATCGGGAGGAGGTGGTATTTCGTACGTTCGATACAGTCTTTCCCGGTGCTTGCGAGTTTCGACGGTGGTCGCGCTGGTTGTATGTACAAGTCGGAGTGGTGCTACGATTTCTCGCTACAACATTGAAGGATCGGGTACTGGTATTGATGTTACCTGTCGAATCGCCAAGGAAACAAACATTGAAATGCAGGGAAAGTTGTCGGAGTGAAGTGAAACCGGGGGTTTAGCTAAGCGGGCGAGAAATATGCGTACGTTTGCGAGACGATCGACTACAAGTTTAGATACTGCTTCATGGACGGTCTGAAAGTGTTCATGGCCTTCGTTATATGCTATAGTCGTCCTGGAAGCCCACGACACTCGCGCCATCTCTAGCAGTCGCTACAACGCGCCATCCAAAGCCACACTGCACTGGGTGGCCAACAGCTCAAGTCGTCGGACATAGACTCAGCTACTTCTTCTCCTCGGTCTTCTTCGCGTCCGCTATATCACAGTCAGCGTGCCGGTTACAGCGCCACATGGGCTTCCTCCCTCGACCCACCAGCAGCCTGCTTAGCTCTCATAATCGCCGCGGCATCCTCCGACTTCTTCGCCAGCTGGGTCCCTGAGGAGTCGCTCTTTTTTCCCTATATCACGATCAGCTTCTACACTCCATCTCCCGATCCGGTTGGTGCATGGGAGAGGAGCGTACCTTTCCCGCAAGAGCCTTCTGCGCCTTCTCTCTGGCGTTGTCTCTCTGGTTTCCGCGTGCCATGTTGGATTTCGATATGTGCTCTGTTGGGGATGTTGCCTCGAAGGTACGATGCACACGGTGTTCAGAGCTCGTGTGTGTGATTAGCTGTTTGCTTGTACTGTAGCTGATATTTGTCTGTTGGGAGGAGCCAGCGAAGAAATATGCTTGCGGCATTTTGTCAGGGGTCGCGATTGGCTCGTGAAGATCTGCAGAACGCGGGCCGGAGCGGGCGTAGCGTGGTCTCTATATTTAGTGGCTACGTTTTGACATCTGACAGTCACGGTTGACCTGGTTCATATCTCAACTTTCGTGCTCTTCCGGAGGGCAGTACATCAACGACGGAGTAAAGTACCAAGTCATTGAATGATTATTTTACTGCCTGAATCGTACACTGCTGCTCCCAGGCACAAGAGGGAAGGCTAGTGGCAAGACTGTCTGACTTGAAAGGATCTCCCGACAAACTAACTCGACTACTTCGACTACATGGAGAAGCTCGGGTCTCCCATCAACGGTAGACGCCCGGCGTGGATACCACCTTTGCGCCAGATCAGGTTTCGGCTTGTCCGCACACCACAACTTGCCCTCACCTGTGACCAACATATCTGCTCCTGTAGTGAAAGATCCAGCATCAGACAGAAGATAACAGACCATCGGGCTGGTTCAGAGGACCACATGAGCATTCCGGCACGATATTGGCAGCCGCAGTCCAAGCTCACCTGAGATCTTGAGGAGTACCCAGGCGACCTACAGGTGCCGAGTCACGGTAAAAGTTCAGAATGGCTGGGTTATCGGTCTCCAACGCGGCCGTCATCGGTGTCATGATTGCACCTGTTCTCACACATCAGTATCAGTGTATCGCAGAATGACGAACCTGCGCTGCATTGGACTCACCGGGCGAGAGGCTGTTCACACGAATACCGTACTTTCCAAGCTCGACCGCCAACGGCCCAACCATTCCCTTGACGGCTGCTTTACTGGCATTGTATATCGTTGCCGCCTGCACCGGAATATGTACGCCCTACGCAGAGAGCGAGGCCACCATGACAATACTTCCAGGGGTGTTCGTCTCAATAAGATGCCGAGAGACCAGTTTCGCCGTCCAGAATGTCCCCATTACGTTGATGTCAAGCACTTTGCGGCTCAGATCCCAGCTGGCATCGATCAGCTTCTCATCGACACAGATGCCTGCAGCCGTGAAGGCGCCGTGGAGCTGGCCCTTTGCTTTGACGGCATCGTCGAAGGCGGATTCCAAGGACTTCTGGTCTGTAATGTCGGCTTGGTGGTAGGACGTTTTGACGCCATATCGATCTGCTAACGTCGAGAATTCGTCGACGGGTTTGGGGAGTGCATCTAGGATGGCGACACCGCCGCCGAGCTGGGCGATCGATTTGGCTACTGCGAAGCCAATGCCACGAGCTGTGTGTTCCGGTAAGTCAGTCCAAGTGAAGATATTGTTTACTAGAAGGCAATCAGATACCACCGCCTGTAATGAGAAATTGCTTTCCTTGCAGACTGAATCTATCCGTTAACTTTACTTCACTCAAATCTTCTGATGCCATGATCTTTTTTCCACCTTGAAACACAGAACGATTGCAGCACTTCTCTCGTGAGATCAAGGCCTGCTCTAATCCTTTCCAGAATGTGAAATTACACTTCCTAGAAAATCAACATCTCCTCATCCTAAACCTCGTTCTACTCGGGATATGCCCCGCTTCAAGTCGCGAAGTACCTATAGCATCGATGCATGGATGCTACACTGGTCGGCTTCTCGAATATCATGAACACAACGGTGCTCCAAACGATCTGGAGCCTATTGCCGTTGTGTGACGGCCCTTGGTAGATTTCCATATTTACTGTATATCCTATACGCTAGTTATCCTCTTCGGACGAGCAAGCACTGCCCATCGATGGGCCAACACAAGCGGCTCTCGACAACAACCGTTGATGCAGTGGTGCACCGTCTCCGATGCTGGGTTACCCCAATGAGCACGCCCCAGTGCTGCCATTCGACTCTTATGTCCAACCAACTGCTTCAATCGCACCTCGCCGGTCACTGGGGACGATTTCTACGGCCACGGGAACCAGCAGGCATGATACTGCGACTACCGCTCGCGTAAATGGCACGCTATCAGGACAGGAGCATAGCGCAAGCCGGCGTATAGCTTGGAAGCGATTCCAGTGAGTCAAGAGGTCGATGTCTGGCGGTCCCTGGGCAATATGGTTTTGCAATGAAACATGCCTGGCCTGAGCAACTTCATCGAGGCAATCAAAGCTTCCACTGCGGTTTCGTAGGCACAGCGACCTTGTTGTGCTCACAGGTACTGATCGCTGCGCCATCGCTGGCTCGTCTCAGTACACCTCGCAACATGGCCAAGTTCTTTCCGGCGGAGATCACTTCGGTCTCCAGCTCGAGCTCGGTTCCTTCTGGTGCTGGTCTTAGGTAGTTAACTGTCAATACGCGGCTCACACCACCGTTCAAAAAGCGTCCTGGCGTCGAGACAGCTTGTAATGTCAGGCTTGTGCAGATGTCGAATATCATAGATTGTGCTCCACCTACGTTCAATCGTCAGACATCGACAAGTTTGCCAGGTAAGGCAGTAAAAACTGACGTACCTTGGAGATTCCCGGAGCCATTGCAATAGAAGTGCTAGATCAGACGAACGTCAGTATTGGTCTTTCATTAGTCGTAAAGCTTCATACCTCGACTCTGAATGTGTAAGTTGCTTTCGAGGTCGTATCGGATAGCTTCTCAAAAGACTTCAGTTTGCACTGCTCCTCGATGAACATCGCAGTCAGTCTTTTGCGGCCTGGTTCACCAATCTTCAGAATGGTTCTGATGCGCTCCTCCGGCGGCAGTTCTTCGAACGTGGCTGTCATATTGCGGAAAGCGTTCTCGTTGGCCATTGCTACTCGTCGATTGCCCATAGTCTACGCAACCCTATCATCCGCCTCAGAACGAATGTCACGAAAGGAACGGAGGCTCGGGAGATAGTTCATCGACTCCGGACCGAGGTCTCGGCAGGAGCCAACAGCATGCCGAAACTCTGGCAAATCCCAGGGGTTTGGTTTCGCACCTTTCGCCAAGTTTGGTGGAGCGTCGATCGCGGTTCTCGACTTCACGTCAAGCACCACGCCTGAAACGACTGCCTCACCACCTGAAATCACCCTGTCAGACAGATCTGGTGCATTGTACCTCACGTCCGAGCGCTCGCCAAAGACTCGATTCGACTGTTATCGATGCTGACGGGGCCAAGCCTGCCGCCGATGACGCTGGCTAGTGTGCCGTGCTCCTGCCATACTGCCATGCTACTGGAGGCGTGGGCAGCGATGTGGGTCTCTTACGCTTTCTCTTCCGATGCTGTCGTGCCTGCGGAGTGTGGTTGTGCTAGCAATCACCGCTGAGTCAAGGCTCTGGCCAAGTACAACAATTACGTTTTCTTTGGTATTCCGGCCTGTATTTTCTTACATTCATTCATTCACTATAAGCATGAATTTATGAACCTGGGGTTAGCTTTTTTATTTTAACACCTGCTATCTTCCTCGAGTCCCTGTCGATCATTAACTGGTACGAATGACCTGCCTAAGCACAACACATCCAGGCAGCGATACCGCAGCCGGGCGTGCTGTCCATATCTTCGGCAGAGCATGAGCATACGAAGGGCCCGAACCCCAGTCCAGGACGACAAGGACGGCGCCAATGATACACAAGATGGCGAGGACCGATACGACAGCCCACGCCTTACGCCCCAGTTACGGCCAACGCTGAAGTCAGAGACTTTCGGACGCAGCAACTCCTTCTTGTCGGCACCGCTTTCTGGCCCGATACGACCGCTGTCTCCAGATACACTGTCTAACTTATCAGTGGACGAGTACGAGGCCATACGACCGGGTCGACTACCTCAACAAACGCAAGACCATGCAAGAACACCCTCCCAATCGCCCGCGCCTCCAGCAGGGGGCATCAGAGGTCGTCTCGACAAGTACTGGATCCGAAATAAAGGTGTCGCGTATATGTTGCTTGGTCAGGTGTTCGGAAGCCTCATGAATGTCACCACCAGGCTGCTCGAGATCGAGGGCAACAAGGGCAGAGGGTTTCATCCCTTCCAAATTCTCTTTGCTCGCATGGGCATTACGTTCTTCCTGGCCAGCGGCTACATGTGGTGGAAGAACACACCGCATTTTCCATTTGGGATGCCAGAAGTACGTGGCTTGCTGGTCACCAGAGGTCTGGCGGGATTCTTTGGCGTGTTTGGTATGTACTACTCACTACTTTACCTTCCTCTGGCGGATGCGACTGTCATCACTTTTCTGGCTCCGAGTCTTGCTTGCTGGGCGTGCTCGTTGCTGATCAACGAACCGTTCACTCGAATCGAGAAGATTGCAGGACTGGTCTCCTTGGCTGGGATCTTCTTTATCGCCAAGCCCACATCTCTCTTCGCAGGGCTCGGTGGAGGTGGGGATATCCCACCTGCAAGCGGTGGCAGTGATGCTACACCATCCGGTAATGGAACCACCCCGACAGGCCCAGACGCAGGTTCTTACGAGAACGTCACCCCTTCGCAGAGGTTGACCGCCGTGGGAATCGCGTTGCTAGGCGTACTAGGGAGCGCAACGGTGTACACAGTGATCCGGTGGATCGGCAAGCGAGCTCATCCTCTGATATCCGTCAACTACTTCGCAGGTTGGTGCTTCCTAGTCAGCATAGTCATGCAGTCCACTCTGCCGGACGTAGGCTTTCTTCTACCCGCCGACATGAAGGATTGGAGCTACCTCATATTTCTTGGGACCTGCGGGTTTGTCATGGTGAGCGCGCACGTTCCTCCAAGTTCACAACATCTCTGCTGACAATAGCCATGATAGCAATTTCTGATGGCCGCTAGCCTAGCATACGAAAAGTCGTCCCGTGCGACCAACATGAGCTATACTCAGATGCTGTTTGCACTCGGATTTGATAAACTCATCTTTGGACATACGCCTGGCGTGTGGAGCATCATCGGGTCGAGCTTGATCCTCGGATCAGCGGTTGTGGTGGCGATTCAGAGCGATCCGAATCGTACCCAGCAACAGAAAGACAATGCTGCCGAGAGCAGCGCTGACGAGGAGAGTCGGGCAGGATTGATCAGTAACGTTGAGAGCTCGGAAGACCACGATCGAATACCGCTGCAAGAGGTGCAGATGAGGACATTGAGATAGAACAACAGGAGTTCGCATGACCTATAATGACCGTATCGACTCGATGGCGATCTGATTTGGTAAAAGCCTGAGGAAGCACTATAATGGGTAACATCTCAAGACCGTGGACGATGTTCCAGCCCTAATGTAGGTGATCGCTCATCTCTTTTTTCGATTCACACACAGAGTCTAACTCCCTGCCCTCTGTCCGACTCCCCCAAGGACCCTGTATGGTGCACCTGACAGAGCGGCGTCTTTCAGTAGTAATCACGCCTATTAGCTACTCATTCTCGCTCTCGCGCTCGGCATTCGCACTCGGCTATTGAAGCTCTGCTCGTGGCCTTCGGGCGAGGTGTCTCTCACAGCCTTGCTGCTGGATAGGTGACACTACTACATGTATCTGAGGGGTTCCGGTAGCAAATTACAACACCTCGAAACGCAGGGAAACTTGATAAACAAGCAATTTGGAGTCTTGCCCCTCACTCTTTCTGGAGTGCGGCCACCAAACACCAAGTCCAAGGCCAGCGCTCTCGAGAAGAGCCTCTGTTTCGATCAGTGACAGCGCCAATACCTGTTCCAGTGCGATCATGTCCACTTCTACTTCCTCGCAGGCTAGACCTGTCTACCTCTTCGACTCGCCGAGGACATGCTCACAAGTCTTCAACAAGCTGTGGATGGCACATCCTCAACTCGAACACATTTTTATGCCGTAAGGCGCTTTGAAGATGATATCCACTGCGCAATAGACTGACAAACTCTTACTAGCATGACGTCTCCTGCTGTATACGGTCCACAGAAGAACGTGTGGCGCCAACGACAGCACTGTGATGCCGCTGAAGCTGTGTTCGCTTCACTCACCGAAGCCGCCAATAGCGGTGCCGGTGCATATCCCCCGAAAACATACGAAGACAAGGCCAAGGAGGTTGAGCAGACGGTCATCGACATCCAGAAGAAGGTGAGCAGTACCTCCAGCCTTATGAGACAATACTTACGCAGTGTAGGGTAAGCTGCCATGGATCAAGGACCATACGTTCTGCGTTGTGTCGCCCTCCGTGTTGGATAACTGGTTGGACGGCAGACCGTTCTCTCAGCAACAACACGAAAACCCAACGCCATTCGATGCGGCGTTTCTGGACAGCTTGACTCCCATTTTTCTCTTTCGACATCCTGCTTTGGCTGTGCCATCGTGGTAAGTGACTTGTTCATCGACTGTTCTGGACAACATGCTTTCGCTACGAAAACGCTGAGTATTCACCAGGCTACGTATGATGAGCTCCAGTCTACGCAATGAGATAGAAGATGAGGACTTTCAGATTTTCACCACCCTTTCCTGGACTCGACTGATCTTCGATTCGTACCTTTTGCGCCGGAAGGCGGCCAATGCTGTCGCTGGTCTCGAACGTCACCATGTCCCGATCGTTGTTGAGACGCAAGACTTTATCGTGAGTATCAGACGAGCGGACCAACCGGAAATGCAGGCAGTACTGACTACAGCTGACTCCTGGTGCAGTACAAGACAGAGGCTGTAGTTCGGACGGTTTGCGAAGCGACTGGAGTTTCATCGGACGGAGTTCAGCTCGAGTGGGAGCCAACACCGAAGGAGCAACAGCCGCCCATCGCCTTGTACGTCACAAGGCATCGATCATTCATGGCGGCGCTGCTAAATTCTTGCTCCAGTGTGCGATGGTTCTTGCAAGACATGTTTCAGTCTACGGGCATTCAGCGGGCCCAGCAAGTGAGTGCCTCGAGGTTGTAGTACCTGGACGTCGGACGAAGCTAATGATGTAGCCTGTGGAAGCTACTATAAACCTTGATGACAAGCTCAAGGAGTGGACTGTCGAATTCGGCGACAAGAAAGCTGAGCAATTGCATCGTGTGGTCTTGAGGGAGATGAAGAACTACGAGTACTTGAGAGAGTTCAAGATCCAGGTCTGATGCTCTGCAGGACAGCTATGGACGAGACTGACACGACATACGCACATCCATCCACTCGCAGGTGAGTGGTATTTTCCAGGCTTCTGCGTTGATCCGGGCCCTGGAAGTCGAGATCAGCCGTATGCCAGGCTATATACAAGAACAAGTCCTTGCCAGCTCCGCGTTGCGATTCTTTCGCGGAAGAGAGGAGGTAGGTGGCATGTCTTCCATTATTAATTCCGCTTTGGCAGATAGTTCTCCAGAAACCTGCCAACACTGCCACTCCACTACTCTACACAGGCTAGCGCCGAAGTCGGCGGAAGCGTCTTTCTGCCGCGAAACGTCGTTGCGCGCCTCGAACAAGTTCTCACGTATTGGCTCTTTCCGTTCCGATCTGTCACCATCACTTTGTGACTTTGTCCTTTCCAAGAACATTAGCGACATGACAGATGACAGATGACATAGCGCAGCCGCGGAAACGCGCTCGAGGTAGTTACGCTAGATTGATTTGCTTCTCATGCAGAGCCAGGCGGATCAAATGTCAGCTTGTCGACGACGGATCTATCGTACCATCATCCGAGCCGCAACCGCCGGAAAAGGCTTGCCAACGATGCCGTCTTCAAGGTCTCGATTGTGTGGTCAGAAAGACCACGCTCGGGCGACCGAACCAGAAGAAATCACGCATTCTCACCCCGTCATCAACGGAGCCAGGCGCTGGACAGGAGTCGAGGTCTCCGAGTCCAGATGCTGAGGATCTGGTCCTTCTAACACTGGGAGAACGGCAAAGTATCCGGAAGGAACAGACCAACTCGGTACATCAACTCTCATCCGGCGTCCACATGTATGGCGCCGTCAACCGAACATTCGATCTCACGTCTTCGCTGCTTGGTCGAGACAAGGTACTGTCCTTCTTTACATCACTGAACCCTTTGATTCCCTAACGATATAGCAGCGATATGGAAGTGCCATCGCAGGTTTGAAGGACAAGATCCCGAAGGCTCTTGAGTCCGTAATCTCGGAGGACATCTTGCCTGTGTTAGATCACCAGTAAGTGACCATGTCGACTACATTAATACGCAGACTGATAAAACGTCCCAAGTTTACTCTGGCTACGACTGTACATGCCATGGCTACCATCACTAAGCAAACTGTGGAGCGAGATCTCTGTAGCCCACCCTGGCAGCACCAACCATCTGTCAGCGAGTACATTAACAGCACTATTGGCCACGATAGCTCTGGACGTTCCAAGCGAACAGCTTGCGCCTTACCGGAAAGCGCGACTTGATCTCGAATGCATCGTCTATCATTTGGGTCAGAAGTTATTGTTCAGACTGCCCAGAGATGAGTACACTCTCGTCGTCTTCGAGCTTGTTATGAACTACCGGCCGTTGGCTCTTATCGACAGCCAAGAAGCTGCTGCCCATACGCTGTCCGGGAATCTGTTCGGAACGCTCATCCACACTATGCAACAGCGCCTTGGACTGGACACAGCGCCTAGGAGATTACGAGCATGCCTCGTTTCAGCACAGCGCTCGGAGGTTGAGGACCTTGTACTACGCATTCTCCGCTGGTGTGCAACTACGATGTGGCGCATCAGTCTAGATCTCGAAGAGGTTGAAACAAATCGCTCGGAGACATACCAGCCGGAGGTCGTCTTGCAAGACGCCTTCGACATTGCAGCAGAAGCCATCCATCGACATGCATTGGATAGATGCTTCTTCCTGTTCCACGTACTACGGTACCATGCAGACGACCTCATAGCCACTCGAGAGGTGACTGCTGATTGGCGAGACACTTCGAAACTGTCTAGCCACATTCAAGCGCATGTCGAGCTAAGGATTCAGCGGCGAAAAGACTACGACCATGGTCTTTTGCGTTTCTTCTTCGATCAAGGACGGACAGAAGAGGGTTTGGCTTTGTCTCAGTTGATCACAACCGAGCAAGGTCAAGGTTACTCGAGCGTCATTGGCTTAGCGATGTTTTATGCCATCATGCAGGGTTCACAACCTTTTGAAGGCAATAGTTTGGACGGCGGGCAGCATCCAATGGCTCAGCTCAGCAAGTTCTGGACGGAGCGCGTCAACCATGAGGCTGCCATAGTGGCACTAGATGGCCGAACAGAGGCTAGCGACTTCCTCGAGCAGTATGGTGAGATGCACATCGAGGCGCTAGAAAAGAGGCTCACCGACTTCATCAATGCTGCAACGGATGTTTCACTGCAGGGTGTTCCCTTCATCGGTCCACCACGTCATACAAGCACAAACGTGCTGATGGCGTGTAAGGAGATACTGGAGAACAATGCTGTCAGGATCAAGATCGATGGGTACCTCCATCCAAGAGTGGATATGCAGCTCATACTCTTTGAAAACGCCGCTCGGCGATTAGAGAGTATGGAAGCTGACGGCGGAACTCCTGAGGCTGTCGCCCACGGCAGTGTTCTCACCGCTTGTGCCAAATTGATCAGAAGTCTCTATCGAATCATGGGACAATGGAAGCGAAGCTATGCCATTGAAAAAGCCAGCCTGCAGAAACAGCAACAGGGATGTTCAAACACGCAGGTGGCGAATCCCCCTGCTGGCTCTATGTGGCCTCCATTCGGGCCCGGGATAGATGACTTTCTGACGGACGGCCTCTTCACAGACTGGGATGCGTGGGCACAGTTTGCGCCTGTTGATATGTCAAGCTTGCCATTTGATGCCCAGAATCAATGACCATCAGGCTAGGTATTCCGCCGCCACACCAACAAGTCCGGCTGCTTTGCAGACATTCCCGGCCGCAAGCCAAGTTCCACGTTTTCACCAAACATCTCGAAAGTCCGCTCGAAGTTACGGCTTGCGATGTGGAAGCATTATGAGTGAACACACTGATGGGTGGGGTTGTGGAGCCTATCATATTCCCACCACAGCCTTAGTGTCCAGTAGATGGTTCCAAATGTAAGGTAAAGGGCATAATGTGAGGATTGTTCCACTTACGGAGGCGCCATTGTATGTACTCCGCAATTGCCGTCCGGGGCGTGATTACAATCCTTCGACCATTCCCTTCGAGGCGAATGCTGTTGATCTGGAGGCTGATCTTCCCCTTGTACCGGAGTCGAAGTCTTTATCTTTTTCGGAGGAGATGATGGATCTCACTTCGGTTTCCAAGCAGCTCGATCGGCAAGACTGCGGGACTATAGAATTTATAGTGTTTGGTATAGACGCAGGAAACAACCGCACCTAACAACAACAACTTGGTCAACCCCTGCGAGATAACTCGCAGACCGGATTCTGTTACACCATGGCACAACCCAGCTTGACCCTCTATATGGCGCCTGGCGCTTGTTCCATCATACCACAGATTCTCCTTCAACAAGCAGGACTCTCATACAAGACCATCGGCGTATCGGTCAAAAGCCAGGGCCAGCAGTTTTCTTCAGAGAATCCAAAGGGCCAAGTGCCAGTACTGATCTGGAACGATGAGGTCGTGACGGAACTTCCAGCCATCGCTCATACTATCAACCACCTTGCACCGGAAGCCAAAATCTTAGGAGGAAGCCCGCTGGTGTTCATTCGCGTGTGCGAGTGGATGAGTTTTCTCTCCGGCAGCATACACGCTCAAGCTTGGGGACCGTATATCAGGCCGTTTCGCTTTACCGACGAGCCTGCTGTAGAGGCCGGCGTCAGACGAAAAGCCGAGCAGCTGTTGAGAGAGAGGGCAGCGCTTCTGGAAGAAAAGTTGCCAGCCGATGCTTGAACAGTTGGTGATGGTATGACAGCAGTGGATACATACTTGCTGGCGATATCTCAATGGGTGTCGGGCAGACCAGGGTTTGACCTCGAGGCTGATTATCCGAAATGGGCCAGTCTGGTCAAGCGTGTCAAGGAGATGGATGCTGTGCAAAAAGCACTGAACGAAGAGAAGCAAGTTGCAGAGGAGCTCGATGTGTAGCCTGGCAGCTAGAACGGACGAACCATAACTCATTCGTGGTCTCGTGTAGCTGTCGATCAGCATTCAATACCAAGCTTCTCATTCGTCTTGGTACGTCCAATAGGATATAACCGCAATGCTGTTTCGCCTCTAAGCCCTGAGGATGGTGCGAAGAAAGATGTGTAGCAGAGCATCAAGAGCCCAGAGACGAATTATGTGGATAAACTCTCTTCCGGCTGCTGACTGTCAATGTCGTGGGTTGTGTGCTGCAGAAGTCATGCTTGAGTAGAAGGCAACAAAGTACACCCGAGTAGGTTCAAGCCATCAGTCATGTGGACTTCTCTCGCAGGCAAAAGGCTGACTACCTTCTAGATGAAGTGCTTCCTAACCTGGAAGACGTACTGAGCTCGATCGATCATTAAGGGCGAATTCGTCAGCAAGAACATGTTGATCGTGTATAAGATATATCGATAACGAACACGGAGAGTGTTTCACTTGTCCACATATTCAGTCCGTCCCACAGCTATGTTCCCAGACATCCTTTTGTATGGCAACGATGGATCTTGCTCGTTCGTTCCTCGTGCTCTGCTCAATGAGTTGGAAATACCCTACCAGATAGTGAACTTGCAGTACGAAGCAGGAAAGATGGAGGCAGCGGACGGGAGCCTTTCGAACGAGGAGTACAAAAGGATCAACCCTTCCGGATACGTACCTGCCCTGGGTATAGGAGCGACTGCTATTACCGAGCTGCCGGCGATCTGTGCGTTCATTGCAAGACTGGCACCCGAGCGTGGCGTCCTTGGCACCAATCCCATTGGACAGGCAAAGGTTGATGAGTGGATGGCTTGGTTGAGCGGGACGCTGCATGGGTACTGTTTTGCGATGATGTGGGCTCCAAGACGATTCACCGAAGATCAAGACGCGGTGGAGTCAATCCGAGAGCAAGGCCAGAAGGTGGTACTCGAATGCTACGAGCGCATTGAGTGCAGCATGAGCGGTGGTAGTGCTGTGGGTGATTCGTTGACGGTGGTCGACTTCGCTCTATATATGTTTGGTCGGTGGGGAACGTTGAGGATTGGCTTAGCAAAAGATCATATGCAGAACAACTACCCGAAGTACACTCAGCTGATGAGAGAAATGGAGAGCAGAGCAAGCGTCAGGAGGACACTTGATGAACATTCGTTGGCGGTGGTATTCGGTCGAGGAGGCGAGGTCTAGAGTTTGGGCTTCGTCTTCCACTGCAGACACGCATACACTAAACAAGCATAGGCCTCATTTATGTCCGATCGACACACAACAATCAGTTCACGATGGGAATATGTTGAAGCGATGAAGAGGGTTGTTGATGGGAGTTTGAGGATTGAAGGGGCCCCGGAAAAGACGGCATCTCGGTTGTGGAGAAGGAGGTGGAGAGGCTGGAGAAGCAAAGACTCGATGAGAGTAGTAACTCAATGTCAACTTCATCACTTATCTTCTTGTCCAGTGTCGTGCGAGTAGAGTGTATCAATCTGCTGTGGAAAGACAGTTCTTCGGAGTCCGTGGAAAGAAAACACGGCGATGTCACCCAGCATAGATGGAGTTTTCTCCAATGGCGACCACGGCGTTAATGCAAATGGTTCGAACAGAACAACTTCTTCCAACGACTTCAAGATCCCACTAAACAACCAGTATGCATACACGCCACGGAAACTGCGTGTCGTTACCATCGGTGCTGGGTTCTCAGGACTTTTGATAGCGCACAAGTTCCAACACCGTTACCCGGAGATGCAAGAGTATGTTGACCACACAATCTACGAAGGTCACTCAGAGTTGGGGGGAACGTGGCTTGTGAACACTTATCCGTAGGTGATCGTCACATTGCTTCATTGAGGGAAAGACTGACCGATCATTTCTTCTAGAGGTGTTCAATGCGATGTACCTAGCCATATTTATGTAGGTACATCTGGATCGGATGGCTGTCACGCTCTCTGACCTTTGCAGGCGTTCCCATTCGATCCAAACCCGGACTGGTCAAGGTTCTATGCAAGTGGAGCAGAGATCCAAGAATATATCCTCCGCACGACACGCAAGTGGAATCTGGATAGGGACGTCAAGCTCAATCACTGGATAAGGGAGGCACGATGGCTGAACGATCGAGGGCAGTGGAAACTCAGCCTCGAGAACGATGGCCGGCGTTGGGATGAATATGCCGATATACTGCTCTCAGGGCAAGGCGTTTTAGTGTATGTCAAACTGCATGGAGTGCCATCAAGACCCGACATTGACCATTGTTGCATCTCTAGGCACCACAAGTGGCCTGAGATTCCTGGTCTTCATGATTTCGAAGGACATCTCACACATTCAGCTGATTGGAACCACAACTACGACTACAGCAACAAGCGGATCGCAGTGATCGGCAATGGATCTTCCGGTATCCAAATCGTACCGCAAATGCAGAAGCTCCCCGGTACAGAAGTCACCAACTTTATGCGAGGGCCGACCTGGGTATACTATAGGGTGCCTCCGTCGAAACATCTAGGCCGTGAGACGGATGATCCTAACCCTGAGTATACCGAAGAAGAGAAGAAACGCTGGCGCGAAGATCCAGAAGAACTGAAGCGTTACAGGAAAGCGATGATAAATCGTACTAACAAAGCATTTAAGATGGTCAGTAATGATCACCCACAATCGTGAATGGAGGAGCTGATGCTGCGAAACAGTTCGTGAAAGACTCCGACGGAGCGAAAGACGCGATGGCGTTCGCCGCACAGCAGATGTCTGCGAAGCTGAAGAACGATCCCGATCTCTGCTCGAAGATGATTCCCAACTGGGAAGTCGGCTGTAGACGTATAACACCTGGGCCAGGGTATCTCGAATCGTTGACCAAGCCCAACTGCCATCTTACGAACAGCAAGATCACTCATATATCGAAGAACGCAGTTCATACTGAAGACGGCAAGACGCATGAAGTTGATGTTGTCGTCTGCGCTACAGGGTTCGATGTATCACACTGTCCACACTACCCCATCATCGGACGAAATGGAGTCAGCCTCTCAGACAATTGGAGAGACGAGCCAGAATCGTACATGTCTGTGGCCGCCTCGGATATGCCCAACTACTTCATGATGATGGGACCGAACGCTGTCGTGGGTCATGGATCCTTGATGGAGGCACTTAACTGGACGGGCGATTACATGTGTGCATGGGTCAAGAAGATCGCAACAGAAGACATCAAGTCCGTCGTTCCAACGCAAAGAGCAGTCGATGCGTTCGTCAGATATGGTGACGAGATACACAAGACTCTGGTTTGGACGGGTAGCTGCGTCTCGTGGTACAAGAAGGGTCGAATAGACGGACGAGTGACGGCCTTGTTCGGTGGAAGTGCGCTGCTGTACAAACGACTTATCGAGGAGATTCGCGCAGAAGACTTCGATATCGAGTACCGTAGTAGCACCCCGTTTCGATTTCTGGGAAATGGGTTTCTCGCGGAGGAGTATGATGATGAGGCTGATCTATCTTGGTAAGCTGTGAAAGCATGCTATTTAATGAGCTTGACTGACTGTTGTTGAACAGGTACATAGAGAATTAGACGAATCGCGCTTGTCGAAGGCAAAGTCATAGGTATTGACTGTCAAGCCATCGAACAACGGCATCAACACCATCACAGCAATCATACAGAGAGCCGAGGAACTGTAGACAAACACTTCCACCTCACTGGCTGTTCGAGCATTGTCGTCGACTTCACCCCGCAATTAATCCTGTCCCAGGCTGTTCAAACGACAAGGTATCTGGTGTGATCGGCCGATCTGATGCCTTTTCGGAAGTGACACGGCACGAGCATTAGTGAACGCAAGACGTTTCATTGGTGGGAGGTTCTCTCCGCTCAATCTATCGTAGACAAGGACGAGCTCGCTACCATCTTGACAGGTCGAATTGGCTGCGACAAGCATCGAGACAAGGCTTGTCCTAAGCACTCGCAGAACGCATTAGCGACCACTTTCGTTCTGGCACACATACAGCCCAGGACGGCACCCTTTCTGTGCATCAATAGTCGAGACGGTACAGGCTGTATGCTTTGGGGTCGTATATGGCGGCTGCGGTCTGGACATTGTCGTCGACTTGTCGAGGGCCATTGGAAGCTGGTGAGATAAGTATAAGTACACCTTCCGTCGTCCTTTCGATCCCCGAACCGTCCTCCAGTCCATCCCCTTCCCCGAGATCGCTGCTTCCTGCTCATCATGAAGACCTCCCATCTGATCATCGCCTTGATCTCCACCGTGCTTGCCAGCCCCATCGATAAACGAGCGGGCAGCACCACGAAATACACCGGAGGCAACACCGCCAGAGATGTCGAGAACGGCGTCTGCGCACCGCTGACCGTCATCTTCGCTCGCGGCACATCCGAGACCGGCAACATTGGGACGATCATTGGGCCACCACTCTCCTCTGCCCTGTCTTCGAAGCTCAACAAGCACGTCGCACTCCAAGGCGTCAACTACCCTGCCGACCTCGAAGGCGACCTCAACATGGGTGCATCGGGCGCTCCCAACTTGGTGAAGCTCGTCAATCAAGCCTTGAAGCAATGCCCGTCGACCAAGATTGCTTTGTCGGGTTACTCGCAGGGCGGACTGGTGATCCACTACGCTCTTAACAAATCCGGTTTGTCGTCGTCGGTTGTGAAGGCGATCGCGTATTTCGGTGACCCTCGTAAATTTTTGCGAACGAACGTTGCATAGATTGAGGCTGACTGCGGTATTGTAGAGGACGGCACTGCTCCATCTGGCACTGTTCCGGCCAGCAAGATCAAGGAGTACTGTGCTCAAGGTGACGGAGTGTGCGAGTTGCATACGTTCGCCATCACTCCAGCACATCTGTCGTATGGGGCGGATGGAATGATGCTGCCAGCTTCATTATCAAGACTACGGGTGTTTCTGGCTAGTGATACCCTCCTGCCATCGTGGGTTCCGACAGCAAGTTTGTCAAAGGACAGCTTCGAAGAAACAGAATTAAGACTTACAGTACGCTTCCAACCGCTTCACCTCGTCCTTGCTGTAGTCTGAAAGTTTGAGCTCTAACTGTGCATGTTTGTGCTTGTGACATGCAGAGGACCTAGCCTGAGATTTGTGCTGTAGCTGCACCCCGCCACACTCTGCGTGGCTGTGAGCAGCGCACCGCATGTATACATACCTAATCTAAGTATTCTCAACCTTCCATGGCCGGATTAATTAGCTGCCCGTCCTCATCACGTCAGTTCTTGAGGGCCTGTACTCGATATTGAGGTCTCTGAAAACAGGGATCATGCGATTGATATACTTCGACGAAGTTGATGGCGAAGTCTCTCGTGATAGCCGCATTCACGATGCCAACGTAGATCATGTGTTATCGCCACAAAGCGCAGAGCCGGGTCCTCTGTCGCTGTCCTTCGAGTCTGCAGTAAACCTACGCTCACCAGCTGCAGGATATGAGCTCTCAAGCCTGGGAGCGCCTCGGATCTCATCCAGAGAATTTTTCGACTCTGCAATACCACCGTACGCAATCTTGTCTCATCGCTGGAGTGATGATGAAGTCACGCTTGCCGATGTCAGAAAGGAGAGACGGGGGAAAGCTGCAAGCTGGAATAAAATCACCTCTGCGCTTCGACAAGCCCGTAGTGAGGGCTTGGAGTACCTATGGGTGGACACGTGTTGCATCGACAAGTCATCGAGCGCAGAGTTGAGCGAAGGTCAGTTGTTCGTGGCTAGTCGCACTCGCGGTTTTGCTGACTCCACCGAATCACAGCAATCAACTCGATGTTTCAGTGGTACAACAAAGCGTCCATATGTTATGCATTTCTGTCTGATGTCGATGACTCGCAATCTCGTACGGATGTCGACGAGTTTGCCATCAGTGCTTGGTTCACTCGTGGCTGGACGCTGCAGGAGCTCATCGCGCCGACCGATGTTGTCTTTTTCGATAGCAGTTGGAGCTATATTACCAAACGTTCGGAATCAGCGCGCCAACTGGCAAATATCACTGGAATCGATCAGCGCGTTCTTGAAAGCAACGGGCGTACGGTGCGTCAAATCCTGGACCAGTATAGCGTTGCGCAACGGATGTCATGGGCAGCGCATCGTTGCACGACTCGAGCAGAAGACATCGCTTACTGCCTGCTCGGCATATTCGACGTGAATATGCCAATGGTATACGGTGAAGGCAACAAGGCTTTTGTCCGACTGCAAGAAGAATTGTTGCGTAACTCTGCAGACACATCTGTGTTCGCTTGGAACAGCCCGTCCGGAGTCAGCTCACAGCTTCTCGCAAGCGGTGTCGAAAGTTTCAGGGACTCTGCCAGCTTCACCACGCTGCAGACCAACGTTCACTCGCATCGCGAAATCACGCCCACAAACGTAAGCTTGCAAATACTTGCTCCTATCATGATTGCGTCGGACCCTCGCTTCCCAGCAGAGCGAGGTTTAGCAATGTTACTGGACACCCAGCGGAGTGACGACATCACCACAATTGCCGCCTTGAAACTTAGCATTGCCATGGACATCGCAGGAGACACACCAGAGAAGGCCATGCGTAGAGCCACACTCAGCTGTGTGGTAGGGTGGCCTGGCAGCAGCGATTCAAGTCGCCTCGTTTTCGTTGATGTTATTGACGCCAATATGAACGCTCGACGCAAGGCTATCACGATCGCTCGAGAGAAGATTGCGCCCGCTATTGGATCGGATCATGAGCGAGATCTCACGTACGTTTGGTTGAGATTCTCGGACCGTCGCGCGCGCAATACATGGTCGATCCTGGATGTGTGGCCCAAACAGTATTGGAATCGTAAGAACTGGACTTTCGACCTCAAGGCTTTCAGGGCTGACAACATCGTCAAGGAGGGAAGGAATGCTCGGCCGGCTGGTAGAGCAAGATTTGGTCTCCCAGTTTCTGGCGCCATCGCATTAACAAACGACAGCAACCAAGGATTTGTTGTTAATTTCTGCCAACAGACGCCTTCCCTCAAAGACGGATTCTGGTATGAAGTAAAAGCACTTCAGCGCCTTGATGTCAACCTTCGCGAGCTGCCTCCGCTTTCCGGACCAACGACTTCTGTACAGAATATCGGTTTGTCGGAGCGCTCTCAGCTGAGTGTTGAGTTCCGGACGGAGCATCTCAACAAACAGGTGTTTGCAATGTTGGCGTTGACCTTATTATCGCATGAAGGGTCGAGGTTAAGGATTGGTCCTGCTAGATAGATGTGGGATGCCGGAATGAAGTGAGGTGGTGTGCTCGAAGGATGAATTCAGAGAGGCAAGATCTACCTACTTCCTCCAGGATGCATTACTTCCATCAGCATATCACCCATCCTCCAGCTCATGTCCCTTTGATCCTCGGGTCAAGAGCCAGACGGTCCGGTACGCGAAGATCGATCGCTCCTTTGAGGCTGTCCGCAAACGCAAGCAGTTCCTTCGTAGCTTGATCACGTAGCGTAGTGGTACTGCCATCCTCGAGCCGTACACAAGCCTCAATCACATAGCTGCCACTAGTATCAAGAGGTGGGAGGCTGACAGTGGTTGGCGCGTCCACATCGATGGGATCGCCGCTCGATGCCTCAGCCGGATACACCCTGTTGACCATGACGACAACATTGCCTTGCACGAATTGATGGCCTTGCAAGTAGTACTGCGAGACGAACTTGTACCACTCAGATCCAGAGCGAAACTTGCCCAACTCTGCTTCGGGCAAGGTGATCTCGACCACTGATTGGGACAGAATCTGCTTAACGCCGGGCTCAGGTACTTCTGCTTTGCGGAGCTTCCACGAGGTACTCTCCTGTGGCCGTCTGATTAGATGCTGGTAAGTGCGTCTTTGCGCCTGGGGTGTTTGGCCTTTCTTCGAAGCGGGCGGTAGCTTGATTTGTTCGAAGACCAGATGTTGCTCAAGTAGAGGTGCGGGTTGAGAAGCTGTGAGACCCGCGAGGATCTGCAAGACCTGTGTGTGGCGCGCTGCCGAGATCTGAGAGTAGAGGATGAGGTCCTGCATGTTGGTCTAGACGGTCTTGGTCTCGGGCCTGGTTCTTGTGACGGGGCGTCTTCTCCAGCTTCAGCTATGGCTGCAATACTCGATTTACTGTCGAGCGGACCGTGCAGAACTAGTCGCGACGGATGAAGAGCCCGTGTTGGGTTTGCCAGGTCACGTGTGAAGTGCAGATGTAAGTGTTGAAGCGGGCGAATGAAGATCAGATGCACCATGCAAGGTGGTGAACTCATATCCGACCTCATTGGCTGCGCGCAGCAAGTTTAAGATCCCATGCCTGAATTGAGGCCTGATATCCGAGGACGTAGCTCATTGGATGCAGGATATCGGGCGCTAGCTGATGTACCGCCGAGATAGCTCCTGGCTTAACTATTCGTCCGTGCGCTAAACAGAGCTCCGCGAACACTTCGGCGAAAGTGGACATTCACTTCCCACAAATATCACCTGCTTCCACGTGCCTTCGTTCATCTCACTCACACTCGCACATATATTGACGATGCTCCTGACTCACCGGTGACACCCCATCGTTTCATCTCCGCCATAAATTGCCGCCGCTCGCCCGCCTACCTCCGACACCTCACCACCAACCTCACCTCACCCACCACCCGACACACAATATGCAAGCAACCCGCAGCCTGTGGGCAGGACGACAACCCCTAATCAAATTCCTCGGCAAGCGCAACATCCCCAAAAGTCCGTACACCCACCCTCCTCCCCACCAAAAAACTAGCTAACCTCCCCTCCACCCTAGACCTCGACCACACCCCCCACGCCCACCCAGCAGCTCCGTCCCACGACCTCCCCGAATCCTTCGCCCAGTACCGCAACCGCGCCACCCAGCACGGTCCGCTCGGCGGGCAGCAACAACAGACCGGGCAAAGGCAGCAGCAGCAGTCGCAACAGCAGGCGCAATCGCAGTCGCAGGGCAGCACATCAAGCACAGCCGCGGCGCCCTTCCAGATGCAGCCGTATGGCGGCATAGGCGGACGGTCGGGGAAGCAGTTGGGGGATGTGAATCCAGGGAAGGGGGAGTTCTGGGATCGGGATGAGCTGCCGGCGAGGTTCAGACGGCGGCCGTTTGAGGAGGCGGAGATGGCTGCGGTGGAGAGTGGGGGGGCTAGTTTGTGGTAACACGTCGGCAACTGTGGAGGGAGGAGTGGGAAGAGCGGCTGTAGATAAGACCTGGCCTACGGAAGGATGGGCGGGTAGTGTTGTATATACCCTTCTACTCTACCTGTGCTTAAAGGTAAAGATACCATTACTACGCACTGATAGTGTCACCCCAGTTGCAGGGCCCAAATGATAGATGGTCCGTGGGAAGGGCTAAGGTGATACTGCGCATCAAGCAATACCGCTAACAATCCATCGTGTTCTCGACAGACCGGAGGAACCCTGCCCAGTAGAATGACCCTCCATCTCAATCATGCAAGTAACCTTTATCCAGCGCCTACGCTACTCGGAAACAGACACACCCCCCTCATCAGAGTCAACCTCGTCAGAGTCAGACAACCAATCATCGCCAGCAAATAGCTCATCATCGTCAGAATCGACCAAAACACCCATATCGCTAGGAGTGATATGGTGCTTCGCAGAGCTCTACCCCACAATCAGCGCCGCCGACGGTACAAGCCCCGCCTCCTTCAACGTCATCCCAAAATCTCCCTTGTCGTAGACCTTCTTCGGGAAACTCTGCGTGAACGAAGTGGCCTCCATCCCACTCTCCTCCTGCAACGCATGCGCCACCTCAAACAACGTCGTCTCCACCGGGAAATTGTGCATCCAGCTTCCACCCGGCATAGTGAACTTCAGCCTCGCCTCCGTAAACTTCCTCCCCTCCGTCCTCGTAGCCTGCAGCGCAGTCACCGCCGCCGCGTTCCCAGCAGTAGCAGCAGCAGCCGCACTCCCAGCCCCCGCACCCTCAGCGCCCTGCGGGTCATACGCCCCAGGATTCGCACGCATAGCCTTCTCCTCATCCGCCTTCCTCTTCCTCTCCGCCTTGTCCGCCTCAATCTTATCCTTAATCCGCTTCTTCGCCGCCACATCATCAATCTTCTCCTGCCGCTTCGCCTGCGCCTCCTTAATCTGCTCCTTCTTCCGCAACTCCTCCTTCGCATCATCGCTCTCCTTCGTATGCTTCCGCTTAATCTCATCGTTCCTCTTCGCAGCAACCTTATCCTCTTCCGCTTGCTTCGCCTTCCGCTCCACCATCCGCTGCTTCGCCGCCTCGAGCTGCGCCTTCTTCTCCTCTTCGGTGAGCGGGGCGATTTCTTCGGAGGATTCGGCGAAGTCGGAGTGGCCGGTGCGTTCGGCGTGCGCTTGGGCGGCGGTCATGTTGCGGAATTTCTTTTGGCAGTCGTTGCAGACCATGCTTGCGGCGGAGGCGGAGGCGTCGGGGAGGGCGGAGGAGTCTTCGTCGGCATCGTCGGCTTGGAGGTCGGAGAGGGATTTGTCGGCGTTTTTGTCGAGCCAGTCGATGGCGGAGGGGAGGTTGCCGCCTTTCTTGAGAGCGAGTTGGGATTTTTCGCGGTCGAAGCCCATGTCGACTAGTTGGTCGAGGTCGGAGGCCATTTGTGGTTGTGCGACGATGTGGTGAGGACTGGTCGCCTGTCCTGGGCTCTTGGTACGGATGAGAGTGATGAGAGGATGGAAACCGTGCTAGATGGGGGCTGCGATGAGTATCTTCTCTTTCCTTAGTCTAGTCGGGGTTCTTGACGTAAATTTCTGCTGCCTGAAGTGAAGGGTGAGATGTTCGATATTCACAGAGTTGCAGCTCACAGAAAGGTGGCGTGTTTGGCGTGACGTCGGAAAGCGGCTGGCCCCCCGCACGTTGGCAGGCAGGAAGGAACCAACACCTCATGTTCCAATTGAGAAGATATCTCCCATTTCACAGTTTAGACCACCAGGAACTGTCACCTAACCCCTAACTACAACCATGTCTACTCCAGAGCAGAGCCCCAACCAGACGTGGCCACCATCCTCAAACAAATCCTCTCCTTCGCAGGCAACCTCTCCACTGGGGTGATTTTCGGCCTGGCCTACATTTCCGACTACCTCTTTACCTTCTCACCCAGCACCGGGCGCTTCAGCGGACTATCAACCTTGACCGAGTAAAATTCTGCACCATAGTCCTGACCGTGTTCCATGGCATAATCGCGGTGACATTGACGCCTTGGCCATTCTGGCTCAGGCTTGTCGCCAGCGTTGCGGGCATGGCAGCGGCAATTCTGGGTTCGGCGATTGGAGTATTGGTTCCGTTGGCTATTTGGGGACGTTTTGTGAAGGGGTCGAAGACGTGGGACGGGGAGCTGAGCAGTAGTGCTAAGGCTGAAGATGGGGGTGCAGGGCAGAAGGGGAAGTATGAACCTGTGGCTGCTGAGGAGGGGCCAGAGCAGCAGCGAGACGTTTGAGGTGGTGGTATGGCTACTAGTTACTGTAGTCTGTCAAGGTTGGAGGCCATGTTTGTAGTTGGCGCTGTGTTCTCCTGGAGGTTAAGATGGTTACTGCTCCTGGTCGGGCGCGGTGTGGGCTTTTCATACGGCTGTGAATCTGGAGAACGACGTTTTACTGGGTGGTGATGGCCACACTATCTCTGTTCGGTCGTTAATGGATGAGGTGAAGACGGAAGATGTTCGATAGTCCAATACATGTACATATTCACGAATTGAGAGCAGAAAGTGGCGGTTCGCGTGACGTAAAGTGTGGTCCGAGCGTCGTGGCGCCTTGGAAGGAGCAAGTCAACACTTGCAAGCCTGTTCTTGCTGCAAACCGCCCGCACACGCAACACCTCCAACATCACCTCTCGGACGGACCTGCGCAACTTCAGTTGGACCGCGAACCTACCAGCGGAACATACCAACACCCCGTGCGCGGACTGAACAACACCACACCACAAGAAGTCAGCTTAGCAATCTGCAATCATGTCTGTCGAGCTCGACCCCCCGGAGCTGGGCTTCAAGCGTACGTGTAGCAGTAACACCCGCATATTGTTCCGCCGACTAATGCACACCAGGTCCATTCACAACAGAAGTCTCGCAAGTCCTCCGCCTCCGTAACCCCAACAGCGATCCCCTAGCATTCAAAGTCAAGACCACCGCGCCTAAGCAGTATGTCCTCAAGCTCAAGCCAACCACAAGAGAGTCTACTGACGACATGCTTCTAGATACTGCGTCCGCCCCAACTCCGGCCGCATCGAAGGCCATGGCGACGTCGAAGTGCAAGTCCTCCTCCAAGCTATGAAAGAAGACCCCCCACCAGACGCCAAATGCCGCGACAAGTTCCTCGTCCAGTCCGTCGCCATCTCCCCCTCCACCGACACCTCCGCCAACATCAGCCAGATCTGGACCAACATCGAGCAGACCGCCAAATCCTCCATCCAAGAGCGCAAGATCCGCGTCACCTTCCTCCCAGCCGACGGCTCAGCCTCAGCTGCCACGAACGGAGTCTCCCAGCACGACGAGTCGCCGCCAGCATACTCTTCACCCGGCGGTGCTGCTGCTGTGACGCCACAGAGGTCAGTCGTGGATTCGAAGGACGATGGGAACTCGACTTTGATGGGCTCGACGATCATGGGCGGGGCGGCGGGTGCGGCTACGGGTACTGCGTCGAGTTTCGCGAGCGCGATGCCGAGCAACCAGGACGACGTGAAGCAGCAGCTTGCAGACGCGCAGGCACAGATCGCGAAGCTGAAGGAGCAGGCGGCGGAGGGCATACGGCAGCGCAAGCCACAGGAGACCGCGGAGAAGGCGATGGCTTCGGTGTCGCAGAGTGTGCAGAACGCGTCCGCTCAGGCGCCTGGTGGCGTGAGCGTGCAGATTGTCGCAGGGCTGTGCTTGCTCTGCTTCCTCATCGCGTACCTCTTCTTCTGAGCGCGGCAGCAAGTCTGGGATGGTTTGGCTGAGTGGAAAGGATTTGAGGTTTTCGAAGAGATCGAATTGCTCGGCTATGGAACACGAGGACGACCGGCAGCAACGTTGGGGCGATGGAAGCTGTATAGAGAACGCCGTGCTTCACGTTCACGAATGCGTGTTCCGAGCCGGTCGAGGTTTTGTCAAGGCGCTGGGATGGGAGATGCGTGCTTTGGACACGGTTGGAACATGAGCCTTCTGCAATTGCGCATTCTACCTTCCTGTTCTATAGAGATACTACTTCCCACTGTTCTTTCCCACACCTTTCCATCCCACTTTTCGAGCCTAGTATGAAGTTTCCCACTTTCACGTGCGCCAAGACCATTGTCGACCTCACTTCGTCTCGCCTTCTCAGCATGTGTAGCACCACGGCCATCACAATAACTACTGTTCCATAAGTTGCGCATCATCAATTCCCGATGATCACAGCTGCGACCACCATCGTGTCACAGCAAAGCGCAGCTCAAGGCGTCCAGGCATCCAGCATAATGACTCAGGTAGGGCCGGTGAAGGAAGCAGATACTTACTCCACCGCACTGACTGCATGTGCATTCACGTTCCAATGCCTCCGACACCTTCCGATGGGGAGGTGACTGGGGAATGAGTCAAATCCTTAGTCACAGGTGGTTTGTCGTGATATATCTCTTCGCTGCTGCGTTCTTGTTTCGTTTCCTTCTAGAACAAACATAACTTCTACACCATGGCTTCTGCGATGGCTTCTGCAACTTCCTTGCCCATTGCGGGCGTGCGGGATATGTTTCTCGACAAGCAGAACACTTCGATATCGACGATTACTGAGTGTGATGTTGTTGGGGTATCATCGGTTGAGTTCTGGTCTTCTCTCATCCTCGAGAACCTGGCGGTTGCGCAAGTGATCGTTATCGAGAGCAACGATGGCGAGGGCACAGTACTTGCTATCGATGAGGAGGTCTTGAACGCTCCACGCCGGAAATCTGCTCGTGATGCTCTCGCGCATGAGGTGGCTGCGAAGGTGTATCCGGACCTCGCTGGCCATTCGGCAGGGTCGTTGGCGGCGGTGATCAAGTATGAGAAGAATCTTGTTATGTTGAGGTCGATGTGAGTTAACAACAACATCAATGCTGGCAAAGTGGGTACTGACTGTGGTGACATAGGGTACTCGCGCAACGACAATCAGCAATCGCAAAGGCGACCGAGCGGAATAACCGTCTCAACTGGGTCAAGCGGATCTCGAAACAAGGCCCTTGGGATGAGGCCAGCGACCCTATTGCTCTAAAAGGCGCACCTTCCTTGCCGATGCCAGTCGAGCAGTCCGACAAAGAGTCTCTGGCGCCCTTCTTCGCTCACTTGCGGAACGGTGGCACTCATCAGCTCCCCTCAACCTTCAATGCTGGCGTCGCTGGTACCGAGCCGTACTACGATACCACACTGATCGAGTTTGAGAAAGGCGTGCTCTACTCCGATGGCCGTATCGATCTGTGCAAAATGGTCACCGGCCCGCGCAATATCGGCGACCTTATGGAGTCGTTGAAACCGAATACGTTTTCGAAACACTTCTTGCTGGGCAATAACATTATTGGCCAGACAGGTGCGAACGCGATTGCGGACTTCATCGATGAGTTTCCGGAGCGGTTCGAGACTTGGTACCTGGCTGGCAATTGCATCGACAAGATGAGCTTTGCGAGACTGGTAGACAGCATGGTTAAGTCGACCGCGATTACAAACGTCTGGCTCAAGCGGAATCCCTTGGGCGCCAGTGCCGCAACAGACATCTTCCAACTGATCCACGAGGCGACGAATCTGCGGACGCTGGATCTCGACCAGACCGAGCTGGGTGACGAGGGCGTTGCGAAGTTGTTCGACTCGCTGTCGAAGTATCCACCATCTGAGCCGCTGCCGCTACGCAACCTCTACATGAACGCGTGTGGCATCGGCGAGAAGGCGTGCAAGCAGATTGCTCGCTTCTTGCAGTCGCCTCATTGCACTATCGAGTCACTTTACATTTCGAATAACCCGATCGGTGACGCTGGCGCGGCCTTGCTTGCGGAGGGCCTCTCACACAACAAGAGCCTCCAGCGCCTCTCCGTCCAGTCCTGCGGCCTCAAAGACTCCGGGATCATTGATATCGCCACCGCCCTCGCGAACAACACCACCATCACCGCCCTCGACATTGGCCAGGCCTACGCCACCGAGGATCTAGGCATGCGCTTCAACTGGAGCACCGATGTCTCCGCCCCCGCCCTCGTCAATCTCATCAACACGACCAAACTCCAATACCTCAACATCTCCTACACTCCCATGTCACAATCCTCTCTCAACACCATCCTCACCGCCATCACCGACTCGAACAGCTTACTCTGGTTCTTCGCCAAACCGCTCTCAACGGGCGGAACTGACCACGGCACCGTCAAAGCTGGCCAGGAGTACTCTCGCCTACACAAGCTGGTTCGTGGGAAGCTGGCGGAGAATGTCAGGGTGAAGTATGAGGGTCTGGGGTACGAGAGGTTCGAGGCGGAGTACAAGCGGTTCTTAATCAGTCCGAAGGATGTGCGGTTGATTGATTCGGTGTATCGCAATCGCGATGCTGGGGCTGCGAGGTGGGGGGAGAAGAAGTTGGACAAGTGGTGGGGGAAGGGGGATGAGACGTTGGCGAAGGTGGCGGATCGGAGTCTGGCTTGAGCGTGACGACGATCGATGTGGAGGCTTATGGTGAGCTGGAGATCAATCATGCCTGCCACGTGGGATGAGTTATTGACGAGCTGAGGAAAGAAAGTTTGATGTGAGTTTTGAAGGCTCTGGTTATGCTACCTTAGCACCAAAATCAGCTACAGTAACGGCCCGACGTTATTCCATCGACTCACCTCCTAGTGCACGAATCCATGGTGCTCGCAGCCGGAGCTGACATTTAGAGTTTTACGCTAGCGATTTAGCGCGTTCAAGTGAGCAACCACGGTCGACGCTCTACCTCATATTTTCTCATCAGCTTCGACTCCACTCGCACAGCAGCGTTGTTCCACGAACATCAATACACTCTTCTTTGCCAACTACCATCTCGCTCCAGCAGGCCATCGGCTGGCAGGGTCCTATCTCGGATTGCCAATCTCATGCAACTTAACTGCAGGTATGCCGCCTCACGGTTGCCTTAGCCTTGCGTCTCGAGCCCGACCTCTCTGCATTGGCACAAGTAGAGTGACCTATGAGGCTTGACATGTATCACGTGTTATATGCAAGGCTGAGCATGCGCCACTCAAGTACCACAGCCGGCAAAAGAAGATGCATATAACCCATGCGTGAACACGCGGCTGCCTTGAAACCATTGAGAAGCCATGGTTCCCAGCCTTCTAGCTCTTCGCAGAAGCACAACAGGAGTCGGGCGGGCATGCATTGCGAACCATCACTTACCACAAGTCCATGCCGCGTGCCAAGTTGATAATCTATGGCAGAGCAGACACGCCTGAAGCGCATCTGGGAGTCGACGACTCGGATATGGGCAGACACCTGGGTCATTGAACTCTTCATGGTCGGCATCAGCTTGTGCTGCCTTACCACAGTGATTGTCATCCTCATGCTTGCGGACGGAATTACCATCCGAGACTGGTCCGGCTTCACACTGAACACGCTCGTGTCGATATTGTCGACCGCCTCGAAAGCTGCTGCGACGCTTACGCTTTCTTCATCTGTGAGCCAGTGGTGCTGGATCATTTTCCTTACGCAGCGTCGGCGACTCATCGATTTCGAGGCCTTCGACAACGCAAGCCGTGGTCCTCTCGGTTGCATTGAGCTGCTCTGGCGTACGAGACGTGGGAGTCTGGTATGGATCGGCGCAATCACGGTCATTGCCGGAATCGCTTTCGACCCTTTCACGCAGCAACTGGTACAGTATAAGTCAAGCTCCACTCACCGCTCGTCGTCGCAAGCTTGGATTTCGCGAGCTGAACGGTACAGCCGTGGCCAGATGATCAATGTTCTCAGCCTCCTGGATCTCAGTAGAAACAAAACGAGCTATGCCCCGGGGTCCTGCCGACTTTTCCATGCAATCATCGGTCCTGTACGGCATTAGCGAGCCCAACGAAGAAGTAGTCCGGCAGCTCCGGGTTCAATGTCCCTCGCAGAACTGCACATGGCCCGAACCTTACACGTCGTTGTCTGTATGTTCTCGTTGTAAAGACATCACTGGTCAGATGCGAGAAACAGAGCCGGGCTGGTCCACCCCAATAGCGCTAGATCTTGAACTCGACGCCCCAGGGTGCAACAAATCGCTTCCAGTCACGAGATTCACGCTGCCGAACGGAGCATTCATCGATGGAAGCAACGGCTGGGCGTATAATTCTCGGACTGGTACGTGATATCCATCCACGGCATGCGTTGTCAGTTTCCTCACCAGCTTTGGAACCACCAATGCAAGCTTGACCAACGCGATGCAGGATTTGGATACGCTGATTTGGTCGATGTCCATGATCCGCATCAAACCAGGAATATCGGAACCCGAAATATCGAAGTGGCGAAACATCCCACACGAGGCACAAGAGTGCAGCATCTACTACTGTGTCAACAGCTACTCCAGCAGAGTCGCCAATGGCCTGCTGACAGAAGTCGTCCAAGAACAGACGTCTATACGGCGTGATCCGAATTCATGGCAACTGCTAGCGCCGGATGGACTCTCGTCCACAACACTCAATACCTCGATGAAGCATAGTATCGCCTTCGACCCGGCCATGTCTACCTTTCCTCGCACTGACCTCCCGCTCGGAGACAGGTACAACATTTCGCAAACTGCGGTGGACAGCATCAGCATCTTTATGACCAGCACGTTCGCTAATGACCTGATGCGTTACCCGCATACCAATATCAATGGGTGGTCTATCGACGACGGCACGAAACAGTACCAACCAGACAGCATGCAGATATTGAGCATTGCACCGGACCTCCATGGCACCTTTGACAATGTCGCTACCTCGATGAGCAATGCCATCAGAGCCGGCGCAGATGGAAGTCCGAAAGTATACGGGGAGGTCGTAGACCAAGTCACAATCTATCACGTCGCCTGGGTCTGGGCCGCGCTTCCACTGTTTGTCGTTCTTGCCAGCCTCGTGCAGCTGGTTCTCTCCATGGTACAGAGCGCCAGGACCAGAACACCGCTCTGGAGAACGAGCTCACTTGCGGTGCTTTCGCGTGGGCCATATACAATGGAGGCTTTGGGTAAAGTGGAAACACTGAGTGAAATGGAAGCTGCCGCAGAGCACTCTTCGGTAACGCTGTTCCCGGATCGGACACGAAACAGACTGTCGCAGTGCTAACAAGTTGACCGAAGTCGCTTGAGTATAGCAAATACAATGTCTACGCCTTCACCTTCTTCACAGCTTTCTTGACTTGCGTTTTGCCACTCGCTGGCCGCTTCTTGCTTACGATCTGCTCGATGACAGTGGTCGCACCCTCTTGCACCACAGTAGGAGCCTCCACCACAGCTCCACCCTCCGCACCAGCCTCGTCCGCACCAGCCTCTTCCACCGCCACGCCACCTTCAATCGCCTTAGGCCTCACAGGCACCTCGCCAACTCCCTTCAACACCGGCATCTCAAACTCATACCCCATCTCCTTCAACTTCTCCGCCTTCTCCGCCCTCTTCTTCTCCTCCATCTGCACTCTCGCCTCCCACACCTCCCTCGTCGCACCACGCCTCAATCTACTACCCTCCAGCTTATTTCTCGGTGCCGGATTCCTCGCCCTCCTCGAGCTCCCACGCCACATATTCTCGTTCACCTGCTCCCTCGGCACCCGCCTCACCTGCAGGATATGGTTGAACAGCAGGTACTTGTCCATAGTCTTGCACACAATTTCCGCCACAGCCGCAGAAGCGAACTCGATGAAGCCGTGATGTTGGGGTTTGCCGGTCTTCTTGTTGCGCATCAGGCGGAGGTTGGTGATGGCGCCAAATTGGGAGAAGTAGGCGCGCATTTGATGTTCGTAGAAACCGTGCGGGATGCGGCCGATGTACACGACGCCGGGGGTTCGCTCGAGGTCTTCGGTGCCGTCTTTGGATTTTGTCTGCACTTTGTTGGCTTGATTGATGAGTTTCTGGACTGCGCCGGTGGTTGGAGCTTTTGGGAGGGAGGAGATGGTGATTCCTTCGTCCTCTGAGGCATCATCTTCTTCGTCGCTTGAGAAGCCGACAAGTAAGGCTGCGGTTTGGTCTGGTGTGAGATCGGTGTTGGCGCTGGTGTCGGGCAATATTGGCTCTTCTTGTTCAGCTTTTGTGGCTTTGTCGGCCGCAGTTGTCTCGTGCTTGGTGCTCTTGGTCTTCGTCTTCTTCGCGGCAGGCTGTACATCAGGTCCTGCTTCCGTGTCCTTGGCTTTTGTCTTCTTGACAGCAGGCAGTAGAACAGCTGGTGCTTCAGTCTCTTTGGTTGTGGTCTTCATCTTGGTCTTGGTCTTCTTCACGGCAGGTAGAGTCTCAGGCTCCTCGGTGACGCTCTTAGTCTTCTTCAAAGCGGACTTCACCGGCGCCACCTTCTCTGCTTCCTTGGCCGTGGTTTTCGTGGTTTTCAACGCGGACTTCCCTGGCGCTGGTCGGTCGGCAGACTTCGTCGTCTTGACCTTCTTGGTCGCCGTTGTAGCGCCGTCAGCGCTCTTGCGCTTTTTCGTGATTGTTTGTGTCGACATTGTTATCTTGTCATATACGCGAGTATGGTGTGGATCGCGAAGATTGAAATGCAGCTTTGAACTCGAACTTTTTCCTCGGAGACGGAGCAGAATTTCGCCGAGCATCCAAATTCAGCCTAGCGCTCATTTCACTTGCATCTCCCCTCCATTTCACGACGTCCATCAATCTTGAACAAACACAATATGACCTGGACATACGAGCGAATCTGTATCGAAAAACCTATCAGCCATGTCTGGCGCAGCAATCCAGCATACTGAAGTCTGGGACGACTCAGCCCTCGTCAACTCATGGAACGAAGCGTTCGAGGAGTATAAGGTATGTGGACTGTCAGTCCAGCTTAAGCTCGCTTCGTCTAACAGTAAAGCAGAAATACCATAGTCTCGCAGTCAAAGGCGAGAAAGTCGATCTCGCTGCTGAAAACGCCAAAAGAGCGCTCGTCAATGGCGTAGTCGAGACGCAAGCTGCAGCAGAGGAGGACGTCTCGGCAACACTACCTGGAGCTTCATCAACTAGTCGCATCACCAACAATGTTGCTCGGGCGGAACAGACGGCTGTGTCTGCTCAGCAGGCTGCCGCAGTGTCGAATGGTGCGGCTACTTTGCCCATCCCTCAGGCTCTGATGGCGACTGGTACGTCTTGTTGGTCCGATAGAAGGTTCGAGATGCATGCTAACGTCGACAAGTTAACGACGGCGACATGAAGAATCTGATGATGTCTTGGTACTACGCTGGCTACTATACTGGACTCTACGAAGGAAAGCAGCAGGGCTACGCTCTGGCGCAGGTGCAACAGCAGCCAGGCTGAAACGATATCACGTTCCTTTGAGCCGACATCAACACACCAAAATCTGCGGCAAGATGTCAACAGCACGTAGTGGATCGGCTCTCCTGTGCCCTAGCATGCCGCTTAAGCAAGTAGTGGAGTGCATTCATATCTGAGACTCCTTATGTGACAACAAGGCACCTCGTCCACGCCTTGATGCAATATCATGGTGTTGGCTTCAACTCCTGAATATTTGCCACAGTGATTGGCTTTGCCCAGTTTGGATCAGAACCTAAACTGGACAGCGGAGGTCTCCAGAAATGTATTTACCTATATATCAAGATAGACCTGGCAGCTGACCATCGAGCTGTTCACGGCTTCTAGCGTGTCCGCAACGAAGACACCCTTCACCTCTGCTCTCTCCCCCATCACCGAGTACCAGACATCCACCATCCTATCCCAGGACGTCGACGGATCTGGCTTTCTGGCAGAATCGCTGAGCAGCAGATCTGCGGTCCTGCAGCCCTGCGCAATCGCCACTTTCACGCCTCCAGTGACCCCGTAGCGTTCGATACGGATGAGTAGACCGAAACGCCGACCCCTGGGTCCTCTAGTCCAGTCGATCTTGCAGTTAAGTGGCAGAATGAACTTGTTGCTCGCGCGGGATTTGTTAAATGTGTTCACGTATGGACGAATTTGACCATTGACGAGGTCTGGGGCTTTTGGCAGGTACTCCGGAATAACGACACTGATACGAAACCCGCGGTTTGTAAGCTCGTGGTGAGGACGCACCGCGAAAAGACGTCTCACGTCGAAGTCGCTCGCAAAACAACGGATCGTAGGCGCCAGCATGCCTTCATTTTCCCAAAGGGCTGTCCTGGGCCGTGACCAGCAGAATATGGACCCATCAGGCGAGGATTGGATGATTTCCTTCTGCAGTCTTCGGAAAGCTCTTTCTCCGCCCTCTCCATAAAGCAGCGGCAGGTTAACCTCAAAAAGCCCAATAAGACTATAGGCAATGTCTTCTTGACGGCTAGCCTGCCGCTTCGCTGCCCACTTCATGCGCTGAGCTACGCAAGCTGTAGATAGTGGTTCGCCTCGGATGAACTTCTCTGGGATATCAGAAGCCTCCGCAATGAGCCCTGCAAGCTCAGCCTTTGTCCCGATAGGACAAAATTCTGTGCTAAAGAGAAACATAGAGATTGGGGCGAGGAGCTCTTGAAGCGTCCAGGCTCGCCTGAACCAAGCACTGTTCTTCAGCTCTTCGGTATAGAACCGAGCGGAGAGACTTGGAAATTCGGCCCTGTGAACGGTGTGGTCGGAGAGCATGCATGAGCATAGGGTTGGGTCGTGCACGTCAGGAAGAAAGACGAGGCAAATCGTTGCGTCCTTGTACCACCGGTACATCGAGTTGATCGCTGTTTTGTGACAATCAGCTGAGATTTGGAATACTGTTCCCTCCCAGCTCTAGATTTACCTTCGGACAATTCAGCACTGCTCGATTTGTCGATGCAGCCTGGCGACAACTTTTAACACACTGACACTTGGAAGCATACAGTGCTGCTGTATGTTCACATGCATTACTCACACGTGTCAATCCAGACCCAGTCTAAGGGCGCCGATTCGTATTTGTTTGCCAGGTCACAGGCCTTCCAGATCTTCGTCCAGCCATAGCCTCTACTGCCATGCTTGAGGATCTCATCCCGATATGTCGAAAAGTTTTCATAGGACACTTCTTCGTCGCTCCAGCGATGAGAGAGGATGGCGTAATGTGGTATCTGATCATCGAAGAAATCCTTGAAGGTGAAATCTCTTGTGTGTAGAAGTCTCATTTCCTGGTACGAACGACCGCAGATCGATTATGCCTCCGAGATCAGACTTTGCGATGTATATGTGGACGGTATTGGCTGCGAGCAAATTGAGATGTACGCATTATCGGTTGGGGGTTGTCGTTGTGACCAAGGTGACGAGGCTGAGGGATGTGAGCTGCGCCTGGGTGGGCTTGGTGGCGCTCAGGCTGCATGTACCTAGTGCATGCACCAATGCATGGTTGCGAGGGCTTCATCTATGTCAGTGATGTGTATCTGAAGGGGCATTCGAGCAAATCGATTAGAAGACAGATGCAGAGCATGCTAGAAGACATGGTAAGGGCGAAGGAGCTCAATGCTCGAGCTAAAGACGATCTCTCACCGTCTTCTCGTGCCGTTGACTGTTCCCCTATCGATACAAGCACGTGTAGACGGTAGTCTACCACAACAGCAGTAGTAGTGAGCTCTTCAAAGCATCACATGACCCTGGTGCCTAGCTCTTTCCCCTTTCAATGCTTTGATGCCGTGCATTTGGAAGCTTGGACCCGTCGAACTATTTAACCTGACACCTTCCTCCCACAAACAATTTCGCCACTTGGTTCCAAGAACATTGGAGCATCGACCTTCTCGGTCACCCTCCATCATCGATACAGTGGGCACAACCTCTGCTGTCAAGATGGCAATCGACGCCGACTTGGCCCGCATGCTTGCGGACCTGGGCCCATCCCGCCGAGACGACGTCTCAGCACCACCTGAAGTGCGAGGAAACGTGGCAAGCAATGATCCCCGCGAGGCTGCTCGTATCAGAGCAGAGGCACAGGCGCGTCGCAAAGAATTGAGCAGCGCAGGTGCAGGCAGCGGCGATGGACATGCCGTCATTCTCAGCAGATGGAACAGTAAGACCACCTTCATGTGCTTGCAGAAGCTCACTGACAACGACAATAGCTGCAGCAACCTTCGAGCGTGACGAAGTGACGGAGCATCTCGAAGATCGTTTCGGCGGACAAGGTCACCGCGCTGAACTCAGGCGTCGCCAGGGCTCGGATCATGACCCCATTGACGAACTACGACATGCTCGCTTCGGTGGAAGGCGCCGGCCCGGTGAACGTGTGCCCTTCAATCCTCCATCTCGCAACACTCGCGCAGGTAATGGCGGTCCTGTACGTGGTGCATCCGGATTCCGCGACCTCCTCCACCCATCCTCTCACGACCCAGCCCCCTTCGACCACGGCCGCAATCGCCCTATGCAGCGTTCAGGCAACAACCATGCACGTGCTCCATCTCCTCGCGCAGCAGGCACGATCCGCTTCCAGCCTGATGGCAAGCGCATCCTTCATACGCCGAGCAATATGCGAGCCTTAAGCAACTCGGATCATCGAGTTGGTCTCAAAGCTGCCGCTGCCATGCAAGCCATCACGGGAGAGACACCCAGGGTCGCTCGCCGAGCTGCACCACCTGTTCAGAGATCATCCGTCGTGGACCGATACCAAGCTGCGTCCGCAGCTAAGACTTCTTCAGACGGTCCGGCCAGCATGATGCAGTCGATGTACGCGCCTCGCAGTTTGAGCGATCAGCCCATTGCTACCAGTACACCAGTCGCCTCCACCACTCCGATCGTCGTCACTACACCAGCAACGTCTAAAGGCCCGTCGAGCGTCAAGGCTGTGGCAACATCAAGCACTGCCAAGGTCGCAAGCAAGTCCTCCGACGATCCTTTCCAGGCCGAGATCTATCGCAACCAAGCACTCTGGTACGCTGCCAATCCGGGCCCAGGGTGCAACGACCACTATACCAAATACAAGGATCGCGCTCATTATCTTGGTGAGGCCCGCGACTTCCTGGTCAAGGAAGCTTTGACACTCATTTATCGCAACAACGAGCGTGCAACCCAGGTGTACGTCGAAACCCATCCTGAGCGCAAGTGGATGGTAGAAGCTGCGGCGAAGGCTAAGGAGCAGATCGAGAACGGCGACAGCAAGGAGGAGCTCGAGCGCTACTGCCTTGCCCATCGTCCACACACGAACTTTCTCAAGTTTGCCAAGAACATCTTTTCTGCCAAGCCGAAGCCGGAGCCGAAGCTGAAGGAGGAGGAGAAGAAGGGAGGTGCCTGTCAGAGTCCTTCCCAATCTGCGCCACCACAGTGCGCCACCGAGACTGCCGTCCGAGAATCTCGTGAAGAGCCCACCACTCAGCCCGCAAAAACATCCAGCGTCGAGCCTGCCGTCCGGGCATCTAGCAAGGAGCCTACTCCCGAGCTGTCCCCAAGTTCGTCCGCTAGCACGGGAGACAGCTTCGCTTCCGCCGAGATGACGCCTCTCACGCCAGCTCAAGCCACCGGGACTCTTACCACAACCTTCTACGATGTCGATGGTGGACTTCTTGGCACTCACACTGCAGTGCTCGCTGTTCCAGCTCAGATCGCCATGAGCGTCACCTCGATGGCCCGCCACTTCGACCCACGCGGTCTCAAGCAGGAGGTCGACAAGATGGCGAAGGCGGTCCGTGCTGTGGGCCAGCAGCCTCAGGTTGTCTCCCGCGCCCGGTTCACCGAGGAAGGCTTGTGGGAGGAGGATCTCCAGAAGACATGGGTGGTCGTCGGCGCGAAGCAAGGTGCTGATGGGTTGTGGTCCGGAGAGGATGTCGAGAAGTCTCATGGTTCTGTCGTCGGCGCGAAGCTGGGTGACGACGGTTTGTGGAACGAGGACGACCTGATCAAGCTGTGAACACACCACCAGCGCCCGTTCTCGACCAGTCAAGTCGTTTGAAAGCCGTTGCCAGGAGGCAAGATGAGGTGTTCAACGATCGGCAAGGCCGAGGATGGGCCCCGAAACCGCCACTCACTCACTCACTGAAGGCATGGAGTAGGTAGATACCAAGCTCCACAGCCGAATCAATTCACTCAGAACCAACTCATCTTCCACTGCACTCTCATCATAATCTTCCCACTAACCCCATCATCCCTACCACTCCTCCTACTGCCCAACCCAGTCCTGCGGTCGCTCGCGCACCCATCCCAGAACTCGTACTCGATCCTCCTCCGTTCCCTCCATTTCCTTCATCCACCCTCTCCAACTTCTCCACTCCCGCCGTTACCGTCACAGTCGCGTACATCAACTGCGACGGCTCGAGCGTACTCGTCGTCATCACGTCCCCGAGTCCGGAAATCGCGCTGCGGCCTGTGCATGTGGCGGCTGTGATGAAGGGAGACGAGCTGGACAGGGCGCAGTTGATTGTTGCTGGGGAGGCGCCTGTGGTTCCCTCTTCCCTAAATTCACAGGAAAGGGAAGGGTTAGTGAGGGGAGAAGGACAGGGAGTTGGGACTACGTACGCATCGTTGAATGTCATGGTATACACCACCGTTCCCGGCCCTTCTGTCAGGGTTATGGAGGTGGGGAAGGCGCAGTCTTCGGACGCCGTGCCGGTGGAGAGGCATGATATTGCGTAGGCTGTTGCATTGGGGGCCTGGGAAACGGTCAGTAGGTGGTAATCTGTTGGTGGCGATATACTTACTGCTGTTATGATGGAAGCGCCTAGGTTTATCGGGGCGGAGACGGGGAAGAAGAGGGTTTGGACGGGGTGGGATGCGGTTGAGGTATGATTCATTGACGAGGTAGGAAGGGGTGTAGTTGTCGTGGCAGCGGACACAGATGGCGGAAGAAGGGCAAGGAGGAGGAGGTAGAGGGTATTAGGCAACAGTATTCTCTCCATCCTGTCTCTCTCTCCTCGGGCTCGATGATGGGGAAAGATACAACGAGAGATATATGGATTGAGTCGCGAATAGATGAGACGGAAGAGGCGCAGTATACTTATTCCATTCCTACGAACGAGCACGATACATCTTTGGAATACAGAGGGTAGGGATGCACCGCCAAGTGCTTGGCCGTGTCGTGGTGCGTTGATTGAGAAACGTCACCTTGGTGGTGAAGGCTGGGCTTCGATGCGAAGAGGAGTGGGCAGCCCTGGCGGATGGAAGTCAGATCGGCGTTGCGGCTTGGCGTCGGGCCCGTTTTATCCGGGCGATCATCGGTGAGGTGAGGCTCTCACGCGTCGTCCGAGCGCGTGGGACAACGTCAAGTTGAAGATTGAGAGTGTAGATACCCTTCGACTTCAACCACGTCGCCGAGACGATATTCGCCATGGCAAACGCTGAAGATATTGGCCGACAATGTCTCTCCGCAGTCCAGTCGGCGTTCCCGAAGGAATTGTCTAACAGGATATTGCTTGAGATCGGACATGAACAGAGATTCTTTCCGTTGTTCGTCGAGATCTCGAATTATGTGTCCTCGGTACAAGGACCCCGAGGAGCGACACAAGACCTACCGACGAATACGAAGAAGCGAAAGCTTGAAGATGGCTCCAGTGCAGGACAGCAGCCACAACAGAACGGCGCAACGCTCCACGGCGTATCGAAACCTGTGATCTCCTTCGAGTGCAAAGATGTCAGCGTTCAGATACCAGCGCGGAAGAAGCTCAAGGTGTCCCTCGTGCGGGATGAGCAAGATTCAAGGAGAGCGGAGGTTAGGCTGCTAAATCAATCCACGGATGCCATCGAGTGCGCCTTGCAGAGCGACCAGATCGAGGAGGTCTTTGCTATGCATGTACCTGACAAGACTGTTCGACAAGCATACATTGCTATTATACCCAAGGCCGGAGCTCTGTCGACAAAACGGACGCCGGCAGAGCAAATACTGTTTACGTTGGCGGAGACCTTACCTCCGGCTTCCGCGACATCGATCGACATAGCCTTTGCCGAGGACGATACGCACGTCTCGGTGACTGAAAAGGCACTCGAACAACTACTCGCGCCTCTCGGCAAGCGCATTACCAGACCAGACGCCGCGGAGTTCGCGAGCAGTAGACCGCAACCACATCGGAAGGGCGAGAAAGCATATCACGTTAATGCGCATCGAGGGAGCAAAGAAGGTATGTATACCATGTCCACCTCCCAAGCCCACACTATGCTGACTACTGTTGTATCAGGCTACCTCTACTTCCTCCCCACAGGCATCCTCTTCGGCTTCAAGAAACCACTAACCTTTTTCCCCTTCTCCGCCATCGACAGCATATCATACACCTCCGTCCTCCAACGCACTTTCAACCTCGTCATCGCCGCTACCGACTCCGCCGACTCGAACGCACCGGACGATGTGAAACAGGTTGAGTTCTCCATGCTGGACCAAGAAGATTTCGCGAATATCGACGACTACATAAAGCGGCATGGGCTGAACGATGCTTCCATGGCGAAGGAAAGGAGGGCGAAGGTGCATAACGTTAACAAGGAGGTCAAGAAGGAGGAAGGGGTGAATGGGGCTGCGGAGGCCGGAGGGGTAGATGAGGATGGGTTGACCGAGTTGCAGAAGGCGGAGCAGCAGTTGCAGGATGAGGAGGATGAGGAGGAGGAGGATTATGAGGCTTCTGGGGGTGAGAGTGATGGGGAGGGGGCGGAGAGTGGAGGTGAAAGTGAGGACGGGGAGGAGTATGATGAGGAAGAGGGTGATGAGGAGGAGGGAGAGGAAGTAACTTGAAGCCCGAGTTGAGGCATGAGAGACGCATGCATGATGATGGTCAATCGATAGACCTAGATGAGCAGAATATGCCATATAGCTCGATGAGACTTTGGCTTCGAAGCCGCTGCTTCAACTATTAGACGCTGCCCACGACAGCCAAGTGCACCATGCATCTTGGACCTGTCCTGCAGTCAACGTTCTGATCAGCATATCGTAACATTACAATTGTAGTGCTATACTGTATTCACCTCTCGCCGGAAGAGGTTTGGCATCCACGCCTCGGTAGGCCGGAGCTTTGCGGGGCATGAGTCGGGTGAGCTCGATCGAACAACAGTCAGACAGACAACTACACAGACAACCCACATCTTGACAATTGGACCGCATACGGAACGTTGGAGACCTCTATAGCATGTAACACAGAAACGCACTTACAATGGCCAACCTCATTCGACCCGCGAGCCTCCTACCAACCGCAAACGCAATCACACCTCACTCCCTCCTCTCCCTCCCAACGTCCCTCCGAGCCGCCGCGTACACAGCAGCAAAACAACGACGATGCGCCTCCTCTAGCCCTCGCAAGCATCCCAAGACCGCGCTCTTCTTCCCTGGTCAAGGCAAGACACCACCCCTACTCACCCACAACAACACCGCTAACATAGATGATCCCAGGCGTCCAACGAGTAGGCATGACAACCGACTGGCTCGAAGCCTTCCCTCGCACCGTCAAACCAATTCTCGAGCAGATCGACGGTACCCTCGGCATCCCCCTCACCCGCATCATCGCCGACGGACCCAATAGCAAACTCACAGCAACGGAGAACGCACAGCCAGCCATCATGGCCACTTCGATCATGATCCTTCGCGTGCTGGAGCAGGAATTCGGGTTCAAAACCAACGAGCGCATCGACGTGTGTCTCGGCCATTCCCTCGGAGAATTCGCCGCCCTAGTCGCGGGGGGGTATTTACGGGAGGCCGATAGCTTGAGGATGGTTAGAAGACGCGCAGAAGTAATGGCGAAATGCTCCCGTGACGTAGGCGAAGAAGTCGGAATGGTCGCGCTCGTCTGCGAGTCCGACCACTTGGGTCCAATGGTCGATTCGATCCGGGAGTTTCTAGGCTGGAACTCTGCAGGCAGTAAAATCGATTCGCACGGTGATACGGATTTACCGCCGGTCCAGCAGGTGCTGATCGCGAATGTCAATGCGAAGAACCAGATTGTGCTGAGCGGGAGTATACAGCGGATTAACGAGCTGCTCACCCACCTCCGACAATTCGCTGGTCATGACCCGCGCGCGGTGAGGCTGAAGAGCGATAGCCCGTTTCATTCCCCGTTAATGGCGCCGGCGGCGGAGGTGATGAAGAAGTTACTTGATAAACCCAGCGGGGAGGGAGGGGAGGATATGGTTACGTGGCCGGGGCAGATGCCCTGCATCTCGAACGTTTCCGCTCGGCCGTTCGCGAGTAAGCAGCAGTTGAAGGATTTGTTGGCGAGGCAGTGTGTGGAGACGGTGTTGTGGCATGATAGTATTGTGTACTTGCATCGGGAGGAGAAGGTGAGGAGGTGGGTGGGTATTGGGCCGGGCAAGGTTGGGAGGAATTTGGTGGGGAAGGAGGTGGGGATGAAGGGGGCGGTGAAGGGGGGTGGGGTTTGGGGGATCAGTGATCCGAGGGAGGTGGAGAGAGTGTTGAGTGATTTGGATAAGACGGAGAATGTGGAGGAAGAGGAGGAGTGAGGGAGGGGGCGGGGGGCGGGTGAGGTTAGCGTGGTGTTTGGGTGTTACATGGCGATGTGGGAGTGTTATTATGAGATCTTCAAAGGTTGTATACGTGCAACGATTCATCAGTTCTCGGGAAAGGCTTGTCAAAGTGGTTTTACTCATGTCCAAAGCCTCAGTCAACTTCAACATCTAACTTCCGGATATACCAAGATCTCAACACCGATCCATATAGCCTTCACTCTACCCACGGTACCACATCAACCCATCTATTTCCATCTCAGCCCACCAACCCCAAGGTCTCGTGCTCAACCATCCCATCCAAAGTCAGCCCACCTCTCACGCCGACATCGGCCCACCCGCGAAGCTCTTCCACGGTACCTGCATTCGACGGGCAAAGCAAGCAGCCAATCCTACACCTCCGTCTGCAATCCTTATCTCTACCACCACCGTGGTATGATGTTTACCTTCTTGTCATAAGCAAAACCCGCTGAGAAACGCTTCCATGTGCCCGTTATCAATGCAGCTAGCAGCCACGAACCAGTCAGTGACGCGGTTACCTCGCGGTTACCTTCACGGTAGGCACATGCTTCTTTCCATTAAGTGGTTGTTGGGACGGGGTGCATTGTGTCATTGTTGATGGGGTTGGTGTATTTGTACTTTTGATCTACTCATTCTATACTTCTAAGACTTTCCTGAGAGCTTCCTTCATCCTACACTACTCTCCTACTCTCATCGCAAGCATAACTTCATCCCGAATCCACAAGCGAATCCGCCACCATGTCCAACCTCCCCTCCGAGCCCGAGTTCGAGCAAGCCTACAAAGAACTCGCCTCCACCCTCGAGAACAGCAGCCTCTTCGAAAAGCACCCCGAGTACAAAACCGCGCTGCAAGTCGCAGCCATCCCCGAGCGTATTATCAATTTCCGCGTGGTATGGGAAGACGACAAGGGCCAGCTGCAAGTCAACCGTGGTTTCCGCGTGCAATTCAACTCGGCGCTGGGACCGTACAAGGGAGGGCTGAGGTTTCATCCGAGTGTGAATTTGAGCATTTTGAAGTTTTTGGGGTTTGAGCAGATTTTCAAGAATGCGTTGACAGGGTGTGAGTGGCAACCAAGCTTGCGGGAGAGTATAGGAGAGCGTGTTGGCTGACCTCTTCATGCAGTGTCAATTGGTGGTGCCAAGGGTGGCGCCGACTTCGACCCCAAGGGCAAATCCGACAACGAGATCCGCAAGTTCTGTGTTGCGTTCATGCGAGAGCTGCATCGTCATATTGGCCCGGACACTGATGTACCCGCTGGCGACATTGGCGTCTCACCACGGGAGATCGGATGGATGTTTGGAGCGTACCGAGCGGCGGAGAATAGGTGGGCGGGTGTTTTGACTGGTAAGGGTGGCAACTGGGGTGGAAGTTTGATCAGGCCCGAGGCAACGGGGTACGGGCTTATTTACTGTAAGTTTTGAGCTCGGGGATCTGCGTGTGTTGGTTTGAGCTGACCGTGGTCGTTACCAGACGTCCAACACATGATCCAATACGCTTCTGGCGGCAAGGAGTCCTTCGAGGGCAAGCGCGTCGCCATCTCTGGCTCAGGCAACGTCGCCCAGTACGCCGCACTTAAGGCAATGGAGCTCGGCGCCACCATCGTTTCGCTCTCCGACAGCAAGGGCACTCTCATCGCCACGGACGAGAAGGGCATCACACCTGAGCTCGTGCACTACGTCGCAGACTTGAAGGTGAAGCGCAAGCAGCTCACTGAGCTGTCCGAGAGCAGCGAGTACAAGGACAAGTTCAAGTACATCGAAGGAGCAAGACCGTGGGTGCATGTTGGAAAGGTGGACGTTGCACTGCCATCTGCGACACAGAATGAGGTTTCTGAGGAGGAGGCGCAGAAGTTGGTCGAAGCTGGCTGCAAGTTCATCGCTGAGGGTTCGAACATGGGCTGCACACAGGAGGCGATCAATGTGTTTGAGAAGGCTCGCAAGCAGTCGAAGGGGGATAGTATCTGGTATGCTCCTGGTAAGCAAACACTTCTCTCTACCACATTAGTGCTGGACCTGATCATGGCTGACACTCTACGCAGGCAAGGCAGCCAATGCAGGCGGCGTAGCAGTCTCAGGACTCGAGATGGCACAGAACAGTGCGCGTCTGAAGTGGAGCTCTGAAGAGGTTGACGAGAAGCTCAAGGGCATCATGGAGGCGTGCTTCAAGAACTGCTTGGAGACGGCGAAGGAGTACGTGCCTGGTGCTGAGGGTGAATACCCAAGCCTGGTGGCTGGAGCGAATATTGCTGGATTCAGCAAAGTCGCGGCTGCGATGCACGATCAGGGCGATTGGTGGTGAATGTAGAGTAAGAAATGACGCGAAATGTACGTTCTCCGAGTTGCGATCACAGACCCAGAAGCTCTGCGTCGTGCTCTTGTTTTGATGATGCTTCGGAGAAGAAAGTCGAGCCGAGTGAATGCAAGTCGAGCCGGAAGCTTGGCGTAAACTCAAATTCCACCTCGTCCCATCCCGTATCCTTTGTACTCAATCATTCAGCGCCAACACATCGTCTCCGAGTCCCACACACATCTCTCAAGCTCAGTTCATCGACTGTAGTCGCATCTTCGACGTTGCGATGTTCGAAATGCGCCAAAACCGCCGAGGGATGACCCTCTGGCCGGCGATGAGACGGGACGAAAACACCTGAGCCATACCGCCTGTGCTCAGCCATCAAATCGATCCCAGAAGCTCAGATACAGCTGTACATACCCTTATTACCAAACCCTTCCTCGGAGAACGGGCTCAACGGCCGGACCATGCTCCCCTACCCAGAATGATGTTCAGGGCGATCTTCCAGACCGGACGATGATACGGTCTGGTGTTGTTCTTCATGGTGACTTCCGTCGCTCGAGGCTTCGGCGGCGGTGGCGGCGGTGGCGGCGGTGGTACCAACTCATCTGGGTGTGGTCGCAGCGTGTTCATTGCTGCGGCGGAGACGGGGCGCGGCGGATCGGGCGAGGAAGGGGAGGTGTGGTGGTCAAGATCTGGGTGGTAGGGTGGTTAGCAGCGCTCTCGAGGGTACCATTGAAGGTTCTGCAGGGCAGATCAGCCACTGTACTGGCCGCACACGCGATCGCACTGAGGAGAACACGTTGATGAGCTTGGGCAAGGAAGCTGGTTGGTGTGATTTTTCTCGCAGACTGGATCGTCGGTGGTATTACAAGAGCAAGCACTGTAGTGGCGGCGTGTCCGATCTCATGGCTGAGAACTTGTACCTGGCCTGTTGTCCTGAGCTGGCTATACGGAATGGACTCGAAGATCGCGTTGTGGGATTCTGCAGTCGGCAGGCGCTGTACTGGCGGCACTTTTGATCGTTCGGCGGAGACCGCGTCACTGAGCTCATCGCCGCGAGCTAGGTGATGGCAGTGATCTCGAGGGTTGTGGTGTCGGTACGTACGGTGGTCAAGCACTGTAGTGGCGGCACTTTTGTATGTACCGTAGGGAACGTGTTGCTGAGGTTATCATGCTGAGTCGGCCGAGGGGAAAAGTCTCAAAGATTGCTTGGTGGGTGGGTGCAAAGAGCAAGCACTGTAGTGGCGGCTTCGAAGATGGCGCTGTTGAGAAGGAGCGGATGGGCCTGGAGGACGCGGAGATGGTTGAATGCCCAGAATGTCGTTAACGCCGCCGAGGGTGGCGTTCTCGAAGATCGGATATGCTCATGTGGCGGCGGACGTGGTCACGGCGAACAGGTTTTAGTCTCGGAGAAGATGCTTGTGGGCAATGAGGACGCGGGCATGAGTGATTCCCTGGACTGCAGCCGCCACAGCCAGCAAGTGTGCGCTCGGGGGATGGAAGGCTGGTGGTGCCACTGCAGTTGCGGACGTGATAATGTTGAAGACGTATCCATCTGGGGGAAGAGGTGGAAGAGGACGAAGGAATTGAAGACGACTCACTGCTTGTTGTGCTGCTTGAGCGGCTGGTGAGGTGTTCTCGTGCGATGGATCTGCTCTTGAGGTGGTGGATGTGGTGTGTTGGGAAAAGTTGTCGTTATGGAGAAGGTGTTTGCGCGACTGAGACCCCCGACGAACGCCGAAGCGAGCCGCCGAAGTCCGAGTCGATCGAATGTTGCCCTCCCACCCTGCCGTCCAACCACGCCGCCACTGTAGCTCTTGATATTTGATGATGGTGTTGTCCATGTCATGGAGATTGATCTCAAACCACTACAGAAAATCTACGAGGTGGATGTGGCGTGTGGTGAATTGTTTTGGTTGATTGACGTTGGAGCGGCCGAGTTAGGAAGGAGGGTTCAAGCTGGCTACGCAGAACGATGGAGTTGGCCGCCCCGTCTTCTCCAAAAAAGGAATGAGCCTGCGATTGAGGCTTTGTGGCCTCCCAAAAGTAATTACAGACGGGAGAGGTCTGTGAAAGGCAAAAAGACTTGTTGCCTTGCAAAAAGTTGTTTGCAGGGTTGAGAAGGAGCAAAAGTCAGACCCTCTCGGGTCTGCTGTTTGACGGTGTTTGTGGTTAACGCTTCACATTTGGTTGGGGAGGGTACTGACCTTGAATCGAATCCTGGTCCAGAAAATCCGGTATCCGGGAAAGTCGAGCCAACCGCCAGCAGCCACACCGCAGTAACAAAGCGCTTAAGAGAGAAGTTGAACTCACCTGCTTGGTTAGCAAGCAGCTGGCGCTTAAGCACCAACTGCTTACTGAGTGGTTATTGGGGTTCGAATTTTATAATTCCAATATAACCCTTTTCGGCACAACTTCGGTTCGGCTTTTCGGGCTTTCCCGGCGGCGCTGGCGGCGACGACATGGTGGAATCTACGACTTCGCGATGGCTGGAGATTTGTCACGTTGGCTCGGTGATGCTCAGCATACGTTAATACTATGATATTATTGCTCGTGGGTCGTGATATGTGTGGTCCGGGCAGATTTGGTCGATCAGGCGCTCCACCCCCGAACGCCGAGCAGCCTCCTCGGGGCGACACCACCACTACCACAACCTTTGGAGATTCAAGAGTATGTGCAGGAGACGCTCCGCACATGTTGACGACGTCATGCAATCGATACCCGGGCGAGAAACTCATGTTCAGGGCAAATTTGGCAAAAGAGTGGGTATTTGCAACTTTGAAAGTCCGATCCCGAGTTTTCAGATTATCGGGACTCGCGGGGCGGCGACGACGACGAGAGTCTCGAGCAAAGCACTCCGTACAGCAGGTCAAAGCAGCGACTGCAGTGGCATCACTCACAGTTCAGCAGGAGAGAGCGCTTGGAAGCACCACCATGGTGGTGCAGAAGCAGGAGCGGGCATTCCTCCTCTGCCTCGACGACAGCAACCTCGACTCTGCAGTCCTGAGCAGCGACTGCAGTGGCATCACTCACAGTTCAGCAGAAGAGAGCGCTTGGAAGCACCACCATGGTGGTGCAGAAGCAGGAGCGGGCATTCCTCTTTCTGCCTCGACTACCGCACCCCGATGCATCATCCCCGAACAGCGACTGTAATGGAGACACTTGCAATTCAGCGCGAGAGCGAACAGACACGATACGCCACCGAGTCTCTATGCGCACCCAATGATTGCTTCGACGACAGCAACAGATGGCAGAAGCCCGAGCAACTACTGTAGTAGCATCATAGGCAGCTCAACGGGAGGAGAACAGACAATACACTGCCCTGAAGGTTCGAGCAACCCACATCTGTTTCGATGGCGCCGACGGATGGCAGTAGGTTGTAGCAGCGACTGTAGTGGCATCACGCGCGATTGGGCGGAGGAGAACCACACAATGCACTGGCCGATGGCATGAGGAATCAACGTCTGCTTCGATGACAGCGACGATTGGCAGCAGGCTCGAGCAGCGACTGTGGAGGCATCACGCGCGGTCAAGCGAAGGAGAAGAGTCGCAATGTAGTACGAACGACCCGCGTCTGTCTCAACGCCCTCGACAATAGCAACAGATGGTAATGGTTGTAGCAGCGACTGTAGTGGCATCATGGCCAGTTCAGCGGAGGAGAACATACACGACGCGCCGACTCGATGATACGCGCTACTTTGCGGCGCCGGGATGGTGGTTGAGCGATATGCGCCGTCTCGAGAGCACTTACTTCTTGCCTGGGCATTGATCACAGGCTACAATGGCATCGCTCGCGCTTCCGCGGGGGAGAGCAGACGTAATGCGCCGCCTTCAAGGTATGGGCCACATCAGATCAAATAGAGCTATGGTCGGGCGATATGCGCCATCTCGAGGGCAACTACGGCTTGCCTGGGCGTCGATCGTGATGTATGATGGCATCACTCGTATTCCAGCGGAGGAGACCACAGACCGCACGCCACCTTCAGGTTATGAGCAACATCAGATCGGCTAAGATTGTGGGCGGACGACCTGCGCCATCTCGAGAGCAGCTACGCCTTTGTCGGGCACTAATCGTGGACTGGAATGACGGGGGTTGTAGCTGGATGACGGGGAGGGTGCCCGTTGACAGGGTCTGGTCGCTAGAGTACAGCAGGTGCTAGGTTTGAGCGAGTTGGACGACTTGCACCATCTCGCAGCAATTACACCTCCAATGGGCATTGATCACGGTCTGTGATGGCACCGCTCGCAGTAGGACAACGGGGAAGGGCCACGTTGTCTGGCTATGGCTGCTGGAGCATTCAAGGGCTGGTTTGAGAGTACATGGCTTAATCGTAGCATCTCGTTCGTGCCTCTTGACGTCTAATGCCATTTTCATCCACTGTAGTGGCATCGTCGTTATTGTGCTCGGGGAGAGGGTGCGTTTGCGCCAGGTGAAGAGTTGGAGTGATGTTGGGTAGCAAAAGCCGGCTTCAAGACTTCCGCCACCTTCTCGAAACCAACTACACCACGCTCAAATCCACAGAGCACAACACGCTACCACCGAGACGAATCAATTCCTCGAGAACACCACCACCACCGCAGCCATGCCACTACGCATCGCATACGAAGAAGATTTCCCCGACTCGCCGAACTACCGGCCAAGAAACCAGCAAGAAGAGGCGCCAACCCGCACGGAGGGAGAGGTGTTGTTGAAGGAGGAGGCGTTGAAGCATATGGTGCTCGCCTGGCACAAACTCGTGCGTGCGAACGAAGACGCCGCCGCTACAGTGGCGGAGGAGGCCGGCAAGACGATTTTTGGGGCGGAGAGGTTTGGGGAGGCGATGGTGAAAGCCATCGAGGACGGAGGAAATGACGCTGAGTTTGAGGAGGGCGGCCAGGCAGCATGATCTCCGCCAGAGCATCAAGGGCCCCGGCACTACATTGCATCATCGCATGCTTAATGTAGTCTTCGCACCGTCGAGAGGAGGTGGAAGAGCTGAGGTCAAAAAACGCATTCCACGCGAGTGGCACCCGACGCAAGGGACTGTTTCCGCACCTCTCAGAGTCTCAATTGTGATGGTGTGCCACTACAGTGATTGATCTTACAACCGCGTCGCTGTCGTCAACTGGGGGAAGCATGGCAGGCGACAGCTATGGCGACTCTGGTCCTCGATGGCTCTCGAGCTCTAACCGTGACGATGTGGTACTACACTGCTTGGTCTCACCACCGCGACGCTGTTGCCAGCTAGGGGAAGCATGGCTCTGGCGCCCTGCCCTCGCGATGACTCTCGAGCCCCAAACGCGACACTGTGCCGCTACACCTCCTGATCTCATCACGGCAGCGCTGTTGTCAACTGAGCGAAGCATGGTAGTTGGAGGCTTGGGTCCCTTCTAAGGCCTCAATCGCTGCCCGAGTCTCAAACGTGACGGCGTGCTGCTACACCGCTTGATCTTACCACCATGGCGGTTGTTCTCAACTCGGGGAACAGTGGTGGACGAGGGCTATGGCACCTTCTAGTCCTCAAGGGACTCTCTGCGATCAGAACGTGACGATGTACTGCTATCTGTTTGAGTCTCATCACGATAGCGGTCGTTCCCAACTTGGAGAAGGGTGACAAACGAGGTCTCGAGGCCCCTGTGCAGGTGGTCTCTCAATAGTTTACCGAGTTCGAATGTGACAACGTGCTCCTGTTAACCCGAATCGCGTCACGATGGGCGTTGTTCTCTTCTTGGAGAAGGCGGAACAGCTGGCAAACGGAGCCCCCTTGCGTTCCTCGATGACCAACCCCGAACTCCCCGATGATTTGCATGCTCGCTCCACCGAAACCGCGTTGTCTTGAGAAGCGCGAACAAGCCGCTCTCCCAACCCGAGCGCGTTCGTGAGGACGGGAGTGATGCCTACAAGCGGTTGCGATGGTCGAGAGGAGCGGAGGGCACGAGCACATGGCTAGAAGAGCGCGGCGGCGATGCGAGGACGGGTTGTTTGACGAGATACAAAAGTCGCCACCCTATTGTCGAGTGATAATGAATACCTGCTTCACGATTCGGTACAGTAGCGGCAGCACGACCCCGACCGCCAGCACCGAGTGCGGCGCATCTGACGGAGGAGCTGATGTACCAGCGCATCGTCTGATCACGTTCTGCGCGTACCTTGATACTCACGAGCAGGAGCATGCCATTTAGATACGGCAGCGGCGCATCACAATACGTTCGGTCGGATGAGCCTGTCGTTGCCACTCCGGCGTCCGACCATACCAGATAATCACCTCCGCGGCAGCAGCAGCATGCCCTTGAGCCCGCACAGTGGGTATGGAGCGGCCAGACGAACGAGCTGACACGCCAACGCCGCACAAGCACTCGATGACACCTTCGCGCACCTCAATACGCCCTGGTAGGGCAAAGGGCAGGCGAGACGGGTAGCCTTGAGAAGAGGAGGACGCGGCGGCGGCTACACCACAACACCTTCATGCGCACAAATTGCGATGGGCGGAGGCGATGGTCGAGGAGATCGGAGAACACGAGCCGTACACTCACCGCGATCATGACAGCATCTTCGAAAGGCACCGGCAACGAGATAACCGGTCGGATGAGCTGACACACCAGCGCCGCACAAGCAATCGATGATACCTTCGCGCAACTCAATACTCGTCGGCAAGGACAAGAGCGGGCGAGACGGAAGCCTTGAGAAGAGGAGGGCAGCGGCGGCAACGGCTACACCACAACACCTCCATGCGCGCAACCTGCGGTCGGTGGGGGCGATGGTCGAGGAGACCGGAGGACGCAAGTGGTACACTCATTACGACCACGACAGCAGCTTTGAGACACTCGCCGTGACAAGGGCTCAAGTCCAATACGGATCACCCCCTCCGCCATACGTCCTCCTCCACCGAACGACAAGAACCCCGTATCACACTCCCGCGCCAGTTGCGAGCGACCGGAGCTAGATGCGTGGCTATTGATTGCGCCGAGCACCTTCCAAATCCATGGCAGCAAGAAGAGCAGGCGGGACGAGAGACCATCGAGAAGAGGCAGCAGCGGACCACAATCTTTGATACACTCGCTATTCCCTCGGCTAAGCCAACTCCAAAGATCACCACTTCAGCATACGACGATACGTGACGACTGCTTCAGTCTCGTCCAACAGCAGCGACACTCTTTCACGCACACGATACACATCGAGCGACCGGAGGAAGGATTGATGCGCCAGTCGCCAGGGCTGCACAGGCGTTCGAAGATAATCTGCGTGCATAATGGTCCTCGGTGCCAGGCCGGGAGCAGAGATACAGGGTACTGAAGGCCATCGAAAGCCGGTAGACCTAATCACAGCACCTCCCAATGCTCACCCTCGAATCTGTTGAGCACACCATATTATGGCCGTTCAACAATAGATGCTGTCGAAACGGCGCACTGGTTCTTGATTCTGGGTGTACGGCACGAGCGGGGTCGAGGGCGTGTTCGTGGAAGTCATTGAAGAGCTTTGGGACTTGTGGTATGGCTGGAAAGACGAGACGAACATGACCCTTGACACCCTCGGAGTCGTATGCCATTCGAGATCCATGCCTCTAGGCGATCGAGGCGGTCGCAACAGCGAGGCGACGATCGATAAGCACTATGGTGTCGGATGACTTTGGCATAGCGTTCGAAAATCAACGCGAAGCAGACCAAGGAGAAAGAATGCTTCCGTAGGTTCGGCGTCCGTCTCGTGTTTACGCCACGAATGCTACCAGACTCGGACGCTCTAGCTTCACCACTGTGCAGCCAGCACAGGGCCACATTCCCCTGTCAATGGTTCAATCTTCTGTCAACATCCACAGAAGGATTGCGAGAAGGTTGTGGCATAGCATCAGATGAGCCAGCAAGTCCAGTCTCCGGGGCGGTGGTCAGGAAATCTCGCCCATTAGCCGATTGGGCTCGAGAAACAGCCTACACCCTTCATGCACAGCAGCTTGGGACAAGCCTGTCGAGCTATTTATTGTGGTTTCGAGATCAGAGAAGCGCACTTGCTTTACCCCAGACGTAGTCAATGTTCGAGGAGGATTGGTGAAGAGCTTAGGATTTCCTGGACCTGGTTGGGGTGAAGAACATTGGCTCTGGGACCGTTGGGTCATACATGTGCCAGGATCTGATCACTCATTCACTCTTGCTTTCGGTCATCCGAGGCAACAGAGACGTACTCGCTGGACCGCCATTGTGGTAGGTTCATGCAAAGCTTCGGATTCCCGACCGGAAGAGCCGGAAATGATCCAACGTTTCGTCCGGTCTAAAGAACATGTGCATTCTGGTCGTTGGCACGAACAACACCGCAAGCTTGCGAAATCCAATAACGATATTGTCCTGCCAGTGCTGCATTTCGTTGCGGATTTTCTGATGAGGAAATCGACAAAATGTGCATTGCGGGACTGGTACGCCGATGCAGATCAGTCAGGCTGTCCAATATCAGGAAGTTGCGATCAGACCATCGAGAGAGACTCCTTCTGATGTCCGTCCGTTTGGTTGTCGATACCAGGGCCCGGTATACACTCTCTCACGCAGCGGCCTCCGTATCCACGTTGAAACGAAGCTCAGAGTTCGCGTGGACTTGTTCAGATCGCCGACGATCCTGCCAGCCAGCGATGCATACCACGTTGTGCAAGGCTACATGACCACTGTCTCGGTCTCTCCATGGCTGGTGAAGTACCGAACTCTTTCTCTGCAGCTGGCACTAGTGCTACTTGGATGAGCAGTTGCGGAGAGCCTGCGGTTCTTGATGCACATACTGCGTTCCATCTCGTCTCAACTTGTTGGTCGTCGGACTGGATCCAGATCATCTCGGTGATGCTGCGCCAGCAATAACGACAAAACTAGCCTTGCACTCAAAAGTCGGACTCGGCAACTACTCCGGTCATCTGGTACTCCCGTGGCACCAGTAAGGGCTTACTCCTACGATCACAGCATTCGTTACGGCCATCGAACCAGATCGGTTGACCTTATCGTTCTCCCGCACTCTTCCTTTACTCCTGAACGGCACATCTGTCTGCAGGAGCCGCAGACCTCCATGCTCTCGGGCAGAACCGTCAGGATATAGAAATTCGCGGTGTCTGCAGGAGCCGCAGACCTCGCTGCTCTCTGACACCTATTCAAGTCCGACTCTTACTGCACGCCACCCAGACAAAGAAGCTGCATCTCTCGACTCCTCACTCCAACTCTGGAGTCAGATACGCTCCACTCAACTGCACTCTCCGACTTGGATGTCCGTCTGGTCTTTTCGCGGAACCAGTGGATCGCTCTGCTATGACGGCGCCAGGCTAGGCCATGCCATACTGCCATCTCCGCTGTTGTCTGACGCACCCGCTACAACGCTGTGTCTCTGCGCCACTACCAAAGCATTTATCATGCGGCATTGGTAACGTGCATCTCAAAGCATTGCAGACCATCCCGTGCGCCTTGTTCGCTGCTCGCCACATGTGGTTCGCAGAGGTGTGATTCAGCAAGAGCTGCTCAATGCTGCTTCTTCGCGGATGTTCTCGTCATACAAGCACTTGCTGTAGCCCTTTCGGCTGTGATGTTGGGCAAGCGGCATCGTTATGCGTGACGAGGCGGTCGCACCTTCGCAAGTTGCTTGCATCACGGAAGCTTGATCATGGCATGACCGCCGCTGGTCTTGCGACTGCTGGCTGTATATCTCCGGCTGCCGATTGCTTCTCATATCAGAATGCCATGATATTGGCGTGGACGCCATGTGCTCTCATCGACTGCGCCGTCTTAACGTGCCTTCAACTGAGCCTCGTCTTCGCTCAATAGCACCGTTGTTCCTCTCGCTCTTCGCCTGTGCACCTCACAATGTCGCCACTGGTGCTCTCCATACTCATAGGCTCTGCGCCGAGGCCCGAGGGGTGTCCCCGTTTTGGGTGGTATTGAGGCTACTGGCTCTTCCATGGGGGTTTGTCCCTTGGAGGCATCAAGAGGGTGTACGACGTACGGTCGCTCTGGATACCGTCCATTGAGCCAATTTGCTCCGTAGCAACCTCTTTTCGCTCGCCCCTCGCCCATATGCTCAACCATATTGCTGCCAATGCTCTTGTGTGCTCTGCGCTGAAGGGATGAGGTGTTCGGTGATGATGAGGCTACCGGCTCGCTCGGAGGCTTTGGCGCAGCGGTCGAAAGGCAGCATAACGGCGATAACGCAGTGGTGTTGGCGCTATAGCCTCGCTGCGCTGTATCGAGATGTGCATGTCGCCGTCGCTGGCCTTGGAGCCGTTCTTTGAGGGCATTGTGCGTCTCGCCATCGCCGTGAGGCGGCGCAATCGGACGAGGTGCGGCGTCCGAGGCTACTGTCGAGGCTGCTGGCCTCATCGGCGAAGGGGTTGTAGAGGCTGGAAATCATCATGATGCCGCCGATCGAGCGTAGCGCAGTCGTCGCAATTGTTCGCACTGTTGGCCTTGCTATCGCTGCCCTTGAGGCCAGGTGCGGCGGGTTGTATTTGCCTCAGTGTCGCAATGCGGCGGCCTCTTCGGAGGTGCTCGAGGTGGTGTTCGCCGTGTCTCGAGCGGTAACAGCGCTGCTAAACCGCCGAACCCAATCGCTCAGAGGCACTTGTTGTCCGCCGCAAGTGTGGTGTGCTTTGTGGTTGTACTCGTCCTCCTCTTGCCGTCATAACGGCTCATTTGGTGGTGCTGTTGTGCTCGTCGCGATGAAGCGGCTCGTTCGGGGGTCGTGAGGATGGTGCGCAAGGTGGTTTTCATGGCAACAGCGCTGCTGAATCGCTGCGCTCCCTCGTAGAGAGGCCCACAATGTCTACCATAAGAGCATCGGCGGTGTCTGATCGTGCTCGTCCTCCTCTTGCCACCGAAATGGCTCATGCGGTGGTGCTATCGTGCTCGTCGCAATGGAGTGGCTCGCTCGGGGGTCGTGAGGATGCTGCGCAGCTGGGTTCGGCGGCAATGGCACTGCTGAAACGCTGTGCTCCATTGCAGAGAGGCACTTGCTGTCTACCACAAGCGCAATGTCACTACTCTGTCGTGCTCGTCCTCCTCTTGCCACCGGGACGACTCATTCGGGGTTGCTGTCGTGCTCAGGGGGGCGGCAGCGCTACCTTTCGCCTTCGCCTCGAATCGATGGCGGTGCTCAGCTTGATATGGCGTTCGGGGGAGCTGCGAATGGTGGGCAGCTCGATTTTGGCATCGTCGCCCTCCTTCGCGATGAGACACTCGTTGTCTACCGCAAAAGCAACGGCGGTATCTGGTCGTGCTCGTCCTCTGGCTGTAGAACAGCTTATTGGGGACGGATTCCGTGCTCAACGTGGCGGCAGCGCTGGCATTGAGCCATGTTTGTCTTCGCAAACCGTACGCACAGCATTCGCCGCATCGTGTAATCATGGGTGGCATTACATTGACACATTCAAGCATGGGATGTAATTTGGGATCTCATATGGCTACGACTACGACTACAACGCTTGTGAGATGAGTGGCATCAACGTTACTCGACCATCGTGCTTGTGCGTGTATGCTCGCCCCCTCTTGCAAACTCCTCGCAGATGTGTGGTGGAGCTCAACCTCCTTTTGCTACTGCAAAACGGTCCACTCGGGCATGCTCTCGTGCTGAAGGGGATGGCGATGGTGGCCTCAAGAGCATCAGTCAATCACTTCAAGGCGAGCAGCGTAACCTCTCCCAGGCCGTGGACCTCCTTCTCAAGCATGAAGTGTAGCTGGAGTCTTACGGCTATGTCTGCCTTGCTCCTTCACGCTAGCTAAGGTACTTCCGCGTTCGCCTGCAGTTACTTGCTGAGGGGGCTGCGGTCAATACCAGCTTGCCCTGCTCTTCGACGCTAGCTCACGTACCTCCGCGGCCGTGTCCAGTTGCTCTTCGAGCATCAGGCGTAGTCGAGCCTCACGGTTACGCCTGCTCCGCTCATCCACGCTAGCTAAGGTACCTCCGCGGTCGCCTGCAGTTGCTTGCTGAGCCGGCAAACCCGGTTGGGAATGCTGGCGGTGGCAAGCATGGGCTCTATATGTACCTGAGGATCGTGCGAGCGTGTGTGCTCAACTCATTGTCTTGTCAAACCATATGTACTTTGTTGAGAACAAACTGCGAGAGCAAACAAGCTCAGTGGCCACCCCGTCAGACCGGTCGAGGGCGGAGGAAGCAGCATTGCATGGTCAAACTACGTAAAGACCTAGCTACGGAGGTATCGAGAGCCAGTGCAGAACCCATGGCAAGAGTTGTGCATTCAAGATTGAGAGCGTGGGACGAAGAATGTCATCCAGCGAGGGCGTGCTGGCTCCCCGAGCGAGGTATGAAGACACTTGAGAGCACGCGCCTGCTATCTCTCGAGCCCGTCCAATCCGTTCATACCGTTGTGTTCTTGCTGGTCCTCCGCCGCTGTCTGGTCTTGCTCAAAGAGCAGCAGGTCACAGAGCGTGCTCACTGCGCCATGTTTGCTTGTTCAGAGCAAAGGAGGGAGCCCACGGAGGGACTGTTCCTAGTCTCCCGCTCGAACCAACCTGCTCGATCGCAATCGTCCCCAAAATGAGCGCCTCCTGCTGCTTGCCGGTTTTAAAGACTCAAAGAGTGAGGTGGGAGTGGAGCTGAGGGTGGTTTTGGTGGCAGGATGTCGTGGAGCAACAGCGCCATCAACCCATCGAGTGACCGCGATCGCCCACGGACGAGCCATCTGTGCCTGAAATGAAGATGCAATCGGAAGTGCCATCGTCCACGTCGTCGCCGCCGCCGCCGCCTCGATGGAGGAGGCAAACTCGTGGCAGCGGTCACTCTCCCAAGGCCTGCCGTGATCTCAATGTGCCCAAAGGTGTCTCAAAATGTGCGTCATATGATTGTCCCATGCTCTTCCTGCTGTGCTGAGTTCCGCTGCGAGTGAGGAGGAGTGGTTGTTGCTGCTCAAGGTGGTGGTGTGGGTGGCGGCTGCGTAGCCATTCAGTGGCGGCAGCGAAATGCTACGCTCTATCGCTGTCGGCGAATACGATGAGGAGGATGATAGTAAAGATAAGAAGGAGATTAAGTCGTCAAATTGATATCGGCGATGGTGGTGTGGTCGATCTCGCCCGCCTCATGCAGTGATTTCGCTTCGAGGCATCTGGGGGCGGCGGCGACGGGATATGCGTCCCTGCAGTCAACGAACACGATGGGGACCATAGCAGTGACGACAAGAAGGAGATCAGGTCACCCTACTGATACCCCCGATGGTGTTGTGGCCCTTTTCGCCCACCTCATCCAGTGACGCCGCCTCCGCGCCTCCTCCTCCGGCGAGCAACACCATAGCCCAGCAGCACTCACAACACCTGCAAGCCATCAAAAGGGTATCCAAATGGTCACAAGAAGGGCCTCATTACATTCATCAAGCTACATAACCACTACTGACACCGCCGATCACCCCCCTCCCTCACCACCACCACCCACGGTCGCAATACCTCACGCAACGCCAGCAGCACAACAACACCACACCCACACGCATACCAGCAACAACAAGCACGAGAATGGGGATGTGGACACTCTTCTCCAACCATTGCAAGTGACTGCAATGGACTGATGAAAAATGGTTGTGCAAAGCACGATGGAACATCAAAAATTCCTCCTGTCCGAAGTAAGGTGTTGAACCCCCCCCAGAAGTCACACTCCCGTCATTGCCGCCACCCATCCCTGGCTCAAGGAGTATGGCTGGGACCCGACATGCATGAGCGAAGGGTCCCCGGGCCAGGTAAGTATGAGGAAAGGAAAAGGAATTTTGTGGGAAAAGTCAGTTGTTTCATCGAAACTCGCTCGGCAAACCTCCCCCCGGGTACGTCCGTGGACGGGTGGTTGTGAGTGGCAGTGCTGGCGAGCGGAAGGTGGCTGTGTGGCGCTTGGGTCGCGGAGGTGGTACGGCTGCTGTAGCAGCAGCAACGACGATTGCAGCACGGAGAAGCATCAGAACGGCGAGTAGAACAAGCTCGAGCAATCGTTGAAAGGATACGCAGTGTATAGCGTTGACGGGACGCTCTCGAAGGTATGTGTGGCAATGCCGCTACTTTATTCGCCGAAAAGGGAAGGTACTCACAATTATTGCGTAGAGATCGAAACACAACACCAGCCACAGCAACACATCAAAGATCAATCGTAAGCACCATCTCATCTGTTTCGCCCGTAGCTACTAAATCTCGTCCCCAGATCATCCACTGCACCACCACCACCCACCCACTCCAACCTCCGAGATGGCGCAAACACCGCCGAAAACCTTCCTCGACCTGCCCGCAGAGCTCCGTAACAAGATCTACGAGCTCGTACTCCCCTCGAATGCTCTCATCACCATCGGCGGCGGCGAGGCCAGTCATCAGCCTGATCTTACCATGGTCAACCGGCAATTCCGCCGGGAGACGCTTGGGTTGTTCTATGCGCGGAATCGGCTGGATGTTCGTGGCGACGACCACCAGAGGGTGGCGATCGTCTATACGCTTAGCCCTCACTTGTAGGGAGGAGCGAGCGGTGGGAGTGGCAGCGACTGTAGTGGGGCGGGGCTTGTTTTGGCGGCGGAGAGGAGGCGAATCGATTGCATAGGCTGGCGTTGTTGTTTCGAGATACCCCATGGCGATGGTTATGAGTTTGAGGCAATAGCAGCGGCTGTAGTGCCCCCGCTGGTGCTACGAAGACGGAAATGAAGCAATTCGTCCAGCATCTGCCCATCCATCTACCTTTTGACTTCTCACGAGCCCTTGTCCATATGGCCGCCTCCCCACGTTAAAAGACGGTATATCAAGCTCGGATCGGCCACTATAGCGCCCTTGCCAGCGACATCACACCGGAGATGAGGCACTTCGTCTAATGCACATTCAACTTGCTACTTGCTCTGTCATGCCCTGTGCTGGTCGACATTGCCGCTCCTCCAAGTTCGACATGTACGATTTGAGGCAATAGCAGCGACTGTATTGCCATCGCCGGCGACGGCATAACGGAGATGAGGCAACTCGTCCACTGGTTGATAAAACTACCTACCCACTTGCTCGATGCCCTCGCCCAGTATGCCACTTCTCCAAGCCCGATGAACATGAAGCAAGGCAACAGCAACGACTCTAGTCCCATCGCCGGCCAAAGCAGAACGGAGACGAGGCACTTCGTCCGATACCTGATCAAATTCCTATCCATCTCAGCGGTCCTTGCCCGTGTCCGGTGACCACTTCTCCACGCTCGGAGTCGTGGGATAGCCTGAGCTCAGTCACTGTAGTGGCGGCTCCATTGAGTAGTACCACGAGACGATGGTGCAACATCAGCAGGTCCAAGAGTCTCGAGCCCCTGCGATCCCCGTAATACCTGGAGGTGGACTAACGGAGTAGCAGTAACTGTAGTGCCATCATCCAAGACATTGAGATGGAGAAGATGCATATCCTCACTCGATTTTGTTACGATGCTGTCATTTCTCGCACGAGTCAAAGACGACGCCGCACTCCCTGGGCTGAACATCGTATCCCATCATCACCCCAGTCCCTGCAACAACCCCATCTTCAAAGCAACCCCGGAATCACCGCTTTCCGGTTTCCAACCCTCTCCGCCCCAAACTTCTCCACATACCACTGCCGCCCCTGAATCGCCCGCGGCAACATCGTGCTAACCTCATTCACCAGAAAGGTCCTTGCTGGCGTACACCCCAATCCCCCAATCATCCAGAACGCCGCCCACTCGAACCACTCACAAAGATAATGCGGGAAGAGGATGTACCTGAATAACCCGTTCTTAGGAATCATGTACAACTTCTCCACCCCCTCGATCGGTTTCCCTTCCTTCTCCGCTTGCTCCCGCTGGCGACGGAGAGCGGAACGGCGGATCTCGCGGAGGTCGTCGTCGTGGAAGATGTTACCCATGAAACTCCAGCCCCAGAGGACGAGGCCGATCTCGATGGTGTAGAGGCGGCCGGCCCAGTCGTGGACGGTGGTTGGGCCGTAGCCGGCGAGCCAGCCGCCGATGGATAGAGCGTTACACGTATTGAACGTGAATGCTCCAGCAGCGACGAAGAGGTGGATAGGGGACATGCTTGGGTTCAACAGCAGAGCGGAGAGCCAGGCGCGGTAGATGTAGTGGAGGATGTAGAGGCCCGCCATTGTCCAGTTGGCCCACGGCAAAGAGGAAATGTGGAGTTCAGTGGGGAGAGCGTACATGGTATAGGCCATGATGAGGATGGTGGGGGATTCCATTACGGTCCAGGCCCATTTGCCGGGGAGATTGAGAGGGGAGTCGTAGGAGGTTTTGCCCGAGGGATACCAAGCTGTGATCCATTGCGCAGCGGTGACCTGTGGTGCAGGTTTAGCACAGAGATAAGACGTGGGTACGGGAGTTACGTACTAGTGGGAAGAACTTGAAGCATGTCGTGACCAGTTCCCAGGTCGCTCGTGATGGTGGCAAGATGCCTGGTATGAGCGCCATGGTTGTTGTTTGTCTGAGTTCTCTCTGATTTATGGAAGTTATGGCAACAGGGCTTGGACACACCCGAATACTGCGTCTTTATACACAGAAGCTGCGGTAGCCGCTCCTTCCTAAAAATCGTTCGAGTTCGAGGTCCTGACGCAATCGCACCCCCACAAAAGTGAGATCTGGAGAAAGCTTATTTGCGCGAAGCATCGTGCTACAATCCTTCTCGATGTAAGTAAGGACATACTTGACTGACTCGAAGTACTGTGAGAAGTGTAGCATGTGAATAGGTCAAGGGAGACGTCTGAAATATCAAGCGGTGTGTCGCATCGCATCGCGAAAGTGTGCAATAAATACAAGACTGAATACGATACATTCAGCAGTTCATGTTACGTTCAAACCTCGTAGAGAGAGGAAGAAGTCGATCCTGGCCCACAACACCTCGTCTGTCATGGCCACAGCTAGACGTCAAGCCATGAGCTTCTGCTCCCAAAAGTACACCAGCTCAATGATCAAGCCCTCCCCTTCGCCCCGCCAGCCACAGCCTTCAACACATCATCAATCATATCCCCAAAAATCTTCTTCGCCATACTCGCCTGCTCCTCCACCCCCACCTTACTCAGATCCACCCTCCTCAACCCCGCCGCCAGTTTATCCGCCATCCCGTGGAAATCGAAGTCGTTGGCATGTCCGTCAGATAATTCTGACATAGGTAGGAATACGGCGTCGGCGCTCATGGTACTGATTTCGGCTTTCATGACCGGTGCAGCTTCTTCTTCCGCTGCCGAAGCCATGGACATAGCTGTGGAGTCGGGAAGGATGGGGACGCGGAAGGTTTCTTCCGTCTCGAGTGGGTCGAGGGCGGATTGCGGGAGGTAGCAGAAGTCGATTGTGCTAGTGTCGTGGGTGGCTTTGAGGGTGCGGGAGGCGTTGAAGTGGCGGGCTGGTGAGGGGGAGGGTGTACTTGGTGTTGGTCGTGTGGAGAAGGCGCGGGATTGGGATAGTTCGTCGGCTTGGAGGCGGGAGAGGAGCTGGTGGGAGTCAGCTGGTCTGTAGAGGGATCTGGACTGTTGAAGTGGGAAGCTTACGTCTTGCTTCGAGCCAGCCGTCTCGATCTTCCGGCGCTGGCACTCTGCTCGCAGTCCAGCAACGTCTCTTGGGAGGTTCGTGATAGGGCGTTCTTGGGCAAGCATCGGTGAGGCATAGGTGGCGGGGCCGGTCATGGAGAGATGGCGGACCTGCTGCGCTCCACGAGACAGGTTGCGGAGGGCAATGAACTGTGTCGCTCGTGGTGCTGCCATAATGATGAGGTGTGAAGGGTGTCTCGGGTATCTGCTGGAGTATGAGGTGAGCTGAGTTGAGCTTCGAGGTCTGAGACGGGTGGTTGTCCTTGAGACGATGTACACTGAAGGTACGAACGGCTGATTATATGACTATGGAAGATCTTGTAGGTGATGGTAAGGGGTCGTCGTATATAGGTATAGGGAGCTGCAGTTGAAGGCCAGCACAGCTCAACGATAAGAATCCGGGATCCGAGCTTAGGCCATTGGAGGGTCAGGTCGTGGTGGTGCAGCCACGATATGCGCACGACCGGCGGTGAAGGTCGACACCACGCCAACGGGACCCAGCCGCTTCCGATGAGGTTAGTAGGACGGTATGTCCTCCGTAAGCACGTCTTCAAGTCGCTCTTCTGCTCGGGCGATTCAAGTTTCGAGCTTTCCCCGCATTTCTTGAGATTCTAGCCTTCGCAACAATGAAGCAGGAGCGGCCGCATGTTTTGTAGTACAGTACTATGCTCACTTCGACAAGGCACATCAACTTTATCAACGTCCGGTTGAAAGGTTACGATATAGCGGTCTAGGCTCCAAATCGCACCTGGTCAACGGTTTCCCAACACGGCGGTCTGCGTGCTATATTTGGTAAAGCAAAGATAGGCTCGGCGGGACACGGTACGGCCCAGCAGCGGTGTCGACACTAAACGAGTTTGGCTACGGTTTTGATCGACAGCATCTCCAGGACTCAATATCCACAACGATGGAACTGCGACGATGACCAAACACAAAAAGCGGAGACTGGACACCCAAAATGCCAGCAAGTCTCTTCAACCCAAAGGCAAAACTCAACCAGGAAGCAAAATCTACCAACCTGCAAAAAAACCATCAACCAGAAAACCAGATCCAACCATCCCATTCGATGCCGCAGACCGGATCCTCCTAATCGGCGAAGGCGACTTCTCCTTCGCAAAATCCATAGTCGAACACCACGGCTGCTACGACGTAACAGCCACATGTTACGATTCCAAGGACCAACTCTTCGAAAAGTACACTCCCCAAGCTGAACAACACATCCAGTACCTGGAGACCGAAGGCCAAAACGTACTCTACGGCGTCGATGCGACAAAATTCTCCTCGATCAAAGCGTTAGCGAAAGCACCGCAATTCGACCGCGTAATCTTCAACTTCCCGCACGTAGGCGGCAAATCCAAAGACGTAAACCGGCAGGTGCGGTTCAATCAGGAACTGCTTGTGAAATTCTTCGCTGCAGCTCAGACGTTGCTTACGCCTGAGGGCACCATTGTTGTTACGCTGTTTGAGGGCGAGCCGTATACGCTCTGGAATATTCGGGATCTAGCGCGGCATTCGGGGCTGGAGGTGCAGCGGAGTTTCAAGTTTGTCGCGGAGGTGTATCTGGGATATAGCCATTCGAGGACTTTGGGGAACGTGGAGGGTGGGGGTGGGTGGAAGGGTGAGGAGAGGGAGGCGAGGACTTTTGTCTTGAAGAGGAAGGTGGTGCAGGAGGTGAAAGGTTCAGGGAAACGGAAGAGGGGCGGAGAGAGTGAGGACGAGGAGGGGTGAGTGGAGTGTTTAGTGGAGTCTTGACCGCAATGTCTAGACAAGAAGATGAAGCGTCGGCTGGCGCACTCGAATAACAGACGTCAAAGTCCTTTGTTCCTTCATGTTCATTCTCATTACTATTGGCGAAAAGCTGAGCTACTATACAGCGACATCGTGCATTAGAGCTTCATGCGGCGCCGACTCGTCGAACATCGAGTCCTCCTGCCCGGTCATAGAAAAGTCCAGATCCGTGGGTCCACCACCAGACCCATCGTTCTCAGCCAATTGCTCCAGAAAGCTGAGGAACGGATCTCCCTCCGCCTCTGCCTCTGCCGTGTACGAAGAGCGCCCGCTTACGCTAAGGCCGCCTGGAGTCTGCAGTTCGTCTGCAGCAGGGATAGGATGTGACTGATGGACGTCGTGCTGCTGTATGCTCTGCGTAAGATTATTCTGCTGGTCGGAATCCCAAGCGAAGGAGGGTGAGAAGACGCTACCAGCGCCTGCAGAGTCTACGAAGTCGTACGGCTCGTCGCTGAAGTGATCGCTCACTTGTACGTGTGGCTGGGAAGGTATGGTGTTAGGGTTGTGCGGGTGCGGTTGATCGAACGGGTTCGCGTGTCCTTCAGTCGTTGGGATCGGGTAAGGTGATGTTTCTCCTTCTTCCGTCAGCCTCCGCTTCTTGTGGTGTTGATGGACGATCGGTAGTGAGTGCTGTGCCATAGCTTGCGGGTGTACGATGAGGTGTGGAAGGCTTTGGCGGGTCTGCGCGATTGGGCGCGGCCATGGGTCGCTGGTCGGCGCGGTGGATTGGAAACTGTGGTGTCGTTCTGGTGGACGCTCGACCTGGACCTCTGTGAAGGACATGTGTGCCCCGTCGATGAGTGCATTTGGGTAGCGGTCGAAGAAGTCTTCCATCTGAAATACTGGCGAGAAGCGGATCGGACTGCAGGATAGCGATTGCACGAGTCGTGAGTGGCTGGCGTAGGTGGTCTGCATTGTTTCGCGCTGATGGTTGACACCAGCCCAGATGAAACTTTGGTCCGCAAGTTGTGCCATCTCGCGTGAAAGGAAGTCGGAGCTGTTCGAGAACACATCGTTGTCGTTCAAGGAAACGTAATGAGCGCCGTGGATGTGGATCGTCCCGGCTGTGCATACGCAGTATCCCACAAACGACGGCCAGTACAGAATTCCAGTAGCTTTTCCAATGTCGACCAACTCTACAATTGCATTGGCATGCATGAAGCAGAGGTTCGTGGCCTCGATCTGCCAGGACTGGTTCTGACTGTTGAGTGTGAGCTTGGTCAGGTCAACCGGTAGGAATGGTCGATATAACAGGCAATGCACGAGATGGTAGACGAGCTTGCTCAGCACCAGGCTCACACTGTCCTGCTGTCCGAACAATCTTTCGAGTGACGCAAATGCGTCGTGGGTGCTTGCTGCCCACTTGTCGAGATCGGCTCTTATTCGCGAGAGCGTGCTGTGTGCATGCCACGGGAAATGCGGATCGCCCTTGACACCACCTGAAGCGAGGTAACGGTTTGTGACGCCCAGTATTCGGACTATCTCGACAAGAACGGCGGCACTGCCACTGGCAGTGCTCGTGTGGCCCGCTGACTGAGACGTACTAGAGGCGTTTGGGAAGTAGATACCTTCCTCGGGTCTCTGCGAACCTGTAGCAGGATATGCAGGGTAGCGAAGCGAGATGGACTCACCCGAGATCATAGCGGGTCGTTTGGAGCCGCTGGTAGTAAATCGATCCATCAGATAACAGGTCCAAAATAACTTTCGCCGTCCTTCGCATTCTACCGCCGCAACTCGTAAGTGACTGGGCACTTCACGGTGCAGGTCCAGCGCGAACGCCATGCTAATTGCGTGGGACACCAGCATATAGGACTTCTTGCCTTTGCCAGCCTGGAATTGTGCCATCGCGAGAAGCAACAGAGCCTGCAGATTATCAATACTGGGTTCGTCGACATCAATGCCAGCCCGAGCCTGTGCTGCATAGTCCTGGCCAGTCCGTACGGCTCCACTGTAGCCGCCGCAGAGGTGCGGGACATATCTGATGGCTACCGCATGAATGGAGTCGATCATGAACTGTGGGAGATGGCCTTCTCTTAGTCGTTGTCGTGTATTCGCTTCGTCCAGTATGTAGTATGGCTTGCTGTGTATTCGCGCAAAGTAAGTGTCCAGAAGTGCGTCCGTGAATGCGATCGATTCGTTCTCTCTTCTCGACATCACGCGAGGACTCTCGCTGCGATCCACTGGAAAGCTCTGCCGTGGCACAACTGGAGCTATTGAGAGATGTCTTCGGCTTGCGGCAGGCTTCGAGCATTGGGCTGGGTCAACCGAATTGACGGGACCGAGCTGCTGAGGTTGTGTAGGCGCATCAGGATGCATAATCGACTCCAGTTCGCTCCCCTCAGCTTCTTCTTCAGCATCTCCTTCCGATCTGGGTTTCGCCTCGTCCTTCAGTTGCTTCTTCAGGCCGTTGACTCTCTTCACGAGAGCTTCGAGTACATCCGTCTTCGGCCCGCGTTTCTTGGGCACTGCGTCTGCGTCTTTCAGCGAGAGCACATTGAAGAGAAGCTTACTTCCTCGTACCATATACACAGGCCGAATTGAAGACCTGACAAGCTTCACAGCTAGGCTTGAGTCGGTTGCACTTGATCTTCATAACATTAGCACTGCCCACAGCCTCCATTGATAGTACACACCTTGCGCTTCCTGCAACTCTTGCAATTCATCGATTGCTTCGACTCACCGCTCGGCCGCCGCATTGTCAAGCGGCCGATGCCGACCTGAGGTCTTGACAGCATTTCGCTAGGAGGAAGGGCAACCGTTGCTGCCGCCATCTGGTAGTTCACATGCTACGAGGCTCAAGACGCGTCCTTTGCATAGAACAGCTCGAGTGAAGATGGAGCAAGAGGTTCAGGTCGAGACTCGTTAGACTAAAAGACGATGCTCGGGCCTGCTGGCAACACGAGGTGCATGTGGCCAGCGTCAGTACTCTCTTACGTTGGTGGAGCCGGTGCCTGTGCGTAGCACCCTCCCCATGCTCCCGTGCGTGTGCGCGTGGTAGCGACGGGAGCTCGCTGGTTTGTAGCTTGTTGAAGCTGACTGTTGGATGTTGTCGGCGCGAAGAGCCGCCTCGGCAGATGCTACGGACAACAACGGGTGATGCGTGATCAGCCTTGACCTTGACCACTACTGATGGTGGGCGTTCCCGTGTCTCACGCGATACAATTGTTGTAGAATAATAATGGTGCACTAAGAGCATCACTGTGGAGGCCCCGCCCCACCCCACAACTCATTCACCGAGGCGAGATGGACCGGGTCTGACATAGATGAGAAGCCGAATTTTACCCACCGGTGGAGGGCTGCGAATGGCAGTGAGCCGCTCTCGATTGCAAGTGGCTTCAGTAGTTAAGTGGACGAGCGCAGACGTGACGAGATGAAAGGCAGATTACCCTACAAAAGAGATCACGTAACGACAGTCCTGGGCTTCTCATCATCTCCACGTTAAGCGTGACGACCGTCTTCCAAGTCGTCAGTCCTCAATCAAACAAACACCTTCCACTGGCCAGCCGCACGAATTCATAGCCTACATTGAAGCCCAAAAGAAGCCGCAACATCTCAACCATCGTGTACGCGTTGACGGTAGCGATCCCGTAGCTCTGCCATCCCAGACTAGCTGCAATAGCAACGGAGTCCCCTTTTCCATGAATGCCATTGGAAAGGTCCAGGAAGATCTTCCCACGACGTCCTGTCCTGCGGACATCACTACTGTAGTGCTTCAGTAAAGGTGATACCACCAGCGACTTCTCCGGTGGCAAAGCGGATATAATGACGAACGGCTCTGGAACTCGCTTCATGTCCGCCACACCTTGGAACTGCTGGAGATTCGAGCCATAGGACCCGTTCGCTCCGAAGCCAATGGTGTAGATCGTACCAGCTCCAAGATCTTGGAGTGCATAGATGGCAGCGGCGGCTTGGGCTTCGCTGTTTGCGAGAACGAGAGCTGGGCGATCAGTGTACGCAGATGGCACATAGTCTCTGGTCAAAGTCGCGCGGATGCCTTTCCAGGTTGCATTGTGACATTTCAATGTCTTGCTGGAAGAGCCATGGTCGACCGCGATGGTGTCGACGTGTCCGATGGCTGTGGCGGCGGCGCTCGTCTCGGGCAGGTATGTGGCCTTGCTCAAAGGTAGCGGTGGGTTCATGTAGGCGCCTCCGAATCCAGGTTGACCAAGTATCGTTGCCAAAGACGCTTGGGACAAGCTGTCCACACATACGACCTGATGTGGCAGACTGAGTTCATTCAAGCATTTCTCGAGAAACATAGCTTGACCATTCGCGCGCACGTTGCCGACTGCGTACATGCTGAGTCTCTGCAGCTGGCCCATCGAATGCAGCATCGAGTTGATCTCCGAGAGACTCAATTGACCCGGAGCAGCGATCGTCGGCAACAGTGGATGAGTGATGGGTGTGAAGACTGTGTTCAGCTTTCTCGACAATTGGCCAACGGGGCCCATGTTCAGCCCAGAGAAGGGAGGATGCGAGGGCAATGCTTGAATGGAGGAGCGAAAGTGCTCGAGCTCGTAGTTCTCTTCCATTGTGCTGACGATGGCGATCATTTTGACGATGTCTCCATAGACAGCACCGGCATCGAATAGTCGTCGAGCTTCAGTTGATGTCCACTTGAAGTGTCCGCTAAAGTCGTGGTATGCCGACATGATCTTCGTGTTGCCTTTCTCGGTAGATAGCCTGCGCCGTATGTCCTCAGGAAGCCATAATTCGACATCGATGTATTCGCAGCCCCACTGGATGGCTTTGCGCAAGTATACATAAAAAAGCATGGGATCGTCCATTGGAAAGCGACCGTTCTCGTTGGTGCACCTGGTAGTGAAGACGATGGGAAGCTCCGTCCGCTCTCTGAACAGCATGACCTGTTCGCCAACATAATTCAGACTAGCCGCAGCGCTATGGCCGCCGTTGGCAATTCTCTCTTCCAAAAGATCAACTCGAAGTTCAACAGAGTCCGCTCCGACTGAAAGGATATCCATATTCGGCAAAGCAGCGCGGATGTCTGGGAATGTGGTCGACAGCATGGTGGTTCGTGACTTCTTCTTCAAATCTTCGTGCGGTCTGGTCTGTCCCAGGATAAATGCAATGTAGCGAGCGATGGTACGCCGAGAGAAGCGCTTTGAGCTGTAGAGATACTCAAAATCGCAGTGCGAAGTCACATTCTCGTCTCTGTAGTCTTTCACATCGATTCCGTGGGTCGTAATGACAGTCCTCCCAGAGCTCCTCAGTGGTCCCGGCTCCAACATTCCGTTCTCAAGTCCAACGACAAGGTCCGTCCTCCCTTCCAGTTCACGCAAAGAGGTCACGACGCTAAACGATTGACCGACGACATCTGCAACGACTCGGACAATTTCCTCTTCGCCCTCATCGAAGAGGACCAGAAGACGCTGGGGCTCGGCATGAATGATCTCGTTGATCTTCATGACACCATTGGCTTTGGTGGTCACGGCAGCCTTGACAGGACCAGCCTGTGCAACAGCTGCCATGCGAGAGTAATATTGTGTGTCCAACGTCTTCTCAGGAATGTCACCTAATCGAGATATCGTCTGCGCCGTGACCTAGGTGCGTGCTGGTGGAGGGACGGACTTGCTGTGCTCTCGTCAATCCACAGAACATTGTTGTCTGTTGCTGCTTGCACTGGTTTCTACCAGCCAGAAACCAATTCCGGAGTGAGTGACTCCAGCGGATTGCTTTTGATATGGGCGGAGGGTATGAAAGGTTGAACAAGTGCGTGGGTGTTCAGATAAGAGGTCTGGCAGGACCGGGAGATACCACTTCCGCCTTGCGCGATCCTGCTCGTGTGTTACGAGATACGGATATTCCAAGAGGATGTCCGTACCTAGACGACATCGTGGGCAGCGGGTGGTATTAGGCTGGCACATCCGAACGTGGCTTGCTAGAGTTTGGGGTTGCTACTTCGATTCATCCGGAGGTGAGATGGAGAGTTGTTCCTCCAATCAAGGTGGGGGCTCTCGTTGATGCTTCCGATGTGGAGAGCGTTCACCGTGCCGTGCTCGTCTCGCTCGTCTTTCTCCCGCCATCATGTTCGACGCGAGGTCGCAGGTGACAGTCGTTGTGGCGGACAGATGAGCCGACTCGCAATAATGCAAGCCGACGAGCGGCTTCCCGAGGTATACACCACCCTATCGGAAGCTGTTGGAACAGCGACAATGTATGAAGAAGCTCGAGATAGTTACGGTCTATGGAGACTGTTCATTTCTGGCGTTCTCGCTCGACTGTAACCAGCTTTGTGCTCGTCGACGGACACATGTTGAGACCGAAGATACCTTAGGTGATTATGTACATGTAGGTTTATCAAAAGTTCCAGTGATGTTCAGGCCAAGCTGTACGCCAACGGATGCGTAGAACAGGCAGGAGCTACTATAGGCAAGGTAAGGTATGCAATGCTCTTTCCTGCATTCCGCTGTTTCGTTCGCGATCTATAGTAGCCAGGAGAATGTCCCGAAGATCTCACGTTGATCGGAATCTTGACCGCGTATTCACTCGTGAACGACATCCGCTCGAGGTCTTCGCGATTCCGCAACATACCAAAGCCCTCCAGTCCGCCGAAGGAGGACGGACATTGATTGGGCTTTTCAACTACTATAACAGTATTCAAATCGGTGGCTAGAGGGGATGCGCACACGGAGAAACATATGCCCAGCTTCGAGCCAGGTCGCTCTCATATCACGTTGTATCCAGTACCGACCAGAGCCAAAGTGATTACACCGGAACGATGCTTCAAAAGGCCATATCGCGTCTCTGGCTGTCGGACCCCCACCTTTCGCCATCCATTGGCTATGGCTTCATTCACGTAGGATCTGCAGATTCACAGAAGAGTGATGTGGCTCTCCGGACGACCGATGCAACAGCGAGGCCAACGCGCACGCTCCGTCGACGCCTTGACGTGGCCCAACTAGCAGCTCACACATCGTTGGATCAATTCGGATTGCTCGAGTACTCGCCAGGCACCATCCAGGGCTGCTCTCGGCTCGGGGAAGATGCTGCAGGAAGCTGATGCTCCTTCAATACCTACATGGAGCAGCTTCTGTACAGCAGGATATGCCAGAGCCACTCTCCTCATTCAACATACGTCGTCTGACAACAGTCTAGAGTACCAAGTATACCACTGCTGGACGATACACGAGGCTCGATCCATTGATGTTCGAAAAACCCACTCGGAGGGGTGAAAGAGGTGGTCGTATTGTGAGGCTTTATGAATAAATTTAGATCGGCATGGATCAGCGGCTGCAATCTGAAACCCACACAAGCCTTTCCACAACAACCGTCAACCCAAGCCAGCAAACTCTGTCGCCGAGCGTGGGTCATGACTTGGCCTCGGGATCTCTACAAAAGCATCCGGTGCTCCGGCCAACGATAATGATTCATCCTTCTATGATCGGAACAGAAGAGTCGCACAGCAGACAGAACATCGCACGCGCACGTTGTGCACCACGCCGCAATGCTGTGTCTCCGCGACGGTGAGATCGCTTACATGGGTGCGTCAGCCTAAAGCAAGAGCCCTCACAGGTTGGTTGCCCAGAAGCGATATTTGCTGGCGCGGTTTCTTGCCCAGGGAACAGAGATTGACACAAATCCTGCAATGGAGCCCGTAGGCTGCCAAGAGCTCGACCAGTTGACTACGAGCACTTCATCTCGTCCTTGCGGTCGCGAAGCGCCAACATCATCAGTCCTCTCTCACAAAGTTCAGCTTTTGACTGGAGCGCGGAGATCTCGTGGTCGGAAGGGACTGCGCTTCACGTCGTCCAGTCTGATTTCGCGCATGGGCTTAATGCAGGAACAGCTGCGGGCCGTGCTTAATTTCGGCGCCATCGCCTCCCACGCCATCGAATCAGGGGCGCGAAGACTTCAACTTCACCAGATTAGCCTTCGTCCTAGGCGCACCGTTGATTCTTGCAAATTGCGACCAGGGACATCAGGGCGGGCGATGCGCAGAGTCGTGGTCCAGGGGTATCAAGGCAATCTCGTCTCTCTTTTGTTCCGCTGTCTCCCAGATCCTGTACCTTGTCTTTGACTTCTCTTTCACAAGCATATCTCTTTGCGACAACACACTCGTTACGTCTTTCACAAGACAACACACTCTTTCAAACACATTCATTCATTAATCGCGTTTTGTTGTATCGTTACCGTTGCAAATTCGCATTCTCGCTACCAAAACATCCACCGCATACACCATACCAAACCTATCTGAAACGCTTGACGCGACGAAGTAAAGATGCAGTTCTTCAGCAAGATCGCCATCGTGGCGGGTCTTGCGACCGCGGCCATTGCCACGGCGCCTGCTGGCGGGAAGTGGCCAACAGATACTACTTGCACCGACGAGACGACCACGAGCGTACCACCACCAGCGTCGGTCATTGTGCCAGCTACAAGCTCCGCAGGCCCCGTCTCGTCTTCCGCGCCGGCGCCTTACACCTCTTCGACACCAGTTACCTACGGCACTAGCAGCTCCGAAGGGCCAGTGTCTTCCTCCACCGGTGCTGTGTCTTCCTCCACAGGTGCTGTGTCTTCTTCCACCGGTGCTTCCAGCACCTCCGGTACGGCCTCCTACCCAGCGGGCTATGGCTCATCGAGCTCCAGCGCTGTAGGATCCAGCAGCTCTGGCTCGCCAATTTCTTCTTCTACGGATGGTTCAAGCAGCTCCGGTACGGCGTCCTACCCGGCAGGCTACGGCTCGTCCTCCTCGGGTGCGGCAGTCTCCTCTTCCTCTTCCGTCTACGTTTCGTCCAGCTCTGGAATCTCATTCTCATCCACTGGATACGCCAACTCGTCTTCCTCTACAGCCGCCAGCTCCACCAGCAGCAGCCCAGCCTCTACCACCACCCCTGCGTGCTGGAGCGAGTGCTTCAAGTCCGCTGGCATCACTTCTGAACAGGATCTTTGCGGCAACTCTGATGTCAGCAAGTGCATCCACGATACATGCAGCAGCGCCGATGACAAGTCGTACTGGTCGTGGTACGAGAGCTTTTGCACCCCTGCAAGCAGCTCGGCTGGCCCAGTATCTTCATCGGCCGTCCCATCTTACTCTGGCAGCGTAAGCGCAAGCGCTTCTGTCCCAACTGGCTATACCACCTCCACCATCTACGACACTGTCACCTACACCAAGACCGGCTGCCCAGCATCAGTCACCGACTGCCCAGCATCCTCTCAATCTGAGGTCATCGTCACTGAGACTGTTGCCGTCTCGACGACTGTCTGCCCCTACAGCGAGACCACCCCTACTGGAGACTACTCTACCAGTGTCTACGATACCACCAAGACCTACACTCTTGGCACTGGTAGCGACACCACCATCCTCACCGCCACCCAGAAGACCACCTCTACCATCTACCTCACCAGCGTAAGTTCTGCTAAACCATGTACGATGAGCGAGTACATGTATACTAACGCAACACAGACTGTCTACGCTACTAAGTCATCGGACGGCGCTTCAGCCCCATCCGTTTACCCTGCTGGCTCATCCGCTGATGCTGGCTCTACTGCGATCGGTGGCTATGGTAGCAGCACCTCGACTATCACAATCGACTCTACATCGACCCTCACCAATTACGTGACTGTCCTCCCGGCCGGCAGCTCTGCCGCTGCTGGCTCCAGCGGCTCTCCAGGCAGCGCCAGCGATGGCTCCTGCGGCACTGGTGCAACCACCACTGTCACTGAGACCGAGCTCGTTACCGTCACTGTTGGTGGTGGCTCTGCACCAAGCGGTAGCCCAAGCGCACCCGCCGGTTACCCGTCTCACGGTGCTGGCCCATCTCCCTCCGCTGGCCCAAGCTACTACCCATCCGGATCCGCCACCTCTTCTGGACTCGCGGGCCCAACTGGATTCAGCACCTATCCCAAACCTACCGGCTACAGCTCGTCTGCCTCTGCCGGATCTTCGTCCGCGCCTGCAGGCTACTCAAGTGTCTCCGCAAGCTCATCCGATGCTGCGGTTACATCCTCCTCTTCCGCACCAGCAGGCTACCCCTCTGCACCAGCGAGCTCGTCCAGCGCATCCGCAGGTTCCTCCTCGGCGCCTCCAAGCTACCCAAGTGTCCCAGCCAGCTCTGCGCCACCAGCGTACACCACTCCGGTGACCTCAAGCGCACCGGTGACCTCAAGCGCAACCGATCCAGTCACGCCACCAGCTTCCATCCCACCACCAGCGTACACCACTGAGCCGGTGACCTCCAGCGCGACCGACCCAGCCTCGCCACCAGCTTCTTCCGCGCCACCAGCGTACACCTCGCAGCCCTACGCTTACTCGCCGTCCTCGGCGGCTGCGCCACCGGCCTACACGAAGCTCTAAACGCGCCGACCCTCGTCTCGAGTTTGCAGCACATCACATTCTCACGACTTGATGACGCCCGCGTTGTAGCCAGCCCAGTCCGGAACGCCACGCGGATTAATTTACCTTTATCTTGTTGATATTTTCACGAACATCGGAAGGCCGGCCGATAGCTCGGCGCGGTCATCTTTAGTAGCTGTGTTTTGTGGTTTGCATAGAGGGGATGGCCGGTCTGGTCTAGCGGAGCGGCAGGCGCTGGATATGGATGCGGTGGGGAGTGTGCATGATCGATACCAAACCGGCTGGGCTGGATGTTAGTTATGTTTCTTGTTTCCTCTCCTGTGTCATGGTTACTGTATGTAGTATATGTGAATGGGAGAGTCCTGCTCGCGTCTAAAATACCCTTCGTTTACTTTTCTCTTGGCTCAAAGTATATATCTTTGGAGATGACACAATCCTAGTATGTGGTCTGTATAACTACACGACCATACTCGCCTCGTCCGCTACGATCAAGGCCAAATTTTCTACGTTCCCAATAAATACCTACATGTAATCGCATCATGTGATCACATCACCTGTCCTGCAACCCGCAGATCCGCCACCCTGCTCGAAGTCCATCTGCTGGATTCCGACGCAGCTCCCGGTCTCATCATCATGCCAAGCTCATCTCACGCATGGCCCCGTTCGATGCAGTCCAAGTCCAGTAACATCTCGTCGCGCGCCAACTGCGCCGTTTTTACTGCGACTACCAACCTGATCGACAGCGACATTTTACACCAACACACCCAGCACCCGTACAGCATGGCCAGGTCAGCCACCTTGACCGAGCGATCTGTCGCACTTGCAAACATCTGCTGCATGGCTTTTCGCACCCGCACTTCCAACGCGAGTCCGACTGGTATCAGATGTGTCGAGATGGCCTCATATGTGAAGCCAACGTCGAAATACGGCTCGCTGCGCTTCAGTGTAATGTCGCAGAATATCGCGTAGTCGTTCCGCGGTATTTCCGACAGGCGCGGATGCGGCTGAAGGACGGTTCCCTTACGCAGAAATCGAGGCGGAACCTGCGGATGAGCTTGAAGTTCTTGTCGGATAGGTTGGACGGCCAGCCGCTCGCTGTCACGTCCTGCAAGCGAAAGTGGTTCTTGCTGAGATATGCTGTTATAGACTCTTCTCGAAGTAGTTGGCTGGTTTGGCATATTGATGGGATGGTGAGCCTATACCGATTGCCTGATCTTCGGTAGAAACCTGGGTGCGTGAGCTCCGAGATGACTGAGTCCGATACGAAGTGGTATGAGTAAATTTGTTCGCGAATTTCTGGAGGGAGCTGTAGGAATGGAAAGTGTTCTTGCTTTGGTGTCGACGTGACTGGTGCAGTGTGGTTTGTTCTATGGCTCGGAGAGTTGGCGATGTCGTGAGAAGGCGGGCAGTGAAAAACAAGAGACTATCTCGGGTGGACGTGGTTTTTTTTATCTTTGTAGTTAAATGCCATGGCCACGTGTGACCTCGTTCTTGCTGACATATGGAATCAGAACGATTGGTCTTACCTTTCACCTGGAACCTCTGTTGCTAGGATTAGACCACACGGTAGAAACTGAAGAGCGATAGGATATGAGTAGGGAGAGCTTCATGTTGCCATCGTACGTGACCGATGGTATGAGAAATTGGGGAGAACGGGCTCGCGTGCGACCTCGAGAGATAGGGACCGCTTCATCTGATTGCCATCTCACATATTTGGACATTTGGAGCAGTGGCACTCTCTAGTCGATGCAGTTGATGTCGAGGCTGTGAGTTGACGAGAAGGTCAGGGTCTGAGGAGGAACATGAAAGGTGGAGCTCAATGGTCACACGCGAGTCAGCTGCATTTGCATGTGAAAATAGCAGGCGGGCGTCCCGTCGGCGAGCAAACCGTGCCCGCTCAGACACCGTCCCTAGCCGAAGCTTACCTTATGATTGAGGATTGAGCTCCACTGTAGGTTCGCGTCTTCTCTTCCCATCGCTTCTGTGATGTGCTCTTGAATCCATGAACCGCACAATATGGCGGCTCGGACTTCTCGACGAATCTTGCGCTACCTTGGGTATGCGACTGGAGCTGGTGCTGTGGGAGCTGGAGGTCTTTACTTCGTTTACCGACCTCACGATGTCCCTGGACTCGACGCTGCGTCAGTTCCGCCTCCTACCTACGGCGAAGGTGGCATCTTTCGCCCTCCGAACTTCCCGCGAGTGAAGACGAGAGCGGAGCAGATTGCGGATCTGAAAGCGAATGCAGGCGCTGGGTTCACAGCCGCGAAGAATAAGTTTGCCAATGCGGTACGGGGACAAGAGCAGCCAAGCGCACAGGATGAGTATGATCTACTCATTATCGGAGGTGGCGCGACAGGCACGGGTATAGCTTTGGATGCTGCTTCTCGAGGGCTGAAAGTCGCTCTTGTGGAAAGGGATGACTTCGCTTCTGGAACCAGCAGCAAAAGCACGAAACTCGTCCATGGTGGTGTCAGATATCTGGAGAAAGCTGTCTGGCAGCTCGACTATAACCAGTACAAGCTCGTCAAAGAAGCTCTCCGCGAGCGACGCTACTTCCTCGACACCGCTCCCCATCTATCTTCCTGGCTGCCGATCATGATTCCGGTGGAGAAGTGGTGGCAGGCGCCTTACTTCTGGGCCGGCACCAAATTCTACGACTTCCTTGCTGGATCTGAGAATATTGAGACCTCGTACTTCATGACCAAGAGCCGAGCTTTGGACGCCTTTCCCATGCTGAGGAAGGACAATCTCTGGGGAGCTCTGGTCTACTACGATGGTGCACACAATGATTCAAGGATGAACATCTCGCTTGCGATGACTGGTGCTCTCTACGGTGCCACCATGGTCAACTACATGGAGGTCACGGGTCTTGAGAAAGACAGCAATGGCAAGCTCTGCGGTGCCAAGGTGAAAGACCTTGTCGCTGAGAAGGACGGCAAGAACGCGGATGAGTTCACGATCAAAGCTAAAGGGATTATCAACGCCACTGGACCGTTCACTGATGCTATCCGCAAGATGGACGAGCCAAATGTTGCTGAGATCGTTGCTCCAAGCTCTGGTGTTCATGTCATTCTTCCTGGTTACTACTCTCCCTCCGACATGGGTCTGATTGATCCTCACACTTCCGATGGCCGCGTGATCTTCTTCCTGCCATGGCAAGGTAACACTATCGCGGGCACCACAGACGCGCCCTGCGACATCAAGCAGAATCCTATTGCTGGCGAGGAGGAGATTGACTGGATCTTGAAGGAGGTCAGCAACTACCTGCAACCTGAGATCAATGTCCGTCGCGGAGACGTGCTTGCAGCATGGTCCGGTATCCGTCCATTAGTGCGTGATCCAAAAAGAGCCAAGTCTGAGGGTCTGGTCCGTAACCATCTTGTCACCACCTCTGATGCTGGCTTGATCACAATCTCTGGTGGCAAATGGACGACGTATCGACAGATGGCCGAAGAAGCCGTCGACGAGGCGTTGACTCAGTTCAAGCTCAAAGCTTCTCCGGTACCCAACCCACCCCTTGTCAGTGGCGTGGAAGGCTTCCACGAGGACATGGAACTCGATGGCAGCTGCAAGACTCACGCCATCAAGCTGGTTGGCGCCCACGGCTTCTCCAAGACCCTCTTCATCAACCTGATCCAGCACTACGGCATCGACACCGAGGTCGCGAAACATCTGACCGAGTCCTACGGCGACAGAGCCTGGACAGTCGCCGCCCTCTGCGCTCCGACCGAAGCGCGTTTCCCAGTCCGCGGCATCCGCATCTCAGAGCTCTACCCGTTCGTCGACGGTGAAGTCAGATATGCTGTCAGACACGAATACGCGCAAACCGCAATCGATGTCGTCTCCCGCCGAACCAGACTGGCTTTCCTCAACGCACAAGCTGCGCTCGAAGCTCTACCCCAGATCATCGACCTGATGGCTGAGGAGCTCAACTGGAGCAAGTCGAGGAAAGCCATTGAGTGGACCAACGGGGTGCAATTTCTCGGATCTATGGGCTTGCCGAAGGGTAAGCTTGACCTCACGAGGGAAGATGTCGAGGCTGGTCGCGTTGGGAAGTACGCTGATGAGGAGTATGGATATTATGCTCGACATGGTGAGTCATCCTGGTATGCCTTGGTGTAAAACTTCCGCTGATATTGTTACAACAGACAAACCCGACGAGACCCTGGAATCCGACTCCAAATTTGCCTCTGGCCAGAACCCAATGATTGGTCGGCAGTCACCCTCGAACAACTAGTGTGTGTTCGGTGTTGGTAACTTGTGTATATATTGTCGCTGTATAATTCTGCCAAAAGCCAATCCGCACGATCCCTCTCCAGTCCCTCGAAGCTACTGCCCGGTCGACGTTTCTTGAGACATATCGCCCATTCCGTGAATCACAAAGGATGCCGCACTGTTCCGACCACAATCTGCGCAAGCGGAACTTGTCGTTGTCGTTTCCTCCGTTGACTCATTTGGCCACCTGACCTCAGCTGTGTGTTGCTTCTGATGGTCGTTGATATAGAAGCCGTCTGCGGCGTTCAGGCAGGCGACCACGCAGCAGTGGCTGTCGCAGTCTTTCGCGCATTTGACTCGTTTGCGAATCTTGCAGGAGTGAGCTCTTACGGTGGCATTGTTGAACATGATGGGCACCGCTGCCATTTGTTGGTGCTTATCGATGCTGCTGCTTGTATAAACAGGGTGTGGACGAAGTGTAGGGAACATAAAACGCGCTGCTACACGCAAGTATTGGTGATAGTACAGTCACGGGCATTGACATGTCACATGGTAGGCGTCCGTGAACGCAGGCCAGCCGCATTCACTGGTGGACTCAGGGAAATGCTCCACGCAAGGCGGACAAGGCTTTGGAGTTACTGACATCAGTGAACAGACGCGAATGAAAGTGGCACCAGTTAAGTAGTCTATGGCTTCCGACCTATCTCTACCAGGCGCTCTAAGTGGGCCGTCCATGCGGTACTGAAGGTCTCTTCTGAGAATCGCAACGAACTCTTGCGAGCTCGGTGACGCATCGCCAGCGCGTCATCCGCAGACAGGGCCAGAGCTTTGGCGAAGCCTTCGGTGAATTCGGGTGTTGTCGATGCGAGGAAACCTATGATCATGTTATTGATGGGCGACTTTCAGATATGTTATCGGACACACCTGTCGGCTGGCCATCGATCGGCACAACGATATCCTCCTTGGGACCCCCAGAGTCATTGACAACGCTGATCAGACCTGCAGCTTGATACTCTACCACACCAATGCCAAAGTGCTCGTTCCACATCCCGTTGACACCGACACTGCTCGACTTCAGGAGGTCTAATATGCGCAACCACTTGGCGTTGATGATGAACTCGACGTTCTCCCGAACTTCCTGCGCCTGCAGCCGGAGTTTGTAGACACGCTTCTCGTCGCCATCGTCCCTAACGCTGCCTGCGAGAACAAGCTTTGGCTTCGAGCCTTGGGAGGGCGTCCATTGTTTGAGCAGAGCAATGAAAGCGTCAATGATAACCTCGTGCGTCTTCTCTGGTCGGAACTGGGCGATGTAGAGCAGAGTATTGGACCTCGGTGAGTCGGCTGGTATCTTGCCCTGGAGCTCTTCCACAGCACAGGGTGGGTACACGACACTGATATCGTGCTTGTGACCCCGCTTAGTACGAGAAGTGCCCCAAAGAGAGCTGATATGCCGCTGGGTCCATGTCGAATTCGTCATCACCACATCGACATGGCCGCCGACCCAAGAGTACAGCCTCGCGAACATTTCCCAGTAGAACTGTTTGGCTTTGCCCTTGGTGCCTTTGCCAAGTCCAGCGTTCAATCCGCGATTCCCAACCTCATCGTGTAGAGATTTAAGCATGTCAGTCGAGATCGTCGGATAATGGACGTAGGCGCCAGTTGGCATCCAGGGAAACAGCCACTTGCAGAGCGCAATGGTGAACGCGTAGCCCATAGTATCGATGAAGATGTCAGGAACGAGAAGATTGAAGGCATCCCAGCCCAGCACGAGCGACCCAAGCGACTGCCCGAGGAGCGTGAAATGTGGCCATCGGCTTGCGAGCACATATTCGCGTGTGCTGAGGTACAGGAAACTTATGCGAGCAGGTTTGAGATCGATGTTGAAGCGGTTGCGGACGTTGCTGAGGATCATTTCTTTACTCGCATCATGATCCCCAGTGTAGACCACGCACAGGGCGTTAGGGTACCGCTGCTGCGTGGCGAGAATTGCTGCGAAGAGCACTCTTTCGCCTCCGCCGCCGGCGTTGCAGAAGGGGTGGAAGAAGCCGATGACACCGGTGTAGCTTTCATCGCTTGATTGGCTACGCCCCGTCTGTGGTGGTGAGCCAGGAGGTGTTCTGTTGACCTTCTCCCACTCCTCGTCTAGCGATGTTGAAGAGGATGCTTTCTGTGACTGGCCAACACTTGTCTTCTCTGCCTGCGCCTTTCCATCGGACTTCGCCCGGTTCAACAAGAGCTCCCGTCGTTGCTGCGTTCTACTATATACTGAGCTGCCTATCAGACGACCTACAAGGCGGACAACGTAGGGCAATACGCCGATGAATACCGCCGTTCCCACCAGAAGGGCCAGCAGTGTTGTAAGTAGGGCCATGACTGGTGTCAAAGGCTTCTGAGATAGATGTGAGGATTGTAGGTTACCATGTTTTTACAGGACAGGTAAGAAGTTCTAAAGCTATTACTCAGAGCGGTGTTGAGAAGGCACCTGCAGATGTAGCGTGATGTAACCGCGTGCCACTTAGAGTCTGGCTATAGACGGGGTCTGCCGCTAGCGTGGACCTTATTTGTACCCTGCAACTTCACTTCCAATACCACGCCTTGCCATCTCATCTCATAGAAATAGGGAGCCGATCCATCAAGCCATGGCTTGTCTGGCAGCAAGTCGAAGGAACTGGCCATCAATACGATCGACCTCTCGACAAATGCTCAGCTCTCGAAAGTTCTCAGCGTCATCTCGTTCCCAAGGGGCATTGACGGAATTTGCAATCGCAGGACCCAACGCTATCATCGATGGATTACATTCTACTGGACTCCCATACTATGCCGTCCTGCCATTAACAGCTGTGCTGGTCCGCAGTACTCTTGTTTATTACCTTGCTACCAAGCCTGCTCGCACGCAAGCTCAGCTAGTTACACACCAGACTCCTCTTGTGCAAGCACGTACGAGAATGTTGATGACCAGCACCGCCGAGTTGGTACGCCAAAACAACCACTTGGCGAAGTTGGCTAGATCAAAACGGCGCGATGTGGAGCAATCGACCCGGTGGCACCAATACGCGAGCAAGTTTAGGCTGACGTACTTGTCGAAGTGGCGATATGGCAGAGTGTTTGGCACGAACGTGCCGTACGGGTTGTTAAATTTTGGGTTCCTCATCTTATTCGCCGAGAGTATCAGGATGAAGTGCGGGAGGTCGGAGGGTCTACTGAGTATGGTGTTGACTCCGTTCGAGAAGATTGGGAGGCTGATCTCCGCGCACTTCCAACCTTCGACGAAGCCTGGGACCGGAGCACAAGTCCAGGATCCAGCGGAATTGCTGGCGGCTAGACTGCAGGCCGCGTGGGACGAAAAGATGGCTCAGGCCAAGGATGGAGAGCTTGTCGACCTCACCGGCGCGCCCATCTCACCCGAAGAAGCCTTCTCTGCCCTTGATCCGCACATGCTTGAGCCTCTGTCTAGAATCGATACAGCCAGTCCGTACTTCGATGCTGCCTTGCAAAGTGAAGGGTTGAGCTGGTGTACGAACCTTACCGCAACTGATCCGACCTGGATGCTTCCGGTAATGGCTTCCACGGTGTTGATCAGCTCGGTTCTCTACCGCCCTTCCGGATACAAGACACCAAAGAAACCAATCCCGTTGAACATGAAAGACCACGATACTGAAGACAAGCCATCGGAACCCAAGTCGATACTTCTCAAACTGGCCGAGAAGCGGAAAGACTACACGGAAAACCTCTCGGGCACGCAAAAGATCAGTTTGGCAGGTGCCTACTTATTCTCCATTGCGACATTCAACTTGCCGGCTGCGGTGCTGTTGTACTTGATACCAAGCGTCGCGATAGGTTGGCTGCAGAATAGGTATCTGGACGCCAGATACCCGACCAGACCTTCGATCCAACCTTGTACCAGACCCTTGCGGTTCCGAGCAAAGCAGGAATGGAGTGATTGATGACCTGACCAAGTGATGAGACCCGAATGAAAATGCAAAACGAGCGCTTGACGCACGTTACATGATTATCTGGAACCTTGGTCTGGCTATGGAAGATCAACCCAAACCGCTCGGTATAGTGGCCATCGTCCACGAATGGCCTTGCTTGGCACTCCGTACAGATGACACCATTCAACCAAATAGCCTCCGTACCCCATCACATCAACCCGAGCAAGCCACATCTACGTCCCAGCTGTAGCGCACTCCGCCGTTACTGTCGTCGTCTCCTCCGCCACCGTCTGCGTTGGGATGCTCAGACAACTGCACGCTGCCGAGAGACGCCCATCGAGGAACTTCTTGAAGCAGCGCGCCTTCGTCGGCGCCAAGATATGGGCAAAAACGTTGGCCCGCTTGTCGATATCGCAGCAGTCGGTCGGTGTGGCGAAGACGGTGGATGTGCCGGAGGTAACCGTCGGAATGCTGTTGTAGGTAGCGCAAAAGCTCGTGGCGACGGTTGCGTTGCCGTTGGTGGTGATGCAGCCATTGATTGAGGAGCAGAAGGGTTGTGCAACCCGGGGGCCGAGGAGGCCGTCCGCTGCAAGGGCGATAGTGAAGATTGCGGCGAGAGCGACGAACTGCATGGTGGTTTGAGGTGTTTGGGAGACGGTGTTGCTTGATTCGTCTGATGGTTCGTTTGAGCAGAGAAGCGTGCGAATGATCGGAGATACATAATAACCTACGAATACTGCGCTCCGAACCGGCCAACATCAACGACCCAAGCCACGGTACGCTTCGCACAACTTTACGATCAAGCCACCGCTGCACGCCGACCGTTCAGACGTGGAGATCGTAATACGTGGTCGACCTTGTTCCCGTACACAGAAGGCAGCACAATTTCGCTTGGCACGTGGGCTTCATGGGAGTTTCGCTGGATGTCTTGAGTTAGCAAAGTCGTAGGACGACCAAGAAGGAGTGTTACGAGCAATGCAGGTACGGTGCGACCTTGGCGTATCTTAACCACCAGGTAACACAAGACAAGTCGCTCGATATGGCATTGCACATATCTGTTCGGGTAGGAGGCGTTCAAACGTGGCGGCAGGACATGTGTGTACCCATCTATCATCTTGACAGAACGAAGCAGTGACCCGCAGGCCACCGTAAAGTTACACTCTTGCAGACCCAACCCAATCTATGCCATCTCTACGTCCCCACCCACACCCTCGTCCCTCTCATCCTCCTCTTCAACCTTAATAACAAACCCCTGCCCATGCCCATGCCCATTAACCTTCCCCTTCCCCTCAAACTCCCTCTCCACCCTCAACCCCTCCGCCCTCACCCCCGCAATCTCCTCAACCTCCCGCTGCACAAGCCCCACACACCTCTCCACCCACCCATCCACCCTCCGATCCTCAACAAAACCCCTCAACTGCTCATCCTGCACCCGCAAATCCCCTACAATCCCGTCCAACAAACCCCTATCTTCCCACCTCCAGCTCAAATCCTCCGGCGCACAGCCAGCGCCGAGACATTCGCTCGGCATCAAATGCCGCACAAAGCAGTTGGGGTCCGCGAAGAGGCCGCGGGAGATGATGTAGAACAGGGTGCGGAAGACGATGGTGTCGGATAGGAGTTCGGAGGTTTGGGATTCGGATTGCTTCCCGGAGCTGCTGTTGATGGAGATCCAGTCGTCGTAGAGGTAGCAGCGTTTCCAGATCAGTTGCATTAGGGTTTCTACACGTTCTTGGGGCATGTGTGGGGCAGCGGTGTTGAGCGCGAGGAGCGCGAGGAAGAATTCTGAGCCTTCGAGGTTATGCTCTTCGGGATCGTCGACGATGACGCATTCCATCAGTGTGAGGACGTCGATGAGCTCTTCGACGGGGATGACGACTTGATATAGAACGCGGTCGAGCCCGGCTTCGAGCAGTTGCTTGAGGTTGTGGAGGTCTTGGTTCCGTAGACCGACACGTTGCATTGTGATTTCGAGCTCTGCCGGCCGGTCGAGCGCGCTCTGAATCTCTTGCTCGAGGTGTTTGTAGAGTTGGTTCTGGACGTTGATGAGCTCGAGTTCGCGGTCAGGCAGAGCGGCGGTCAGCTCGCTTGACGTCATGCCCACGCCATCGGCCTCCAAACCCTCCTGGACAGCCAGCATTGCGAGTTTCGACATCGACAGCTCCACCTGCTTGTTCCAGAGCATCTTCTCCTGCGTCATCGCGGTATCCAACAGCACATCGCTTGCGTGTACGAAGTCCTTGTCCGCGATAACGTCGTTGATCCAGCACAGCCTCCCACGTCCAGGATCACCGCGCAGATACCGTGTCAACGAATCCTGCCAATGGTCCTGTGCAGCATCAAACATAGGGCCCGCTTGCCCGCCTGAGAAAGCAGCTCCGAAGTACGCATTCGCCCACTCATCGCCAAAGCGATCGAAGTACTTCCCAACGCGCGCCGTCATCTCGTCCATGTGCTGAACGATCGCCGACTTATCCACCGGGCCCTTCTGCAGCTCCTCGAGTCCGAACTGCGTCTCTCCAACGATCATGTCGGTAAGCGTTCTCATGTCGTGGTAGTGCTCGGCAATTTTCAGCCCAGCTTCGACCTGCGCGAAGTCCGCCAGAGCGCGGCATTCCTCGTAGCGTGTGGTGTCGTAAGTTTCCTGGAGTTGGTGCGACATTTCCCTCCGCTTCTCTTCCTGTCGTGAAGCGAGCCAGTGTATCCGCTCCTGGAATATAAGGCACATCAGTTGGATCATTCTCGGGTTCTCGATGCCCATTTGAGGTATCAGAAGGTCCATCTCCGAATTCTCCTCGGCTTTCTCATACTCCTCGTTGGTAAGCTTGCGCGAGATCCTGCTCATCGCCACAACGGCCTTGAGCATGACTTTGGAGCTCGTCCAGAACTCCGGAAGCTCGGCATACTCTGCCGCATCCGTGAGGACACCGTCACGCAGGGACTCCGGAAGGATGCCATAGACCGTGGCGTTCTCCATACGAAAGCGAAAGACGGCTTCGAGTGCCTGGTTCCAGAGATCGTTTGCTTCCAGAACCAGTCTGACCTTGGCTTGAGGCGTGTGGTCCGTGTCGTTTGGCAGAATTTCCAGAGAGTCGTAAGCAATGAACAACAACCTCTCCACCTCCTGGAGTCGATGGATGAAGTAGCCTCGAACAACATCGTCGTTACTGGGAGTATCTGGCTCGTCCGCCGATCGCCTTTGCGCGAGTGCACACACCTCGTCCATCAAAGTGGCAGCTCGCTTCCGTTTCTTCTCGCTGTTGGCCGCTTTGTGCTCTTCAAACGCCTTCCACATCTGCTGCGCAGCTGCAACTTTCTCCGCGTTCCAGAGCAGCTGCCAGAAAGTGGCCTTCGATGTTGCTGGGTAGTTCTGTCGGAGGTGGGTTACGAGTGCTCGGAGCGCTTGCGCTTTGTAGGCCAGTTGCGTTTCGATCGATGTCGGATTGTCGGAGATGAAAGACGAAGTCGAGGTCAAGATTTCGTCGCTGATCTGCAGCGCCGCCTGTCGAACCTCTTCGGGCGAGAACCTGTCATCAATGATCCGTGAGAAATCGATAATGCTACCTTCCTGTAGCGCATCGCGGAAGACGGCTTGTTCGATCTTGTTTCTGATTGGCACAGTGGCCGTTCGGGGCGCATTGGAAGCGTCCGCGATAGTCGTACGGACCAGTCCCGCGCCTTTGACAAATGCAATGCTTGATGCTCGATGTGTGCCATCATCCGAAGCATCCAGGATCTCGAACCGCGGCGATTGCTTTAGATAGACTGTGTCCTCAAAGACCGTCTGCACATATGACGCATGCAACTGTGCCTCGGGACCATCGATCTCAGATTCGTTGAGCTCCGACAGGAGGATCGCATCTTCGAACGTGACGAAAGCCGTGAGTTGTGGTTTGGGGACACAGAGTCGTGGCCTGGCATGCGTATCAGGTCCGGAGCGTTGTCGGTATGAGTCCAGCTCCACTGTGCGAACAATCGTAGCTGTCCGAGCAGCGATAGACAGCTGCACAAGTACGTAACTGCAGTTGTCGAGAGTGCCGTTCTGTACCAGCAACAAAACCTCGACCGGTAGCTCTGCGCCAGGTGTAACAAGTGCTTTGCCCGTTGACGATGAGCGCTTGTCTAGCAGCGCGAAGTCAAGAGTTGCCATGTTCTCCGCCTGTCCTTCCGACTCGGGCGAGCCTAGCTTCCTCAGCTCTTCCACGATCACGTCCTTGCAATCGATTGTGCCATTGAAGTTGTACTGGCCACCAAATGCAAGATCCCAGATCTGCAGCTCAGCCTTTTCTGTGAGTGAAATTGCCTGCATCGGACCTCTTGGACCCAACGATCGCGTGTGCACCGCATTCACGTCTCTTCTCCAAGCACCACCCGTGAGCATGCCTCGGATACTGCCAAAGATTCCCCCTGATCCGGGCTCATTCGCTCGGAGGAATTGCGCAAAGATCCGGGGCTTGCCTTGCGTGTCTCGTAGTGTGAGGTGGACCAGCCGGCCAGAGCTGAGGATGACGACAAAGCCGGCGTGATCGGCGGAGACCAGGTCGACAACGGTTTCGCCAGAGAACAAATTACCAAGTGAGCCATCGACGCCAGGTCTGCGTTCCTGGAAGAGGCTTAGAGATGCGGCACGCTCAATAGAGTCGTAGTAAACGACGCCACCAGTAGTCCCAGACACCAGCACCAGTCCGAAATCTGTGCTATTGACCGCCGCGACCAGCGCACCGAACGGCAGCGCATCTGTCGCCTTGACGCTGAACGGAATGTCAAAGACTTTGGGACTGCTCACCACCGCATGCGAGTTGTAGTCCCAGATCCAAGCCCTCTCCCTGGTGACAGCAAGCGCATGGTGCGCCGGCCCCAAGCTCCCCCTATACTCCACCCCCTCCCTCCTCAGCTCTTTCGGCGTACTCGGCAGCAGCTTGACCGAATACCGCTCATTCTGCACCAGCACCGTTGCGCCATCCCCACGCGTCGGTCTCTTCACGCTGCTCTTCTTCGCCCGCAGCGGCATCTCCGCTTCCCGACCCACCGCACTTAGTGGCATCTCCGCTTCCCGGCCCATCGCGCTGTCCACGGTCCTGCTGCCGCGGCCTCTGCTTAAGCTCGGTTGGGGGAGATTGTTTCCATTGATAGGAAGCGTTTCGATGCTTCCATTGACGACTTCCTCCTCGCAGTTGCGCGGTGGCATGAAGGTGTCTTCGTTGAGCTTGCTCCGCTTGCGCCGTGGTGCCGTCCTGAGGCTGTCCGCATCGCTGGTTCGTGGCCGTCGTCGGGGGTTGCGCACGCTTGACCGGAGGGCTCGCGGCTCGGGTGTTTGCGTATCTGACATGCTGGCAGCCACACGTGTGATGAGATGCTAGATTCAAGGCGCCGCCATGGTGGTGCGAAGACGTGCGGAGATGTGGGTGATGGCCTTTCAATAATTCCAGACTGTTTACTTTCTGGCGTGACTTCGAACGTGGAGAAGCTCAAGGGACCTGGTTTTAACTCCGCGCTAGTGCCGAACCCGTCCTGGAAGGCCAAATCAAAATCGACCTCACTTCTAATCTTCGTTCATGACTCTGCGTGTCCTCATGCCAACGAGGACATTGGAGCCACGTGTCGCTTTCGAGATTCGATCTCACCATCTATCAAGTTGCATGTGCTGTGAGTTCTAGTGAATCGACAGCCCACCAAGAGCCGGGCAGCTGGCCGATCCAAGCACCTACTATGATGATTGAGTGGAATGATAACCTGGAAAGACGCTTCGGACGTTGATTTGCCTAGGCCGACATGCCAACAGTATTGCCCGAAGGCTCGCGATTGGCATTTACTGGCCTATGTGATTTTACCTGCTGAAGAGTGGCGACCAATCCTCCTTTGCAATGTACTCGGCGAGCCCGGTGACAGGTGTGTCGAACGTGACCTACAACCAGAGCACAAGATCAGCAATACTATTCTGAAAGAGCACTTTCGAAACACTTACATCCTCCGACAACGTCACCTCCGAGTCACTACCATCATATCCGAAATCCTGCATGTACCCGTACATCTCTCCCATCTTCTCGCCAAACCCGTTCGGCAACAGCTTGGCGTGATCGGCGACAGTCACCTTCTCAAGCGTGGCAGCCACGCCAGTGATCTTGCTCCACAGCTTGACATACTCTTTCCACGAGATGCGATCTCCATACGCCAGTAAATTCGTCCCGACCGGCAAACTCAGGAGAGCGCTGGCAAACGTTCCTGCTTCCTGCGGGACCACGGAAGGAACCGCCATATCACCTTCTCCCGGAATCCGAGCCATTACAGGCACGCAGGTCAGTCTCCCGCTCGGCGTTCTGAGCTGCAACCACTGTGATCTGCTCTGCTCAATAACTAATCATGTGTACGGCAGGGATCATCCGTAGCCAACGCCTTCCTCAACAAAGCGGGCTGGAAAGTGAAGGGCGTTTCCCGCAACCCGGACAGTGCCGCAAGTCAAGCTCTCCAAGCCAAGGGAGTCGAAATGCTGCAAGGCGACTCCGACGACCCGGAATCCCTCAAAAAGGCGGTCCAAGGCGCTCAAGTGGTCTTCGGCAACACGGCCTTTTCCTCCAAAGCCGCGGTAGCCACCGATGAGGACCTCGCGAAGCTCAAACCGGGCCAGGAAATGCGGGAGCTGTGCTGTGAGCTGGAAGTGCAGCAGGGCAAGAACATCGCCGATGCGGTGGCGATGGTTGAAGGCTTGGAATTGTTTTATCTGGTCCTCGCTTTCTGACGCTTCGAAGTTGAGCGGTGGGAAGTATAAGAGGGTCTACCATTTCGACTCGAAAGCGCATGTGGTGGAGTATATTCGGAGCACGTACCCTGGCCTGGCGAGTAAGATGTCGATACTGCAGATGGGGTTGTTCGTTGATAATTGGAAGGCTGGTGAGGTGTCTGTGCCGTGGAAGAAGGTCGGTACCGTGCTTCACAAAATGAGTGATGTTCGAGCTGACGGTGTGGTAGATGCCGGATGGATCTATGAAGATTCAATTGTCTTCGACATGGTCGTCAAATGATACCGGATGATGCCAATTATTCCACGTTTCGCTCCATGCAACACTGACAAACTTGGAGCTAGAAATCTGGATTCTTGCGCAGCAGCCTTCGACAGCTTTATGCCTTGGACCCTTTTGCGAGATATATCCGATCCAGACCCGGTCGTACTGGAGCGCCAAGGAAACGTACAGATCTGCTCCAAGCTGATTAATTTGGCTTACTGATCAACGCGGCTGGCTACCCGGGCTGCGCTCTACCTCCGGCCCGGATGCGGCTCGGTTTCGCGTATGCGGTTTGTCTCTTCGTTCTCCAGCTTGGCAAGTACTCTTTCCCTTGGCTTGTAAAGTTAGTTGGAGGTGCGAGTAAGCAGTAAGTAATCGGAGCGCTCCAGGAGTGAGGCGAAAAGTGAGGTACTGTCCATGCCAAGTATCCGGGGGACTGGCGGAAACTGATAGCTGACCAACGTTCAATATGGTGGCTAGGGCAAACATATAAGGATGCCGTGACTACGAGTGTCACAGGTCGGTTCTAGCAGAGCTTGCAGAGTTGACGCGTTCTCGTTGCCTTGCTCTGGATTTCAGCCATCCCTCACGCGCGTGTTAACCACAACCTCGACAAACCATAAAGACTGATGGACTGATGATGTTGAATGCCGAGCCACGGCGCTTTGACTATCTACAATATCCTGTCTACAGGTATCAATCATGTTTCCCATTCCTCCGCCCCGTGACCCTCCAACGCCTTCGCTAACATATCCCAGCATCCCCCGATCCTACTTCAACTCAGTCGTTCGAAACACAACTATCGTAGTCCCTGCCCGGACAGCCTTGCCGCAAACAAACTCGAGATTCGGATCTCTTCTGCTCATACGTGCGGTCCATCCACCCCAAGCCGCAAGGTACGTTCCTCTGGTGCAAACCTTGCCGGATCAATTCACGGGCATCGTTGCAGTGCTTGTAGATTATATTCGGGTTGCCGACCTCGACGTCGCAGCCCGCTTTGCAGTAGTATTCTATGGTGTCTTTCCAGCACATCATTGCTTGAGGTGAGCTGGGGGGTTGTGGTGGAGAGGTAGGTGTTGGTGTGGAGATGAGCAATGAAGTAACTTGCTTCTGCTATGGAAGGTATGGTTTGTGTATGTCTTGGGTGGTGTTGTCGGTGGCTTTCGATGGTGTGTATGCGGAAGAATCAGGTCGCCAACCTTTCTCTCTGTTGCTTAAATGTCTTCGCCTTCGAGGCATGACACAAGGAGGGCAATCAGTCGACAGACTCGCTCATACCAGAGTCACGCTTCTGAAACGGACTCTCGAACACGAAACGTCTCCCATACTGCGATCGCAAATCGCGGAGCCATGCTTCACAAGCCCGGGACGGAGTGCGCTCTTGTATGGAACAAGTTCGTATCCGCGCTTTTATAAGAGAGGGTAATGAACTAATAATGTTGAGTGCCGAACCACGGCGCTTTGGCTATCTGCAATATTCTATCTACCGATCAAACTCCCAAGTGACCGCCGCTACTCATATCACGAGATGCCCAGATCGCCTTCGCTAACATCTCTCAGCTCCCCTCATCCAGCTTCGACTCAATCAACACAACTGTCATAGTCCCTCGCCGGACAGCCTTGCCTCATACAAGCAATCGAGCTGTGCCTCTGCTGCTCGTTTCTACGATTTAGCCAATTCAAGCCACAATGTGAGTCCTTGTCAAGCTGCCCTTGCCCGATCCATACTTGGGCCGCGGTGCACTGCACCCGAGTCGACTGCACGAGGCCGACTCGGACGGGACAGCCGGCCATGCAGGTGTAGGTTATGGTGTCGGTCCAGCACATTGTTGATTGATAAGAATGGTACTAATGAGAGGGGTTTGTAAGGCTACGAGTATCGTAGTGCTGCGGAGGTAGGTCTTAGTGTCAATGAAGAAGTGGAAGAGGTGCCTTTGCTACGGTGAGGACAGTAGAGTTGGTGTGTGTTTTGATTAGTGTTGTCCTTGGGAATCGTCGAGGTGTGCTGCAGAGAAACCAAGTTGCTCTGCTCTTTCTGACTGCTTATATATCCTGGTCTTCGAAACATGATAGAGTACATCACGTTTGTACGCGAGGCAATCAGTCACCACACACAATCATATCCGATTCACGCTTCAACGCTTGCCTGACACTCATCTACTTCAACGATCTTCACCAGGGCTCAACCAGGAGGCATGAATGGGCTCTTGCCGCTCATGAACCGAGCGGGCTACCTATCACGATTCCGATTACTGGGTTCCAGCGCCCGCTCTAAGCTGGGACACGGTGCAGCTGCAGTTCGATTTGACACGTGACCATCGTAGCACAACCTGCTGACTACAAGCTGATATACTGTTTGCCTTGCTGCGAGCAATTTATGATTGGTCAGGAAAGCAGGTGAGCTCAACTGTGTGACTTCACCTGCAGCGTTCATACATTCAAGTTATTAAACATCTTCTTCTCTGCACAATTCTCCTCCAATTCCAAGATCAGCTTCAACATCGACGAGATGCCGCATACAAAGACGCAGCCCACAGACATCCTCGCCAAACTCCTCGCCAACACCACCAACCTCGAGATCGTCAAAGAGCTCGTTGCAGAAGACGCAACTTACTTCAGCCTCAATTACCACCACCCTGATCTCACCGCTGTAAGTCTGCACGGCCCCACTCTCCCACACACAGTCATGCTGATCAGCCCGCACAGATCGAGCCCTGGTGCGGCACCCACCTCCACGCAGGCCCAACCGCCATCCACCAGACCTTCGTCGCTGTCGGCACCTTCTGGGAAGTGCTGAGCTTCGACATCTACACCATCTTCTCTGGCGCCAACACCATCAAGCCCAGCTCGACGGGTCCGGAGGGTGCGAAGACCGGCACCGACGTCGCAGCCTTCGGCCGCTTCAAGTACAAATCTCGCACGCAGGGCAAGATCACCGACTCACCGTTCTACGTCTAGGCGCGGGTGGATGAGGAGGTGGGGAAGGTGACGTATACGCAGTTTATGGAGGATACGTTGAGTACGGCGGCGAGTTTTGCGAGGGAGGGGAGGATGGTTTATGTGTGTGATCCTGAGAGTGGGAAGGAGATCGTGGTGGAGGCGGGGAGGGATGAGTAGAGCTGGGGTTGTCTTCCAACTTAACTTCGCGATGCACTGCTATACTTCAGACAATGATCAGTTCACATGACTTGTCTTTCAACACGATCGTGCCTGCCTGTTATAAACCGAGGGCCAAAGCTTGGCGTGCTCTCTTTTAACCTCACCTCGTATTCACAAGGACTCGTGAGGGACAAAGTAGATGCGGCCATTCTTGCTTGATGTAAGAACCATCGACGTGGAACTCTGGTCGATGTTCGGGCCAACCCAGTTTCTTCCCAATTTCCTCTCGACTATTGCGCCACCGCCCCCTTCCGAAAACTAACCTTCTCCACCGCCACACTCTCACCCCCCTTCCCATCCCTCTTCAACTGATACACATACAACACCAACACATCCCCCTGCACATCCATCAGCACAAAACTCGGCGTATTCCCCTCCTCCCCATCCGCCCCATCCTTATCATTCCCTCCCACGAACCCCTCGTCAATCCAGCTCACAGCACCAGTAGCGCTTCCAGGGTTGATGAAGAACTTCCCTTCCATCTCATACGCCTCGAATTTGCAGGTCCCGCCCCAGCATAACACGTCTACGTCCATTTGTCGGGCTGCGATGAGGAGGGCGTCGGGGTCGCCGGGCGGGATGATGGAGTCGCCGTGGGTGAAGCCGATGCGGAGGGTGCCGTGGGTTACTACTTTTGATAGGGCGGTGGGGATTGGGAAGCCGGCGTTTGGGGGTGGGGGGTTGCTGCCATCGTTGGGTTGGGGGGTAGCGGCGGAGGTGAGGGGGAGGTCGAAGTCGCCTGTAGATGGAAGGGCAGAAGTGTCAGCGTGTGTAGCAGACAAGCTAGGGGTTTGCCCACTATTCTCATACCTTTGACGAGCTGCAGGTCGGGAGCAAGTTGGCGGAGGAAGGTGTAGACGGAGGGGGATGTGAGATTGCCTAGGCAGAGGATCTGGCCGATTTTGCCGGGGGTGAGGAGTTTCTTGAACTGTGCATCTATTAGCGACTGAGCACTTGTCGTGGTGGTAGGGTAATGTCCCTACTTTGGTGGGGATATCCTGTGCCAGCCCGTCAGCCAGCTGCTTCGCATTGTGCGGGTGGTTGTTTGCAAGTTACTATCGCTCTGTCGGGGATGAACAAATCTCCCAGTACTAGCACTAATCGCGAAGCCATGGTTGCGCTGTTTTGTCTGCTCTTTCGACTTGATGTCTGGTCTTTAACGTAGCCATTCAAGGTGAGGTGGATGTCCCGCGGAAGTGCCAAGCAACAGCTTCCCGATTGGGTGAAATCGGATGAGATGGTCAATGCAATATAACTGTCGCGTGAGGCTCTGTCAATGCATTGGAGCCGTGATTGATGAGAGCAGAAGCGCATTGAATATCTCACTGACCTATCGCAGAGTTGTATCAGCCCAATTCAAGCACTGCGATCTCCCGGCATTTGCTCCCGACCTTCATCAATCGAGAACGTTCAGGGGAAGACAGTTCATCAGCCACAACAAATTGTCCGACGGCCCACCGGTGACAGATATTTTCTCGCATCATTGATTGCTTTCCGTGCCATTGAAGCGGCACCCTACAGAATCCGCAAGCTCTTCTGCAGGAACACAACGAAGCCTCTCGCAACCCAGTCACAGACGTCATACTGGCATCTCAAGCCCCGCAACTCCTTCGATTGTTTCGAGCAGCCCCGCGGCTCTCCTTCTCCTCCAGACTGGCGAAACCACGAGAACGACTGTCTCTCATATCGAGACACCTCAACTCCGACGCCAACGTCCCATTACGAACGCCCTTCAGCGTCGAACGAGAAAGCCGACCCAACGACGATATCCTCTGGGAACCCATTGAACGAAAGACACCCGAGTACCAACAGAAGCAATCCTTCAGCACTCAGACAGTATCCCTACAAGAAGAAGGAAAACGAGACAAGACCATCGTCGACGACATAAAATCCGCCAAAATGTCCTCCCAACCCTCCCACCCGGCCCTGCTCATCCCGGGCCCCATCGAATTTGACGACGATGTCCTGGCCAGCATGTCCCACTACAGCGAATCTCATGTCGGCCAGCCCTTCGTCAACACTTTCGGCGAAGTCCTAGCAATGCTGCGAAAGCTATTCCAGACCGAGAATCCGGCCAGCCAGCCCTTCGTCATCTCCGGCTCCGGCACCCTGGGCTGGGACCAAGTCGCCGCTAATCTATGCGAGCCAGGTGATGAAGCTCTAGTTCTGCACACCGGCTACTTCGCCGACAGCTTCGCGGATTGCTTCGAGACCTACGGCGTGCACGCTACCCAGCTCAAAGCGCCTATTGGCGACCGACCACAACTTCCTGAAGTCGAGCAAGCGTTGAAAGAGAAGAAGTATAAGGTCATAACCATCACCCACACCGACACCTCCACCGGCGTGCTCTCGGAGATCAAACCTCTCGCCGAGCTCGTCCACAAAGTCTCCCCCGACACCCTCATTGTCGTCGACGGCGTCTGCAGCGTGGGCTGCGAGGACATCCAATTCGACGCCTGGGGCATCGACTGCGTCATCACCGCCTCTCAAAAAGCCATTGGCTGCCCCGCCGGCCTCTCCATCGTCATGGCCTCCGGTCGCGCCATCGAATCCTTTTGCAACCGCAAAACCCGCCCAGCATCGTATTTCGGAAGCTGGAAGAACTGGCTCCCCATCATGCAAAATTACGAAGCAAAGAAACCATCCTACTTCGCTACCCCGTCCCCGCAACTCATCCACGCACTACACACCTCCCTCTCCCAAATCATGTCACGCCCGCTCGCGGATCGCTTCGCCCGGCACAAGAAGGTCAGCCAGGACATCAAGAAAGAAGTCGAGGCGCTTGGGCTCAAGCAGTTGGCTAGCAAGCCGGAGAACCAGGCTAATGGTATGACGGCGATATATCTCCCCGAGGGGCTGACGCCGCCGGAGATTCTGCCGAATTTGATGAAGAAGGGTGTGATTTTTGCGGGAGGACTGCATAAGGAGATTGCGACGAAGTATATCCGGTTTGGGCATATGGGCGTGAGCGTGATGAGCGAGGAGAGGGATGATATTAGCAGCGCGGTGAAGGCGTTGAAGGAGGGCTTGGAGGAGGTTAATGCGTTGAAGGGAGGGAAGTCATGAGTAAGTACAATCTATCACGAGAGATATGTACGGGTTGATGCACATAGAAACATAAAAGCGCAAGTATCACTTTCTACCGGATGCCGACTTCCCGCCCTGCGATCCTGCTGTTTGCTCACTGCTCTCGTCTTTCGCTGCAGAGCCGGAAGCTTCGTTGTCTTGTTTCGACTCCTGGGAAGCTTTCGAGCCTGAGCCTTTGTTGTCCGACTTGTAGGTCTCGTCGACCTTCTTCCAGTCGTGGGGCGGACCGTTGTTGCCTTTGGAGCTAGTGGGTCGGTCGGTTAGACTTTGCAAACGCTTGATGAGGGATTTTGGACACTGTACTCACTTTGCCGACATGATCGGGATGGAGGTGTGAAACGTGGTTGCGGTGAGTCTGGTTCCACTTACTTTTGACACAGCGGATGAGAGACACATCTTCGCAGCTTGGAATTTACAGGTCCAAAGGCACAGCCACTGCTCTTTAGGTATCCTTGCAGTAGCTTGCAGCTGTGAGCTGTCACCAGCTTTGGAGCCCAATGGAAGCGAATGAGCAGCACCTATTAGCGAGTCGACGCTACGGACACGCACACGAGGCTATCGATTCGATATTATGGTATTTCGAGGCAGAATGAAGAGAGGTTTGGGTCACGCTATTCCAAGTCATCTAATACTAACACGTTCAAAATCTAGTTCAGCTGGCCATGGACCGGCTGAGTCGCTTTCGGTTTATTCTGCACCTCGAACACCGCCCTCTTCTTTGGCCGCTGAAAAGCCTTGTCGATCCGTGGTGTGCGGCGCATCCCAGCCCACACCAGGCGAGACCCCCCGCGCCATGAGTAAGTCTCACGATGCGAGCTGGCCTTCATAGCTCCTGCGGAGTGGCTGTAATGTGCGATGAGTGGCGGCGCCCTCCCCTTCCCATTGCCTGTATCCGGGTCAATTGGTCGACCGGGATTTCCACTATGGCCTTGCGAGCTTTAAGAGTGAGTCGTCAGTACGATGGGTTGGTATGATCTATGCCCTAGCAGAGACTTACTTTCCCGACATTGCTCTAGTATTAGTATGCTGAGGTTCTGAAAAGCGACCGCGACCGCGACTGCGTGGCGCAAAGGTGCGTTCTTGATGCGGGTGTGTAGAGGCACTGCGCAGATGCTTTAGCAATCGGAGGGTTTCGAACGTTACACAGAGAGGTATTGACTGATATATATAGGCTATGCCATCCAAGAGGTCGAAAAGCATGCATCGTTTTCCGGGGTCTACTTAACACGACACAGGTGGGGCTCAAGGCAACTGCTGCGCCACTTGGGCTAGACGGTCATGCAGCGCATCAACGAAAACACATTGATACCGCTCCCAGCACCATCGGCCATGACCTGTAAAGATGTCTGGAGTTGGTGAAGCGGACAGTGTTCTGACCCTCATAAAAGCAGCCGCTATCCTTGCGGAAGTAACGACGAGAACTATCCGGAAGCTCAAGAACGCTCCCCAAGAGCTAAACCAGCTGGCAGCGCAGCTACTAGTACTCCAGGCTGAGCTTGAGCTTATCGAATATACTGCGAGCGACAGTCACCGAGACCTGCTCTCTCCTGGACTCCAAAAGCAAATCGAAGACGCTTTAATAGCAGCCAGAGATGGCATCGCAAAGCTCGACAACATCTGCACAGCAGCGCAAGGGAATGAAAGGTTTTCGGCAAGGCTGCATTGGGTTTGCTGTCGAAAGGATCAGGCAGCGGAGATCGTTCGTGGGCTGGGTGCGGCGCGCGACAAGCTAATCGTTTGCATGCAGCTTCTGACCACGTGGGTTTTGTCCCAGCCATATCGCAGTGATATACTGACTTCCGCCAGCCGGGGTATATCGCTTACACTCAGAGGTCTCGACGAGCTGAAAGCCAAGATTGAACATATTACCGATAGTGATGTGAAGCAGCATTCACACTCCGGTGCGATCGGTTCACCAAAGCAAGATGAGCATCGACGCTTGCAGTCGCCACCATGTTGGCTCGACTCGACGTGGGCAGTATTCGGCGCTACAGGCAGCCTCATATCCACCGAACAAGGTGCCCACAAGGACTATTTCATGGCAATGCAGATAGCACTGCCATTGGACCGGATTATAGGTGAATATGCGTTGGTCATGGCGGTTTCTGTTCGCACATTTCCGCTGTGTCCAAGCAAGTTCCGGCTACTTCACGGGAGTAGCTTTGGTGTCGCTCGTATTGTGGACGAGCTCGACCCTTTCATGCTTGCGTGCGACAAGGGTGATTTGATAGCAGTCCGCTCGATGCTGCAGAGAGGAGAGGGCCGACCAACAGATATCGCAGCACGAAACTGGACACCACTAGCGGTAATGTGGATCACCTGTTGTACACCAGAGCATCTCTGATCGTTGGTTTAGTTTGCTATCCGGAGCGGAAGTCAAGACGTAGTTGCTGAACTGCTCGACAACGGAGCAGACGTCGAGGGCACTGTGGGTCTGCTGCAGACCACACCTTTGCAATGGGCGATATGGCACAAACAGCTCGACGTGGTAAGGCTACTTCTCGACCGAGGGGCTTGTCAAGACCGCATGAACGGATATGGTTGGAACTCGACATTCTTCTGCTGGCCGCTCTTGCAGCACGGTGAACGCTGTATGCTGGATTTTCTGCAAGTCCTTTCCGAAGACACATATCAGGACTTGGACGTCGCAGACACCGAAGGCTGGACCGCACTTCATCGGGTCGCTGCGTTTGGTATGCCTAGTGAGGTGATACCACTCATCAAGCTAGGTGCAGATCCAGAGAAGAATGCTCTTCCACTTCGCTGGACAGCGATCCATCACGCAACGTTCTATGGCAATCATCCTGTGTTCGAAGCATTGCTACCATACTACGGAGACAAGGTCGTCTCAATGACTGACGAGCGAGGCTGGACCCTGTTACACATCGCTGCCTCCGCTAGCTACGCCGACATTGTCCAGTCTCTGTTGCGCCTTGGGGTGGATCCAGAAATTCGGAGCAAGCCTTTCATGTCGCACATGCCGAAAGCTTTGTACGGGCGTGCTTGCACTGCACGGGAGGCCGCTGGCGCTCAGTCTAAGGAAACAGAGGGTCTTTTCCAGGCAGTGATGCGAGAGCATTCTCTGACCAAACGTCTCGCCGAGATGGAAGTCGAAGCGCAGCTTGACGATGGTGAAAATTTCTGCGATGCTTCAGAGACACTGATATAGTCGATTTAGACGTTCGCCAAAGCTGGAGCATCGACATATTGTGCGGCTCGCACGTATCGTCAGGCGTGGAGGTGGAGTGGGACCACCATGAAACTCCGGAGTAAGCATGAATTCTCCACGCTTTTGTGACACCTTTGCATCTGCTGCCCATCAACACGGCGACCCGCTAATCCGTCACCTAAACATAAGTGATGGGCAACCCAAGGCGTTATCGACATACAAACGTCACCGTATCAGACGAAAGGTAAGCAGCTAGGACACTGACGATATAAGTACCTCTACTTATCTCCTTCCAAGCTCTTTTCCTTGACATACTTTCCATAGCTTTCTTTTTTCCTCACCTTTCACATCGTAACCAACAACTCTTCCAACCATAAGACAGCGTACGTTGCTGCCATCCCCTCCCTTCCTCTCGCCTTGTTGCTGACCCTGACCATAGCACTCCATCTACTCTTACAAATAGCCAATCATTATGGCGGAACCTGCGGTAGCGGAACCCGCGGTAGGAGAGGGAGCAGAAGGCGAAGGAGGCGACGAGGGCGACTTTGGTGAAATCGGGGAAGACGGCGACTTCGGGGAAGATCCCGAGGGCGGAGAATTCATGGACAAGGAGGTGAGCGAGAACGGGAAAACGTATTACCAGAACGAAAACGGCAACGCCTGGTATTGGCTGGACGAGGACGGCGACGAGCAATACGGTGAGCCTTGGCCTAGCGGCAAGCCTTCTGACGACTCTATCTCGGGTTCTGCACGGGAGCCTCCAGAGGATTCGTCGGGAGAGTGGCCAATAGAGATGTTTGGCAAGACGGCAGGGGAGCCACCAGCAGGCTTCAAAGACGGCGTCGATGGGATCTGGGGCTTGCCGTGGAAGGAAATCAATAGCGCCTTCGTAAGTTTAAATATCCATCGCTGAGACACGACATAGTTTCTGCCTGAGACGTAGACTGATCTACCCATTCATTTTCGCAGATCTCAGCGCTCGTTAATAACCTGTTGAGTACCGCCACGAAGGAGATCGGGAAGGGGGCCTTCCCACCACAACTACCGCAGCTTGAACAGCGCAGCGACATTCCCGTCACCCGTATGCGCGAAGCTCGCTCCGGCGGCTCCATTTTCAAACGCTATTTGATGGCCAGCTCGAAGCTCGTCGTGCAGCTGAGCGCGACCGCGTCCCCGACGGAGAAGTTGCACGCGGAGGATCTGCAGTGCTTAACCGGGTTGCAGGTGAATGTGACGGGGATGCCGGAGGGCACAGCGATGTTCAGTGCGAGTGGAAGGAAGGGCTTTGAGGCTGTTGAGGGCACGATGTGGCAGAATTCTGTAAGTATCCTCGGACGGTGGATAGCACGTAGGTGAAGTGATGAGTTGCTGATCCTCTCTAGGTGAACAATGAAATCCACAAGGGCAATCTATCCTTTGCGATTCCTGGACTTGAGACGGAGATACAGGGGCAGTGGATCACGGTTACGCCGAGTGAAGATGAAAGCGAGTCGGCGAGGGGGTTCGCCCAGGTGTGCGCATGGATCGAGGGAAGGCAGTAGCATGTGAAGGATGATGGTTACATTGAGGTGTGCTCATGCTGGCTGGCTGTATACTGTGACAGAGTCTTGCGGACAGTGCCATTTTGCTGAGCCTATGGTTCCGAAAATGTTCTCTACTCTCACTGTTGGTCTTTTGCTAAGCGCTTCATTACCTCCTTACAAGCTGATGGATGCTGACCTGTGTAGAATCTCAAACGTCTCGGGTGAAGTGGCAGACCCACAACAACACTGACATGGAGTCCAGTATTTGCCACGAAGAGGTAAGCCAGATAAGCATCCAGATTCTCGAATCCCTTCTTCTTCCAACCATTACCACAAAGCGTTTTGCTCGCTCCTGAAATCCTCTTCCTTTTCAACTGCCACCAACCCACCACATCCTCCTCCTCAGCGATCAAGCAATCTTTTACGAGTAGCAAGCAAGGTATCTTCCGATATGGCAGACGCTTTGGGCACCCTCGTGGGCGGAGCCCTCAAAGGTCTCTTCGGCATCGACAAGCGCACCTTGCTAGCGACCGCGATGGCAAGCACCAACGCCATCTTCCACAACAGTGGGCCATCGGTCGGCGAACTGAAGGTCAGGGATCTCCAGCGCCTGGATGGACTGATGATGGATGTGACTAGCCCAGAGAATGGGACGGCCATCTTCAGCGCGGCTGGAATCGACCCTGTTGAGGGCACGATCCATAGACATCATGTAAGCGTCCTTCGATGGAGACGACGAGCCTGCATGGAAAGTTCGCTGACGACTTTTCAGGCGGGCCACGGCCTTCACAAAGGCAAACTAACCTTCGTAAGTTTAATGACTATAATCCTCTCCGCCGAGACACCCAGTGGTGTATGTCTGAGACATTGACTAATCTGCTCGTTAAATTTCGTAGACCGTTCCTGGCATCGATGTGCACGTCGAAGCTCGGTATATTACGGTGACACCAAGCGCGGGTGCCGACAAGGCAGTGCTGAAGGCGTTCGATGTTTTGTATGCCATAGTTGAGGAGAAGCGACGCGAGCAGGAATCGGCAGAAATGATGGACGCTCTCTTGGAACTAGCTGAAGCTGGGGGGATTCCTATTCATCCAAGAGATGAAATCGCGGCTAGGGACGAGTGTACCAAGTGGAAGTACCACATAGGGGCGTGCTAGATAGGATCGTTGCAATCATGCAGCCGCTGGTTGTTCCAGGTTGGCTCATGGGTCTGTATCGAGTGCGGCACTACTATAAGTTAGTCTAGTGGACAGGAGCAAGTCCATCTTGAAAGCGAATTGACAATATCAATCAAGTGATACCGCTGTACCCGCTCACCCTCACCCGGGGGATATGTTAGGGCCAGACGGCGAGACACATATCGCAGAAAGGCAAGCAGGATCCAGCAAATGAGCCTGTGCCGGCCCACCGATGAACTCCACCGATTTCTCTTGCTCTTGTTTCTCCCTCTTCTGCTCTGTAGACAGGAACTGATTCACGAAGCTCCGTCCGCCGTCCCACACATATGGCCGCCTTCTTAGCAGGACTAGTGATGATTCCCTTTATCATCGTCGGATCGATAGTCGCGGGCGTTGGGATCTCGGAGGGCGTGTTCAAGAAACGCGATTCGGGAAGTAGCAGCGCTATCATCTCTTTCGACGCTGAGTATAGTACGTTCTCCTAGGCATACAGCAGCTCTACTGCCAGATGCTTGCTGTCAGATGCTCCTCGTGGACGAAAGTGCGTTTGAAAGATCTCCAGCGCCTTCACGGTCTCCAGATCAATACGACCGGGATGGATGAGGGCAAGGCCACTTTCTGTGCCGCTGGTAGCGATGCGAGCGACTGTTTGGAGAGCGCCGGTAGCCATGTAAGCGTTGTGCTGGCAATTGGGAAACTTACATCGTAATAGTGCTAACAATTCCTAGGGAATCTCTCACCGCGGCGGTCTTTACCACGGAAACTTGACCTACGTAATTCCGGGTGTCGAAAACGAGATTCAAGGAAAATGGATTACCGTCTCGAAGAGCGAGGAGGTGACGACGTGGACGACAAGGGCGCTGAGGTATTTGACGAGCTATTGAGAAGGCTCGAAGGGAGGAAGGAACATACAAAGAGACGGTGAACATGATGAACACCCTGATGCAGACTTGAGACAGCTCTTCGTTGGCGCTGTCACGGGGAGCTCTTGGGGGCGGGATGGACAAAATGGGTCGTGGGACTCACATGTAGCGTAGTATTCGCTGCTCATCAATCTGACATTGTTGCCAAGACCCTACCTTCCTCGATCGTATGAAAGGCTACTGGATCCTACTATGTCCACCCCATGAGGTGAATTCCAGACGAGTGCGCAATATATAGTTCAGTATCGTAGAGAGGTAATCCTGCGAAAGCCAGAGAGGTAAGCCTATAACCTTTCAGCAGCCGAGCGACTGGTGGACCCATCTTTTACTCCGTCTTCCTCTCCTCCATCTTCTCTTCCTGCTGCTCCATAACAACGCAATGGCCGCATTGTTAGCACTCGTCCTCGGTGGTACGCTCACAGCTGGAGGTATTGGTGGGAAAATACTCGGGATCCTCGATGCTACGCACGTAATCCGCGACGTGCCAGGGTCGAAAAGCGCTCCAGCGGTCGCCAGCGCTATCTTCCAGTTCGACGGTGATGAGAGTACGTCCTCCTATGAGTAGGGTCCGTCCTGAGACGTTCTGCGACGCTTGCTAACGGACTCTCGTGAACGAAAGTGCGTTTGAAGGACCTCCAGCGCCTGGGTGGACTTCAAATGAATGCGGCCGCAGAGGGGAAGGCTGGGTTTTGCGCCGGCGGTAACATAGAGCATAATGCGGTCGAGTGCTTTCAGGGCGATTTCACCCACGTGAGCATGCTTCTCGCCCTGGTCGCTAAATCGTGATGGTGCTAACACGTCCAGGGGGTTCCTCGCCGCGGTCTTCACCAAGGCACTTTCACGTTTGCTATCCCAGGTCTCGAAGACGAGGTCAACGGGAAATGGGTAGGAAAGATTGACGACGAGGTTGCCGACGCGTTTGACAAGCTATATGGAAGGCTTGACGGAAAAGAGAGGAAGACGAAAGAGACTGCAGACATGATGAAAATGCTTATGCAGGCTTGAAATGGTTTGCGGTATGATATAGACAGGACATGTGGTAGAGATGGAAGAAGAAGACCGGGGTGGTGTTGCTGCCAAGACCCTTCCTCCCTCGATCGTTCCGTCACTTGTAGATCATTGCGGAGCAGATGAGCTCGGATTCTTTTAGGGAAAGCTTCTCCTCGTCCCACAAATCAGAAATCGTCGAGTCCACACCGAGGTCTCCAGAGCCAGGCTGGCGGGTGTGGGTGCCGTTACGTAGAATGTCGCTTGCATATAGCGGAGGCAAAGGCTAGGTGCATCTCTTTTCATATATGCCTCATTTCTCTTATATCTCTAATTAGCGAGAAGTGTACCGCGCGAAGCCCTGCCCCCTTCCCGGACTCGTATCGCCACCTATCACCTTCGATTCCATTCCTATACACATGGCGCAGCGCGCGCGATACCAATGTTAAGAGGCCGAGGATCGACCGCAATCGCTGGAGTCGTGGTCTTGGATTGATATGATGGGCTGAAGAGGCACCGAACGAGCTGAACAAGATGGCGGAGAACCATGGGGACTTCCAAGGGAGAAGCGGTGCCGTACTGGCAGTCACTATTCTTATGGTCGCGCTATGCTCGATCTTCGTGGCTCTGCGTATGATCTCAAGAGCGGTCGTGGTTAAGAAGGTCACCGTGGACGACTATTTTATCGTACTGGCATGGATCATAGCCGTGGGCTTGTCAAGTGCGATCTGTCTTGGATGCGCGTGGGGACTCGGACGACACGAAGACAACGTACCCGAACAATGGCAGAAAACACTTCGAAAGGCGGACTACGTCTTTTCGGTGTTGTACCAGCCGGCTCTCATGGCTACGAAGACTTCCATCCTCGCATTCTATCTGACTCTACCGACTTCGAACAGAATCTTCAAATGGGCATGTATTGGGACACTGGTGGCGGTCAATGCAGGCGGACTTGCCTTGGGGCTGTTCACCGTCTTCCAATGCGATCCTGTGGGCGCCGCTTTCGACTATCCTGTACCTTTAAGTGCTAGTTGCACGGGCATCATCACCATATATCTGTCCTCGACACCACTTAATATAATCACGGATCTGGCTGTTCTACTGCTACCAATGCCTATATTGACAGGCATGCGCCTCCCGAGGAAGCAGAAGATCATTCTCATCATCACTTTCAGCTTTGGTGCGTTCGTCGCGGCAGTGGACGTGGTACGCATCGTTTACCTACAAGGCGCGGCGAGGACCAGGCTACGCGAGATCGCCATGTTCGACGACGGCGGGATACGTGAAGCTGAGCACACCGACTTCAGCTGGTACGCCTCATTGAGCTTCATGTGGGTAAGTTCAACGGCCAAAATAACCTGCGCTGAGATATCGCGTGATCTTTATCCGGGACCTAGAGACCTAGACTAACCTATCCATTCTTTTCGTAGTCTGCCATCGAAGTCAACGTCGGCATAATGTGCGCTTGCGTACCTGGGCTCAAGCCTCTCGTGTCTCGATTCCTCCCAAGCATGCTTCGCGAAGCGGGAGACCCGCTGTCTAGGGATGGCTCGTTTTCCGGCACCGTTGATGCGAACAAGATGCACCAGATCCAGCGGGTGCCTTCCATGCGCTCTCTACCAGAAGATGTGCGCAGGCGCGACTTCTCGGCCTCGCCTCAGACACCTAGAGGCGACGATGAGCCTATGGGACTGATGGACTTTCTGACTACACCAGAAACACGGCAGAAGTCGTCCGCAACCAACGACGACAGCGGACCTATGGGCATGATGGACTTTCTCACGACACCGGAGATGAACGAGCTGCCGCCAGTTGAGCGAACTCACACTGCTCTGACCAATACATCTCGCCACACTGCGCCAGCGGAGCCCACCTTCTTCGACTTTGTTAATATGAAGCGGAAGAAGGGCTTGCCGTATGTTACTACACGGGAGTCCGTGTTTCCTATCTCCGTTGTTACCGTCGTCTTCTTCATCTGGGGGTTCGAGTACGGTCTACTGGACGTGCTCAACCAACAGTTTCAGCGTGTGGCTCACATGAGTTCAGGTCAAGGGACTGCCATCCACAGCGCGTACTTCGCCGGATATCTCTTCGGCCCGACATGTGTCGGTCATCTCGTGTTGAAGCACTGGGGATTCAAGGCGTGCTTTACTGTCGGTCTCAGCATCTTCGCCTGCGGAACCCTAATATTCTGGCCTGCTGCTGTCTTAACATCATTTCCAGCCTTCGTGATCACCAACTTCATCGTCGCCTTCGGTCTGTCAATACTCGAAGTGGCCGCCAACCCTTTCATTGCTCTGTGCGGCCCAGCGGAGTACTCGGAGATCAGGCTTAACCTCAGTCAAGCTGTCCAAGCAGTCGGCAGTATCGTGGCTCCGCTAATAGCAAACAAAGCCTTCTTCACGAAAGTAATGCACGCACCATCGCTCGTCGACACACAATGGGCATATTTGGGCATCTCGCTTTTCACGATCCTATTGGCGGTTGGATACTACTACATTCCACTCCCAGAAGCCACCGACGACGAACTGGAGGACGCAGCAGAACGTCTCGATGGTGCCAACAAAGTCAAGATCGGCAATTACAGTGTCATCTGGGTCACCCTAGCCATCGGCGTCTTCAGCCAGTTCTGCTACGTCGGAGCACAAGAGGCCAACGCTACGAATTACGATGCCTACCTTGGCGTTATCGCACTGAAGTTCAATGCGGCGAACAACATGGCAATCGCACACACCACGTTCGCCGTCTCCCGCTTCCTTGCTGCCGGTCTAGGCCTGTGGATTAAACCTCGGTACCTCATGCTCTTCTTCTACGTCGGAAGCATCCTGTTCTCCGCCTTAGCGATGCACTACCGAAGCAACGCCGGAGTCGGATTAATGGTCATGGTCTTCTTCTTCGAAGGGCCGCTCTTCTCACTTATCTTTGCGCAGTGCCTGCGCGGTCTTGGACGGCACACCAAACTCGCAAGCGTGTTCATCACCACGGCAGTCAGTGGCGGCTCTGTCTTCGCCCCTATCTCTAGCACGATCGCCTCTTCTGGACGCGGAGCCATGCTCGCCATTATAGTCCCTGTCGTCGTTCTCGCGGCAGGTACTGTCTTCCCGATTTACCTGAACATCAGCCCGCAGGCGAGGAAGCAATGCGACCCGATCAAGGATGCAATGACGCCGGATGGGAGTCGCGGCGGGTCAGACTCGAGTCGGACGAGTCGGGCATTCAGTTTTCTGCATATGGGTAAGAAGCCCGCATCGCCGACAGCTGAGTGGAGGGAGCAGAAGGGGATGGAGCTGAGTCCTGTACGGCATGGGCTTGCTTGAACGCCTTCGGGGCTAGGTATCTGTTTCACAATGAGATTTGAGCGGTGGCGTCTGGTAGGATTGGTTAGGAGGCTCTGGTTGACGATGACATGTGATCATGATGGTAATCGTCTGTACAGACTGTACATATGGAATGCTTGAGAATGTACTCTATCAAAGTTACCCACATTCTCCGAGCTGCGTCAACATTTTAGATCGTATCTTAAAGGACGTAAAGGATGCTTGAGTTATTGTATGGACCTCGAGATGCCTTGAAAGCACTTGGCGGCATGGTATTGTCATCGTGATTACTTGCTCGGAGTCCTCTCCCTATCTCCGAATACAATGGCGAAGTGCGGGCAACAACGTCAGAGCGATGATGTAAAACGGCTACTGTTGAAAAGTATATCAATCGAGTTGCCGTTCTTACAATCACAATTAATTTAGGCTCCCAATCAACAACAACAACACATTCAATCATCATCATGCAGAAAGCACAAGAAGTCCTGTCCAAGGCCACTGGGGGTAAGCCACACCACCCATTCACACGCTCATCTCGAAGACATCAACTAAGGCTGTACTGCTATCAGGCAAAGTAGGATCTCTACTCCCCAGAGCCAGACTCGGAAAGAATGGCCCACAAGTCACCAGACTCGGCTTTGGAACCATGGGATTGGTATGAACTTGCTTCACAACATCGCAAGCTCGCGTCAATACAAGTAGCTGATTCGATCTAGAGCGCCTTCTACGGCAACCCCAAGCCCGACTCCGAACGCTTCGCCGTGCTCGACAAATGCTACAACGACGGCGAGCTGTTCTGGGACAGCGCTGATGTGTATGGAGACAGCGAGGAGCTGCTTGGTAAGACCACTTACATCGCTTGGCATGTGAAGCTGTCAGTTTGGCTAACGATGTTGACAGGAAACTGGTTCAAGCAAAACCCAGGCAAGCGTGAGGAGATCTTCCTCGCCACCAAGTTCGCCAACAAAGCTCTCCCGGATGGCGGACGCGAGATTGACAGCTCGCCTGAGTACTGCCGTTCATCTGTCGAGAAGTCGTTGAAGCGTCTGGGCTTGCCGTTCGTGGATCTGTACTATGTGCATCGGCTGGATAATAAGACGCCGATTGAGAAGACGATGGTATGTACTTACTGTTCTCGCAACGTTCGTGGAGCAGATGCTGATGCAATATTGGTGTTTAGGAAGTTCTCAAGCAGCTGAAGCACGAGGGCAAGATCAAGTACATTGGACTGTCCGAGTGCAGCGAAGACTCACTCCGCCGTGCGTGCAAGGTCGCGCATGTAGACGCTGTGCAGATCGAGTACTCGTGAGTTGTGCCGGACGAACACTCCATGACCGTGGTGCTAACTGCACGAATACAGCCCCTTCGCTCTCGACATCGAACAACCTCAAATCGGTGTTCTCAAGGCCTGCCGCGAACTCGGCTGCGCCGTCGTAGCATACTCACCCATCGGCCGCGGCATGCTCGGTGGCACAATTCGCAGCCCTGACGACTTCGAGGATGGTGACTTCCGCAAGTATGCACCTCGCTTCAGCGCAGAGAACTTCCCGAAGAACCTGCAGCTTGTGGACAAGATCACGGAAATCGCGAAGAAGAAGGGTTGCACAGCCAGCCAGCTGACTCTGGCATGGATTCTGGCGCAGGGTGATGATTTTTTCCCGGTAGGTCAAGGTCAATCTCCACTTGAAATTCGGTGTGAGCTGATAGTTGGTGTAGATTCCCGGTACCACGAATCCTCAACGCCTGGAGGAGAACATTGGTTCACTCAAGGTCTCGCTCACCAGCCAGGAAGAGAAGGAGATCCGTAAGGCGTGCGAGGCTGCTGAGGTGCATGGTTCGCGTTATCCTGAGGCCATGGCAAAGGCGTTGTTCGCGGACACGCCTGCTCTTAACGCGTAAGAGTTCTTGTGATTCAAGACGAGACACGAGTTGACGTGTCGACGTGTGACTGCTGCTTGCTGGATGAGAGATGATCCGGACCGAACATTGCGAACATTAACCGTAGAGATGGAGTAGAACAAAAACAAGTCAAATTCTGCTCATATCTGTATTGAAGTTCAATTGCTTTCACGTGATGCGCTGTGCGAATCAGGCCTAGTGTCCGAGCTTGGTCTTCCAAAATAGTCACATCTCGGCTTCAACGTCGAGTAGATGAGACACTCAAACCTCCGACAACCACGACTTCCTCCCGTCGCCATGACGGTACGCGTTGTGTACCTACCCATGGTGCATCCAGTTGAGGTCCAGAGCAGTGGGAGCATACGCAATCCACCCTCTATTTGCAGCTTCAGTCCTGCTGTGCGTTCTGCAACCCGAATCGAATCCACTGAAATCCACCGCGCCAGAAGCCCGTTCCAACCTCTTTTATCTCTAGCGGTGGCGGAACGGGAAGGCCTCTTGGACGCCAACGAGATCAAAGCCAATGGCAAGACCTGACATCGGCCGGCATCCTCCCCGTGCTGAGCCAAATGGTCGTCTGTGCTTCGGTCCCCAGACTTCGACCAAACAGGGGTTCTTCAACTTTCTTACTGTGCTTTCTCGTAACGTATTCTCGTCCATTGTTGTTTCGTCCATCTATCCTTGTTTCTATACCAGCTTCATACTCTCGCTTCTTTACTGTCGTTAAGATACACTTCCAGGAATAATACTTTCTTCTATTCAACACTACCCACCAACACTCTAAACGCAACACCATCAAGATGCGTTTCACCTCCACCTTCGTCCTGGCCGCCGCAGGCCTCGCAGCCGCTCAATCCTCCTCCTCATCCGCCGCTCCAGCAGAGTCCAGCGCGTCTACTGCTCCATCGGGCTGCGGCAGCGCGACTGATGCGTAGGCCATCCTCAGCCATTGGGCCCTCTTTAACGCGTACTAACCAATCCGACCAGTATCATCGCAGCCTGCCTCCAATCTACCTCGATCCAACTCAACGCCTGCAAGGCAAACGCATGGGGCTGCATGTGCACAGCCCAAAAGAACATCGTGACGTGCTATAACAACTGCCCAGCCGATCCCGCTGCCGCACCTGCGCAACAGCAGGAGACGAGCTGGTGCAATGCTGCTAAGGCGTAAGAATACCTCGCAGGCCGTGTTACGAGATTCTCAAGGCTAATGGTTTGGTCAATTAGATTCCCGGCTACCAGCTCCACCCCAAAGTCCAACGGACAAACGACCGTCGCAACCGTCGGCACTGCCACCACGGCTACGACAACGTCCGGCCGCGGCGTACAGACAGGCTTCGCGAGCCAGAGCGGCTCTGCGGCGGCGCAGTCCTCGACAGGCGCCGCGAGCGGGTTCACACCGGCTGGCGGACTCATTGCGGCCATTTTCGGCCTTGCTCTGTTGTAATAGAAGGCGTCGAATTTAGGAAGATCTTGGAATCAGTCACGAAGTGAGGGCAGTCTCGATTGGCTAGAAAAGAGATGCCATTCTGCATAGCGAAGTGGATTCGACCAGTCACAAATGGCAGTGAACGAACGATCCATGGTCGCCTAAGAGACTTCTAATGTCTATTACTTGTTTGTAGTTTGTTGTAGCGAGCCTGTCTTATTGTTGACTACCCGAAGACACTACTGTGCCCACTGCACTCATATCGCCTATGTGTCCGGCTGGAAGGCTCGCAAAGCAAGACCGATCCGGTCATGCGACATTCAAGGGCAGAGGCTCGTTATTATCAAGAGACAGCTCCAGAGGTGCAGCTTCGCAATCGCTAAACGCAGTGTACAGGGTATCTCTATCCAACAATATCAAAACAGCGCCTCGCATTTCATCCTTCTGTTGTGCGGGATCTCAGCCCAAGAACGAGTTCCCAAGTAGTGGCCCAATCAACTTCTTCTTTCCTTTCTTCGCCGCCTTCATCTCTGCATACAGACTCGGATTGATGCCCTTCTTCAACAGTTTCCGGATCTGCGCATCAGACAATCCGCTCGTATCGTAGTTCGAACTCTGCCAATTGCCCTCCATATCGAACGACCCGGAGTCTTCGTCGTCGGAGACAGTATGGTGGCTCGCATCGTCTTCACCGGCTTCAGTCGATAATGAGATGCGTTCGCTCTGTTGGTCTACGGACATCCGCTTGGTGATGGCATTGCGACTGGCTGTCTCGGTCGAGGAGGGCGTGGAGGTAGACGTATTCGTCCGCTGCTGCTCCAGCAAGTTGTAGCTGCCTTGCCTGCTGTCACTCGCTGGCTGTGGTCGTGGCCGCGAAGTCGGCTCATATCGCTGTTGCGCGTACTTGTCCCGTCTCACTCGAGGTACATCGAAGACGAACTCAGAAGCTGCCGAGCTCCCCGACGAGTACAGCGAAGTGCTCGTCGTCCGATCCGAGTCGTTGGAGAAGCGCGGCTCGTCCGGCAGCTCAGGTTGTGTGTCGGCAAAGGCGCTGATGGCGTGCACATTGCCGCGCGCGGAGCGCTCTCCGCTCGATATGGTGGAATTCGACGATCGCGATTGTGTGCTTCCGATGTGGGTTGGGCGAGGGCGGGAGAAGTTCACGGATGCGCCGTTGGCGGCTGAGCCATATGAGTCGAATGATTCCTCGCTTTCCTCGCTGAGACGTGGGAGAGGAGGCGGCATCGCGGTGTGCACCTTCCAAGGGAGGTATAGAAAACCGAGTTTTGGGAACCAGTCGAAAGGTCATCAAAAGTCAAGTCCGATCCCCCGAATATACTCGTCAAGCACGGTCGAAGGATCGCATCTTGGTTGCTCCTACGGATCTCTGCACCAAAAGTCTTTGGGCGAACCGTGCGTAGGTGAACGGGAGCTATTTTATAGCGTGGAGCTATTTTATAGCGTCGATATAGCTTTCAAAACATGATTAAAGGCTATAGTTGACCCGGTTCAAAGCTAGGATAGTTGTCTAGTCAACTCCCTTAACATACAGCTGTCGAATTGATTAAGATCGGGAGCGCTAATGTATAGCTACCGCCACTGCCGCCGCCCTGCGCGCATAGGCCACCCAAGGACTTTTGGTGCGGAGATCCGTACGGCTACCTGTACAGCGGGACAACCTCGATACAGATGCAGTCTAACCGATCACCACAATCTTGTGAACGTCATTATTACTGGGATGTGTTTGAAGGGTACCTGAATCTACCTGGATATCTACAAGGGTCGCAGTTATAGTCCCCGCTAAATGTACCAGGAGTCGAGGATAGTTGACGAGCTAGCGAACGATGGACGGGAAATGCTTCCAATGGTCTGCGTTTTCGGTAGGACAACGGCCAGGGCCTCGTAAGGGGAGACGAATCCTTCCGATGGAGACGGAAGCCTAAGACTGGGATGCCTCGATACGCATCAAGCGAGGCGGCGGAAGCATTTGGAGTATTGAAGTGACGCGTGATTTTCAAGGCCAAGTCCGCAAGAGATGAATTCGGATGGGATTTCTGTATACAGTACAAATGCTGCTTCAAATGATGTGGTATCTCGTAGTAAATTTCGTTCAGATCGTCCAGCTCCCCAACTCGTCCCCAACTCATAACCCTGCTGTCTATCGACTTCGAGCCATCTCATAAATCTCGCTTCGTGCCAGATCGAAGGAATCGGCCGAGATATCCTTGACGCCAAAAGCGTACTCCTTCGTAGGGTTTGCTTCACCGGCTCGCGGACCGCTGCGTTATCACCCAAGCATCGCGCTCAAAGTGCCGCACGAGCGTCGAAAAGTGAGGCTCAAGCAATTTTATAATCATATCATCCAGACACATTTTCCCGGGACTGTGAAAGAGCAGGTGTTATTGCTCTTCCCTCAGCCCGCCATGACTCCTTTGCTTCGTGGTCTTCATAGAAAGTCGTCCTAGTTTCTTCCACATCCCAGAGTCTCGCTTAGGACGCTGGCTGTCACCCGCAGCAGGAGACGAAGGAGGTGGAGTTGTTGGACTTTCTGCGGCAGGGCTGTCCGTGCTGCCGCTGTCATCGGTCATGCCGGGTCCACTCCCGGTGCCCGACAGATTAGGTTCCGAACCCGAAGCCACTGCGTCCATGCTTGTGGTTGTCGATATGGCGTTGGAGGGTGATGATGTTGACTGTGTGAGTTTTGCGCTGAAACGTGACTTGCTTGTGGTTGAGATAGGCGAAGGAGCTCCTCGCCGCATCGATGGCGCTGAATAGGAATGAGGATGCGGCTCGACTGCGGTCTGTGGTGGCGGCGAGTTGCGCGCGTGTCGGTTCTTTCGCACAACGCTTGATCGGTCTTCATATGTTATTGCTGATTGTGATATGTGCTCATCTGACCGTGTTGGACACGAAGATACTGTCGGATGCGCTGTCTGCGGGTACGCGCTGTTGAGAAACGGCACAAGAACTGACTCCTCCATGAGCTCGTATATCTTCGAGACGGCCAGGTCCAGCTTCTCTGGAGCAGGTGGGAGCTCTGAAGACGACAGACTCAATATTGGATCGCGCACATCCGCATGTAGATTGACCTCTCGTTGACCGTTCGGCCGGATGTACGCATCTACCAGTCGCACCCACAGTGCCTGTACGTACTCCCGATCCTTCGCAGCTGGTGAACCGCTACTGCCTGCTTTTGACAACATCTTCGCATAATGTTTCCTGTACCGGCCAGCATCCATTGTGAACTCCAGCGTCTCCAAACAGTGGTTGTTTGACAAATATGCCATGAAGGCCGCCAGCGTCCATGGCGGCTCTGCTGTATTTGCCAATATCTCTCTTAAATTCGGTCTGCGTGGGCAGTATGGGCCATGTGCTGACTTCGGTATCGCAGCCGATAGCGGTCTCGCAGGTGGTATCTCGTCCGTCGACATCGACAGCACGTCGTCCTCGTCCGTGTCAGACCCTGCGTTGGAAGAAAAGGCGGAGGAAGGGTAGTTGGTTGAGTCTTTTGAGCTAGAAGTGGATTGTGAGAATAGTGATGATGGCTTCCGGACCACCATCACCCTTTGAAACAGCGACTTGCCGCCCTTCTCAAAGATCTCGGGTCTGCGACGATTCGATGTGATCTGCACCAGCGGTTGCCGCTGCGGAAAAGGTATCGACGCCAGGTTGGGCCGCTGAGAAAGCGCTGCAAACGCTATCTCGTTCTTCTGGAGGGGAGACAGCGATTTTGCGGGAGCATGAGATGTGGCAGAATGTATGCTGAAAACACAGGCGTCACTTTGACCGCCCACGGAAGATGCCGATGTGTTGCTGGTGTTGCCTGTTCTCTGCACTGCACGGCGGCCGTTGACTGGCTCCCGGATGGAAGGTTGCAGCGAAGATGGTGCTTCTGTCGTACCAGATGCTCTGGGTCCGGTGTGGTGGGAAGTGGTTGGCTGACACAAGTTTGTCTCTGCAAGGAGTGACGGTGTAATGAGTGACTGATGGGTGCCTTGTTGTGTGGTGGACGGCCGAGTGCTTAGGGTTGCTCAGGTCGCAGACAAACTTGCAGAATGCGGCGAGTGCCGGTGGAGTCACGAATCTGGTGAGATGTGAGGAATGCAAACGGCGTCTCTGACGGCGTCAGGCTGAGACACGAGTGAGCGCCCGACAGGTGGATCCGTCGCGTGCGGTGGAGGGCCGGAGATCGAGTGTCGTGCGGGAATAAGGCCAGCGGAATTGGTCAAAGGGTCGGAGCCGAAGGACAAAGGATCACACAACGTTCCAACACACCGCTGACGAGGGAGGGAGTCGGTGTCTTCTCGTTGAGGGGAGGCGGCGAAACGTCAGTAAACTGCGCAATTGAGTAATTAAAGTGCTTCTACGCCTTCTAGCGCCAATCACAAGATCCGCAGGCTCCACTTAAGAAGACACTTAGTCTGAGACAGTTAGCCCGCTCATGCACGCGCCGGGTGGCCGGGCGGATAACGAAACAAATCGCCGTCTCGAGCGCCACACTGGTTTCTTACTGGGCTATTGCACGAGATACACCTCACTTTGCAGCGATGCGCCTGCGGGGAGCCGCAAGCACTCTCTTCAAATAGAAAACATACGGCAGACACGTTGCAGACTAGCTACGACTCATCCTGCCGTTCAAGAAAGCCAATCCGTTAAGGACGGCAGCGAAGGCAGGTGATCCCAGGCCACCGATGTCGCAAGTGTGTGTTGGTAGAGATGAAGATAGCCACACTTGCCGTTTTGGACCCCATCGACGACTGGAGATCTCGGACAATGACAAGCCATAGGCTATGGAGCCTGCATGCTTGCGGAGACACGCCCTACGAGGTAAGAGGCCCGCAGGAAGAGCTACAGGTAGCATCATTATGGTGATCCTGGTGGACAGCAAGGTTGGACGTAGCTTCTAATCCGAGCTCCGGCAGACTTCGTTGTGGAAAGCCTTAACGACAATATCTCCGTGAGCTAGAACCGAGCTAGCAGACCTCAGAGCTGTCGCATTGTGCACACTTCTGACAGCTCCCGTATCCAACACTCTTGAGCAACACGCACGATCCCGAGAGAACGCCACGACCGACCTTCGGCACATCTTCTGGAACAACGAGAGAACAGCCCGAGCACGCCATGCCCGTGCGCTAGCAATGCGAAACGCCGACGGTCTGTCACGCTACTGCATAGAACGTTTTGCGGACCTTCTCGAAGCTTACCTTTTGCGTCGTGGAACGCAGCTCAGTCTCAAGGACATGCCGGTACGTCAACTCCTGGGTCCAGTCGTACCAAGGCACAACCCTCGTGCCTCTGGACCTCTCCCAGTCAGTCTTTGCACAGGAGAAAATATGACAGGTTGCACCTGTTTCACGTTTCTCTACGGCGGCCGCTTAGCATCGGAACGATATAGCGTTGAGGATCCACTACTCCTCCAGCGGAATCTCGTTCTTGCCTGTCGGTGGAGCAGACTGTGCAAAGCGGCAAGGCCGAAGCAGGAAATTCCTCCCCAAAACAACAGAAGTGTGCTTGTACGGGTTTCGTTCTCTTCGTCTCTATTGGGTATCAAAAAATATCTGCAACCAGTCTGACACGGTGACACATACAAAAACCCATCTCATCCCCAAGCGTCGCCCCAACTCTCATCCTCATCCTCCTTAGCCGACGGCGGTGCCACTGCTCGTGTAGCCGTCGTCGACGTGGCCGGTCGTACAGGAGCGCTGCTTCTGGAAGCCACAGCCGGCCTTGTCGCGGATGTCGCAGGGGTGGTTTTCTTCGCCAGACCTTTTGGCAGAGGCTTCTTGGGGACAGTTTTTGCTTGCGCTTGAGCGTTCAACCAGCCTTCGAAGTCTGGTTCGCCCCCATCGTCGTATGAGACGCTCGAAGTACTCGGGTTTGATGTGTGACCTTGACTTCCTGAAGTCTGGTCGAGATCTTCCGCCCACGCGGCGCTTGGATCGTCGTCGATATCGTCCCAGCCGTTGCCAAAGTCTTCGTCCTCGACTTGAGGTACTATGGGTGCGCTGCGGAGGCCTGTGGCGACTTTGGGAACGTGTGATGCTGATTGGATGGAAGAATTCGCTGGACGTGGTTGCAGACCGTTCATAGGTGGTGTTGAAGATGGTCGTTCAAGCGGTGTCGGTTTGGCGCCATTGCTGTTGGGCTGTATGTCTCCAGTTGCCGTGCTGAGCTTGTTTGTGAAGGATGAGATGGCCCAGCCCAACACCTGCCCTCCAACACCCGGCTGCGGTGTACTTATCCTCGTATTTGGTGCAGATGCAGCTTCAGGTGGAGGCAGTACTGTATCGGGCAGAGTCGTGCTGTACTTTCGCACCCGCTCCAAGTAGATGTTCAATGTTTTATTGGCCTGGTCTCGTATCAACTTCTCCTTGTCCACGAGTGCAGGACATAGAGTTGGTAACATCTTCGTCGCACAGTCCTCTTCGCTGAAGATGTCAGATGTAGCAGCTAGTGCCAGAAGTGCTGCGTTTCGTGCGTGCAGGAACGGGTCACGTAGTGCTCGCGAGAAGGCTGCTGTGAGAACTTTTGCCCGTGAGTTTGGGCTGAGGTTCCGTGCCATCTTCCCAAGGCAGATGGTGGTATTGGTCCTAATACCAGGCTGTTCGTCGTTCGCAGTCTTTGCTAGATGTCTGAGGAGTTCGCCATTGATGACACGATCCGACAGCTTCGGCACGACCACTAGTACCGCTTTCACCGTCTGCTCCCTCACAACGGGCGCCAGATCGCCAAAGCCAGTCACCATTTGCGGAAAGATTTTGTCGCTTACCACTTTCTGACTGAGGTGATCGATCATGTGCGGCAGATTATCCAGCAGGCAGACACGTAACGCGCGATCTGGGCTCGTGAACAACCGAATGATGACTGGCGTAATCTGAGAGTCGTACTCGTCCTCTGACACCTTTGTGGCCATCTTCATGACCAGACCGAAGGATTTTGCACCACCTCCACCAAATTCGACGGACTTGAGCAATTCGGGGAGTACTTTGACCCTGAAGAACTCTTCCGGGAAATCGTCTGTTTCTGCAACAGTCTCAAGCTCACTGCGAATTGTCAGCCTAACAAAATACTGTGGCTCGGCGAGCAAACTGACCCCAGAAACTCATCCTTCTCAGTCTCGCTCTTCAGCCCGAGGTTGTCGATGCCCTCCGACAACTGTATGAGTGCCGTATCGAAGTAGCCGCCACTTCTACTACCCTGCTCCAAGAAGTGCGCTACGCTCAACCTCATCTTGGGTGCAGCATGTGTGAGTCGTTTGTAGCTGGTAAGCATCTGCAACGGGATATTCTGCGTAGATCCGATCTGATCCGAACCAGAGAAGCCGCCATTAAAGACTTCTGAGACCAGAATGCCATAGTCGTACGCATCGACCGCATACAGAGGGTTCTTCCTCACGCTGTCCCAACCACTTTTGGCTATCTCGGGAGGTGTGTAGCGCCCAATATCCGGTATCAGGCTGCCCTGACTGAAGATCACTGCGTCATCCTCTTTCATCGAGCTGAGGATTTCTAACCCTCCCAGCTTCCACTCCCCACTTTCGCTCGTGTAGATTGAGGATGCTCGCACATTGCCGTGGATCGATGACGCCTCGCTATTGATAAATTTGAGAGTCTTTGCAACATTGTGAAGGCCCCATATCAGACTCTGCTCGGAGAGCGCTTTTCGTCTCGTCGACCAGTTTAGAGGTGTGATACGTTCAGTGGCGATGTAGATCAAGTGGTCTGTCTGCCTTGTCATCTAGTGAGCCACAACGATCGCAGATCAGTCTCTCTTGGTACCCACCTCAACGGTGTCCAACACTTTGATGATCCCCGGGTGTCTCAGCGTTCTGAACTTGCGGAGCGCATTCTTGGCCAAGGACTGTCGTGATTTGTTCGCGTTGATGTCGAAGGAGAAGATACTGCATTTCGAGCTGTCTTCCTGATGTTTCGTAAGCTCGTGAGCACGTTCCATATAGTCCAGCCAGACTCACCCTTCGTGTGCCGTTATGCAGTGTCCATATTGACTGGTCGATGTCGACTCGATCGCCGAAGGTGTACGGGAACGCTGGTCCTTTCGATATGGAGGCTACCGCGGACTTGAGGAAGTCCATGGCGCGATCGTGTGGTGCAGGCGGTCGCTTCCGGGGGGTCGATCTACACAATACCGCAACGATGCGCCGTCAATGAACAAATAATTAGTCGGCAAGATGTCCAGACCAGACGTGAGTTAAAGTGGCGCTTTGGCTCGGGCCGCAAAGTAGCTCGAGAGCTAAAACATCTGCAGGTCCAGCAACTTCGCGCTTCAAGATCAAACGGACAACTGCGACTTCCTACACTTGCCGCCGCATGTGCTCTTCCTGAACAACAGATGTGAGACGCGCTCATCAGAGACGGCAGTCTGCACACCACAGTCGTTACCTCTAGAGCCTCTTTGACGCGTTCTTTGATGCTAGAATCACCGTTGGCAAGGTATGCACGCATTGGCACGGATGGTCCACGGAGTAGCGACCTTTGTCGATTCACATCAACCCCAATTCACCTAGCGCCCGGACTGGAGGTGACATGCTCGCCGACACCCAGCCTTTCGTCCGCATGTCTCCAGTCTAGGCCAGATACATGCTGCATCGACAGAAGCGAGAGCTGTATGATCAAGTCGCTGACATGGGACAGGAGAACAGCAAGACAGAGGCGCCCAAACCGCCGCAGACCAACGGCCTAGCTACCGGCAAATCTAACCAGGTATGTTATGACCACCTTTTTCCTTCTATGATGAGATCCTGGTAAAAGGGCGTACCATGTAAAAGCCGTGAGACGGTTCTGGTCTTCGGACATTTAGCCTCCACGCGATTGGTCTGACGACACAAATTAAATAAACTGAAAAGATCTGAGAAGTGCTGGTGTTCCGTCTTGAGTCTGCAACGTCTGCAATGCTTCCAACTGACATCTGGCAGGGCGACATGGCTGTGGGCAATGCACGTTCCGATACACACCCTTTCGTGCCGCATAGCGATAAGCCCGGCGACAACGATCGTACTAGATATGAGGTCTCATCTCCCCGTTCTCTTAAGCGTTCGCGGGCGGAGTACCAAGGTGACAGGGATCATATCGATGACTTCAACCGCGCCCCTCTGCGAAGGACTTCAAGCCCAAGGCGAGCTGCGCACACAGACCACTACAGTCCGCCACCCGAACGAAGGCCTGACTTGCCGACCAACGCTCGCCACACCTACAAACCTGACCATGGAGATCATCGGAGTCCAGATCGAGGCCAACGACGCCGCGCCACAGTGCACTCACCAGATCATCGTAAGGAGCGCGCAACAGACCCGAGACGTCAATCATACGAACGCATGTCTTCGCTCGGCCCTGTGTTGCCTGAGTCATGGCAGGCTGGTGGCTCTCCACCCCGGAAAATTGCCCGCCTGAATGGCCGCTCATCTTCATCAGAGCACCAGGACCCCGAACAGCACGATCGTCCGCTCTACAGAAACTTTACTTGGACCAACCCCGACCTGCCCGCTAAGAAGTCCGCCACGAAGAGCCGGCTGAATTCTCTCCCAGCTGATGGTAATGGTCAAGATACGACCCCACGGCTCGACAACCCGAACGCTCAGCCTATAGGTAGAGTCGTTGTAGACTACCAGGGACTTAAAGACGTGCCCACTGGACCTAAACCGAAGGCTCAAGCTGTTATGTCCGATCCTGCACTTCACGTCGTACCTGAGGTGAACGGTGTCAAAGATGTGCCGGCTGGACCAAGGCGGAAGCTCTACGATCCCCTCTCAGACCCAGCACTCGAGCCTAAAGTCGATATGTCCGTGTCACAGTCACCGCACATATTCATCCCCGCCAGAGCGCTACCGCCAAAACAAGCCACGCTGAAGCATTTGTGGAAGTTCCTTCGGTCGAGCACTTCGAGCGACAAAATGCTCGACGTTGCGGTAGATCACACTGGGTACTTCATCATGTTCGAAAAGTCTACCCAAGGCATCATGGAACTGGGTGCATGTTTCAAGACGAAGCGCCAAAGTGTCCTGTTCCGCGAGTACAGATTAGAGATGATACCGTTCCCGGAAGGGCAGGCAACCGATAGTCCATCGGCTGGCGCCTCAGGCGTTGCAACTCATGGTAGCGACCACCGCAATCCACCAACGCCAGCCTCACCCTTTGGAGCAGGTCTGGAAGCGTCTGACGGCCTGCAGCCGCCCGAAACTATACATTCTGCGTCTGTTGCCATGGATGAAGGAGCATCAATCGCCAGAGACTTGCGCACCAGAACGTCGTCAACCTCCTTATCAGGTGGCTCCGCACGTCTCAATCCGCCTTCGTCTCCACTCCGCGTTCCGCCTCGCCGAGAGCGAGATGATTCATCTTCGTCCATCAGCAGCTTGACTGATCAATCCGCTTCGAAGCAATGCCACATCTGCAAGGCAATGCCGGTAGCAGAGTCCGATCCCTTCGTCAAATGCTCGTCTTGCCCGCGTCGATATCATCCTCGATGCCACGCTCAGCCACCGGTGCCGCCACACTTGCCTCACGACCACTCTTGGCAATGCCGCCGCTGTATCAAGAAAGGAGTACGACCGAAAACGCGAATTTTGTCTGCAATACCTGGTACTGACAGAAAACCGGCACCATCCACCGGTCAAGTAGAGCCACCAGGGGACGAACCTTCTGCAGAACCAGAGTGTGAGCCAGAACCAGCAGCAGACGTGGAGAATGAGAACGACATATTCGCTACCAACGATGTGAATGAGCCGATCAAGCCTATGTCAGACCAGGGCAAGGATACGCTTCACCCGACCTCCCTGGGCTTGGGGTCAGGTGATGATCTGACCAATGGTCCGACGCTCTACAGTGAGAAGGTCCAAGAAGCAGCCGATGATCTAGTGGAAAGAAGTTTCTCAGCGCTCAGGGCTCAGGCCAGTGAAACGAGGCCCCCAAAACTAAGCAAACCTCACTTCACCAGGAAGAAGACCAACCTGAACGAAACTGCAGCTTCCACAAATCCAGAGCAAAACAGCACGCCAGCTTCACCACACCGCCTGCAGAGTGAGATGGCGGAGCCCACTGGCAGTGAGAGGGATGTCCTTGGCACGCCAAAGAAGAAGCCTCATAGGTGGTCTGGTGGTGGTGCTGACAAGGACATCATCCAAGCAGGCTCAGAAACTCACCTTCCGGGCGACCGCAGGACTGGAAACAAGCCACTATTGCCGCAAGAGCCATCACCAAAGCCCACCACGAACATCGATACAGTGAGCGCTATGAGAGAGGTCCCTGAGACTCCAGATGCCCGTCCAACGATCTCCGATACTCGTGACCAACTTACCAGCCACACTGATAGAAAGCTCGCTGAGATGGAAATCGGCGATCCAGCTGCAGACCTAGCGGAACGGACGCCTCGAACTAATGGCCCACATATCGCCGACGCGTCCAGTGGCGTGGATACAGTGCGAGGAATGAAGCCTAGTAAGTCGCGCGCGAATCGGTGTGGCCGTTGTGGGAGGGTGATGCCTTTCATTCCGTCTCAGCATAACCAGTATTGCTCCAAATGCAGGCGAAGTGCGGTTGGTAGCGTGGAGCCAGCCGCATCTCTTCCTGGACTGAGCGGGACGGCCAGTCCTGCTGCTAAGGGCACGCCAGATGCGGAGCGCAAAGTCGTGGAGGACAATAACTTGAAAGAGCCAACGAACCGAGAGAAAGACCTTACCGGATCAAAGCAAGAGGAAGCACTTGATGGGCAAGGTTTGCTGACAGGTCTAAATGGGGTCACCAAGCTGCGTGCAGCCTGCCACGATTGTCGGCAACGTCGGATAAGATGCGAACATGATGTCCCGAGCCCGGTCGTGTCGAAGAGGCCTGCGGCCTGCGACGACTGTCGAAAACGCAAGAAGCGGTGCAAGCATATCCCATCCAATCCAGCTCCGGTTGACGAGGCTCAACGTGATGGTGAGGACGGCTCCGATTTAGACTTCTGGAAGCCAACGACAAGCCTCCCCAGCCTTCCCAACACTGCCAATACGGGTCTCGCGGGTGCCGTTCCTCATCGTTCTGCCGAGGCTGTCGCCAACGAAAAGTTCAAAGGCGGCGAGGACGATGTTCCTGAGCTTTCAAGCCGCTCATCGAGCCCTTCCGAGGCTGATGAGCCGACGCGCTCGACACCAAAACAAAAGCGAACGCGAAAACACCATACTGTCGCGGCTAAGAATGAGCATGACCTTGGTGACGCTTACAGTAGGCCGAAGAATACATATGCCAAACTCATCGGCATGGCTCTTATCGCCAACGCAGGACAATCTATGACGAACAACGCCATCGTGCTGTGGATTGCTAACAACATTCCGGGCTACGGTCTCAAGAAAGGCAACGACTGGGAAGGCAATGTCAAAGCAACAGTGAGCCATCGTAGGGTAGGCAACGGTCATAGTAATAAGGAGCTGTGGAAGTCAGTAGAGCGCTCACCATCGATCAAGCATACTGTGCCCTTGGAGTGGGAGCTACTGCCAGGAATGGAAGACGAGCTGTTGCACTGGGATCCCGTGCTTAAGGAGCCTAGATCACCAGACAGCAGCTGGAAGTCGCGCCAAGATGCAGGGCAACGAACAGAACGCAACGTCGATGCGGAGCCTGAAGAAGATGGGTCGGACACTAGGCCATTGAAACGCGTGCGCTTGGACAAGCATCCGTCTCAGGAGCCAGCTACGTCGACGAAAGCCACAGGTGACATCATACAGGAACCACCGACACGCAAGGAAAAGTCTTTGGAGTCACTTGGTAAGGCTGTTACATCGCCTGCAGAAGCCATGGATGGTGTCGTTGAAACAGTCTCTACGATAGAGGCAGGCCAGCGGAGAGTCTCTGCTGACTCCGCCTCGTCAATCGAGGAGCCGATCATGCGCGTGCGGCGTGATCGAGTTCCGGAAAAGCCAGCTGGGCAGCCGCTCGACACGGCGCAAGATGTTACGGACATTGATGCAGCGGACGGAGTAGGAGCCGACCCAACGACAGTTCATCGAGTCATCTCACCGCGAGCTCCGCAACCTCGAGGCCAAGCACTGCCCTCCACCCTTGAAGCAACCATTCTGGAGCTGATCAATCAGGACGCCGAAAATATCGACGCCACCGCGACATCTCTGTTCGACGAATGGCCAGAGTACGATCCTGCGAACGAATTCCACTATGGCGCCAAGATCGCAGAGATCAAGAAGCGGCCCAATAGGAAGCACCGGCTCCCACAACGTAACGATCCCTGGTCCGAATGGAAACCTGCTCGTCTGGCTGAGATGAAGGACTCTCGACAGAGTTCGGCTTCGGAAGAGCGAGGACATCGAGCGTCTCGAAAGTCAACGCTGGGTGTGAGCCCGTGGACTGCAGATGATAGCAATGTGAAGCATTATGATACGTTTGAGGAGATGTTTGGCTTGCCCGCCAATCCAATCGCGATTTGGCATGGGGAGGAGCTGGCGTTTCGTGATGGCACGAGGAATGAGGATGGGTCGCTACCGCGTGCGAGGGAGGTGTTCAAGTCGGGGTACCCGTGAAGAGGTGGACAGCGATGAACATAATGAGGGTGGACGATGGACCGTGACGCCACAGCGTCTCGAGCGCCAAAAGAGCATGAACAGATGTCAGAGCGATTCAGCGAGCATTATGTGCTTTCAGCGTTTGTAAGAATGGGGTACATACATCCTATGTTATCTGTGTATACTTGTGCAGTCTCACATGATTTTCACATGCGCCTTTCCACCTCATAATCGCCTCCTGTGATATCGAGGCCCGTGCTCTACTTTTAAGCTCGTCTTTGCGCGACCTTTAATCTCATCGCGATTGGAGCTCACAACACTGCGACAACTTTTCGTGCAACCCAAACATCGTCTTCACTCGCAGCATCATACCAGATCTCCATCTTGCTATTACTACGATAACACCGGTGAGTCTTTCCGACGCAGTTCCAGCCTGCTAGGCGCAAGAGATGCTAACTTCTTGATTTCAGCGCATCGCGATCACACGCCATGTCCGACGAAGAAAAGCGCGAAGATGACGACCAACTCGATCGCGCGCCCGAGGAGGACGATGCGGGCGACGAGGCGGAAATCGCAGCCATGAAAAAGCGCGTTCAGGAGATGGAGGAGGAGGCAGCGAAGCTACGCGAGATGCAGGCGAGCCTCGATTCTCAGACGGATAACTTGCGTGAGAGCAAAGAGGACATCGACAACCGCAGTATCTTCGTCGGCAACGTGGACTACGGCGCGAGTCCGGAGGAGATTCAGGCGCATTTTCAGAGCTGTGGGTCGATCAACCGCGTCACGATCCTGCTGGACAAGTTCACGGGTCATCCGAAGGGGTACGCGTATGTGGAGTTCTCGGAGCCGAATCTGGTTACGCAGGCGCTGGTGTTGAATGAGAGTTTGTTTCGGGGGCGGAATATTAAGGTGAGCTTGGAGCACGTGCGCATCTTTTATCATACTGACGATCTGCTAGGTCGTCCCGAAGCGAACGAACCTGCCTGGCATGACCCGTGGACCCAGAGGTGCGGGTGGGAGAGGTGGTGGAGGACCGCCTCCACGCGGAGGTCGCGGTGGGTTCGGCGGTCCACGAGGAGGGTACGGAGGTGGTGGTGGTGGTGGTTATGGCGCTCCGCCATTCATGCCACGCGGTGGAGGGTACGTGCGCTGTATATCCGCTTCAAGAGGCAAGGCTAACCACAGACTAGGTACCGTGGTGGCTATCGAGGTGGTCGTGGGCGCGGCTACAACCCGTACTGAGGACCTTCTGTTCGCTCGATTTCTTGCTCGAGCGCTGCCTTCTTCTAAAGACTGGAGCCTAGTCTCTACCATTGCCTTGGTGGACGACACTTGCTCTATGCGATGGCTATGGGATGGAGGAGAAATGGCGAAAGACTACAAGACTACAAAATTTGTCCACTCCCTTGCGGTGGGAGATAATATACTTAGAGATACTGCGAAGGTTCGGTGAAGACAGAAAGAAGCCACAAAAGAAGTTCTTTCCAAGACGTGCTGGAGTAAGATGCCACCGCAAACTGGGTGTAACAAGTGAGGTGCGATATGGGTGCAAGTGGGCATCCGCCAAAGGAAGCGGAAGTTCTACATGCGATACGCCACGCCGTCGTAGGCTGCGCGATATTGCTCGAGTCGCACGGAGATTTTATCGCGATGAAGCCGCGTCTTGACATACCGCAGCATGCCAAAGAGGTGGTGTGAGCAATGCCAGAGGTGTTGTCCATGTCGGTCGGCTGCACCGACTTCAGGCTCCAGAATACTCTGCTCAGCGAGAGGCTCAATGTCGTTCTCGGTCCGAGGACGCAGTACGATTGTGGGTTGCTGCATCCGTTATATCGTTGGTGAGAGAGCGAGCAGGATCAAGTGGATGACATGTTCTGCCTCGCGGTACTACTGTGCTTACATTCGAGCACAGCCTTGGAGACTTCGGGCGTAAGATGCTGCTCAATGTGGAAGGCACTGCGATAGGGTCGAACTTTACCGAACACTGTCTCGAGGCCGTTTTCACGGAAGTGCAAAAAGTCCGGAGGAACCGTAAGGCCTGTCTGACATTCATGGAAAGAGTGATGACTGGAGTGTTCGGGATGGGGGGTTCTGCATTTCGGCCGCACCGTGTCCGAACATCAATGCAGTCGTCCCTGCTCAGCCACGAGACGTGTAATGGGTATACTGTAGATCGTGGCTTGAAAAGCGTTAGAGGAGTACAATATCCTTAATGATCCTCCTCCTCCTCCACGAGCTCTACCCCGACCCTAATGGACCAAGCGTTGCCCGCAATCCTCTGCCCATTCGTCTGGTCGTATGCCGGCCGTAAATATATACTAACTCGGCTTGTTTTTCGGCCAAGCCCATTAAAGTCTTGTTGCCAACATTTTGCGGTGCTTTGTTAGGCAATGAACAGCGACAATCGAGAGTACAATCGTTCGAGACTGGACAATCGACCTAACCTCCACTCGTAAGGTGCGCAATGGAAACGTAGATCAGGCCCGCCCTATGTGATTGACCTGGCGGATTGATCTTGCGGATTCTTAATCTGGTGTGCCCCCAACTGGTGCCTGGAACGAACTGGATGTTGGCCAGAACCCATTTCCAAGGGTTGGGATAAAGTTATGAAACAACCAACAACCATTTGAAACGGCATTGAGGCTATTCAAGCCTCGCGGTATTCCTGGCCTCGAGGTTGCCAGGATCGATGCAACAGCCTGCGGAACAGTCGTCAAAACTGCGGACAGATCGGGGACCATGGAATGTTGTTTCCTGTTCCTAGCGTGGCCTTCTATACGTACTCTCGTTGCTCCGCTCCCGCATGTCATGCACAAGATGGCAGATGATCGTGTGTCGGCAGAAGCGCGAGCAGGAGTGTCGGCCCTAGCTTCGATTCCGAGCTCCGTGGAAGTTGCTTGCGCTGAGCAACTTTTGGTCCGCGGTTTTGATTACTTCGAGGCCGAGACTCGCAGTGACCCCCAAACCACCGTCGATCTCGAAGTTTTGTGGTATCGTTCTGCGATGGACCTACGAGCCGTGTGGAGTGGAAGGTAGGCGGAGCCTTGCTTATGGATGATCTTCGAGGACGTGAGCTTCCGGCGCATGGTATTGCCGACAACCTTCGACTCATAACAATGCTTCCACATGTTCTAGCGCCTTTGCCTAGTTCAGCTCGCTTTCGCTTCCACCACATCCTTCCGACCCCGACCCTCTACTGTTGTTCCTGGGACCTGACCACTACGTGAAGCTACCCCATGCTCGGCCTAGAACAGAGCCCCACAGCCCTGTGTATACGTCCCATGCTGGCGAGGAGGTTATCTAATAAACCTCCGTTCCCTCTCGATGACTCGGCCGAGGTCTTCCAACCTGACGTCAAGCGATACGTCGTACATATCTATTTCCCTTCCGATTCTTCATCGCCACACTCTCGGCGCGCATCGCTGTGGCCGGACACTAAACCTCTGATCGCACGAGATCCTGCGAGCTGAAGGGATCAGATAGACATCATCATTGATGGCGGCCGGCGTTGTTCGTTCGTCGCCCCAACAGCATACGACAACTGCACAGGCAGCAACAACCAAGACTGCACAACCACGGCCATCGGAGCTGATCAGGTCCCCTTCTTCTGGCAAGTCAGTATGTTCATATAAGCCTAAGGGTGGCGGCAGATCGTTACGCTTCTGCCTCACCCATACCGGAACAGTTGTGGCTGATGTTTGTCATGGAGAGTAGAGCACCTCGTGTAGGGCATAAGAAGTCAAGAACAGGATGTGCACAGTGTAAACGACGGCATGTGAAGGTATGTGTATTGTCCCGCTCTCGCTTCTGATTATCGCTCTACGATGATCGACACGGACGCGAGAAGGATTATTGATCGTTAGACTAATCGCATTCGCAGTGCAACGAAGAGCAGCCATGCTCGAACTGTACTCGACACGGTGTCGCGTGCTCACTTGCCGGCGGACCATACGTCCCAAGGGATGATGCGAAGAACCGACGAACATCAACAACATCCTCTTCTGCAAGCCTGAACCAGACTGTATCACAAGAGACTGGTTTGAGCAGCAACACCGAGAGTGCGACTGGCAGTCGAGGGCCAAGTCCACGCCCGAGTCCTTTTCAAGTCTTGACAGGCCTGATCGATCGACCACCTCCCGGACAGAATTGGACTCTTGATCTGGAGCTTATGCACCATTTCATGGCACACACAACCTTCGTCCTAACAGAACACAATGACTTGGACTACATCCTCGACATCTGGCGAGTGGAGATGCCTAAAGTCGCCTTCCAGTCCGAGTATGTGATGCACGCTCTGTTGGGCTTCTCTGCGCTTCACAAAGCCCACGTTGAGCCTGAGAACGCACAGCGGTTACGAGAGAGCGCCGTCAACCATTTAGACAAGGCATTAGTGCTTTACCGATCAGAATCCTCGCCTGCGACGGCACAAAACGCGAATGCAAAGTTCGTGTTCACCTGGATCGTGGCGCTTTTCGCATACGCTATTCCTCCGAGTCTGCCGCCGATAGATGCGATTGTGGAGCTCTTCATGCTGGTCAAAGGCATTGATGCGATATTATCGGAAACATGGTATTGGGTATCACAAGGGCCTTTTGCGCCTATATTGACACGAGGATTTCAAGAGGCTGTGCCTATACCTCACGAGAGGTGTGTATACATACTCGAACCTTTCTTGAGAGGTTAGAAGCTGACAGTAATAGCAACTACACCGTACCCGAAGGCATAGACTTCGGCCTCAACCACCTCGACTACATGATCGGCGTCGATGCCATGCTCTCAGACGACCGAAGAACGTGTGCACTCATCCTTACCGAACTGAAAGGTATCTACAACACCATCCATCCCGCTCAAGGCTCCTGCAGCGTGGCCTCGATTTTATGCTTTCCCAAACAAGACTCCGGCAACTTCGCTCAACTGGTCAAGCGACGAGTGCCGCAGGCTCTAATTATCCTGGCATACTATTGCGTTATGCTGGATGTGCTGGACGATAGGTGGTGGATCCATGGTTGGTCGAAGAGGGTGCTGCAGGATGTGCTCGCCACACTAGACGAGCAGTGGCGGCATTGGATCGAGTGGCCGGTGCAGACAGTCTTGTTAAAGGAGAGTACGCCGAGGGCGTCGAGGAGTTTTATGGTCTAGATGGGATATGTGCCTTTGCAAAAACACCACTCGCAGCACGGGTAGGACTGTAAATAGACTGTAGGATAGTTATGAGTGAAGAATCACGATCTCATGGTATTTGCTTTTTGGACAACATCGCCCATGAATTTCTTACACCATTGCTCAACAGCGTGAATCACAATTTACCTTGAGGAAGTAAATGCTCATCATACAGCCCCAGCATACGATTACCTTACTTGCGATCTCGCTGGAAGTTTATCCCAAGCCGCCCCGCTCGTCCCGCCGGCGTACTTCGAGTTCGTGAGCATTGACGCATCATCTCACCTCTTTGTTTCCCAGCACCCAAACAGGTCTTGGTTACTTGAACGTCGCGTGAGCATTTCCAAGCAGTCGTTCACGCATCGAGCGGCAGCTAGACGCTTCGCACCGTTTGCAGGAGTAATAGGCGCTCTCGTAAAAGCAGGGTCAACGCCACGCTTTCTAGCACAGCCCACTTGCACCTCACGCTCAGACAGCACTCCTCACGCCGACCATCCACGTGTCTACCTTATCGCTAGTCAGCTGCGGAAACACCATTGTCGTACCGAAACACATCTTTACGAGCCCGGTGAGGGTTGCATGGTTCTCTGATTGCGCGGACGGCGGCTCACACGACTTGGTTGGAAGAGAATTGAAGCGGCGTCATGGAGGTGCCTGCGCAGCCCAATCTGCGAGTGACGAGTGAGTGGTGTCGGCGCTGGTGGGAGGAAGTGATGGGGAACTAATATGTGTTGCAGTCATCGCGGCGGACGGGTTATACAAGCGAGATGTCTTCAGTACGTTGCAGCAGGCAGAAGCGCGGGCGGATGAAGTATATGCTAATGCCATGGCGCAGGATTCCCGGACCCCTTTGCCGTGGCCACGATCAGCGGCGAGCAGACGAGGACGACTGGCGTTATCAAGAAGACGCTGAATCCATATTGGAACGAAAGCTTTGATATGTGGGTGCAGTCATAACAGCGGGACATCGGGTAAATGCTAATAGGGAGGTGTCAGGCGAGTCAACCCGGACAGCATACTAGCGGTACAGATCTTCGACCAGAAGAAGTTCAAGAAGAAGGACCAGGGCTTTCTCGGCGTGGTTAATGTCCATATCGGCTCTGCAATCGACCTGGATGCTGGTGGTGATGGTATGTCTTGGCGAAATCATCATTCACCGCGTGCAGCACTGACACAAACAGAAATGATTACCAAGGACCTGCGAAAGTCGAATGATAACCTTGTTGTCAACGGCAAGCTAATCTTGAACCTCTCCACTAACCTACGAACTCCGATCGCAAACGCCAACAACCAGAACCGACCATCAGTATCATCGGCTGGGCCATCTGCAAACGGCACTCTTACACCTACTACTCCGATGGGCGCACAATCATCCACTTCTCTGGCAGTGTCAGGCGATAGACCCGTCAGCACTACCGGCCCTCCATCCGCATCTCGATCAAACACTAGCACTAGCGTGGCTACAACTTCGGGTGCCAATGGCGCAATTGGCGCAGCACGACGGCCCAACGAGAGCGGCTTCAGTGCGTTTGAAGATGCGCAAGGAAGATTGCCGGGTGGTTGGGAGAGGCGAGAGGACAATCTGGGCAGGACATACTACGTGGACCATAACTCCCGTCAGACGACGTGGATCAGGCCGACGGCAAACTTCAATGCTGGAGAGAACCGGGCGGCGATGGAGCAGCAAACGGCTGTCGAGAGATCAAGACATCAGGCTCGCATGTTGCCAGAAGATCGAACTGGCGCGAACTCACCTACACTCTCTGACAGGCAGAACTCCCCGTCACAACCGCCTCCGCCAGCTGCGGGCGCGGCCAATGCGGCGCACATGGTGGCCACAGGTGCGACTACTGCTGGCACAGGTGAGCTGCCTGCGGGCTGGGAGCAACGGCACACTCCTGAGGGACGAGCGTACTTTGTCGATCATAACACCCGCACAACCACCTGGGTCGATCCGCGTCGCCAGCAGTATATAAGGATGTACGGCCAAAACGCGGGCACTGGTAACACCACGATTCAGCAGCAGCCTGTTTCACAGCTTGGACCTCTGCCGAGCGGCTGGGAGATGCGCTTGACCAACACTGCACGCGTATACTTCGTCGACCACAACACTAAGACCACGACTTGGGACGATCCAAGGTTGCCGTCTTCGCTGGATCAGAACGTGCCGCAGTACAAGCGTGACTTCAGGCGGAAGTTGATTTACTTCCGATCTCAACCAGCTCTGCGGATCCTGTCCGGCCAATGCCACGTTAAGGTCAGGCGAACGCACATCTTCGAGGACTCGTATGCGGAGATCATGCGACAAAGCCCGAACGACCTCAAGAAGCGGCTGATGATTAAATTCGACGGTGAAGATGGTCTGGATTACGGCGGTCTATCCCGAGAATTCTTCTTCCTCCTCTCACACGAGATGTTCAATCCTTTCTACTGCTTGTTCGAGTACTCAGCGCACGACAATTACACGCTGCAGATCAATCCACACTCCGGCATCAACCCAGAGCATCTGGGCTACTTCAAGTTTATTGGACGAGTTGTTGGCCTGGCTATCTTCCACCGACGCTTCTTGGACGCATTCTTCATTGGCGCGTTTTACAAGATGGTGTTGAAGAAGAAGGTTTCGCTGCAGGATATGGAGGGTGTTGATGCAGAATTTCACAGGACGCTGAGCTGGACCATGGACAACGATATCACCGATGTCATCTACAGCACTTTCTCCGTGGAGGACGAGCGTTTCGGCGAAAAGGTTACTGTGGACCTCAAGCCTGGTGGGCAGGACATCGAGGTCACAAACGAGAACAAGCGGGAGTACGTGGAGCTTATCACGGAGTGGCGGATCCAGAAGCGGGTGGATGAGCAGTTCAATGCTTTTGTGACTGGCTTCCACGAGCTGATCCCTGCGGATCTGGTCAATGTGTTTGACGAGAGGGAGCTGGAGCTGCTCATTGGCGGTATCGCTGATATCGATGTCGACGACTGGAAGAAGCACACCGATTACCGTGGGTACACGGAGAGTGATGCTGTGGTCCAGAATTTCTGGAAGGTGAGTTGCGTCGGACAGACCAACCTGGTTTCCTTGCTGACAATTTCTACAGTGCATCCGCAGCTGGGACGCAGAACAAAAGTCCCGCCTCCTGCAATTCGCGACTGGTACTTCGCGTATCCCTGTCAACGGCTTCAAGGACCTCCAAGGTTCCGATGGCCCAAGACGCTTCACGATCGAAAAGTCAGGCGAAGAGCAACAGCTGCCGAAATCGCATACCTGCTTCAACAGACTGGATCTGCCGCCTTACAAGTCCTTCGAAGCGTTGCAGGAGAAGCTTTCGTGGGCTGTGGAGGAGACTGTTGGCTTCGGCCAGGAGTAGATGGTTCGAGGTATGCTATGAACGTTCCTTTCTTCTGTTGTGTGATCGTGCGTGAAGGCGGGAGGGCGGCGGTGGGGTTCTCTCACCGGAGATGCATACGGGCGGGCAGGCGACGCGAAGGTCACATGAGTGGGAGGCGGAGCAGAGATGGAGCTAGCGGAGCCGCGTTCACTTCTGTAAATAAGCCTTCGCTCGGGTTAGATGGGCGCAGACGAGGATAACGAACGAGAGTGTGTGTAACAGTCATGAGTGCTTTCTCGGATCCAGTGGACTCTATGTTGGCTTCCACTTCTCATCTTCGGCCACCTTTGATGGCCTGCGCCCGCCGACCGTTGATATCGAGGCCACCGTAAATGTGATGACGGTCGTTCATAGTCGTCCTCCCGGTCTCTGAGTTCCCCAAAATCGGTGGTCTGGGCAGTAGCCGAGACTTCATATCGTCGATTCTGCACGAAAGCCGGCACTGGCCACGGTGATGCATGTGGTGCCGGCATGGTGCAGGGGGGTAGGTGGAAAGGGTGTTTGCATAGCGCTGAAGATGTGACCTGGATATCGGTCACTTCGGACGTATCGCCTTGGTGCGCATTCGGCAGACAGCCAGCAGAAAGCTTGTTTCATCGAGTGGAGACTGTTCGCCTCATCGATCTCCCTCCTCTCCGAGATCCATGAACATGTCGGTGTTGAGGTCACCATCTAGCCAGTCATCTTCTTCCTTTCGTTCTTTCACATCTGAGACCGACACTGGCCGAGCAATCAGTTCTCGCATCGCTTCGATAGAGTTAGACAACTCCGGTGTTCCGTCCAAATGACTCAGATTCTTGAGCGTTAATGCCAGTATTAACCGCAATGTGTAATGGGCATCGTTGCCGGCACAGTGAAGCGATCCGGGGCGATGTGGAATGTTGTTGGCGCGGAGAGTATCGACCAACCGTTGCCCTTTGAAACAAGGCTGGGATGCTGCGTCGATGGTACCTAAAGTGAGGGACAGAAGAGTCAGCAGTTGTCCCGAGAAGCTAGACAGAGATGGAGTCGGTTCCCAGGCGAGGCATAGTGCTTGCTTGCGTGGCAAAGAACCCTCGTTCCCATCAGTCAAACTTACCAACAACATTCGACAAGGATTCTAGTTCGACCCCATACTCATCCATCAGCTGAATCTCCCTGCTCCATAAACCGTGTCCGATAAGAACAATATTTTGTTGAGACTCAAATAAGTCCCGGAGGACTTGTGGTAGCGTGTCGGTAGTGATCTTAGTACTCGTCGAGAAGTCGGACTTTCGGCTTCCCCTCGACAAGGAGAAGTGTTCGTTATAGATGTCTAGTCGTCCAGCATTGTGAAAGATTTGCTTGGTTTCGAAAGACGAGACACCAAGTTCTTTGACCTCTGCGCCAATGCCGCCTTCGAAGTCGATTGAGACGAACACATAGTCCCGCGATGGTCCTTGGCCGGTCCTCAGAGCCAATGCTAGGTCTTCTAGACATTGCTTCCCAGGGTGCGAATACAGCTCCCAGCGCGACGCACGTGTCATGCTGGCTTGCCACTTTGCAAAGCATTTCATGCCGAGAGTGAGTGTGAATTCGATGTCCTGATCACAAGCGCGAAATGCTTTTTGATAGGCGGCTTTGTCGTTGCCATAAAGAGCACGGATCCGAGGGGAGTCGGGTCCTCGATACCACGACCCATTTTATTGTTGGAAGGCGCAAGATACGCTTCGCGCCATCGTTCTCCGCGGAGTCAGTGGATCAAATGCCGAGGCCACAGCGTGTAGCGAGCTGTGTCGGTAGATGAGGTTTGCGGGCAGGCCTTGTCGGGGTGTGTAGTTCGTCAGCAGGGTGTGTGTTTCGAAGAGCGAGACCTATGATGGGCTCGGGAAGATATTTGCAGGTGAGGACACGGTCAGTAGGATCTTCAGGGAAGGCTCTGCAACCTTTCTTGTAAAATTTCAGTTCATAGCTGCTTACTCAACGGCACAGTTCAGCTATTTCTGTGGTCTCCTGAGGGATATGACCGCGATAACGAGTTCGACTCGCTTTGCTTTTCTCACTTATGATTGGCCAAAGTGAGCTTTGAACCTTAGTGTGGAAAGCTAATTTCTTAGCGCCATATCAAGTTTGACCTCAGCTTGTGCGCTCTTGCCTCTCGACACCTACAAGAGTCCGCTCGTTCCTTTCGGCTTCCTTAGGCCGCGACGCGGCGTCTCCGTTCCTCTTATGCAGTGCTTCAAGACTCTGACACAAGAGCAGTGATGACTCCGAAAGTCGCAGACCACATACCCAACCCCATCTCGATACCAGTCGTAAAAATCGAGCATGTTCGAGGAGATCATGCATAGGATGTGCCAAGTCGTCACTGCAAGCGCACGTCTGAGTAGGTATGATCGATGCCGTACGTGCCTCCTTCGGCAAAGATCCCACCCTTCCTTAGCTTGAGCTTTCGGCAACCGCACTTGCACTTTCTACTCCAGCATACATTCAGGACACAGAAGGCACGCACATGAGCTCCCGAGGTCGGATCGAGCATCCCACAGCCGCATGGACGACTGAATCAGAAATGTTTGCCACAAATCAACCTCTACTCCAGTGACACGCGGAGGTGTCGGGATCAGGATCTCTGCCCACAAAGGACTTGTGGAAACCAAAAAAATATTTCTCGACAACCGTGATTCGAACACGGGCATCCGAAGATTGTACCTGACCAAGCCAGCTGTAAGCTGAACCTGTGGGGACATCGCTGTAACCACTGAGCCATTGCGGCAGTCACTTGCCTTCGCATGTGATGATGAGTGGAGTCGTGCCGAAACAGAACAAATAGCCTCGACATTTCGTCCCGAAGTTCCTCCTTTTGGTCTTACTGCAGCCGCGAGTGCAGGCTCTGTCTTTGTCGTAAAAGAACACTTCACAGACAGAATTCATCATTTACCACGAAGCATTCTGCTTACGCTCACAGAACGTCACTTCACAATCACTAGGTATCACGGAGTCCCATATCGTCGCTGCAGTATTCTTCGATCGCAAAGGACCACATCATTCATATCATCGGTGATATCAGGAATTACAGTTTACCAGGAATTCTTTCAACGGCACGTGATATATGCTTTTGGTGCTCAGGTCACATTTCGTACTACTATTCGCCACGTTGCATCAGATGAGCAGTCTGTTCACTCACTGCAGCCCTCACAGTTGACATAAGGTTTGCTTGGCTCATCACGCGACCACGTTTCATGGCATGTGAAGTGAGTTCACTTCGAAGCTATATATGGTCGACGTTCCGCCTTCTCTTATCTTCTCGTCAAACAACAGCACAAAGCCGTTCGGTCCTCCATCATGGCGATTAGCACAGCTACTACCCCCGCAGGCGCCGAGCCTCTTGAGATTCGACAAAGAGTCGAGGCAGCCATTGCGCCATGGCGATGCTCAGACGAAAAGCCACCGTTCTCGCCAGAGCAGCTGGTTGTTTTGGCTCTTCTGGTACATGGCGGTGAAGCTCCGATCGACGACATCCATCTCTGGGTATTGGAGACAATCCGGTGGTACCGCAAGCAAGCTGCTCTACAACTCTCACGTTCTCACCCCCGCGACGACAACTTCTCCGACTACTCACACTTCCTCTCCCATGACAGACCCAAACACGCCAATCATCACCCAGCTCTGAATCTAGCTTCTGGGAACTTCGAGGCACCGCTGTACAGAGAGCTGAAGAATGGCGTTTATTACCGCTCAGTGTCTTTGCTGGAAGGCGAGCAGATGTTGGGCTCGACCCTTCCAAGCAGAGATGGGGCAGCAAACTCTACGTTCAACTTTTTCGGACTACCCGCGGAGCTGCGAGAGGCTATCTACGAAATGATCTTTGCGTACCCAAAGTCCGGACTAGGCATCGTCGACGAGTCGTCCCCAGGCTTTCGGATGGTCTCAACCTCGTGGGTAAATGAGTTCAGCTGGGAGGCATGGAAGCCAGCGCAACGATCAAGCTCAACGGGCTCCCCGAAGATCGAGACTATGCCGATGCGGGACATCTTGCGGCCTCTGCTTACCAACAAGCAATTCTATATCGAAGCTAGCCCGGTCTTCACAAGAATAAATCTTTTTCATTGCAAGAACATCGAGAGTCTCACCCGGATGCTCAACAACATCGCGCCTCAGCGACTCCAGCACGTAACTTCGATCTCATTCTGCATGACCGGGCAAAATCAGCACGCCGCAAAGCTGTTTACGAAACTGGCTCAGGTCAAGCATCTTCGCAGGCTTGATATTATGCTCGCCCCTTCGGAAGAACGCTGGCTCGCGCGCTGGCGCCCGGAGGGTCACCATTTACACGACAAGAAGTTCGAGAGTGTCATGAATATGCGGGGTGTCCCGGAACTGCGCTCAATCAGAAGTTTGGAGGCTGTGACGTTCACCGGGAGTCCCACGTTCGAGCGTATATTGAAACCAGAGATGCTCAAACCAAAGGTCGAGAAGAAGAGCAACGCCGGGGGCAAGAAGCGTAAGCTTGACAGCCGTGATGATGGTGCAGCGGTGGGTTCGGAGAGGACGAAGAGGAAGGGTTGAGATGCTGGCAGGGCAAGGCCGACAGGTGTCTAGTGACTGTTGAGTGGATTTTGTGCGGACATTGGGTCTTCGAGCAGCACAGCATATCCTCGACCGATCTAGCTGGGCACAGGAGGTTTAATCATGCACGACCAGGCGCGCTAGAGGCAGGACCTGCGATGCTGCGGCGGGGAACGTCAACAAGATGGAGGTCAGATTGCGCCATAGCAATCAATACACTCCCCTCCATGCAACCATGACCTCCTGATTCCGTTCCTTCAAACGAGCACCCCCAAATACTCCCTCCTCCTCCTCCTCCCCTTCCCACCCTCCGCAAGCTGTGGCCACTGCACCACAAACCGATCCACTACCCTCTCCAACAACACCCCCGATAAACTCAACTTCTTCACCCGTGCCCACGACTCCACATACACCGTCCTCAACTTCCCCTGCGTATGCGCACCCCTCACATCAAAGAACCGCAACACCAGCGCCGCAAACACCACAATCGTAGCAGTAGCAGGTCCGTTACACAACACCACATCCGGATACCCCCTCCCCTGCGCCGCACAGTTGACCAGCACAACAACACTCGCTAGCAGACACCGTAGGCTAGAGATGGGAGCAGAGTAGAGCGGTTGATGTATCTCCCTCGCCCGCGGCACGGTAACAATCTGCGCCGGTTTCTGCGGGGGGGCGTGCATATCCCGCCGGTACTTCGCCTCGACTTCGCTGCCGGTTTCGCGCTCGAAGACTACGGCGCGTTGGGCTGAGAGGGTGTCGTTTTCGCTGGTGATCCAGGTCCGGTAGGTTAGGCTGCTCCAATTTAGTTGGAGGGCTGGGTCGGGTGAGGAGATGGTGCGGGACAGCATGGAGAGCATTTCGGCGGTGTGGCCGCCGCTTCCGAGGATGATGAGGAGGTGGACGGGGTCGCCATGTTTCCGGGTAGGTCTGGGTCGATGGGGGGAGAGGATGGTGTGGAGGCGGTATGCAGCTAGGGAGATCGTGATGAGGAGACATGTGGTTACCAGCGTTAGGATGGCTTTGATGAACATGGTTGTAGCGACGTTGTGAGCATTGCGGCCGGCGGCGAAGGATGAGCTATTGCGGAATTGCTGTTGGTAGGTTTCTCTCTCGATGTGCTACCGCGGTCATTCTGAGCATGATCTCGGTGTCGCAAATAAACGTAAAAGAACGGTCGGGAATCTTGTTACGAAGTCGAAGGAGGTGAGGTCAAAGTCTGGACTTGGCATTTTAAATAGGACACAGCAGCGAGAATACGTGCAATGATAGCGATATGTTGAAGTGCAAATGCGAACTTTTGCTTCTGTACACATGCCGTTTCTTGTTGAAGACATGAACCATATAATACATCCACCGTCACCCTCCTCTAAAGCCAGCAAAAGCCCCAAAGATATATCGAAACTCCAGATGCGCCATCGCTATGAACACCAATTTCCTGACAACCGTGGTCGCCCAACGTGATCCTCGTCTACCCCAGCCCGCCGCGTCTCGTTCTCTGAGGTGTATTTCGTCTCGTCAAACACCATTCTTCTCTTCGATCCCCCCTCGTATCGTCAAGCATACTCCGTCTCCTCACGCCGTCTTCGTCACCTCAAGCCTGCTGCGCCTGCCCCTGCCGCAACGCCAACAACGCCCTCACATCAGTCACATACTGCAGCCCCTCCAGCAAAGGCACCAAATGAATCAAATCGTTATCCGTGGGATCGCTGATCCAGCCCTCGATCGGGATGGCATTATCTGTATCACAATCAGCCATCCAACCACCACCCTGGGTTGTATGGATGTTGTACGCACCTTCATGAAAAATATAACTCATCGGACTATTATCCAAAATCATCACCCTACTCAAATCCGGCTCCACCTGCGCCAAATCCTTAATATACGCCCCATTCCTTAACGTGCAATGCTGCCGATAATACCTGCCCCCAAAATACCTCCTCTCCCTCTCCAACCAATCGATCACCGGGTCGGCGTATTCTTGCACGGAAGCTGTGAAGACGACGAGGTTGTACCATTTACTCACTTTGCGGAGGAAGTCGTGGCAGCCGGGGCGTTCGTGGACGTAGTAGAGAATCGGCACACCGTTCCCGAATTGTGGTGGTGGCGGTTGGGGGGTTGTGTGGGTGGGGGAGGTGGGGGTAGGCACAAAGCCGCCGAGACGGACTTCGACCATGTGTCCCGTGCTCATGCGGCCGCCTTTGGCCATGGAGTGGATGAGGGTTTCGTCGAGGTCGATTATGAGGGTTTTCTTCGGGGTGTCGGGGGAGTAGGAGAGGGTGTATGACGGTTGGCGCCGGGGTACTAAAGGTCGAGGGGGTGCAGGGGCGCGGGGGTAGCGGGTGAGTTTTGTGTCGTGGGTGTTTGGGGAGGAGGGGGATTTGAGGGCTTGGGCTACGTCGTCGAGGTTGGTGGGGTGGGTGGAGGGGGAGGATTTGTTCTTTTGGTGGTGTTGGCGGGCGGCGGCGGCGCGGCGTTTGCGGAGGACTTCGTCGTTGGATTGGAGTTTGACTTTCATGCTGCGTTTTTGGGGAGGTGGGTCGGAGGTGGGTTGTTGGGCGGCGGCTGTTCGGGAGCGGGTGTGGCGGGCAGGGCTGTCGTCGGGTTTCTCGCCTTCGCGCTCGGCGTCTGAGGCGAAGGTACTGGATGAGCCATTGCTATCCACCGAGGCTGATCGCCTGCTTGAAGCTCGATGCGATTGTCGTGATTTCTTCTCGTCTGGCTCCGGAGCTCCACCAAGGCCAACTGCTTGCGCTGTAGACCGCCGCCGTCGCCGTAGCATGAGGTTCTTGAAATTGCGCAGTGGGAGGACTGCCGAGAAGTGGCCTCGCTCGTCGTAGAAGCAGGCAATCACATATCGACCCGGCGCGGTCAGGGTGGTGAAGACGACCTGCACGCCATGAATGACCGCCTGCCCCATGCGTTTCGGTATCGCCCACAATCTGCTCCCCGGCGCCTCCTTGAAACCAGCTCCCTCTCCTTCTGCTAGCAATGCTGTCTTCTCATCTGCCTCCTCCTCCCTCTGCACCGGCGCATCTTGACCATTCGACCTCCCCTTCCCTCCCGTACTCAGCTTCTCAGCGATGCTTCCCACATCTAATGCCGCTGCCTCGGAGCTATTGCGTCCTGAGCTATCTGGTGTCTCGGCTTGCGCTGAGCTTGTCCGTGATCGCGGCGGCGATGGCGGCGGAGTGGTGGTGAGCCGCGAGACGATGTTGAGGCTGTTCATGACGCTGAGCTTTCCTAACCTCAGCGTCGATGCAGGCCCTTCCTCCACTCCTTGGGTCAGCAAACGAGCGACTGTGGTAAGCAGCAAGACGTAGGAAACACGTGGGCGCAAGAGGTATCAGCAGCGAAGGAACGTCAGTGCGCATGACCGGGGGCGCCATCGCTTCTAAGTCACAAAACATCCCTGCATGGAATTTCGATATTGACCAGTCTCTCATTCGAACGACACTTTGCGCGATATCAATCAGACGCAAAGTCATACGTCTTGAACCTGGTATTGTCGCCATCTACTAACTTGACTGGACCATCACGTGGAAATACTGCTGGGGATTCGACCTGGTGTGACTTCACACGACCTGACTCATATCCTCCTTCGTGAAGAAGATACTCATATCTCCCGCCAACAGATCGACACTACATATCACCCACGAGACGAGACTTGATCCAGCACAGCAAGAATAGACCGGAGCACAAGGATACACCATGCCAGCCGCCACGGTGGGCCAGACGCCTTCCCTATCAACCTTTGTCAAATCACTCAAGACCAATTCCATCGAAAGTTCCATTGAACTACTGGCCTCATTACTGAAACGCCGTCAAATCAAGAACTCACGACAATGCGCCCTCGCCACGGCCCAGCTTCTCCTCCGAGTTGTTGCCGCTGAACGCATCAAAGACCCCCAGAAGCTCATCGACAGGATTCGAGATGTTGGTCGGCGACTAGTGGCTGCTCAGCCGCGCGAGATGGCGGTCGGCAACATCGTGCGCCGGATCCTAGGCGTAGTAAGGGAAGTCATCGAGTCGCAGGCGGGAGACGATGGGAGCGGGAGTAGTGCCCCGAGCACGCCGACGTCACCTGCACATCGCCAATCCAAGCGGCCGATGATCTCCCACAGCTTCTCCAGCTTCACGCCGCTGAGTCATAGTGCTGCCATGCCGTACGATATGCATCCCCGACCTGGCACCCCAATGGACAGCTCTGCATCTACCGTCGACGGAATGGCGGATCTCGCTGCTCCCCGACGGCCAGGGCTCGCGAGTTCTGCTTCCTACGCCAGCACAGCACCACAAAACGCATCACTCCTCAGCTTCCTCGAGCATCCCCTGGGAAGGTCACCAGCCGGCACACCACCGAGCAGGAACTCACCGCGCATGACACCAGTGCAAAGCAGCACAGAGCTGAACAAGGAGAAGATCGACATCAAAGCCGAAGTCATCGACGGCATCAAGGAACTGCTTGACGAACTCGAGGTCGTCGACACGCAAATCGCCGAATCAGCACTCGACCACATCCACAGCAACGAGACGATCCTCACTACCACTTCTTCTCAAACAGTGCAGAAATTCCTCAGCACCGCCGCGCGTAAGCGCAAATTCACCGTCATACACGCTGAAGCCTACCCGAACGACCACGAAATCACTCACGCCACGATTTTGAACGGCGGCAAGAAGTCCTCGGGCGAAGACGAAGAAGCAGATGAGCGATGGAAACCTCTAACCGCACTCGGCATCACCGTCATCCTCATCCCCGATACCGCGGTCTTCGCGCTGATGTCGCGAATTAACAAAGTCATCCTAGCTCCACACACCGTGCTTGCGAACGGCAGCCTCCTCGCTGCTGCAGGCGCTAGCACCATCGCGCTCGCGGCACAAGCACACCACGTGCCTGTTGTCGTGCTCTCGGGAGTCTACAAGCTCAGTCCGGTATACCCGTTCGACACGCAGGAACTCATCGAGTACGGGGACCCGGGGAAGGTTGTGCCGTTCGAGGAGGGGGACTTCATGTCGAAGATAGATGTTCAGAATCCGCTCTACGATTTTGTAGACGCGGAGCTGGTGAGCCTGTACGTGACGAACTTGGGCGGGTGTGCGCCGAGCTTTTTGTACAGGATTGTGGCGGATCACTATCGGGTTGAGGATACGGATTTGAGTGCGAAGACGGGATAGAAGTGTAGAGGCGGGCACGAGTTGAGAAAGGAGATCACTTCAATACTACGGATCTGCGCCTCCCTCGATCGTTGCACCCTCTATCCGACCTTCCAGAAACTCCTTGGCCATTTCTCCGAATGTCATCCACTCCACGCCTTCGTGCTGGTTGATGTACTCGATCAGGCTGCCGCCAGACTTATCAGCATTGCGATCGAACAACCTCGGATCCTCGAAACTCACCGCTCGTGCATCAGTATCACCTGCGGCTTCCCCGAAACCTGCGGATGCACACTCATCGGGAAGATAAAAGTGTCATACTCCCTATACCCGAAATCAAACTGCTCCCTCCACAACTTCTCCACCACCGCCGTGTCCACGAACCCTTGCGCGCCTAGCCGACCTGGGATGGGTTGCAGTGGTGGCCAATCGTCGATGTGCCAGTTCGCTGGAATCTCGACGATCTTACTCGCTATGAACAGATGGGTGAAAGGGTCAGTAAGTGTCTCAGCTATTCTCGAGAAGTCTAAAGGGTATGGAGGATTAGAAAGCAGCATGAAGTTCGATCCTGTCTCGGAGAACCCGTTTACCCATCAGTGCTTACCTTTGATCTTCCCCATCGGTTTCATCCACTCCTCCGCCGCCTGCGAAGAGAAATTCGTCTCGGTCCAGTCCTGCGAATTATCCGGCGCGAAGGACGGTTGCAGGTCGTGGTGCATGAAGCTGTGATCATACAATATCCCTGCTTCCTCGAGCTGCGGGACGAGTTCGCGGGAGGTGGACCAGGCAGGGGCGGTGTAGCCGAGGGGTTTCACGCCGTTGCAGAAGGAGGTGAGGACGGAAATCGATTTGTCGAGGACGGCTTTTTGCTGCTCAGCGGACATTTGGCTTGGAAGTTCATGGGTGTAGCCGTGGAGACCGATTTCGTGGCCAGCGTCCCGGACCTTTGCGAGTTGGGCGGGGAAGGATTCGAGGGTGTGGGCTGGGGTGAAGAAGGTTGCTTTGATGGAGTTACGGGCGAAGAGGGTGAGGAGGCGGTCGAGGCCGACGGTGGCGCCGTAGATGCCGCGGGAGATGTTGGTGGGCTGGTCGATGTGGGCACGTATCAGGGGATGTCTCGGGAAGTGGCATATGTGATGTGCTCATAAGCTGGAGATGGATCATAGTGGTTGGACTCACGTTCTGGGGAGTGCCGTTGGCGGTGTTGATCCAATTCGCCACGGCGTCGACGTCAAATGAGAGGGTTTTAGCAATTAAATGTGGTGATGAGATGGGCAATGGTTAACGTACTGCCATAGCCGACTAGAACTCTTTTCTTGCCCATTTCGGAATCGTCGAAGTGGATGCAATATCGGTGCGGCGAGGAGTCGAATATTCTCAGCCAATTTCTGAAATGCTATCAAGTACCGATTGACTGAAGGTCCATATCTCACTATTACAATTAAGGTACAATCAATGGCCAAGATTCCGCGACTCGGCGTAGGATGAAGTTGCCCCGCTTGATGTATCTCCCAGATAGGAAGGAGGTGATGATGGAGTCAGCGATAGAGGAACGATGTCGGAGACGGCCGACAACAACATCAAATACCTCAGGTCAACCACATAGTTGTGCAAAAAATATCAATCAAGTGTCAAACAACCATGGCTCCATACCTAGGATCACCAGACGAAGCCGCTGGTGGCGAGAAGTTGCAGCTGCGTCAGATCGAGTGCAGTGGGACTCCTTACGAGGTCAGAACAGAGCGAGTAGCGACCGAGATCAACATACTGACGACCGATAGATTGGACTCCAACATGGTCGAGAAGCGAAGTCTCAAGTCGGAAGCACGATCGCCGGAAGTCTCGCCATAACAATGCTCACTCCTTCCTCCACGAGGGGAAAGATAGCAAGTGCCTCAGCAATAGCAGCCAGTCAGAACAAGCACCCACAGCAGCAAATAAACCCCTCCCACCTCATTCATCCTCCTCAAGACCCCAGGTCCACGCTCCAGTCTTCGGCGTATAAAGCGCCTCAGTGCCCCTCACACCCTTCGACTGCGCGTAGAGATACACATCTTCCGCAAAGGAAAGTCTCTTCGCTTTCTTCCACGCGTTGAATCGCATCACGAAGGACGGGTGATCCTCAATCTGAGGCTGGGGAATTGATCTTTCGAGTAACGAGTCCATAAGCCCTTGAGGCGAGTCATCTTTAGGAGTCCTCAACCAGTCATAGTTGTACGCCCTTGGGTCTTGACCCTTCTTACCCAGGGGCCGAGCCTTTGTGTCGCGGGGCTTCTCCAGATGAGACGGAATACGGATCCCAAGGAAGGCCATAGCGCCTCGCACATGGAATATGAGGTCATCGTGGGTGATTGTCGATGCGCGAGGGGGCAGAGCGGTGGCCGGGTCGCAATAGCTGAGCATGAAGACAGGGGCTTCTGATGATGGCTTCCAGCGCGATAGGTTCGCGTGTCGCGTTGCGATGTCAGTCCGGCTTCTGTTTGTAGCTCGCTCAGCTTTAGAATCGTCATAAAGCCCCTCTGCCCATGCCTTCTTTACACGAGCGGACGTGCCCTGAAAAGGACCATTTGGATCCGCATGACGCTGTTTCATGTCCTCCGATAAATTCTTCCAGGGGCCATCTGGATCCGCATGAAGCTTCTTCATCTTAGCGGAGATGTCCTTCCAAGGACCATTTGGATCCGCGTGAGCCTGTTTGAGGAGCTTCGATACGTTCTTGTAGGGGCCATTCGGATCCAATCGTTGCTTGCTGCGTCTTTGGCGCTCGGCCTCCGTCTGGCGTCTCCCAGGGGCTTTCACTTCCCGCTCGAACCTGCTGATCGCTTTCTGAAGCCCCTCGGAGGTCACTGGGCTTGGCTTCGTTGAGCGCTTCGGCGTGGGCATCGTCTTGTGCAAGCGCCTCGCCTCAATTAGCTCATCCACCCATTTGAAGTTGATCTCCGTCATAGAATCCCCTGCCATCTGCTCGAGACTCTTCCGCAGCTCCTGTAGTTGCTTGACATTGGCATAACACCAGGTATGCTCCGGATGACGGAGCAAGTAGATCGTGCGCCACTTTTCCCCTACAAGCTTCTCTTCACCATGCTTGCAAACTCCATATCGCTTCTCAAACACCTCACGAACGATGCGCCCATACATAGTAATTGTCTCCGCATCAGACGCTTCAAGAAGCCCCAGACTGCATGCAATTTGTCGATGCACGCTCTCGACGTCGTGCGCGTAAGGTTCTTGACCATTGAGCCTCTTGCCATCCGAGCCCCTGATACGATACTTCTTGTTGATGAGGTCCAGCATGGATACTTCTTGTCGTTGACGAGGGAAGATATGATCGCCCACCTAGATCGACCGAAATCCCCTGTCGAACGTCGAACCGAAGCGCCGGGCTGGATATTTCTTGCGTAGAGACGTCTTCCGGATCCGCTGCTTCACGGCGATCGTCTGCTTGAGGCGCTTCGCAGGATCGAAGACGGGTCTCAGAGGGGCTTTGCGCTTGGACGATGAGTCTGATAGGGGCATGTTAGCGTGCAAATCAACGTAGGAAGTTCTGCGCTAACTTACTATTGCCCCCTGAGGCAGCGCCACCAGTCATCTCAAACTCCTCCCAATCCCCCTCACCATCAATCCCTTCGTCCTCGATCATACCATCATCCCCCTCACCACCTTCATCTTCGTCGTCCGGAGGCCAGTGCCATAGGTGGGCGTGCTTACGCGTGAGCTCGAGGGACCGACATACTTGTCCGCCTTGAAATTTAGCCCCTCGACATCCTCATTGGCCACAAGCTCGGCGTTAGAGGGATCGAGAAGCACCTGGTCGGTAACGTATGTGGCCCAGAGGTCCAGACAGTCCTCTGAAACGCTCTTCGAAAATGATGCTGTAATGAGTTGAAGCAATGACAAAAAGAAATCCCCTGAACCTTCCAATGATTCGTTAAAGCATGATGAATCCGTGATGCACACAGGGGACCGGACGACGGTCCGGTCGCTGTGTAGAGAGTGTGGAAAGCCCCTGAAGGAGCGTCGAGGGGTCAGATGTGTTGACTTGCGCGTGAGAGCTCGTACAGTGGTAGCCCCTGGTAGAGCAGTATAGTGAGTAGCAGTGTCCCATGCAGAGTACGGGCGGAAGTGGAGGTAGAGGTAGAAGGAGAATGGAAATGAAGCATTGTAAATGGAGTGCGCAGCACTAGCCCAAAAGGGGAAGACATCCGGCATGGCAGATCTGATGGCACGTGCGTGGGAGGGGACGTTGGGTGGGATAGCGGAGGCCGTGCTTGCGACCAGAGGCGATGTCCTTGAGGTAGGTATCGGAAACCAACATCTGGAGTTCCGCTGGGAGATTGAAGAATCTCGGGAACAGAGGATTGCTGTCGGCCTGGGCCAGCGTTGCCACCAGTGCCTGTTTCGACGACTTGCTAAAGTCGTGATCTTTTGCTGACCTCGAAGCTGCCCTCGTCGTCGACGTCTCCTCCACAACAACGAGACCACGGTCCTCGATGAACCTTGTCAGCTCCACGTACTCCAGCTTGCTATACCCGAGCTGATGGTGGATCTGGGTTCTGTAGAGCTCTGCAATGTCTTCGCGCCGCGTATTCTGCTTTCCTCCGTGGCAACCAGCATTGCGGAGCTGATGTCTAAGCTCGGGGGTTGTCTTCTTCGTAATGTCGATGGGCGCCCAGTAGTTGTCGAACCCGTCACTCGTGTATCCGTGTTTGCGACCGCGAGGGAAGAATAGCTCGGTTTTTGGCTGGCGATGGAGACCGCTGTGATGCGTTGAAGCCCCGTGAGCCACCATCATGAGATGACGTAGCCTGGTGTTTCGAGAATGCGGATGTGATGTACAGGATTCAAGGAGTGTCGAAAAATTCGAAGGCGTGAAGAGATCAACGGAAAGGAAGCGCTAAGGAACGCTAACAAGAAAGCATGTGACAACAGTGAATGTCAGGCCTCAAAGCCTTGTGATTTGGTAAACTCGCTGGCCCGAGATCCGAATCGAAATGAAAAGACTGAAGGACATGTACCATTGTAGTCTCAGTATATCGGAGATGCGCGGTCTCCTGGTGGAACGTCAGTGATACATGTAGGTGTAGGCCAGCTGCCTTCGTTTGCTGGTCAGAAACTAGCAAACCTTGCCACTTACTATTACTGAGGTGGTGCTTGTTGATGTAGCTTCCAGATTGTTGAACGCCGCTCCGGTGATCTGCGTTGGGTTGGTTGTACGCATCACAACAATGACGAACAAGATCGTATCAGCTCAACCAGTGTGTGGTTCAGCGCGCCCAACTCGGAAGTGTTCTAAACTTGTTGTTCGATGCTGGCCAAACCACTATGTCGAGGACGTCCACACAAGATCCGTCCCCATCAAATGGCATTCTCTCGACCCTAACGGAGATAGGAGGAAATGGCTTAGTGTCCAGCTTCCAGACATCCAACGGAGTTCTCATGACGTGGGTGTGTGTTGGGATCACATCCTTCATCTTGCTATCCGGCCACCATCTGAGTCCAAACCCATCGAGTTCGTCCTCATCCGGTGCATTCACATCGCCCAAGTCTACCGGGAAGAAATCCACGAGGAGAGAGTCTCCCGGCTCCCCAGCATCGACATCCCGGCTGAACTGGATCCCAAATCCATGCCTTCGGCTTAGATCCGACATACTATATACGTATCCAAACTTAGGAGAGGTTCGCAATTTGCGTGCTTCTATCACGGCGTCATCGTTGGGCACGTCCGCATACCCAGAACTGTGGCCTTCGCAATGGTTTGAGTCCGGAAAAGCATGCCTTCTGAGGATTACGTCGCCAATCTCCAGCTTCACTCTGCGTTGAGCGGCCACAGTGATTGTCTGCGTCATCTTGAAAAGGCGATCGCCTCGGTAGTTGAAAGAACCATCCTCAATCAACATCTCTCTCGACCGGCCGAAGTATTCATTGCCCCAGCGCTGTACCGGGAGCTTGACGAAACTGTTGCGATCTGTCTCGAGGCAGCACAGTAGTGCTATAGACTTCGCTGTTCGGATTTGCTCAATCTTCGGCCTGTCCCACAAATGGGTAGAGTCGAACGCATCAATCACAGGTAGTTCGAGACGAACGCCTCGGTCAATAACCAATGGAAAAGAGGCAGGTTTTGCTGCACTCCGGTAAAAGGCGCTGACCCAAGGCATAGGAATGAAGCCGCCCGATGAAGCGAAGTCTCGTGGAGATTCTGCTAACAGGCTTAAAAGAGGTTGATGGATAGCATCTTGGCTCCTCTGAACTGGTTGCTGACTGACGTAGAGGCTGAGGTCGGTAATCTTGATGGTCGGAGTCGAGACAATAGTACCCCAAGCAAAGATCGTGTGATCATCGGGTCGAGTCTTTAGTACTTCTTCTTGGAGTCGCTGAAATGCCTTCTTCCCCTCCCCATATATGAGAGGCATGTTGATGTCGAGAATGCCAAGCAGAGAATATGCGACGTCCTCGACGCGGGACGTCTTTCTTGATGCAGCCCAGGACATTTTCTTAGCTGCACTGGCCAGGTCAAGGTATTCGCCGTTCAGGAACTGCTTCTCGATACCAGTGATGGACGACAGTATGTTGTGGAGCTGGGACTTGGTCCCGAGCCGGTGCCAGTCTGCAGAAAAGAAGATGAGATTGGATGGTGCAATGAGCTCTTGGAGTGTCCAACCCCGAGTGAACCAACGGCTTGTCGCAAAGCTCGATTCTACACCCGAGATATCCGTAGCGCTTGGTACATCGGAGAGAAAGGCATAGCAAACCACGGCATTCTGATACCAGCGGAACATGGAGTTAATAGCTTCTGAAAGTTCAGCACTGCTCGTCTTGTCGATACAGCACCTAGAACTCGTCTCGATCAGTACACATGAGACGGCGGGCTCTCTCTATACTGATGAATCAGGACTCACGCATCAATCCAAGCCCACTCAAGACCATCGCGCTGAGCCTGTTCGCAGCAAAGTTTTATCTTGGAGTAGCCCGTCTTGAGACTGAGGTTGGATGAGGACAGCGTCTGCCACTCCTGGAGGCTTACTTCCCCCTCGCCCCAAGTGTGCGAGAGGATTGCGTATGGCGGGATCTCATCATCAGCTATGAAGTATGTCAGCTCCAACTTGGAGGCATGAAGTAGCCTCATATCTGTCGACAGTGAGACTGAAATTTCAGTGCGCAACAATGTTATGCAGACCAGATATGTCAAGTGAGTAGATGGTCCATGATCTTGATAAGGCTGTGCAGGGCAAGCTCCGGATCTAGCTCTGTAATAAGGCTACCCGGTGCAGCTAGAAGTAATGAGACGGCAGAATGGACATGCTGCTGGCTACCGTTGTAACCTGAACTTAACTGAATGCCATAATGGAAGTGGTAGATGTTCAAGATCGGGGGATTGGTATGTCGAGAGGTGGCAGCTCGTCACCGGAAAAGGCAAGCTTCCTCGCCAGAGCTCTTTAGTCCACATAAGGAACCTACCCACCGTCGTTTGCGCTTCTCTAAAAACTCGAGACAGGCCATAGCGCTTGACCATGGCCGTCGTTTGCTCACGATTCTTCGGCTCCTTCGAGTCCAATGTTGCCGAATTGACAATCCATAAACATCAGATGAGCCGCTCCCATTGCTCAAATGCACCCGTGCTGCTCCTCCTCCATTATCGATGCTTTACGACACCTTCTTGTGACCTGCTGCTCTCTTATACCTTGTTTTCTAGCAGCGCAAACGCCGCACTAGCCGCTCGCCAGTACCAGCCCTCCCCTGTTCACCGTCAGTACGCGAACTCGCTCTACATGGAAGATTACCTACCTTTTCTGTCGAGCACTGCTTCCACTGCCTCAACGTTCCCAAGCGTGCTATCTATCCTCCATAGCGCCGGTAACTGCGCTCTGTCCTTGAACGCATCGTTACGCTCACGCGGATCCGGGAGCGTGAAGATCCTGCTGGCATCGGCCTCCTTCCTTGCCAATTTCCGTGCTTCGCCTTGCTCGACATCGTGTATGACGGCTTGGAACGCCTCGAGCAGCGCAGAGAACTCACTCGGATCAAGATCGGTGGCCGGTGATTCAATGACCAAGTCACCGGGACGCCGCTTATAACTCCCGAAGAATACGGCTCGCAGCGCACGCACATCTGCAATGTGGTTGCGGAGGACCTCGGAGAAGTAAACCAGCGAAGCGATACTCACTCGGAATGGACCAGGGACTGTTGGAAGGGCTGGGTGAAGGATGCAGGTTTCCTTCTTAGTCCTGATCGCCACGTTGGGCTTACAGTTCCGGAAGAAGAGCGGTAACACCTCTTCCCTCAGAAGTCGGCAGGTTCGTGTGAGTGGTGGCTGAGAAGGGTAGAGCAGGCCGCCCTCTCGGAAGAAATCGCTGATGTAGAAATCGCCGATCATCTCCCGTAGCTCGGTTGGTAGATTAAACAGCTTGTCGAATGCACGACATCTGTCTGCCTTGATGAGCGCCTCTGCTAACATCCTTCTGGTAGGCTTGTCGCTCGAAGGCGCCAGGACAACCACGAGCTTCCGGTCTTCGATGAACTTCTGGAGTTCACTGGTGACGAGTCGGGTATAGCCAACGAAGCGATGTTCGCTGATCCTGAGGACTTCTGCGAGATCGATGCGACCACGACTCTTGTTCACGTAGCTTTTTTCGCGTAGTTGGTGTCGAAGTTCGGCTTTGGGTTCATCGGAGATGGGCGCCAGCCGCCGGTAGCAGTCGAAGGAGTCGTCCATGTACCACATCGTGCCTGCGTGTGGCGTGGTGAAGTGAGATAGTGTCGCTGAAGCTGGAGAAATGAACAGGTGTTGCTTCGCAGGTCAGTGCACTCTCATTCACTGGTGACCCTGGTGAGGTCCGTGCCGCAGCTAGCTCGTTCACATGCCAAATGGACTCTCGAGGCACATGAGGTCACCTTGGAGGAGCTGTTATGTTCAGAATGAGTGAAAGCACATACTTTGTGATATGATGGTGAACAGGTTCCAGATCCGCTGGCAAAAGTGCGTCTTTCGAATTAGGCACAGGTCTTATCGTCTCTGCTGACCTTTGCACCTGGAGGCCCAAGCACTGTGGCTTTGAGTTTAGGTACCCTCCGCTTCTCCGTCCACCACATGCCCCAGGTTCCATTCATCTCCCCATACTGCTTCATAACCACTCTCTCTACCGCTTCTTCGTATCGTTCTCTGGCTATTCATATCGCCGAGAACGGAGGCCTTCCTGTGTGCTACAATGAACCCGCTTCGTGCATAGTCGTCTAGTTTATGCGGGTGTTCCTTTGAGAATCTAACTTTATCGCCTCTCGCCATTGCTTGCAAAGCATACTTGTCCTTTTCCTTTCTTCCAACATTTTGCTACTCAGCTGTAATCTGCACTTGAGACACATCGCCATCACTGCATTGGATACGGGCCGTGTTCACACCAAAATCGTGTGATCTGTGCTTATGCCCAAGCGAAAGCTATCTCCTTCTTCCCATACAGCTTTCCTATCTCATCTTCGATCGCCTGCCTCTGCCACCACTTGGCTGCTTATTGTCAGCCATCTTGCTACGCCTACTGCCTGAACCTCACTTACCCGCTTTGTTCATAGCCACCTCTAGGTCTTCCAGCACAGGAAACACCAGACCCTTGTCTGATGTCTGCACTTGGTTCTGCGGAGACTGCTTTGCGTGGTTTTCGAGAATCCTGCAGATCGTAGGACATGTGTCGATGCTGACGTCGAGGAAGAGAGGCGCACTGATGAAGCGTTTTTTGAACGCACCATCGAACTCGAAGCGGCCTCCGGTGAACATAGCCTGGAGCGTCCTAAAGTCACGCAGGTACATGCTCGGCACTTTCGAAAAGAAGGCAACCGCTGTGTCGGTCATCCGCAGTGCCCCATCTGTCGTACCTGTTGTCATACTTGCTCGCTTCAGGAGGCCACCCGTAAATTCCACCCTGAACTTACACAGTTGGTGAAAGATCGGGAGAACATCTTCTCGTAGCGCGCGACAGGTCCGAGCGAGCGGTGGCTGGCTAGGGCGGTATAACCCAGTATCGCGGTTGAAGTCGCTTACGTAATATTCGAAGACTCGGTCACGTAGCTCGGTCGGAAGTTGGAATAGCTTTGTGAACTGCCTGGTCCGATCGGCGTCGATAAGTGTCTCGACCAGCATCTCTTTCGAACGCGCGAAAGACAGCGGTGCTCCAATCTTGTGTCGCTCCAGCGATGACACCACGGTAAAAGGGAGCTTGCGGTCTACGATGAATGTGAGAAGCTCATCGTATAACAGGCGGCTGTAGGCGATGAAACGGAAACTGTCGGCCTGGATGAGCTCTACCAGTTCTTCGCGTGCCCGAGTCTTCGGTGGATCATAGCCGACATCACTCAGGCTCTGTCTGAGGTCTTCATCGGTCGGTCTGGAGATGCTGGCCAACCGCCAGTAGGTGTCGAAGCTGTTGCTTTCCCAGCGCATTCTGAGGTTTCGCGGCAAGAGCCAGCGGGCCTGTTGTTGTTTAGGTGATGGTGGAGTGGTGAGTGAGGAAATTGCTTTCACTAGTAAGCTGGTAAATTCAGCCTTGTTACGAGTCATGACATATTCACATGTCAGAAGTTCGGAAATCCACTTGACAGATCGAGACAACTCACTCATAGCTCTTGGGTCGTGAACCTACACAGGATTGATAACGATAGTTTCAGACTCGTAGGGTAAATGCGCCTCGCCTTCCCAAGTGGCCACCCGCGGCAGTAACGATTTATCCAGGCACCCAAACACCCTGCTCAGGGACAAAAGAGCTCTTCAAACCCAACGCTCATTGGTATCATCATGCCGCCTTTCTGAACGCCGAACGCACTTGCATGCGGAGCTCTGGCAACATCGCAAGTCGCTCTTTCCTCTTTCGGAAGCCGGAGAAAGCTTAAGTCCACTTCCTGTTCGACCTCTGCCATTCCTCGCCCTCTTCCCGTCTGATCTCCTTCCCTTCCTCCTGCATCTTCCCAATCGCGCCCTTGATGCTCTCGAATGTGAGCATCGTCGTCATGGCCGCTGGTACAGCGCGGATCATGTTCGTGCCCATGCCATTGTAGAAGGCGCGCCACCCTTCCTCCTGCAAAATAATGCGACATGTCCTAATGACACCCTTATACCGAGGTTGGTAACGCATGCCGTCGCTCGTGCCAAGCGCGCGGTTCTTGTTCAGGTTTGCGCTGTGGTGCGAGCCGGAGACACCATTAGTGTGCTCGGGTTGGAGATGTCGCTGTTGCGTCTGAAGTCGAGTCCGGAGAACTTCGTGTGGGTAGGTGGCGCTGGTTGCGCAGACTTTGGAGAGGAGGGTAGCTGAGAGGATGCCAGCCACATTGTTCCAGGATTGGTGATCCTCCGTGGGTACGGCGCCCATCTCGAGGCCGGTGAACCTCTGCTTGAAGTATTCGTACAGTGGGAATTGGATAGCGACATGGGTGAGTCCTAGTAATGCGGGTGCGAGCCCGGAATAAAATGCTGCCAGCCCCTCGGCTCGATACATCTTGCGAGCGGCGTCGAGGGTGTTGTTGTAGTGCCAGGGTGTTCGGTGGCCGTCGGTGGCATTGTGCGAGACTTGCGACATCAGACGAGTCTTGATAACCCAGATCGGATTGGTGACAATAGTACTGCATGCACCGGCGACAATGGAGGCATATATCCTTGGGAGCCATTTGTCACCTTCTCGTATCCCGTACTGATTCGCGACGAACCATTCTCTGCTGCTATCGTACACCGCCATGTACACAGCCCAGGTCGGGAGGTAGCCCAGTAACATAGGCCCGAGGCCGCGGTACATGCCTTTCAGCCCATCTTGCCGTATGATTGTCCGTCCAGTGCCCATCAATCCACGGTATATGGCGCTCGCTGGTGGGCCCTTGGTTTGTGAGGCATGGTTCGAGAACGAGCCCTGAGCCTGTAGTTTTGTCTTTATGACGTCCAATGGGCATGTGACAATGCCGCTGGCTACACCAGCCATTGCGCCTGAGAAGGAGTTCACCACGCCTGGTGACAATCCGGTCGTCCATCTCGCGAGCTTAGGGAAGGGAGTCTTCTGCTTTAGGGTATCGTGTGCTTGGGTGGTAATGTCTGGAGGGCCGGGATCGTGCGTGTCTGAGGTGGAAGGATTTCTAGGCATTGTCTGCATTGCCGACGAGGGCTATCGGACGGGATCAAGTGTCGCTGACATGCTCGAGAGGCGTGCGTAGGACGTCGCTGCTGGCCACGTGCGCCTTCCTCTTATCGTCCGTTCCTTCTTCTTCCTCCTCACCCCGAGTCCCCGCAGGTCCGGTACGTCGCTTCGGTTGCTCCTACGTGTAAGCCATAAATTGTGTCAGAGTGGGTGGCAAGCTCGACCGGAGCAATTACTGTTCGTTAGTCCTGCTGGTATAGGTCGTTGTACTTGAGGACTCGGCAGGGTGGAGATCAGTAAGCGGTCGAGAGCTTGACTTCCGCAAGAATCGGCCGGCAGCTTTGAGGGCCAGAGTGGGGAGACTCGTGCGGCCCGTGCACTGCGGGAAGAGCCGTTGCTTCGAGGAGCTGTCAAGATTCGCAGTCAAACACGATTAACCTCTCCTCTCTACGACCAGCCATTGAACACCACATCGACCCCTACAACACCGCAAACATGTCCGTCCCCTCCCTGGCCAACTTCATCGTTAAGCGGCCTTGGCTGCGGAGCTGGATGGTACCGCTCTCGAAGTGGTACAAGGACGCCGCCGGATACAGGAAGCTCGGACTGAGGTATGGACGACCCTCCGGAAACGAGAGTGCATTTTGGAGGACTGCAAGTCATGGCATGGAGTATCGCTAATAGGCATGGACGAACAGGTCGGACGATTTAATCCCGGAAGAGAACGAGATTGTGCAATTGGCGATCAAGCGCCTGGACGCGAAGGAAGCATACGACCGTGTCTATCGAATGAGAAGAGCATTCCAGGTATACAGATCACGGGATAGCAGGAGAGCTCTGCGCATTGGCCGAGGGACGTTGCTGACACTTGCCCGCAGTGTTCCCTCCAACATCAACTGCTACCCAAGCCGGAATGGACCACAGAAGAAGGGGTACGCCACCTACTCTACCCAGCATGCCAGGCTGTACAACGCGTCTCTCCATCTACGAATACTAACAATCCCATTTTCTCCAGGACTACCAATACCTCTCCCCAATCATCGAAGAGATCGAGAAGGAGCGGTCAGAGCGTGAGGATCTGGAGTCCATGGTCATCAAGAAGCCACAGATCGGCAGTAAGACCCACCACGGGACTATGAAGTAGAGCGGGACTGGTTAGGGTGCAAAGACTTGTGTATATACTCGATTGGTAGTCTTTGCATCGGTGTTATCGCGGTGGCATAGATAGAACGAGGCTGTACCATATCAGAAAGACAGACACTTGTGCATCGTTCATTGTGCGATAGTAACCTGTAGCCATTTCTCGTCTCCTCTGTCTATCCGACATCTCGGTTTATCATGCTGTGCTCGCGATGTCATAGATATTGCCACGTGAGATCGCGTGTTAGCGTGAGGCTGTAGTGACCTTGGCTTCTCCTCAAGAGCTCTACCTCCTCTACGCCGCTGACAAAAGCTACATCCGACTGTACTTTGTTGCTGCTCCCGAAGAGACCGTCTGTACATCTCGAACTGTCGCCCATTCCATCTGGCGAAACATCAAACACTGGCTTATAGAAATCGTTTCCTCCTCCCGGTCGCAAGGCATCTGGTCAGCGCCTACAACGTGCCTCTTCGCCCTCAATTGGTAAGGCCTTTGCGGCACACAGGACCAACTCGTTCATCTATCAGTTCACTCTACACGATGTCGGTGCGACGGTCAGCTCGTGTCCAAGCAAAGCCTGTAGCAGAGATAGACATCCCAAATGGCCATGTAGCTGAAGCCGCCGCGCCCGCGAAAAAACGTGGACGGAAAAGCAAATCTACAGAAGACATCGCCACCAATGCCATCGCCCAGGACGGAGCATCAGCAGATGCAGCAGCGATGCCACCGCCACCCACGACGCCGAATAAGCGGCGGAAGGTGGCCAAAGAGGAGACGAAAGTCCCTCCCATTACTCCGACCCCATCCGCCATCGGCTTGATGACGAGCAACAGCGTGCTCAAACCCACCTACAGCACCGGAGATATTGACGACCCTACTCCACCGCCACCAGATAGACCAGCTGAGCCGCATCACACGAATGCCACGCTGGCTACGCCGGGCGGTACGCAAGTCTATCCAGTGTACAGCAACTTCGAGGACAGTCCATCGAAGCCTGGCGTCAGGTCAACGACCACGACGAAAAGTCTCCTCGATGAAGCGTGCGCGCATCTGATAGAAGTCGATGCCAAGCTCAAGCCAGTCATTGAGAAGCACCACTGCCGCGTCTTCGCACCAGACGGACTGGCCGAGACGATCGATGCCTTCCGCTCTTTGGCTTCCGGCATTATCTCGCAGCAAGTCTCCGGTGCAGCGGCGAAGAGCATCAAGAACAAGTTTGTAGCTCTGTTTCCATCAGCCGAATGTCCGACCGGCTTCCCGCCACCAAAGCTAGTCAGCGAAACCACCATCGTCCGTCTGCGCGAGGCAGGACTATCGCAAAGGAAAGCAGAGTATATCCAAGGTCTGGCCCAGAAGTTCGCACTGGGCGATCTTACCGTCGACATGCTGATGAACGGCTCCGACGAGGAGGTGATGGAGAAGCTTGTCGCTGTACGCGGGCTAGGGAAGTGGAGCGTAGAGATGTTCATGTGCTTTGGGCTGAAACGAATGGATGTCTTCTCGACTGGTGATCTGGGTGTACAGAGAGGAATGGCAGCGTTTGTGGGTAAGGATGTGGCGAAGCTGAAGGGGAAGGGTGGGAAGTGGAAGTATATGAGCGAAAAGGATATGTTGGAGCTTTCGGAGAAGTTTAGTCCTTATCGGAGTTTGTTTATGTGGTACATGTGGAGGTAAGTGAGAGTGAGCTTATCAAAGGGAGGGAGTGGAAGCTGACAATTCTCACAGAATCGAGGACGTCGAGACCGACGCGCTTGAGAACAATGCCTGATCATACGCACGATTGACATCAAGTAGAGCACGATGCTGATGTGCGCTCCATACCTAGACCACAACAATGTCCCAGGCCAAATCTTCCCAATTCGCAGATCGTCGGTTTCGAGGTCACATCACTAACTGTAGTGGCATCATCCCTCTCACGCCGCAGGAGAACGAGCAGCTAGTCGACCCTCGAACTCACATCGTACCTGACACGTGCGAGATAGATCTGCACAACAGGGGCCTTTTCGGGCTGATTTGTTCAGCGGGACACGGACCAAAACTGTGCATGTGACGGGATCACAGCTCACTTCTACCGCCAAAATCGTTCACTTTGTCCCATTTCATACACACGTTTTTCCATCACCAAGCTCTCACATATGCACGGATATGCACAAGGAAGGTGCGATGGACTGAGGATTGATTAGAAGATTGATTAGGGGATTGATTGCAGAAGATTAATTAGGGGGGTGATTGCAGAGCGTGCTCTCCTACTATAAGTAGGCTTCCTTCTACTCCCTCTTCCTCTCTCTTAACATAACATCCACTTTACTCTTCACCTTAAATACTCCTTTAATACTCCTTCAACACTCTTCAACACTCTTCAATACCCCTCGACCACCATCCAACATACTACCAAAGCCCCTCAGCTACTACCAAAATCATCAACAAATCCCCCACCGCCATCATGTCGGCACAGTTCAAGATCATCACCCCTCAGATCACCGCCGGCGGCAGCATCAAGTGGAAGGGCCAGGGGAATCTCAGTCTGCTCATGGCTGTCAACCGCACCAAGATCGTCGGCAACATCACGCCAACCGAATGGACGGCGATCACCATCATGCTCGGACTCGATGCTTCCTACGCGGAGAGGGTCGCGTATGTTTCCCTGCCACACGGCTCTCAAGCCCCTGCTAATATGTTTTAGCAATCACTTCAACAAGCACATGAAGCCCCCAGCCCACAAGAAGTACATCAGTCACAACAGGCGAGGGGCTTCTGGGAGAGCCAAGGGAAAGGGAAAGAAGGCCATCACTCAGGCGGAGGAGGATGAGGGGCTTGAGGACGTCATGGGCTGCGCGGATGAGTCTGAGGATGAGTCTGAGGATGAGGGCGAGGCAGGGGCCGATGGAGGAGCCGCCACCAAGCACAAAGCCCCTGAGCCGGTCATCAAGGAGGAGGAGGCTGCTGAGGGGGTGGAGGCGGAGAAGGAGGTTGAGACGGTTTGAGCCATCTTGAAAGCCCCTCAGTGCTACGGCACAATCATCACGATGCTACGGCACAATTATGACGGATGGCATTGTTTTATCATGGGATATGGTGGAGCCTCCTCACCCACGGACATATCACGATGAGCAGACTGGTATCTACCTTGGTCTAGCCAAATGAAGTTGTTTTGATATTGATTCCACTTTTCAAAATTTGATTCCGTACTAATCGCTTCGACTCGTACTGGATTCTCGACCGCCCCTCGAAACCGACCAAGTTAGACCTCCAAAATCAGCTCATCGACGCTGGGTGCCATACCCCGAAGTCGAGCATGCTGCACGAAGACCTTGCCGAACTCGTCAGGACCAAGGTGTATGGACTTCTCGGCTATAGCAAGCTGCAGAATGCAGAACTTCAGAAGTTTGTCGATGCTCGTGGGTTGACCGTTGCCAAGAAGCCCACGAAGAAGATGCTGGTGAAGGTGCTCGTGGATGCTGACCAAAACCGCCAATTCACCCGTCTCTTCGACCTCCCTCCCGAGATGCGTGAGATGATTGCCGCCTTCTACTTAAGCGAGTTCAATCGTCAAGACGGCCTTCACTATCCGAACCAGCCGCCGCTTGCGCGCACCTGCCGTCAGCTCCGCCATGACGTCTTGCCACTGTTCTTCAAACAGGCCAAGTTCGAAATCGAGTTCTCTCTTGAGGTGGATGCCAAGTGGCCTGATACCTCCATTGCTCCAGGCCCTTCCCAGATGACCAATGTTTCGGCCGCCTTCCTTTCAAGGATCCCACGCAAGTACATGAGAGACTTGCGCAAACTGCAGGTGAGATCCAGAGACAATCTCTGGCACGATCGTGACCCCGCCCGTTTCCCAAATCATGACATCAATCTCTGTACTGAGATCACCATCGATCCATCTGTTCGGCTGCGTGAGCATCTGGAGTCGTACTCGAAGGAGGCTGGTGGAGATCAGGGGAAGGCAACGGCTGAGGAGTGGCGCGGTCTGAAGGCCGAGTGGGAGAAGGCTGGTAAGCAAGACATCAAAAAGCAGAAATAGTAATCACTAACATTGCGCAGCAGAAGGGTGGTACGAGGAAGCGGTGAACGAGGTGCAGCGCCCGTGGGGATGATTAGTCTGGACGCCGGACGAGTGCGTGTGTCGGTCAAGTGTGGTCCAAGGCCACGAAGCCTGAATCATGGTTCATTTGGAGACTGCAATCGTCAGCAAGTTTGGATGACTATGCAGACAACGACGAGACGATAGCAGCACGAGATGAGAATAGTGTAGCAATGACAGAAAACAGCGCCACGCCACTCATCAGTAGCAGCGGTGACAACGCACAGAATACCCAAAAGTATATCTTACAGATACAATATACCACCACGGTACCCCTTCTCACGCCTAAACACCTCGCCATGCTGGACTCCATCTTGCATACATCAGCATCTACAGCGTACTCCGCCGTCGCGAAGTTCGAAGAATAAACACAAGACCGCTTTTCGCATCATGCATTGCCGGGCTTCTCGTCCGTGTCGATGTGCCAGACCACGTAATTCGGGAGACCGTAGACGCCGTAGCCGGCTCGCTTGGCCATGGCTGCAAAACCTTCTGTCTCTGCTTGGTTCTCGAAGGGGTAGCAGGGGAAGTTGATACCTGTAGATTCATGTCAGTATCATGCTACCCAACATAGATAGATTAGAACGATCAACGTACCTGATCGGTGAACATCCGCCTTCACCAGGATATTGACACCACCGATACCATCAAGCGGTATCTCCTGATCCTTGTTTTTCCGCCAGTCGCCCATCCGCGCCATGTAGACGCGATCGGTCCGGTACTCTTTATACCCTTCCGCCAGCACAATGTTCTTGTCTAAAGTAGCAGACAACCTTCTGCCGGTATCTGACTCCTGCCATGAGTTGTAGTCGAAGCGACCCTCGATGTCCTTCCCATCCACGTAGCGGTGGAACCACACATCTGGCATTAAGTCAGCTTTACATTCCACATCAGCTCAAGAGGTCCAGCTCCACATACTCGGCACCAAAATATCCCGATCATGAGCAATGAAGTCCTCAATGATCTTCTTCGGGCTATCCTTGATATCCACATCCCGCCAGTACACCCAGCTGTGCTCCGCCGTCATCGCAGCAGACAGCAGGTAGTTCCTCGCTCTACCCATGGCTTTCCTTCGCGGTCCTTGCGCCTCAAACCCGTGTCTGTCCTCCACATTTTGACTCAGCGTCACCCCAAAGTCTTTCTGAATGATCTTCGCGCTCCTGAACGGGATGCTGTCTGTCCGCGACTGCACCCTCTCGAGCTCCATGGCCAGCTTCGCCAATGTGTCATCCTCGCTATCGCCGACCAAGAACGCCAAATCAATCAAATGATGCGGGTATGTGAGTTGCGTGAGCAAGTCGAAGTGCTGCTCTATGTACGGCGCCGCGTTTCGTAAGGGCGTGAGGATGAGCACTCTCTCCTCGTTGATGAGAGGTTTCGTGGTCGACTGTATCGGGTTGAGATCTATCCGTTCTATGCTCGAGCTGTTGATCTCTAACGGCGTATGGTGGTTGAATATGACCGGCGTCTGCAAATGTCCAGCCCATCGCGCTTGTTCAGCCGCGGTCATCTCCATAGGCGATTTCGCGGGTCCGAAGCAGTAAAATCTGTACAACACACCTCCGTCAGTCGCCACATCTCCCCCACACTCCAGAACTTGGTTCGCAGGCTCATATGCGCCAGCCCTGACAGTTCAACTCACCTCTGCATCTCGCCCGCGGTCCCTCTCAGCCCGTTCCATATTAAGATTACTATGCCCGTGATGGCAATGAATAGCAGAAACTTGGTGCGCGTGAGGAAGTTCCATATCGCTCGCGAAGGCGGTAGCCGCGATTTGGCCGATTTCCAGGTCACGCCGCCCTTGGGAAGTAACATGGTGCTGGTTTGGGTGTCCGCCCAACGGGCGTCCAAGGATTGCGTGTCCCCTTCCGCGCGGCTTCTTCTGCGCTCCGTGTTGGGTGGTTTCGTGTTACGCCCGCACAACTTGCGCGTGGAGATGGTGTTTGCGAATGGTAGCGGGCATCAATGGATCGTATGCGAGACGTGCGAAGGAGGTGTGGTGTCGTGCTGCCTCGAAGAATCATTGAGACACGCAAGGACTCCCGATGGCTCTTGGCTTTCAGGGATCAGCGCGGCCAACTCAAATCCTGTGGCTAGAGCGCATGGGGCCGTGAACTTTCTTCCTCGCGATGCCCTTAAATGGACGACATGTGCGCGACGTTGAGTTGAGATGAGAGTTGGATCACTGAGTACCATATATTGATTTGATTCCAGCACGACCAGTAATTTGGCCGGCAACATACTACATACATTCGCTGCTCGTCAACTCATCATTAGACATTGCCTCGAGCTCAAACGAAAGTCGTTCGTGACAAGTCAGTCGTACACTTTTGATCGTAACCGAAAAACAAACAGACCGCGCCCAAAGGAAAGGAAGGATACTCGAGATGACCTGCAACGCCGAAGCCCATCGCTGCGTGGAAATGACAGAATAGCCGCCTCAACGCTATCAAATGTTGCAGTAGTCGTGATGTCGTGAAGAGTGGAGAGCACAGGCTTGAGAGTAGCAATGCAAACCGGAAAGCAGCCAGAACGCCGTCAGAAGATGTTGAGGTCGTGATATCGTGGAGGTTGTGTGGTTCGCTCAGGTGAGTACGTTTCGGCGTCAGCGGCTGTCCCTGATGCCGTCGAACAGCGTTCATAGTTTTGCGCGCGGTTGCGTGAACTTGCCTTCCTTCCTGGCACAACGCGAGCGAGATGGTCAGCCTGGTCCACGCGACGATAGGGATTGCTCAGAAGTGTGCTTACCGCTCGAAGTTTTCTCTCTTCCGATCGTTACGGCACTCCACCCAATTTGGATGCCCGTGAGTTGCGCATCGCTTGCTTTTGCGGCCAGCACTGTCAGCACTTCTATCACGCTCGCAGGGCGTGCTCAGGTCTTCGAGAAACGTGCCCACCATTGCCATCGTTGGGCCACCGGCGGCCTTCTCAGCGAATCGCTGGATTTTGCGGACAAACCAATCTTTCCTACCCGTCAGTATGGCAGCCTCGTAGGCTTCCTGCATGAACCCCACGGCCACGGCAAGCATCGAGTTTTGGACGTCGAATTTTTTGAACTCGAGCCCGGAGGCGTTTGAATTCCCGCTGCTTTGCTTGTTGCCAGTGAGAATTTTGCCGTTGCCAAACAGGAGCAGCGCATCCTGACACATTTGGACATTGCTTTGCAGGTCGCTGCGGTTGACCTGCTCCTTCCGCTTCTTGTGGCAGGCCCGATGCTGACGATCGCGGCAGGTTGGGGAAGTACAGGCAGCACCACGAGCTTGCGCGTTCGGAACAGCCCTTCGACTGCGGCGGCTGGTGGCAGCAGACAGCGTGCGAGGAGCAAGGATGGGCGTATTTGCAGGTGATGAGAACTGGCTGTAAGCCATTGTCGATTCGCTGCCGGTGTCTGAGACGTTTGATGCCGCGGAGCTCGTGGATCCACGATGGAGACCAGCAAGACCTCCTCCAGTCAGATGGAACGAGTTGCCGGTAACTGCAGACTGGACGGCAGCATTGCGCATGAAACACGCTTGGCAGTACCCAAGTCGGGTATTGGCGTCGAAGCACTGTGTGAGTGCATGACATCCGCTACCGTGACATTCGCGAGACTCGAGTCCCAGGTCCTTGATAGCTGGGAGGCTGTATTGTCCCTGCCTGCCAAATGTCAGTCATGCCGTTGCAGCCGGCAGGTGTAGGACAAGCATGCATGATATCTGATTGAGACAGCAAAGGTCCGATGGGAGTGTTGTTGGAGGCGTCTTGTGGATGGACACGGGAACGAATTAGTCGTAATAGGATGGATGAGTGCGAAGGACAATCTCAAAACGATGAACAAGTTCTGCAAAAGACAACTGGCCCGCCCAAGTTAAATACGAAGATGGGAGAAAGAAGAGCGTTGCAACAGCGAGAGAGGAGGGCATACTTATCTTCCCCGTACCCCTGCACGAGACTTGCTCAATGTTGTGAGCATCAACGCTTTCGTGTTCATGATGCTGCTCGACCCTTCCGCCATCTCGATCCGGGGCGCTTCGTTGATCAAGATCACATCCACTTGCTGGGATTCAGCTTGTTCGCGCTGTGTCACCTTCCTCGTCTACGAGCATACGTGTAAGGGGAGGTGTCAGTGCTTCGCTTGCAATAAGCAGCCTTTCCACTGTTCGAGCCGGTTCCGGATCTCGTGAAGAAGAATAGCAACAGGCGGACCGCGGAAGACGCCGCCGATACAGACATCCCTTGCGGAAGTGGCGCCAATCGAATATGGGGCTTCGCAAGAACCGAATTTCGAGGGCCGCTTTACCTGGTTGTTCCCAGCTGTAGCTCGGAGCTGTGGCCGGCGCACGGAAGCACCAACGCGAAGAAGTGCTGCTGCATCGATCTCGACCGTTGGGGTTGTTTTGATGATCCACACCTTCGATGTGTTCACCGCAAGAAGCGCGATGATGCAGGGTTTTCCTGTTCGTGCGTATCCAATGTCGATGCAGAGACTCTCTCCACTTTCTCCACACACGCCTTCGTCGTGATATGTGCTGTGTGCTGTGGCGTGCTCTCGCAGTACATGAACATGATGTTGATATCGGGCGTAGACGCGAGGTCACTTCGTACCCATGTACATCTGGATGTCATCTCTGGTACCGTAGCACCAAATCTGAACAATGCAACCGCCCGAGGTTGACACAACCTGGTTCGCCGGCCACCCCAAGCGCGTGAATCCATGAAGACTCGGGAGGTAGCATGACCACGACAGAATCGGTGGGGGTAACACATCCCGAGTTGTACAAACCGAGTTTCGACCACATCGTAGCCGCATTAGCCTTGTAATGGTGATGGCGCAATGTCGGGTATTCATGCAGCGGTGCGCTGCACACAGGAGACTTGCAGAAACGTGGGCTTCTGTCCGAACGTCGGGTGTCTGTCAGCCTGACATCCGGGGTGGGGTGGGAGCGCTGTCAATCGATCTTCCAGACGTCAGATCTAACCGCGCTGCCCATTGGCACAAGCTTACAAGCGAACTGTCAGATTCGTTCATGTGCGGCGGTTGGCGTTCTCAGGCGTCGTTGAGCCGATGCAGCCGCGATATTGCAAGCTCGCCGTGACGCTATTGGCGACATTAGCCGTTCCCAAAAGCGATCGATCAACTCTTTGTGGCACACTGTGCTGTCACTGCCCAGGGTTCAGTATGGAGCTCGAGCGAGCTTTCTAGTGGCGGTTATCGGGGAAGCAACCTGCATTGCATGAGATGCAAGGCACGCGCTGGCGGAGTCGCAGCCAAACGGGTTTGATGCTGGCAGGACCGAGCAAGTGCGGTCTTTATCGCAGGCGAGTCTGCAGAAGACAAGTGCGGGAATGTGTGGATACATGTCAGGAGGGTGCTCGAAGTCACACAAGGAAGAACCAGACCTCAGAAGGACGTCTTGGCACTATCACGCAACGATATACCAGCACTCATAGTTGCACAAGATCGGAGTGTCCTCCGTTGTGCGACGACAAGAGGTGGCCACTTGCCCAAATATACCCTGTCCGTCCGGCAGCACCCGCCCCTCCACCTGAGAGACCGTTCGTCAAGGTCGTCTGGAGCAAAATTTGCTGTCGAAGCCCACAGAAGACCTTAGCAGTACCCATCTCGATTTGCTTGACTGAACAACAATGATGCTGAAGGCCGTCAGCTCCAGCAACACAGCATAGGCACGATCGAGATGGCAACAGCAGCTACTCACTCTCTCCCTCGTCGTGGAAGATGTGAGCCATTGAAGTCAGAGATGTGACCTCAGCCTTGAAGACGGTGTCGAGCCAGTACCGGTATTCTTACCGTACCTTACTCTGTGTAGTTAACAGCCAACAACGGCCTTGTAGCAGTGTACCAATACCGCGCGATGCCATGCCATGCCATCCCAACTCACCTCTCTCCGAGACATCGGGGAGTGAACTTCTTCTCTTTAGCAAAGCAGCCTTGACACGAAGCTGCTTTCGAACATGACTGATCGTACCTCCTACCTATCTTCTCCGTCAACACTTGACACCGTTGTGCCTGTCATTGTACCTGCAACGAACTACTCACGATCAGCACAGTAGTCTTGTCTGTACCCGCCCAATATAAGATCTCGGTTGAAAGGTAAGGTAAGGGAGAGACTGGGGTATTCGATTTCATGTGTTTGTTGTGTGAGGCTACAATTAGTCTATGCAATGCTTCCAGAAGAACGTGCTGTTCCACTATGCTGAAAGAACTTGTCCTCATCTAAAACGCCACCCGCATTGCATAGAGTAGGGTCCACAACCCAACCGCTCAAGTCCTGATACCGATGCTGCTGCAACTTTTCTCTTAAAGCATGCCAAAGATGGCAGCCACCACGCCGAGTACACCGGTCGCTCCTGAGATGAGGATTGGGTTGGCGGGGCTGCTGGAGCTGGAGGAGCTACCACCGCTGGTGCTGCTGCCGCCGTTGCCGTTGCCCTTGCTCTGTGGTTGCGCGGTGGTTTTGCAGACGAACTTGCCCTTGATCGGGGATGCGCGACCTCCGGAGAGGGGCTTGAATCGTGCGCATGAGGAGTCGACGTTCTGCTTGGACTGGAGGTTGAAACCGCCACGGACGTTCTGGAGGGCAGGCAGCATAACGCTAGAAAGAGTCAGTACATAGAAACGGAGTAGACAGTCTCTGCACTTACTTCTTGAAGTTACCATTGAAATCGACAGCACCTCCGACAGACTCCAGCTTGTTGAAGCCGTTGACAGTCTGCAGATCAGTGTTGTTCGACATCACGAGGCCGCCGCCGACAGTCTTGACCGAGGGCGCAGAGATGTTCGTGAGCGAAGGGTTGTCGACGAAGTAGAAGCTCTGGCCGACCATGGTGAGGTTTGGGAAAGAGAGGGACTGCATGTAGTTGCTGTAAAAGCCGAGAGAGCCATTGACAGCGGACAGCGACTGAAGATCGATCGAAGAGCAGTTGGCGAGGGTCATGTTGGTGGCCCATTCGAGGTTGGGAAAGCTGGCTTGGACATCGTTGCCGTTCGCAGAGAGCGTCAAGGCGGTGCTAACGTTGCCGAGCTGCATGGTGATATGGTTGAGGTAGAAGTTGTTGACCACGAACAGCGTATCGACTTCCACGAGGTTGACGCCATCGAGGGATCCGAGGACTGTGTTTTGGATGGAGAGCGACGCGACCTTAGACAGGCCCGCGGTGAACGACAAGGCTCCGAGATTGGGTAGACCTTCCCAGTCCACGGTGTTGACAGATTGCAGGGATGGGAAGTTGAGTGTCGAGAGAAGCTGTAGGTCTCGCAGTTGGAACGAGTCATCGATCTGGGACAAGCTGTCCGCTGACAGAGAGGACATCTTGTTGTTGGCCTTGACCGTCAAACTGCCCGTTATCCGCCTTATGCCATTCAATGCGATGTCGTCCGCGTTGCCGGTGGCTACAGCGATGTCGCCGGAGTAGGTCTGGCATGTGGAGATGGCAGCCGCGTCGGCGGAGCTGGAGATGGTGTATGGTCCGTTGCAAGCGGCTGTGTGGAACGTCAGTGATCCATCACGTGTTCGCGCCTGTTCCTGTACTCACCTGCTGCTGAGCCCACTACGGCCAGAGCCGGTACGAGATATCTGAGAGTCATTGCGACGGGGATCGCGGTGTGTGATAGCTGTGACTTGGTGCATCAGCGACGTGTTTGTTTGGGTTTGGCGACGGCGGACAGGCTGGCGCTCGAGGACGACGCGTGTGAAGGGCGGAGCGAACTCACCGGGGGAGTATTAAAGCTACTATTGGCAAACTTTTCGTTGTGGTGATAACGCAATGCAGACTTTGCTCGTGCAATGGATGTTTGCCGAGCGAGGGAGAGGAATCACAAAGCCTGGAGCAGAAGGAATTAGAAGGCCGTCGTCCCGTGAACACCCAACGAAAGAAGGTGCTGGTGAATGGCAGTCGGTGGTGGTGAAGAGTATGGCAGGTTCGAAGAATGTAGAGGCGGCAGGAATTAAGGAGAGCTCAACAAGAAGAAAGAGAAGCTTGCGTACATACGCGGCCATTGCACGCACGCTAGTCTTCCTTAGGTCGTCAACGACACTTCCCGCCAATCGAAATCACCCATTTCCTGTGGCAACGCTCTCTCAAGCATCAATACCGCGACCTGGTCTTTCTTGGTTGTGGCGATTGCATACACCACTCGATACTGGCCCGCAAGCGACCCGCCCATACCAGACACCGCTTACCATCCTCCGCGGCCTACAGCACAACAACTGCACGAAATACCTTGCCGTCACGCAAGATTGGCATCGTCAAGCACAGACAGGATCGTTCTGGCTTGAGAGGCTCAAGAGACGTCTTGATTCGGCAGGATAAACATCCCTGTCACTTCATCTCCGTGTTATCAGGATGGCGTCCTACTTCACAAGACTCGGTGGCTAGCAATACGGGATGTTCCTGCCGTATTCCTTCTACTTGATGAGTCGAGCCCCCGAATGCCTTCCATCAGCACACAATTGTTCTCGACGTCGTACAGTACTCTTGCCCCGTCCTACTTCCTAGCGCGTTAATCCGTGTCGCCGGGCCGTTCCACTTTGGATCGACAGTTTGAACTAACCGCCTTTCACGAAGTCTACATTTCCAGAGGGCACTTCTCACGCTTCACAAGATCGCTCCATCGTTGCACGCATACATGCCCATGTGGAGAGCTTGTGCAAGTCTTGCGTTTGCGGAGTCGATCGCTGAACCTCAAAATGGCACATTGGCAGAAGCATATTCGATGGCAGGTCTCTGGCCCGGAATGCACGGCTTCGTGCCTCCAAGATTTTACTTGCCACACTTTCTTCGCCGCCACGATCTAGCTCGCCGAGTCTCTCCACCGTTCCATACATTTCGGTGGGTGGTTGGTTGCAACGCGCATCGGTATCGGAAGTGTCACGATCAAGGAGTCGCACAATGATCAAGCTGCGGCAGCCATGGACAGGTTCTATGCCACTCGACGTGAAAGTAAAGTTCTGAAACGAACCGAGACTGCGGGACTCGAAATGCCAGACATGCGGGTTCGACTGACATCCAATCAGTTCGACTAGATAAGCACTTTTCGATGCTTCATAGCAGGAATACTGGCCTTGTAGCACCGTTGCCTGGCAACTCTATCTGGCCTCCAACCTCCCCAGTGCTGGCTATCTCGACCTCACGTTTTACGAACGGACCACAGCAGCGACAGCTGTCCACGGGTGATCACAGAGACGAAAGCTTGATGGTTGCTGGTTACACGGTTACACATCGGATCACCAACCGAGGGGCTGTGTGACTGTGGTAGGTTTGACCATCTTCATTGTGTTCCGCTTAATCTACGTCTCACCGGTGTGGCTCTTGCCTGCCGAAGAAAGGACTGCAGCATCGAAAAGCATGCCAACTTTCAACAGGCATCGCAAGATCAAGTCCATCTTCCAAGTTAAACCGCATTTTGAGGCCATCCAACAATTCCAGTCCTGTTGAAGGCAAAACTGTAACCCCGTTCTTCCCTAGCCTACGACATCCACTTTCCTTATGCCTCTCCTCCACCAACATCGAAAACTCCACGACTTCGTCACTCGAGAGATCTCTCCACCGCCACCCTCAGCGGGTACAAGTCCTCTCGCTGCAGCCGTCCGCCGTCCGATCGTGCCGTCACCTTCACGGCAAGCTTCCCGAACTCATCTCTCATATCATCATCGGACGCTCTTGGCCACGCATTCTTCCAGCGATTAACAAACACCTCATGCTTGCTCTTAGACCACTCGAGGAGGATGTCGATCTGAGCGTTGTTGGAATCTTGATCAGACGAGAACACTCTGATGCGAAGATGTTGGATGTCCGCGATGTTCGCCGCCCCGATGCCGTCAATCCAGCCGCGTGTATCCCGACGGAACTTGAGACGGCATTCCCCGCCAACGTCGAGAGTCCTCTCGCTCACCCAGAGCATGTTGAGCTCGAAGGTGAAGCTGGAATAGAAGATCGGCAAGGCCTCAAGCCGGACCAGGCTACTAACGAGGGTGATCGGTGGTTGCGCAGGGCAGTGGAGTGGCTTCCGGAAGTTGGCATAGTAGCATTCGAAGATTCGAGCCCGTAATTCTGGTGGGAGGGCGACGAAGCCATAGAATGTCCGGTTGTTGTCGTGACGGGTGAGAAGATTTTGCAGATCACCACGACCTCCCTTCCCGTCGATCTCGTTGCCGAATCCGCGGATCCGAACAGCAAGTCTCAACTCGTCGTTCGTAAGTCCAATATAACTTGGTAAGCCACGATCTACTCGAGAGAGATGGTACTGTAGTGTCTCTTTGTGCTTTATGGCGCCGATGTGGTAGCCACGGTCTGCCAATAGCTGCGTCATCTCTTTTGCCGAGAGATGGCTATACCGCTGCATCTTCCAGTATTCGTCTGGTTGGTTGAAAACGGAGTTAATCGCCAATTTGCCGCTCCCGTAACGAAGGTACCAGGCCACGTGATACGGTGGATTCCTTAGGTCGATTGCGCCATTGTTTGATGTCGGTCGGTAAATGTAGCTCATATTGTCGATAGATAAAATCGAATGTCGATTGGGTAGGTCAAGATTGTCGAGCTTCTGTAGGTCTGCCGAAAGACTGGATGTGTGGTGGTAGTAGATATGGAGATAGTCGTGGTATAAGTCGCTGTGAGGTGTGAGGTCGAGTTGAGAGATAGGTGTTGTCGGAAGTAAAGAAGTGTCGGAGTCTATGTATGGAAGGTCAGAGTCCAGGTGTATAGGTGTCGTTGGCAGAAAAGCTGCTGGAAAGATAGAAGAGCTTAGTCCTTATATAGGTGAGTAAAGCAAGAAAGGTCAGATGACCGCTGCAGCAATCGCATGGAATCAGATGGACTGGGAACCAATTGAACACAGCTGTGAACAATGGTAGAGATAGTACTTACTGCGCACTGTAGCCTGATGTGGTGCTTCTCGTCCATTCCGGAGAATCAAAAGACTCTTGGAGGAGTGTGTCACTATGTCGGCTCCTTATCAGATGTGAGGAGTGTTGGAAGATGTCGGAAGTCGTATGGAAAGTTGAATAACCACAATGTCGACGAGCTGCACCGAGCTGATTGGGAGAAGCTGAAAGAGGATGAGCAAAGATGAAAAGAAAAGACCTTTTTAGCACTCACTGAACCAGCGGATAACCTTCATATCAACCAGTGAATCATATATACTGATATATAGTGAGGTACGCCTCCGGCCACCACCGCCACACACCGAATCTGCATCCCTCACTCACCACAGACGTTGCGTACCAACGAACCGCGCAACATCCCTGATATCCGTCACCCTAAACCCTTTTCCCTTCGCTCCAATGTTGCCTCCCTGATCCAAGACGGAGCGATATTCCGCAGCGCCAGCGAACGTCTCACCCCCATGCTCACACACCTCCTGGCACTCACAACCACCCCGCATAAACTCCGTCTCGACCTCGTAGACACCATCGCGAGCCAGGATCGTAACCATCACATAAGTGATGAACTCGCTCCCGTCTGGGTGAGTCAACTCGGTGATATGGTTCAACGTAATCGCCCGCATCCGCGTAGCGATATCCGCTGTCAGACGTCCAAGAAACTGTCCAACGCGTGGAGATGGAACGAGGTTGGCCGAAAGGACGTTGTTTTGTTCGTCCATGCCCTGCAAGAATGCGAGCTGGAAATCGCTGCGCCGGTAAAATAACTTGAGAAAGTCGGCGCGTACGTCCTTGCTAACTTCTGCCAGCGGTGGAGGAGTCAGAGTATCCGGCTGGCGAGGCAGGGTGTCGATGTACTGCTCGTACACGACTTCGCGGAGTTCAGGGACGAGCCGCATGAAGCGGTCGAAGCTGGGCTTCTTGTCGCGGTTCATCAGCAAGGTGGCGAGGCCATGATGCGTAGTCAAAGCGCGGAAGGTCGGTTTGAGACCACGGTTTAGTTTGCGCGCTTTGACGAAGCCAAGTAGCTCCTCTTTGGTGAAACTGGGGTAATGCGGTACGCCTCGATCCAGGCACTCGAGGCGCGTAATGAGCTCGGCCTTGTTGTGTACTGGAGTGCGACCCTTGGGAGCTTTTTCGGACTTCTTCACAGTGACGCCACGTTCTTCCAGGAAATAAGAGAGTTCCTCGGGTTCGTAAGCGACATACGCCTGGAGCTCCCAGTATGCTCTATCGGGATGGCAAGCCATTCGAAGAGTACTTTCCGCTGGGCTGAGTTTGTTTTCCGTAGTTGTCAAAGCCCAGTGTCGAACAGCGCACACAAGGCTCCGAGTAATGACCGATCCTGAGCCTTCCAATGTAGTGTCCTTACCTAGAAGATAAGTCTCGATTTCTCGCCTGTGTAGTATGTGGGTACAAAGAGCTCGTTCGATTGCATGCGGCGCTTCTTGCAGACAAGACTCCTTTGTTGATAAATCGTGAATGTAGCCTATCTCGCCTGCCAACATAGCCAATCAATGAGGATCAAAATCTTTGTTACCTGCATGTACGTGAAGTCCTGTTTTGAGGTTACGTGACTGGTAGTACAATCTACACACCAAATCGACGTGAGTTTATGTAGACCTAAAGTGCTGGTCAGCATATATCCCAGACGCGTGAGGTTACTCGCTTCGGCACTTACCTACCTCCAACCCTCTCAACACGGCACCTCAAGCATATTCCTCCTTGCCCCATTTCTCCTCATCCCAGAACTGTGCCTGCACTTCATTTCCTGCAAATTCGGTCCCACTCATCGCGTTCACCGCCCGGAGCGCACTCAACTGGCTGGTAAACTTGACAAACACCTCATTCCCGCCACCCATCGCTTCCCTCCAGATAAAGACTCTTTCCACATTCCCATACTGCCCGCCCATCTCATCACCAATCTCTTGCATGATGTTGTTCTCCTCGATCTCATGCTGCACATCCATCCCATCGAGCATCGAGCTGAGTTTGACGACCGACGACATTGGTCCGAAGCGTGCGTCTGCAACGTCGTCATCTGCACTATTCTCGACCTTCCGCTTCTTGCCACCGACAATCTTGCCCATGTTGGCTGGTGCGACCCAACCACCGCCCTGCGCATCGGAGCGCTTTTTGCGCTTTTCTGCTTTGGCGACGATAGCGGTGGTGATGCCGTCGCCTGAGGCGCCAAGACCGTGACCTTTCTCCCACCCGTACTTCTTAAGTAGGCGTTCGGCGAAGCCTTTCTGACCAGGTCGGCTCGAACGGGGTTGGTCTTCTGTAGGAGGCTGACTGGTTTCAGCGTCGGCCATGTCGACGTCCTCGTTACTGGGAGGAAGGTCCGGTGGTGGAGGTGGTACTTCATAGCGGACGGGAGCGCGTGATATGGTCGAAGACGTTTGCGGTTGCGACGTCTCTGACGTGCTTGGGGCAGGCTGTGACGCGGCGACGCCCACATGTGGCTCAACCTCCGGTGGTGGTGGCGGCGGTGGTGGGACTGGAGATGCAGATACGACGTCCTGCTTGGCCTTAGTTTTCTGGACAAGCTTCGCCTTGAAAGCTGCGATTTTCGCCTGCGCCTCTGCTCGCTTGGCTGCAAGATCCGCGTCCGAGCTCTGAGGCACAGGCTGCTGCTCGACTATCGGTGGGGCTGTCTGAGTAGGCATCGTACCACCCATCTGCATGCGAGGCATGTAGACATCATCTGCGGTCGCATCGTTGGGTGCCGGAGGCTGCGCAAAACTAGCAAGTGGCTCGTACAACCTGTCTGACTGCTGGGCATCGACTGGCGGAGGGTAGTAGTCGTCATCATCGTCACCCGCAGTTTGTGCTGGTGCATCATCGAAACTTGGTGGAGCAAAGTTGAGATTCGAAGGCGGTGCAAACATCACTGAAGACCGATTAGCAGATTCATACAGACTGAATCCGGCGTACGTACTATTAGATTTTGGTCGTTGCTCAGCGCGTGCATTTTCCTTTCCACCAATTTTTTCCGCCTTCTTTGCCTCCTTCATCTGGTGATGATACAGTCTCGCCTTCCAGTCTCTAATTTCGCGATGTTGCTCTTCTGAGCCTTTGTAATCAGCATAATTGTTCGGCAGAGTTGGATCGTAAATATCATCCCAATCCCACATGCGCTCCTGCGGCTTATTGTTCTTCTTCTTTTTCTTGTTCCTTCCGCCGCGCGCTCGGTTGTCCTGGTAGAAGAAGTCGTCGTCTCCATCCCCGACCCAGTCTTCAAAGTTCGACTTCTGTAGGCCGGGTGGTTGCTGCGAAGGTGTAGAAGAGGGCTGCTGGCCATGATGTTGCTGCCGTTCCGGAGAGCTCGCCGCTACAGCAGATGTTCTCATGCTCGACGTGAGTCTATGCGCTGTTGAGCTCGAAGAGTTTGTCGCCTTGGCCTTCGTTTTCTGTGGCACCTGCGGCCGCTTTATAGGCTGGAACTTCAGGGATGCTTGAGGTCAAGTGAGTTGGACTGCCTGTATTGGAGCATATATGCACGGGTTGCTTAGACGGTACCATCTTTCTTCTTCTGCTGCGCTACCGCATCGTCTTCGCCGGCGCTGCCAGAGCGCTGTATGTCGTACTTCACGGGCGCGCTGGAAATGGTGCTGGCAGCCGCGGATTTCTGTCTGTCGGGCTCGAGGAGATCGGCGTAAAGGGACAGGCCGCCTCCACTAGGTTTTGTAGGTGGAGTAGACATGGTAAGATACGGTATAGATGTCAAACGATGACCGACGCAGCAGATATACTGTTGGTGGTATTGAAAGAACGTGAGGACGTGGAGTCGTCGTACTGATGTTCAGAGCTCAGAGCTGAGCCCTCATTGGCTATCATGAGCTCCGGCGCTAGTGCCGGTCCTCCGAGAGAAAATCTGCCATCATCTTTGGCAGTAGCAAAGTCGGTGAGTTCACTGGGAACGACACCCTCACAAAGCCGATCTAGACATGCAATGTTGATGTGACAAGCAGGAGCTATCGCGTTAATAAGGTACCTTCAGCAGGGTTCCGATAGCTGAACCTGCACGCTTCCAGCCGATGTTACACAATACCACTTGCATTTGTGCCCTCTGCACCGTGCTCTGGATGCATATGATTGCGTCTTTCTTGGGATGCAAGACCAGAGGTGAACCCATTCTCTTCAACCAAAACTCGTCTTGGGACACTCCCCTTCTTCTTCTCTTCCCTCACGGTGCCAGAGCACCGCTGAAAAACTACCATACGCAAATATGCTTCCCAAATTCTTGTACGGAAGTTACAAACGCTATAAATCAGACACTACCGCTTTCGTTGACTGGCTGATTGATGCAGCGAAGAATTGCGGCTCAGATGGCACCACGAAAGAACCAGACATCTCTAGCAAAGGTTCGAAGCACAAGATCGACCTTCGAGAGTCAGCCGACTCGGAGATATAGTGGCGAAGTCCCAGACCACTGTGCCGCCTTTCGTGTTAGCCACTGTCAAGAGGGCTATCTCTCTACGAAAGCGTTGTACCGCCTGGTTCTCAGCAAGCCGTGGAAAAGCTGGCCTACTTGTACAACATGGCCAACCATACTCCCAACAGCGCCCTGCAGTGGCCTGATATGGATGTGTCATCGAGCTACACGGCGCTGAGCACATGTTCATTGGCGGTCGGCCAACGACGGCGGAGGAGTCTCTCAAGAAACTTCAGATTGCTACAGGTATTGCTAGTCCGAGCGACTTCGCACGCAACTCTCGCAACTCGAGAAGACTACCTCCGGCGAGTGGACACAGCACGGTCCAATTGATGGAGCCTGGGACTGCTGTCAAGAACATCTTCCAGGATCGGTACTTGGTACATGGTGCCAGCAAGGTCTCCATCGACAATGTCGACAAGCTTATCAAGGAGATCGCGCCCATCAGCAATGACAGTTCCGGCTCGACACAACAACTCACCGCAGCGTCTGGTCTCAGATCAATCAGACACCGCTGGTACAACACCCACTGCCTCGGCGCACTGCAGTTGCTCGCAGCAATCAAGCAAGGTCTCTACACCGAGGAACCGCGGCTCCAGTTCAACTACTTCGGCATGCACAAACGCGGCGTTGAGATTCTACGCCGCATCCAGAAGAAAGAGGACCACAAGCTTCGTCAGTACTTCGGTCCGGAATACATGTCCGATGTTACGATGATCTCGGATCTCGTTATCATGGTGTTGGAAGTTGCGAGAGGATCAGGTGCTGCTAGTCAGCAGCTAGGTCTCTCGCAGGCAGCTGGTGGAAGCAGCAACGTTGGCAGTAGAATCCTTACGAGCTGCGAACGATATGCGGCAGTATTTGAAAGAAAACGGCGATAAGGCGCGCAAGGAGTTGAAGACCTTCTGTAAGAACAAGACGCTTGGTGAGGGAACGGCGAGTAGTGCTGAGGTAGTTTTGGAAGACTTGCCGTATTGGTTCTGTATGGAGGATGTGCTTGATCCAGCGGCTTTGGCGGCGCTGCAGACGGGCAGCAGAATCGCGAGGTAGTGTGTCGGTACCATGAGATGCCGAGAGAGGAGATACTTCCATCGCCTGGGGTACCTTTCCTAGTGCACCATTTTGGATACAGCTAACCGTGCCACCAACATATGTCACCAACATATGCCACATTCTTGATTGCAAGCTCTTATCCAACCATTTAGCATCCGTGGCTAGCTTGAAACCACATGGTGTCTCACTATATTCGAAAGCACGAGGGGGAAGACATGTGGAATAGTTGGTCACCTGCAGCCAAGGTAGCTCAAGTGGAGGGGCTGATGAATCTTTTTTCGTTACGTTGCGGCACAGTCGACCTATTCTAATAAGATCAATTGTAACAACGAGACCACTAACGCTATGGTGCATCGAACTTACAAGAGGCCAGACTCCATGTCCACCACCCCTGGTACGATGCACCCAGCCAAGTAAATGGCGGAACGATGCTAACACTTGTGACTCAGGCGGTACTATCCATGTCAAAGCCGTCCTCACGTCAAATATATACCGCCGCTCCGCACCGTCCTCCTGGCGCCCCGATCTGGTCGTTACCGCAACCCTCAGCAAGCCGTCGTTCCTGACCGTCGATATACGTGGGCAAACCGACAGTGGCACTATTCTTACAGACGCTTTCCGAGCGGAGCACTTCGAGTTCTACGACCTCACCACTTCGAAACTGGTCGTTCACGACCTGTTCCCAGGAACATGCGATCCTTGGGATGCGCTGTACACTGACAGTGTCTTGGAGTTAGATTCGTCAAAAGCCGTTATCACGAGTCGGACCCTAGGACACGAAGATATCTTCTCGGATCCTGTTAACATACTTGAAGCAGGCCATGAGTATCGCCTCACGCTAAAGCCGCAGAAGCTCAGATGCTGGGAGCGAAGTGCTGATGAGATGTTCGGCGACAAGATCGGCATTCCTGAGACGGAAGTCCCGGAGGCGAGAGACATTCTGCTCACCTGCGACGATGTGTTGGTGCTGAAGGTGGAAGCTTAGAGCTTTGGAGTTGGCCGATACGCTCGAAGAAGTTGGAGCCGCCTACCACTTTACGACACGAGTCCTGTGCGCAGCGGCATGATTGATTCATCGTAGGCAAGATGCATACATGTAAGCATTGAAGATCCTAGGAGATCGAGGCCGCCCTCTCTACGCATGGGCTCAGGTGAGCGTGTGGATCGTGGAAGCATGAGCCTCGCGACATCATCCGTAGCGCTACTCTCTTAAGCGCCCATAAGTTGTCTTTGCCTCCTCAACACGGCGGAGCTTGCTGACTATGTTCAGACTGTGCGCTCTTGTACACGCCGCAGCGATCACTTCTCGTGCAAAAGCTAAACACGATTGGATGATTGAACCTGCCCTCAGGCCTTGAGTATCTGTCCTCTTGTACCTACCCACGCCGCATCGTTGGACTCGTTATGTGGTATGGCACAGTATATTGCAACCCAACGCTCGTCAAAGACATCCAACTGTTGCAACTGAAAGAGAGTCAAGTACGGTACAATGTACTACGGCAAGTGTGCGTTGCAATAATAGCATCACGTATGGCACAATGTACTACACTGTGCCGTGCCTTCGCTCCTTATAAAGGTAGCAAGTACGGTAAGCGTCTCGTTTGACACAAGCACTGGAAGACGGATCTCACTCACTACATCACTCACAACCACCAACCCATATCAGTACTCTTGCTCCGACCTGCGGCGAGGACTTCCACCATGAAGAGTACGACCTCAATTTTCTTGCTCGGCCTGGTGGTCAACCTTACTAGTGGCCTTCCAAATCCGAGTTCAACGAGTACAACGACGGTCGTCAACATAGTGACAGTCGTACCTCTGGCTGCACGCTCTCCGTAACCGGACGAGCCTATCACCAACGAATTCCAGTATCTCAATTTCGAGGAGTCGAGCGACATTGACAAAGCCACTCGCACCATCATACACGAAGCCTTCAAGGACTGGGCCGCGGTTATCCAGAAGGCTATTGACTCTCTCAGCAATTCCCAGGACAATACTTATCAGACATGGGTTCCGGGTACGGTCGAAGGAAACAAGAAACCCGTCCGCGAGTTCCTCGCCTGAGTGTTCCATCAGTTGCTCAATATGAACATCGATCCACCAGCTCCCCTGCCGTACGTTACATCCTTCACCTGTGACAACGTGGACTACGGTGGGCCACAGGCGCAAGGGGAATGTGATGGATTTACTCCCTCGTACTTTTCACGCCTTTCGGGTAAGTTCCATGTCTGTCCATTCGGCATCGAGTCGCAGCCTACCAGAGCGACCGATATCGAGTGCTCTGATCTAGGGGACGTTGTATCGTCGAAGATGCAATCGCTCACCTCGACCCTGATTCACGAATTTATGCATTCGCAGAACGCAGGGGACGCGACGCCTACGGGTAGGTGAACATGTCATCCTCGCTTTGCCATTAATGTTCTGACAACATGTAGGGAAAATCCAGGATGCGGAGTATGGCGCTGGTAGTTGCATGCGCATCGTAACCGACAAGGCCAAGAAGCCGCAAAGAGCCTTTGTCAATGCCGATAGTTACCAATGGTTCGCGTTGAATGCATTCTACAACAGCTACTGCGACAACTTGTTCGGTCTACCGCTTGTCACACAGGCCGACTTCGACAAAGGCATGGCTCAGCTCTACGGCAGTCCCGAATACAACGAGACTTTGACCAGTGGCATACTGGAAGGTGTCTAAGCAGGACTGCACGAGAAAATTGCTGACCGTCGCTTCTTTTGACCCGCTCACGGTGTGGTGAAGTGCAGGATGGGGTCCATTGCTGTTATGCCAGGCTGCTGTCGGATGGTGGGTTGGCTGCGGCGTTATTTCATGCCTGGGCGTGACTTTGATTTTGTCTTTTGCTTGACTAAAACCGAGTTGGTTGCAATAGATCGCAGCATCAACCTTGCTGCCTCAGATCGCACACACAACACCGTACCACTCTTACATTCCGTCTGGACTCTGCCTTTGCGTTTTGGTTAAGGTGCGCAATGTGAACAGGCCCAGTTTCCCGTTGTGTTGACTAGAGCTAGTGGGTTTCTGCAGCTCTGCGTATGAGTGCTCTGTAGGTCCCAGCACCCAAGAGGCGCTCCTCGAAGCGGAATGTGGTATACGGAGGCAGTCGACGGCTCACAGACCGTGACGGGCAGTGAGCTTGTGGACGCCGTGCGCAGCCGAACGAGACACTGGACAGGTATACCATGCTCATCATTCCTTCTCTATCTAACCCGCTACAATACACCGCCCAAGTCTGACAGATGCTCGCCATCATCAGCGCCATCGCTAAACGGGCCTTAGACAACTTTTCAACACATCATGCTCTGTTAGCTCATCCCGTCCCACTAACAGCAAGCTTCATCAGATGATCCATAAACGTCTGCAAGCTCACATCGTCCGTGAAAATCGTCTGTGCCGTCTGCGCAACACCGCCGTAGCTACCAGTCGTATGCGTGGTCGAAGGGTTGAGCTTGGCGAGGAGGAATCGGGCTTGCGAGCCACCAGCGTCGCATACGATGAAGCGGGGGAGGGGGAAGCGGTCTTGGATCAGTTCCTGTGCAGTACGTCAGCATCAATTGTAGTGTTTGTAGGTAGTGGGAGGACTTACGCGAGCATCTTCCTTAGGCGACTCAAGCAACTCCTTGAAGTTCTCATACCCTTCCATTTCCTGGTACCCAGCCTTCCGCCACTCTGCCATCACCTCGCCGTGGAAGATAAGGATGTGAAAGAAAGTGTCAAGCAATAGTATTGTTTGCGGCTGGATGGAAGTGGAGTCGAGGAGTACAGGCACAGCGCCATCTTGATCGAAGGTGTAACTGTCGAGTGTAGGCTGAATCATGACCAAGCTATTCGACACATCCTCGTGGTTGAGTACGTGCCGATAGAACGCAGTCTCGTCAGGAGAGTTGTTGAAGACTTGTAAAAATTGGGATCGTCGGAGATGGAACATGAATTGCGGGTAGAGTGTGAAGTTGCGTTCCAGCCGGAAGGATGTCGCATCGTCCTTTCGGTATTCTGCGAACCGTTGGCAGAGTCTGATCAACATTCTGTCGACCCAGCGGAGGACGTCTGGACCATCGTCGACTTCGGCTTTGAAGACTGCAATACGGGACATGAGGACAGCTGCGGCTTCTTGATCGAATGACCGCGCGATAGCCGGATCTCCGGAGGGGCCAGACATGTCTCGCGCGACTGTCGTGACTCGAAGGTGAAATTGGCCGCCGCTGTGTTGATAGTACGTCAAGAATTGGATCAAGCCTTTTTGCGGGCCTGAAGACATGGCATTTGCTTGCGGGCCACCTTGGCCTGCGATTTCGAAGTAGATGCCATAGGAGGCCGCAGGATCGATACCGCACATCTTCCAGCTGCAGGTGTTGCCAATACCACATTCTGTCTCGCCAACGGATGCAGACTTCTTGTTTAGCGAGACGGCATGTCCGATAAGGCCAGTCACTTTGAGCTCCTTCGTTGTCAACACCTCGAGACTGGCATTAAAGCCCATCGCGAGGTTGCCTTCGGCGTCTGTGTCGAAGATCTTGGCAAACGACTGCTTGTACATTGATGCAGTGAAAGAGTCTGTGAGAATCATGTGGCCTCCAGTGCTATTGGGTAGGCCCTTCATCTCCAACAAACCGACCTGGTCCAGACACCCAGCGAAGATGTCAATGATGTGGCCGTTGTGCGCTGTTCGTTTCGCGAGCTGGTCGTAGAACTTCAAAGCCTTCTTATAGTACTTGATATTGTCCCTGTCGATGTCGTGATGGGAGCGGATCTGCTCTTTGAGCTCGGGACTAACGACCATACCCGGGCCTTCGGTCGCTGGACCACCTGTGAAGAGCATGATGCGAGCGCCAGCGTTCTGAAAGCTAGTCTCCAGCAAGCCAGTGGCGACAGAGAGAGCTACGCCAGTACAACGTACAGCACGCTTCTCATTCGAAACCGGCCAAGGGTCCTTCTGTAAGCTTTCCAGGACGTTCGTGAGCTGCTCCTCACACTGTTGTACAGGAAGCAAGAAGCGCGCCGAGGCTCCCATAGGTGGTGCTTGGGCAGGCCTGCCAGGCTGCGGTGCCATTTGCGGCATCCCTGGCCGTCCACCGGGTGCCATGGTCAGGCCAAGCATCTCCTGCACTTGCTTTGCTGCGTACTCCTTGTTGCCACGGAAGACATATGACTTGGCGCACTCCGTATAGCCCAACTCATGCACCTGCGCCATTGTGCCGTATGTGATGAGACCAACCAGCGCATGCGGAGGAAGCAGACCCAGCGCCATGATGATGCTGTCCTTGAGCGCCTTGAGCGAGTCCTCTTCCTGACATGTGTCCACAACGAACAAGAAGATCGGCGGAGTCGGCGCGGGTCTTGAAAGCTTGTACTCGATCGTTGTGCTGTCACGGTGGAGTTCTGGAGGTATTTGTTGCTCGGAGATGTCCTTGTAGTGTGGTGGGAGATTGTTGCGCTGCAGACAGAACGGGCAGATCCATATCCGCGCCCGCATGTCCACTTGGCAGTATGGGTTCAGGACAGCTCGACATGGCGCCTTGCAAGTCACTGGCTCGTATTGCAGGAGAGGTGTGCCATCTTGCTTCTCCTTGAGCGGGGTGTAGTTGACACCGATGGGGACGATCAAGCGACTCGCCTCCATGCGGGTGGAGGGGAATGTGTTCCATGACAGCCTGATGCCATCGCGATCTTCGACCTCGGACCATTGCTCTTTGAGTGCGTCGTAGTCCATGTTCGTGGTAGTATGAAGATGCCAGGTGGGCAGAACGGTTCAAGTTGAGGTTTCTTATTGTTGTAGCATTCGCGGACGGTACGTTCCACTGCTAGAAGTCGGATGTGGAGCTACACTCGTCGAGAGGCCAAGTATGTCGTGATTTGTGTCGGATGTAGCTAGTTATCCTCTTGCTCTACCCTCAACAATTGTTTCGGTAACGTAGCTTCCTCGCCCATATGTGCCAAGCGCGGTGGCCCGTGCGGATCAAAAATACCAACTTCACGCCGGGATTCTCGTCCTCTTCTTCATCTACAATATCATGCCAGCATCATCACATTACTGATCGACAGCCTACATCTCCATCTCTGTGAGAAGTCTGTTTTCGCGCTGAGCATAGATCGATGTATTTACACCCATGGCTGGGCGCCTGGTCTTGATGCTTCCGTTATGGTTGCCAGGATAGTTTAGGAATCAGCAGCGGTTACATTTCATGTGAAAGGTCACTTGCATTCTGTAGGTAGTGCGGTAGGCAATGGAAAAGAGGGCAAGATCATTCACCTCATGCTTCAGTTTCATGTGAGTCTCACATCAATGACAAGATATATAATGCCTGAACACTCCCTCGTCTCATGCTTCTTCATCCTACTCGACTCTTCTTTGGGTCGTGGCTTTCATCAGGTGCCTCTTACCCTCCAAAGAAGTTCGCCGAGTCAGTTGCTTGCACTGCATGTACACTCCGGTGGCGACCTTTGAATGACGAGTGGGGAAACCATCCTGGCATGCGTAAGACATTCTCACAACCGAGCCATGCTGCCAAACGCCGGGTCCACGCCAGATGATCGTCTTTCCAAGGCTGAATTGGCTGGCAAGCAAGCGCTGCTCTCAGATGCAAAACGTCTTCTCCCGGGCAAGGCCATGGTGCCTCAACCCGCCTCGTCTGCACACCATCGCGTCCGCAAGTCGGAGAAAGAGCTGCTGCGCACACTTGGTCATGTCTTCCGGGACGATACCTACGCCCCAGGAGATGTGCTGTTCAAAGGCCCTCCGACAGCACGTTGAAGGGTTGGCAAGCTCGGGATGGCCTGCGAGCGTAGTCTGGCTGGGCATGCAGCACACGTCACCCTCGAAAAGGCCATGGCGCCAGCATCCTCTTCGACAGCTCAACATTGCCGTTGCGCTTTTCGAGATGACCGTTGTGCACCCCTCGTACTGTCTTCTGGAACCAAATCCCAGGTCAGGATCGTGCTACCGACCAGCCCTCTGGGAGCGTACCACGGCAACAGTACTTTGGAGATGGCATAGTTCATGTTGTCGTGGCAGAGATCGTTCCCCAAAACAATGATTTGCTATTATCTGGCTTGTTGGTGGTATAAAATACGTTTCGCGACGTCGAGATGGTAAGTCGTCCTCCTTCCCGTTTCGGAAATGAGCATATGCATGACCGCCGTCATAGCAACAAACACACCATAGCTCCGCTTCGAATTTTGTTTTTCTTCGACTTTTCCTCGACATTCAGCCACCACTGCCACTGCCATCGCTTGTCGTTGCCAGTGCAATCACGTGTCTAACAATTTCTACAGACAATCACAAGCAAAGAAACAATCATCAACAACATGGAGTCGCACATGCGCACGCAGCTCAAGGAGCCGAAAGGGTGGCAGCAGGGGCTGCAGCGGCAGCACCAGCAACAGCAAGGCGGAGAGGAGTAAGTACCATCCAGCACCCACAGCCCGTCACACGACACTCTTCTCCTTCATCTCAATAGGGGTGCCGGCACTACACTGCTTGCTAAATCCCGCCACCCTCGTCACTCTCTTCGAGACACTTGCTCACGCTTTCTCCAGAGCCACGTTCGCGCCGGCCGCTCTCGCAGACGCGCCCGACGCCAGTGCGGCACCACGCGCGATCGCGCCAATGCAACAAGGCAGCTTTAGAGACCTCAATGGCCGACCAGTCCTGGCGAGCGGAGCACCAGCATACGTAGATATCGCCCCTTCTCCTGCACACGTCCCTTCACTAACATTCATATCATCTCAGCCAGCACCAGATGCGACGACGGAGAATGCACCGCGCGCTCTTGCCGCCAAACCCGCCCTAGGCGTCGCTCTACCAGCACAGCAGCAGCCACCGCAACCATCCGCCCCAGGCGTCGCTCCACCAGCACAACAGCAGCCACAGCAAGCACCCGTCCGCAAGTCCGTGATGCCGAAATACTACTACCACCCCGCGTACCCGATGTTCCCAGTCTACCTCCACGAAGACCGCCAGATGAGGGCGAATCAAATCACCGGCTACATCAACTACGTCGAGGCCTGCGGCTTCCCGACGGACGACATCAAAGCGGCGATCTTGTTGGTGGACATGAATAGGGCAGACTGCGTGTTGAAGCGCTTCAGAGAGGTGCTGGAGGATCAGAGCAAGGCGGAGGAGCTGAAGGAGCAGGTCAGGGCCGCGTTGGCGAAGTATGGGGCGCGGGTGCATGAGACGAAGTGAGAGTGTTGAGATGAGATGAGAGTGTTGACACGAAACGAAAGCATTGGTGGCGATTGGGTGTTTGAGCACATTCTCCTGGGTAGCGAGGCGCTGGATATGGATGAATCATGCAGTACAGTAGCATGAGAAAATTTTGCGTCACTGAGATGGCGCGAAACCGACCCTTCCTCGGTCTACCAATTCAGACTTCCTTCATACCTTCTCCCGGTCGACCAATACTGGCCTCCAAGAGGCAACCCATCGCTGACGCCACTACAGTGACTGAGCTACTGTCCAGGCTCTCTCTTGCAAGACCGAGAGCGTGCTATACCGACCCTATCTCACCTGACACCTTCATACCGCGTGCATATCTCGTTCCGGTCTATCGAGGCTCTTCTCCAACATACAAACGACTGCGACCGTACTACAGTGGCTGAGCCGCTGTCCAGCCTTTCGTTCGCAGAAGGAGAACGTTCACCCTCCGTCTGGTCCAATGCGCCTCATCTCCCATATTCAAACCGTGACGATGCTACTACAGTGATTGAAGAGCTGTACCAGCCCTCATCCGTAGCTCGGAGGACGTTGGACTGCTGTCGGGTCTACTGAGTCTCTTTTCGAGCACGAGGATGGTGGCGAGGCTACTACCGCGATAGATGCACTGTTGAGTCTCACGTTCGGAGAGTGAAGATCAATGGACTGTTGACCGATCTGGCTGAGTCGCTTCCCGAACGTAAGGATGATGGCAATGCTGCTGCAGTGGCAGATACGCTATCGAGCCTATTGTTCAAATCTCGGATATCGATACACGTCTACTGAGTCTGCTGAGCCACCTTTCGCCTCTCGAACAAGCGAACGCTGGTAGATGCCACTACAGTCACTGATCTACCGCCCACCCTCGCTCCCAGACTCTGGAGAACAATACATCACTGCTCCGCCTGCCGACTCGCGACTTCCCTGCAACGACGCCAAAAGATACTCAGACCAGCGACCTGTACCGGCAAAACCTCCCTATTGATAACGAAGATAAGGCCAGAAGTGCCTAAGCGATGTACGTTAGCTTCACGAAGGAGTGTCCATTACGACACGATCTACACTGCATACCGCTAATGTCAGGCACGACAGGGCTGCGTACCCTGGTACAGGGAGCTGTCAATATATTGGCCATTGGGTTGTTGCTTGGGGTACGAGGCTGGGGATAGCCGTTAGACGTTGCGACGGCGGAGGATCAGTATCCTGGGCGTTGTAGTGAGACACGCATGGCGGAATTTCGCGCTTTGCTCGGGATCAATCATCATGTGGAGGTTGCCTTGGGTGTTGAGAAATTGCTTTACTGGCAAGTGTTTCACGCGCAAATGGTCAGTCTGCTGCGTGGGCATCGAAGGTTTGAACGGCTTTATCCAGAAGTGCATAGGTACTGAAGGTGCGTCCATACCAAGAGTGCTATAGAGCTGTGGCTTTGAGACTACCACGCACCCGATCCCCCTGGGGAAGGAAAGTACCAGGATAGAGAGAACGGCATTCGAGGCGAGATAGCCGTTGACCTTTGACCCATGTTGAGGACGAGGATGTTGAGAAGAAGTCAGACATTTCTATACGTGCCGCCGGCATACCCACGTCCTTCTCCACAATCATCGAGTCAAGGACAAACGGTCGGCTTGCTTGAGAGGCAGGGGGTCGGAAGAGGGCTGCGGTATCGAACTTCCGGAACGAGTGGGAGAGCAAGGCGCTGCCAGTTTGGCACCATCTTCTGATGCGAGATCTGGTCGTTTTCAAGGCTTGTGGGCTTGAAGTCGCCGTCGTTGAGGAGGTACTTTTGTCACTTGGGGACCTTCCTTTCCAGGAGATTTTTGGCCGCAGCCGTTGGCAGGATCCGGCTCCGCGACGGTCGCGATGTCTCAGGGGAAGTCCCTCTAGCGGTAGATCTGAACCGTAGCGTTGGGATCCTTGCAAAGTAGAAGAAGTGTAGGCGTCCGTGTAGAGATCATTTCGAGCAAGTTCCATGGCAGAGGATGTACCAACAGCAGTTGTAACCGGACATCACTGTTGCATACAGCGGTATGTCTTGGGCTTCGAGTAGTCACGCGCGGGCTGATCCAAGGTGAAGTTGAGTCCAAGTCAATGTTCTCGGGGGAATAAAAGAGGGTTTCCACCAACAACTACCGACGTCGGCTACTGCTCCCGCTTCCACGCCTCGACAGGGGGCTGGTAGCTTTGCAGACCAAACCAAACAGCTTAGCGTTGGGAAACAAGCACTTCTCCAAACCTCTTTGTTTCAGCCTCATTTCCTTTTTCGTTTTCAACTCCACATCACAGAACGAAAGCGTAAGCAGGTCCGATGGATCGACAGTCGCGGCCAGAGCAGCAGCAAATCATCGCGGTGTGGAGATGCGGCAGACCAACCCGTATCTTGCGCCGCTGTATCCCGTCACAGGGCAAGTCTGAGCACATGGAACTCTTCCAATGGCCATATAGCGCAAAGAACGCACCTTGGCCTCGAGGTTACAGAGCTGACTCGCCGTGGAGACAAGCTCTCCCCTATCGTAGGGCCTGACGGCCGGAGAAGCGACGTGAGTGGTCGGAATTAGCTCTGCTCGCACTGGTCGTCGGGAGGGTGCCGTAGAACTGGTGCACAGCGCGTTACCCTCAGGGTGTAGTTATGGCCGATCGTTGTGGGACAACTCCAAGTCTAAGCTCACACTTGCGAAAGGCAAACTGGTCACGGTCTCGAGACCGTCTTGGTAGGTCAAGTGTTGATACTTTTCGTCCTTTTCGCGTTTCTTATCACACACCTTGGGCTGGCAGTGAGCGACTTCTTCATCTTCCCGGACGAGTATTATTCGAGCGTTGAAAGCGGGCGTCCTCCTGGTCGTTCTTGAATCGGACCTTACGTCGTCCTCCCCTCGATCTCGCATGCGACTGGAGTAGGGGAAGCGCAACCCTTGCATTCGACCTCGCAGCTTCAGCAGGACTTCACTGCTTCTGCGCGCTGCTCTCCCTCACTCCTTTGGTTCACAACAAGTCATTCATTATCAACGATCAATCGAATTGGACGTTGAAAACCAAGTCTCACTGTTTTCTGGTTTGGACTCGACGAATACTTTCCTATCGCTACAACCCGGACACAGTTCAGTCTGCGATCGGTCAAGTGCGTCGAAGAGTGCTGGACCATCTTCTGTCGAAGAAGGCGTCGGCAGTTCTGGGAGGCAAATCTACAGAAGGTATGCCCATCGACCACTTGCTATGCGATTGCACGGACACTCTCGCTGAACTCACATTCCTCAACCACCACAACACGCCAGTGCTAACATTCTGAAGCCACAGGGATTCGCGGGGCCGAGTCGCCACGCCTAGACCAGTCTCTCTGAGACCACGTAAAGATTCGGCCATCTCGCACAAGCCAATGGACCCTCCTTGACGATGGTAGAAGAAATACACGAGATGGAGGCACAGCAAGGATCTCTTGGGCTGCATGAGCGCCGGCGACGCAGAGATCACGATGCAGTCAATTTTTCACAGATCCGGCGACCTTGTCCTTCGGTTCGAACGGATATCAACAAGAGGTTCAGCGCGATACGAATGGCTCAGATGACGCCGCCAGAGACGCCTGCGAGTCCAGGCGAGCATCATGTTCATTCAAACAGCCAGTCGTCGTTGTTCCACAACTATCTCCGTGCCTTCTGTCACTTCGACCAGCCCACAAATGCCGACGACGGCGACGAAGGGCTTCTTATGACTGTGTCAATACGGCCCGGGGACTTGATCTTAGTGCACTCAGTACACAAGAACGGCTGGGCAGACGGGACAGTATTGACGACCGGTGCGCGAGGATGGCTGCCCACGAATTACTGCGAAAACTTTGACCACCCCTACCTTCGACAGCTTCTGAACGCAATGACACAGTTCTGGGATCTTCTTGGAGCTGGCGAGGACGCCAATCTTTCGACTTTTGTCAGGCAAGACTACATTCGAGGCTTGATTGCTGGTGTGCGCTATTTACTCGAACGTGCCAATTGTCTCCACAGGGATGCTGCGCTTGTTCAAAGGAACGCGGGCATCCGGCGCATGCGCAAAGGTCTCCTGGCAGATCTCTCACACCTGGTTCAAATTGCAAAGAGGCTGCAAGAGACGATTGGTGAGCCATATGCCGGCGAAGTCATTCATATTCTCATAGACGACTTAGTGTCCAAAGCCTTTCGGGTCGTCACAAGAGCAGTCGGATTCGTTGACATGCTGGCTCAAGAAAGTGCCGTCAACGGACACACCGAGTCTAGCAAGTTAGCAGCCACCGGGACGCCTGCTTCAAATCAGGCGGCTCACCCAGCGATGGTTACAACTCAACAAAACGGCGTCACTGCAACTATAGACTCGGCCATTTGCTTCCCACCAACTCCAGGCTCCGACAAGCCTGTAGTGGCTAAGGACAGCCGCCACGAGCAGCACTTGGAAGGAAACGACGGAACACGATCACCAGTGAACTTCAGGCCAACAAGTGGCATCCTGGCGCATCGACTATCCGTTGTAGCAAAGAGAGATCGTACCAAATCCGGCACACTTGCATCCGAGCAGCTCTCCGGAGCACATGACGAGTGCATCAGCCACATCGGTGCTTTCATTGGACTATATCTTCACTCTCGCCCGTCGTCGGAGTTGGTTGCGACCACTGGACGACTGGTGAAAGCATGTGAAAGACTACTCTCGGTGATAGATGAAGTTGCTTTACACGATACGCAACGGACCATGTCGGTGCAGCAAGCTAGGGTCAGCTTTCAGTTCCAGCTTGACGAGCTGACGAAGACGACCAAAGACGTCTTCAAGTTTTCAGACGGCCCAGACGATGACGTGGTGATGCTGCCAGATCAGACGACACATCTGGTCAATGTTGGCACGAGTCTCATACGAACGGTCGGCGAATGTGTGGTCAAGACTCGCAAGCTCATTGAAAAAGTTGGTGACTTCGAACTGAGCCAAATTGGCGATCAGAAGCTAGATGAAGGTGAAGTCCAGGCTGGAGCTGGCGCAGCTGCCAGTGATGCCGAGACTGATGCTACTGCCACTCCGTCGAAAAGCGATCGCTTGTCCAGCAAGGCACTGCCGCCTCCACCGCAGTTCTTACGAGAGCGTGCGATGACTACAACAGCCGTCACAGACTTCTCACACCCTCCCGATGTAGCCACGAACCCGAAGCCTAGTGCTTCAGACTTGCAGCACAAATCACTTCCACCTCCGCCACGGATCGCTTCTGAGCGAGATTTGGATGGAACGGTCCCGACCACCCAAGTCCGAACTAACTCAACTAGCCTGACCCGGAAATGCAGTGTCGGCACAGCCATGACTGGGTCTACAGACGCGCGAGACTCCGGCATCACCGCTGTTTCCGCAGTCTCCACACGAGCCACGACTCCAGATCACAACAAAGACTGCAATAGCCCGGATCCACGTCTGCTCAACAGCTTCGGCAGCTTGACAAGCTTGCAGTCAGCAGCAACGACCGAAGAGACCAGCGACGTGGAATCGCAATTACTGCAGAAGACTTACGCCAACGAACTCACTCTTAATAAGGACGGACAGGTCACCGGCGGCAGCCTCGCGGCACTAGTCGAGCAGCTTACTACGCACGACAACGCTCCAGATGCACAATTTGTCTCTGCCTTCTTCCTTACCTTTCGCTCCTTCACCACCTCGCGAGAGCTGGCGCAAGCATTATTGCACCGCTTCGAGTACATTGGCGACAGCAGAGTCGTAGGCACACCCGTGCGGCTTCGCATCTACAACGTGTTCAAAGGCTGGCTGGAGGTGTACTGGAACGCTGAAGCAGATCGAGATGCCCTCGGTGATGTGCGGTACTTCGCCTTGCACAAGCTGAAGCCAATTCTGCCGCAAGCAGGAGAGCGCCTGGTGGAGCTGACACGCAAGGTGACTAGTGGTTACAGCGCTGGATCCTTCGCAGGTCCCCTTGTCTCTGGCGTTGGCAAGACGAGCATGTCAATTGGAATGCATCACGACAATCATGCCAGCGCGCCAGAGCCGTTGATCACGAAGAGTCAGCTTAGCGCCCTCCGCAACGCTGCGATAACCTGCCATATCACAGACTTCGACCCGCTTGAACTGGCACGACAGCTGACACTACTGGCCTCAAAGATCTTCTGCGAGATCCAACCAGAGGAACTGCTCAGCCTCGAGTGGACGAAGAAGAACACGAGCAAAGCGCAGAACGTGCGCCGCCTTTGCATCCTCAACACCGACCTCTCGCATGTGGTTGGCGACACGATACTTGCTCCGGACGGTGCAAAGAAGCGCGCTGCCGTCATCAAGCACTGGTCCAAAGTCGCCACACAATGTCTGGAGCTGAACAACTATGAGTCCCTCATGGCGATCACCTGCTCTCTCAACTCCTCCGTCGTGCAACGCCTGCGTCGCACCTGGGAGATCGTATCCAAGAAAACCAAAGCGCGCCTCGACGAGCTCAACAGCATCGTCGACTTCTCTCGTAACCACGCCTCGCTACGCCGCCGACTCGAGAAACCCGTCGCGCCCTGCCTACCATTCCTAGGCATATACTTGACCGATCTGACCTTTGTCGACGCCGGCAACCCGAAGATGCGCGACCTACCAGGCACTGCGACCGAGTCCGGCGAGGCTGTCTCAGTGATCAACTTCGACAAGCACATGCGCATGGCGAAAATCGTCTCTCACCTCCAGAAATTCCAGGTCGCGTACAAGCTGACTGAGGTTCCGGAGATGAAGACCTGGATGGAGCAACATCTGCAGCGAATGAGGGAGGGAAACTCGGCGATGGTCGGGCACTTGCATCGCAGGAGTTTGGTGGTCGAGCCGAAGGATATCCGGTTGTTCTCGGGACCAAAGAGTCTGCCTGAGGGTGTTGGGAAGAAGTACACAGAATCAACCTTGAACGGAAGCTCTGGCAGCGAAGAAGTGCAGCGGCCTAAGACGGCAGGTAGCTCAAAGACGGGTGCGAGTGGCAAGCTTGATGCTGGGCCTAAGTTTGAGATGTTTATGAAGGCTGGTCTGGTCTTCAGGACCAAGAGCGATCTGCCCGTGATTGAGGCGGTACAGGAAGAAAAGTAAGGAGTGCGGACCGTCGGAAAGGGCGCGAAAAGCGATTGGTTACGACTATGAGGGATGTTTTTGCATGTCTTTACCATGATACCCACTTGTGCGTTTTAGCTATCTGCCTTGGATAGGGAGGATAGCTGAAGATGAAAAACTACATGTAGCTTGAGATACACAGCGTGTTCAGTCTGATGCATGAAACAAACACCCGAAATCGTGACTGACCGTTCTTTCATCAAGCCTTGAATGATTACGAATCGCAAAACCATGTTATATGGACGCGGAAGACTTCGCCAAGAAGGCTCTACACGTCTATAATACTCTGTATTCCCATCACTTAAGTCATGGTGACCAGTTCCTCAGCCGCCGTAGGATGAATCGCCACACATCGATCGAAATCCTTCTTCGTCGCGCCCATTTTGATGGCCACTCCAAAGCCCTGCAGCACCTCATCTGATCCTCTGCCCAGGATGTGCAGGCCCACAACCTTCTCCTCCTTGCCTGAGCACACCAGCTTGTACGAAGTCGGAGCCTTCTCGTCCTGCTCCATCATGGAGAAGTACATATCCGAGAAAGAGCTGTTGTAGACTTTAACGTTCTCATCACCGTACTTCTCGCGCGCGGCGGGCTCAGTCATGCCAACGCTGCCGACTGTCGGGTGCGAGAAGACGACCGATGGGATGTTCTCATAGCTGAGCTTGGCGTCTGGAATGCCACCGAAGAGACGTTCGGACAGTCTACGGCCTGCAGCAATGGCTACGGGAGTGAGCTCAAAGCCGCGGTCGCAGGCATCGCCAAGGGAGTAGATATGGTCGATGTTCGTGTTTTGATAATCATCAGTCTTAATGTGGCCCTTGTCATTGAGCTTCACACCAGTAATATCCAGATTGAGCTTCTCGAGCTCTGGGCTGCGGCCGATGGCCCACAGCAGGCAGTCGATGTCTAATGTGCCTTCACCGTCGCTGTCCTTGTAGTGAAGACGCTTGTTGCCATCGCCGAGATCCTCGACCTTGGATTGCGACGAGTTCTTGTGGATATGCACACCGATGCGTTCGTACTCAGCAACGATTTTGTCCTGGATCATAGGATCGAATGTTCTCAAGAACTTGTCTTGGCGGATGAAAAGATGTGTTTCGGTGCCGAGAGCGTGCAGCATACCAGCCATCTCGACGGCAATATAGCCAGCGCCGATGACAGCTACCTTCTTCGGCTGCTGTGATAGTTCAAAAAAGCCATCAGAAGTGATCCCGAGCTCGGCACCAGGCATGTTTGGCAGGTTCGGATGCCCACCGACCGCCACCAAGATCTTCTTAGCCTTGATGTCGACCTCAGTATTGTCGTCCAGGGTGACCTTCACCGTATGCGGATCCACAAATGTAGCCAGACCGTGGAAGTACTCCACCTTGTCCTTCTCCAAATTCTTCTCGTAGATCCCATTCAGTCGTTCCACAAACGCGGCCCGCTTGTCCGTGAACGTTTTCCAGTCGAACGGGTTGCCCTGCTTCACGTCGAAGCCATAGCTCTTCGCGTCTTTGATTGTGTCCGATATGCTCGCCGCGTTCCACGTGATCTTCTTGGGCACGCAGCCCACGTTCACACATGTGCCACCGAGACGCTTGACCTCCACTGCTATCGCCTTGGCGCCGTACATGCCGCTGGCTCTCCGAGCACTGGCAAGACCACCCGATCCTCCACCGAGCACCAGATAGTCACATTCTTTCTTCATTGGGGCCATATCTGCGGTGGCACTGGAGAAGTGGCGAGATAGCGTATTCAGGCGCTGAGTGCTAGCCGTCCTAAGGGATGTCCTGGTGGAGGCGGCGGAGAGGAAACGGAGCGAAACCTGGGTAGACAGTTTGACGACTGTTGACGAGCTTCGCTTTGGAGGAGGAGGAGTAGTGGCTATTTATGCTTTTGAGGTGCGGACGATTAAGCTCTCTAGATGATGATGCTATGGTCGACTGTAGCACCACGAATTGCTCTTGCTTAGCCCTCCTGCAGTTGTTCAAGGTATCAGAGCAACAGCTGAGGGGACGTGTAACCAACAAGAAACAATTCGGCTGACTGCACACAATATGCCGATTACAGATGGACGAGTATGTGGAATATTTACTCATCAGCGTGCACCGCGGTCCCGTCCATTCGCCGAATCGAGCTGTTTCGATGCAGCCGTGATGACGGAAACATGCAGTAGTCAGCGAGGAAATGGTCTGTGCACATCTTGGAAGAGAAAGAAGGGTCGTGATATTGAATGTGTTGTGGTTTTTACGCGATTATGCTATGCAGCTTTACTATATACTCCTCTGATTCCGTAGTCGTCCCGTCACTTTTGGGTATCGTTTATCCCATGGAACCAGCTGCTGCAAGTTCCCCGGCTGAATGGCATGGACATTAAAATCGCCAACCACCATTGTGATGTAGAACACCGTGACCCTAACCTAGAATTCCCGCTAAAGTCGCCGAAAAAAAGTAGCCCCGGGTGCCTCCAAACGACTGCAATGGCTGACCCGGCCAACCAGTATCCTACTGAAGGTGTCGAGCAGTGCTGCAGGCTGCAGCGGGCACTCTTCATGATCATTGCCAGTTCCAAGCTTGAAACGGCGCACTCACGTCTACCTGCCCAGGCCCCGAATGCTGTCGCAGATGGCCTGCACCGTGGAACATGTCCCACTGCGTCGAAATGCCGTCCATACCTGAGATATCCATGGCCATACTAGGCAGAACTTGCTGTAGAGGCACCGGCATCTGCTGTCCTGGAAAGGGAGTCCAACAGAAATTCTGCATCTCATTCGAATCCAGTTGCGCGGTGAGGTCGTTGGCAATAGGCACAGATGTCACATGCTGTTGGCCATAAGAAGGAGGTGGAGGGAACGGAGATTCCTGCTGGCCTGAGCTGGACCCGCTGGATCTGCCGGAGTCGTCTCTTCGTATCGATGCGCCCCAGAATGTGGAAGTTACAGGTGAGAGGCCTTTCCGTGGGTTTATCTGGCGTAATGGCGGTAAGGAAGCTGCAGCCTCTGGTAGACTGATGTGCCATTTCGTGGCAAGAGACCGGATGATGTCCACGCAACGGCCTGCAAATCTGTGGTTCATCGACATCGCTTGGAGGTCATAGAGACCTTGGCTAAGGTGTGATGCTGCGGGCTCGGAAGGTAAGTTCAACAGGTGTATGGTACTCGCGGACAACAGAAGGCTCGTCGCTGCCAGGCAGACCCGTCGCAGGCCGTACATGGCGCGAAGGGCTGTCATCAAGCTTGATATCTCGTTGGCGCAGAAAGTACAGGTATCTCGCGGGTATAGGTTGGCGCCCGAAAGGTCGAGCTTGACGTATGGGCGGGAAAGGCTGCTCCTGTTAGTGTGGCGTTCTTCGAGATAGGTGAAGTGAACTTACTGCAATACGCAAGCATAGTAGTACATGTGCAGCACGATAACATGAGATAGCGAAGTATTTTCCAATCGAAACGCACTGGGCAGCTCTCGATACCACTCCTGGTATTGAGTGTATGTATACGCGAGCCTCCTACTTTTGAATCGTTCCCGGGGTGCATAGAACGTGTTCACCATGTCGTTTGCCAGCTCAGACAATTTGCTCAGCTGCTCTGTGAACGCCATAGGCTGCAGAGGCTGTTCGGCCCCGGTACTGGCCGAGAATTTGTTGTCTTCGTAGGGTCGCCACATTTGGCTTTCTGTGCGATCTGAAGCCGGTGGTCTGGAGATATCGGCAGCCGCACGAGGCAACTGGGACAGTCTGCCGAATCCAACGGAACATATGCTGGGATGAGGTCAGCACTTCATCACCTAAAACCAGGATCAGAGAGTGTACGTACGTCTCGAGGTTGAAAACACCCCAGAACGTAACCTTGCGGACTTCGATTTCTGATGATCCCAAACCACTTCCAACAACAGACAGATGCAAGCCGAGCTCCAGTGCCGTTCGCACACATCTCCCTACATATTGGTAGCCGTTGCTCTCTCTTCCTTGCGAGGTTTCGCGTAGACCCATAAGACTCAGTGCTTGAACAGTCGTGATTGTTGGCTTGTCGGATGCATCAAGTAGCCGCTTCGCCTACGCGAAGAAGTAGTCGCCCGCCGTAGAAGAGTCGTTGGAATCGACACGCGCCAATGAACGGTCCGAGTAGTGGCAGGCCACAGCTAACACTGCATTGACAAGTAAAGCACTGCAAAACTCAGTCCGGCCCCGACTCATGTCATGCAGAAAGTAGTCTCGTGAGAACAGGTGGTAGAAGGGATGCACCCAGCAGAAATAGAGATGAAGCAGGTGATCCACGAACTCAGCATCTTGAGGCTGCCTGAACCACGTTGGTCGCTCCGCGCCATCTACCGGACTGCTTATCTCTCCATCCGCAGATCCATGCGGCTGCTCGGGCAGCATTCTCATCTCGAGCGTGGGTCGGCTCTCGTTTGAGTGACCTCGTCTGCCAAGTCTGCTTCCAGGGTCTGAGGCGTATAACTGTGTGGCAGCCTCACGTTACTCCGTAGAGCAGCTGCCAGCATCTCCGGACTTGTTTCGTTCCGCAAATTGTGAAGCAGCGACACAGCCTCAGTTTCTGGTAGACTGCGCAATGAGGCCACAATCACATCGAGCGCATCGTTCTGTTGTTGTAAAGATTGCGGGTCTCTTTTGAGTGCCCCCTTCCTTCTGTGATCGCTGTCCGCATCCTAGCAACACTCAGTACGATAGACCGCCGTACAAGTCGAGCACGAGGGCAGCGCACTATCGCACTATAACCCAATAGCTTAGTCACCATACATCTCGTTATGGAGACTCACCGGGAACCTACCTTGCTCTTGCGCTTTCGGCAAGGTATGCATGCCGAAGACACGGCTTTCCGCCTGCTGATCTTCGACTCTGGCGTTGTTTCCTTGCCGTAGGTTCCGTCAGGTTCGTCCTTCGGTCTGATAGGGCGTGGAGGCATTGGCACAGCTGATGCGAGAGGGGGTTTTTCGAAGGAGAGGGAAGAGTCACATCGAGAGTATGAGAGAGGAACGAAGTGAAAAACATGTGGTAAGATAGGCGTCGGACAATGTGCCAACCTTATGCTCAAACCTTCAAATCGATGCGAGCACTGCGCCATCAAGCAACTTCCGGATACCGCCACAACCCTCGTGGCCGCCAAGGATGATATATGGAGAACCAGAGCTGCAGTAGCCAGACGTCGTTCGTGTAGGAAGAAGAAGTAACCTTCTTGGCGGCCGCAGGAAGGGTCTGCCCACTGTTGCGCTCGGTCTTGGCCAGTAGTAGAAAGGCTGCTCGGCCTTAACGCAAAGAAGAGTAAAGGAAAGCAGCGAAAGTACTCGGAGTTGCTCTGAGGCTTCGCGATAGCTGAACCCTGAAATATAGGTGATCGCCCGGGTACAACGGCTCGTCGAGTGCTAGGGCTGTAGATCTGTTAGTAAACCAGTCTTCGGGTCGCCTTGGCAGGCACTGCAGGACATTCTTCGTTCCGTCATATGCGTATACGTTGCATTTGTGCTCGCACAACTCGGAGATCGATCCTGTTCAGTGCACACATCGTATTGATGTTGTTGGTAGCAAGCGCGAAGATTGTTGAGGTCTTTCTTCGGGTGTCGTGATCCGATTGGTCAACGTGGTCGAAAATGCTTCGCACCGACCTCACCTAACAATTTGGCTACTGTAAGGTCAACATGAACCTTCGCACTCCATGGCAGGTTTTCCCGGTACGGATCAAAGCATAAGTCATGCCGACTTGGTCGTGACAGCAGCACTGCATGGTCGGGGCTTGGATTATACACCAATGCATACCTAAGGACGTCCAACCGCGCCAAGTATCATGGCCTTCAACTTCCGTGAAGACAACCAGCTTGGCATGCAATCGCACCCACTCTTGGCCCTTCAACCTCGACTGCTTCTCCGCCGGATCACAAATCACGGACAACCACGGACCTTTAGGAGGTAACGAGCAAATGCAAGGCTTCAACAGATGTGGGTGCTTCAGTTCTGCTACATGAGCCATCTTGCCGACTTTGCTCTGATTCATCAATTTGTCAAGCTCCCGTCGCCATATCTGACAGCGAGGTTTAGCCACTCTTTTACAAGGTACCGCACGGTAGTGCCGATGCCTAGGTCCCACCCCACGTGGCAAGCGAATCCTGTGGGCTGGACATCGTCCCGAGAGACTGGTGCTGGCGTCTCTTACTGAGGACCTCGTTGTCGACTCTTCGGTCTGCCTTTGTCCGCAATATTTCTGGACAATCGATCTGCTTGTTAATATTGGCCTTGGCGGCATCAGCAGCGTTCAGTGAGTAGTGTACGATATGTCAAGCTACTCGGTACGGTCTAGAACATCTGCCTATGTCATATGTACGTAAGCGCCTACGTTCTAACTTCTTCTTTGCATACTCTAGTCAGAAGTCCATCTGCTAGCTTGGGCGGTACACCAACCCCGATGTCGTATTGTGGCTGTGTTTGACAACCACTGGCTTCTCTCCAGCTCGCCCTCACCACGGAATGCAAACCGGGACTGAACGGAAAACCGCAGATGGCTGCGCTTGCTACGGCATCTGTGATCCGACCGCCAGCCACAGCTTGATTGGGATAGAGCACACTACTCATTCGGTGCACTTATCAAGGATCTCGGGACGTTCGAAGAGGACTTCGGTCCGATCGGCGAAGCCCTGACTACCTGACAACGATTTGGGCAAGCGTGTGCGATTTCTGACGACCATTAGCCGGCTGCCCAGAGCAGAATGACGTCGAGCAGCGACAGAAAATGCTTGTCTCGACTCATGAATAGTGAGGTTGATGGGAAGCTTGACTAGACGTGCTTGTCTGGTAGCATCCGAGTTCTACTATGCTCGCTCTGATTTCTAATCGGCCCGGTGTAAAATTGAAGCGCACATCAATGTATTTCACATTGTTTTCTGCATCCCGAACGTACATCGTCCTGCACATCAGCTCGAATGTCGACCCCATCAATCACTCACAGCAGTAGCAGCAACCAAACAGTCCAACGCTGAGCTCTGACTCGGTGCAGAAGCATTGAAGTACGGGCCCTGCCACGCTGCTCCAATCCGCCCATCTTCTTGTCTAGCCTTGCTCCAGATCGCGTCTGCGTTCTTCTGGAGGAAGATAATATACGCATCATCCGGTGCGACCGACTGCAGATACCCCAGGTTCCGCGCGAACACGCCCTTGAACTGCGAAGTTGTTAGATCCATCGGACCAGGGTCGCCAAAGTCTGTAAGGATCCCACCGGCATCTGTCAGGTGGTCAATGGTGCCATGAGCGATTGAGGACGCTGTGTCGAGGTACGTGCTGTTGGATGTGAGTCTGTACATCTCGATCAGGGCTCCCAGGATGGCGGCCTGGTTGTAGGACCATACGATGCCTCCAGGTTCGCAAGTAGAAAGGTCGAGGCCGTCGTTGATAGTGTTGTTGCTGTTGATGAGGCCGGCGGATATAAACCAGTCATACTCCTTCATAGCGATGTCTTGATACGTAGACTTCTGATCCGGCACCCGATTCGCTAGCGAAGCCGCGACGGCAAGATACAGCTCATTGCCGATAGCAACATTGTCATCATAGTCCTTGGACCACCAATGCCCACCACAAGTAGCGTTCTCGCCGGTCTGCATATCAACGAAGATCTCTTTAGCGGCGTCTAGGTACGTCGAGTTCTGCGTGAGGTCGTAGACTCGGAGCCAGGCCATCGCCCACCAGCCTTCGTCGTCGTAGTAGTCGTTGATGAAGGTCCCGTTGTTCGACTGCGGCGCGGCGACCAACGTGGTTTCGAAGAAGTGATTCGCTATGGGGAAGTAGTTGTCCCAGTCTAGCGAGGCGAAGTTGGCCAGAGTGCTGATCATGTTCGCGCTCTGCCACCACAAGTCTTGCCAGCGGCCGGTACTGGGATCATACCAGAGGTCGTTGAGGACATCGGCGGCGTTGAATGCGTAGCTCGAATACTCGGCCTTGCACGCAGCCCACGTGGATGGCGAAAAGGATAGGATGAGCAGCAGCGGTGGCGCCACGGTGCTCTTGGTATCGAAGATCATGCTGTGAGAAGGAAGTCGGTGGTCGAGAGGTATGTACAGTTAAATAGAGATGAAGGAAAACCGATCAGCTGACCGGATAGAACCTTTCGGAGGATGAGGATATAGAGCGACTTTAGCAAATTTACACAGTAGCGGCAGGGTATCTTCTTGTGTATGAGATAGAGGAAAGAGGTAGGAGGCAGTGTCATGGCAGGTGGGGCCAAAGAATGATGTATAAGTAGACGGCCCCATCCGTAAGTACGTCCATGTTTGCTGCTACCCACATGACTGAATGTACCTCATGCCTTGCAAGGGCTGCCTCGCCAGGCCGAGTGCTTCTTCCGTGCGGCCTCACGCGCCATGTGAAGCCATGAGATTCAAACGAGTAACGACGCCGGGAGTGTGGTAGGTAAGGCTGATCAGTGACGCTGCTCGTGCGATACCGTGCTTGGGTGTGTATAGCTGGGGAGCGAGGGGTTGTTGTAGCAGGCGCGAGACTCGAATGTAACCATGGTGAAACAATACTCGGCTATGTTGTAGCTCTTGTCCGGTGGCCGTGGTAGCGCGTCGACCTCGTCCAGTACACCGCAGCCGTAACATACCGCGATTCGCATGACCTAACAGTCGATAGGGTGGTAGATGCCCAGGAGGACGCGCTCAGGAGACTTGAAGGTTTGAACTACCTATGCAATTAAGCCATCCGAATTCGAAGGCACAGTTGCGATGGCAGTTCACCTCCAGGACCATATTAAATGTTGGCGCCGCCGTCCCGTCGGGAGCCACTCCACTTCGGCGAAGTGGTCCTTTGGGAGGGTAAGTAAGACACAACTAGCCCAGAGACCGCCACGAGGGTCTCATAGACAGCCACGAGCTTGCGGATTGCACGACTCGGGCCACGGACTCCACAGCCCCGAGGCAGGCATTCTTTGTTCTTCTCGGGTTCAAGGATGTGCTGCGACCTCATGAGCGAGGCGGTACTCGAGTACTTGACTTGTTGTCGAGTGTGAGGCTTGTACCCACGTAAGTGTACCGTACAAAACGACCTTTGTGGCCAGGGTCGGGCCTTGGCCTCCACTTCCCGACGAATGTGTCTCATGAGGACTGGAGGAACGTGGCTGGCGTGAAAAACAACACTGAGCTGCGTCGCATCCTAGACGTCGCAGACCACGCCTTGACCTTCAACCCATGTAAGGCGCAAGCGTACTCATCCCCATGCGTCCTGTCAGAGCCAGTAGTCCGGTACCTTTCTTCTCCCCGTCGATAGTCGCAGACGCCGGGCACACGACCTTGTGATCGCAAGTAACCAGTCCAAGGAAAGTGTCGCGTGTAGACCCCAGGTCGTGTAAAGGTATCGCGTCGCCGGCCCTTAGATTCGAATGCATTGGTAGATCCATCTCGTTCAAGCTACACTGTCGCCACGGACCGGAGAAGGTCACCCGCTTCGTAACGCTGCCGGCTTTGGTTGCAGCGCAGCGTCCGTAGGTCTGCATATCCCAGAGTCTGCCCAGAACTCGGTCCCGGAGGATGAGCTCGTCAGCGGTCCATGTGTCCCAGTCGATGTGGCGGTCCTTGGATGTGATCTTGGGCGCGTGGTCCAAGTGCTCTGGCGCGTGAGTCCTTTCGAGAGACTGCGCCGGCGGCACGAACAGTCCATTTCCAATCGTCCGGCACAGCATCGCCGCGCCAAGAGGTCCAAGAACGCTAAGAAGGTCATCTGGTATGCTATCTGGCGGGACTTCGAATCCTGGCAACGGAGTCAGGGCCAAGATGGCCCCGTGGTCGAATTTAGTCGGATGCATCGTCTGGACTGTCACCCCAGTATGTGTGCGTCGCTTCAGCAGGGTATGCACAATTGGCGCAGGGCCTCTGAAGTCCGGTAGCAAGGAAGGATGCACATTGAGACCGCCATACTTTGCTCCAGTCAGAATCCGCGCTGGCACCAGAAGGCCGAAGGAGACTGCTATGACCAGATTGATCGAAGTGGGTGGCGACCAGCCTTTGAAGGTGTCGATCTGGTGTAGAGTCAAGCCCAGCTCGGAGGCGATGGGTTTGATGGGTACTGCTTCGTGTTAGTAACAAAGTATACAATGTATATCTATATTGAACTGTGCTACCTTGGCGGAATTGCTTCAGTCCTCGCCCACTGGGCTTATCGGGCCTGCACACCACATCGATACTCTCTACTGTATCTGGCCGTCTCGACTGCAACTCACGTAGAGCGCGTAAAGAGCAGATACTGAACTCATCCGCGCCGCAGAAGAGTATATTCAAGCGGTCATGTTGCCGGGTCAGCCCACTGGAACTGAACGCTCTTCGTCCGGCCCATTGCGGGATTTCTATGCAAGCACCATTAAACAGCGCAAGTCGCCTGGCTTGCCGAAGCATGAAGAGAGGCTCCGATATGCGGGTTGAAGGGAAGGATGAAGTCCGCCTTTGTCCCTCTCCTCTCCCTGAAGTTGCCGACAGCCGCCTCCCCGATCTAGACCCTGAAAATTATCGCGCTTTCATCTTCAAGTCGTTCTTTTTCCTACATACCTACAACATCAACCACACCTCCTCCGACAACCTGAGAATACCACACAACGCGCAACAAACCTACGGCATCACGTGCACCCCACCCGAGTCGATCGCGACCACCTACCAGCAAACCCCGAAGTTTGCTCGCCCCAAAGGAGTTCACCAGGCCATCGGCCACCAGCCAGCATCCACAACACCTCGCACCTCCATCATGAAGCTCTTCTCCGCGGTCCACGAGTTCGAGTACTCCTGGGAAGAAGTCAGCTCAGCCAACTGGCAGAAATACGGCCCCTGGAACAACAAATCCGAGCACGTAATAGCAGTCGACACCCTCTCCCGCACCCTCGATCCCAAAACCCACATCCTCCGCACTGAACGCCTCATAACGTGCAAACAATCCGCGCCTCAGTTCGTGCGCACAATTCTGGGTTCGCAAGACACTAGCCTCGTCTACGAAGTCAGCTATGTCGACCCGGCGGCGAAACGGGTGACGATGTGCTCGCAGAATATGACGTGGAGCGATCTGCTGTCCGTGCAGGAGACGGTAGCGTATACACCCACGATCGGCGACGCAAAGACGACGCGATTCGAGCAGACGGCGAGGGTTACGGCGCTTTGCGGTGGGTGGCAGCGGATTAAGAATACGATTGAGGAGGTGACGGTGGAGAGGTTTAGGCAGAATGCTGCGAGGGGGAAGGAAGGGTTTGAGCGGGTGTTGGCGATAAGTCGGGAGGTGTTTGCGGAGCAGCGGGAGCAGAGGCGGAGGGAGCAGGGGCGGGCGGCGCTGTGAGTGAGAAAGATGGTGGTGCATTTGCTGGGTCTGCTTTACGTTTTAGCGAGTGGGTGGGATCAAAAGGCGTTTGAGCATTTGAGGCGGCATACTAGATACCACGCACATCACGACTAGGGCTATGAGTGAAGGGCCTCCGATGCCGCTCATGGATACATGGGATAGAATGAAAAGCATAGAGCGGATGAGCACGTGCTTTAGACTGTAGACTATTGATACAAGTAGAGACGTTCGAGCACGCCGCTCCAAAGACATGTTCATGCATACCTTATACCTTGAGTTCCAACGCACGAGCCTTTCAAATTCCGAGTTCCGTTGCATTGACTAATGTAGCTTCTGGTAATCAAGGGCGAGCTGATTCGCCTCGGTGGTGGGGCGAATATCAATGTCATACGAGTCGACTGAAGGCACTCATTCCACCTCACACCCACCCTACAGTACAACGACCATGTCCTTCTCCAACCTGCTCTCCGAAGTGACCTACCGCGACCAACGCCCCTCGCCCTCGACCACCGCCACCACCCACCTGATCGACACGCGCTCCCAGATCTCCCGCGCGCGCTCCTACGCCTCCACCGCCGCCACATCCGTCAGCATCTCCGGCGACATCTCCTCCCAACTGCACGGCGGCTACTCGCACCCATTGGCACGAGCATGGCAAGCCGAGCGCCAACTCACCAAATCTATGCTCATCTACCCCCTCTTCATCACCGACAACCCCGACGACGAGGAGACCATCCCCTCTTTGCCGGGCCAGAAAAGATGGGGCGTCAATAAACTCGTCCCCCTGCTCCAGCCCCTCATCGCCAAAGGCCTCAAGAGCGTAATCCTCTTCGGCGTCCCTCTCGCCGGGGACGCGAAAGATGCCCTCGGCACCGCTGCAGACGACCCCAAGGGCCCGGTTATCTCTGCTATACGCTTGCTACGCAAATCCTTCCCCAGGCTGTTTATAAGCGCAGACGTCTGCCTCTGCGAATACACCTCCCACGGGCACTGCGGCATCCTGCACGACGACGGCACCCTCAACAACCAACTCTCCGTCGACCGCATCTCCGACGTCGCCATGGCCTACGCCGAAGCCGGCGCCCACTGCGTCGCCCCCTCCGACATGAACGACGGCCGCATCAGAGCGATAAAACTCAAACTCATCGAAGCAGGGCTCGCGCACCGGGTAGTGCTGATGTCGTACGCTGCGAAATTCTCTGGCTGCTTGTACGGTCCCTTTAGAGACGCGGCCGGCTCTTCACCATCATTCGGCGATCGGCGGTGCTACCAACTCCCTCCCGGTGGACGGGGGCTAGCACGGCGGGCGATACAGCGGGATATTAGCGAGGGGGCGGATATCATTATGGTCAAACCCGCGACTCAATTTCTTGATATTATCAGCGATGCGAAGGAGATTGGGAAAGATTTGCCTATCGCTGCGTACCATGTTAGTGGGGAGTATGCGATGATTCACGCGGCGGCGGCAGCGGGGGTGTTTGATTTGAAGACGATGGCGTTTGAGGCGACGGAGGGGATACTGAGGGCCGGGGCGAGTATTGTGGTTAGTTATTTTACGCCGCAGTTTTTGGAGTGGTTGGATACGTAGGAGCAGCTGGTGTAATGCAAAAGTCAACGAGTCGATCGGGACGAATTGCAGCTTGGACTGCGGTGATGTGATGACTTGATCTACAACTATGGGTATCGATTGCCAGTCTCCAAGAATGAGACACGCGACACGCGACTCGAACAATGCCACTCATCATCAGTCTGATCCGTCGCCAGAAATAACTTGCCAACAATGCCATCTCGAGCGCCAGCGCAGCGCCAGCGCAGCGCCAATGCTCCATCTCCCAACACCCACGCCAAACACGTACCCACACATCCAGTCATAGCACCATCCCCAACAAACCTCGTCACACTATCATGCAGTCACAGCAGCAGCTGCTCCCTCCACCGGCCCCTGCTTACCCGCCGCCGCCCTCTTCTTCGCCCTCTGCTTCTCCGCAAACTCCCGACTCATCTGTCGACTGCGCTCCGCTGCTTCAGCCCTCGCCTTCTTATTCGCCTCCTCGCGCTCGTGCTTCTCCTTGTCTGCGGTTGCTTTGGCGTTGGCGGCGCGGTTGAAGACCTCCTTGCCTTTGGACGTGCCTTTGCCGCTCACGCTGCCGCTTGGCACGCGCTGAGCGCTAGTGGTGGTGGTTGAGCTGGTCGACATGCGTGGTTTGCTGATATTAGCCATGGAAGTACTGGGTCTAGGCCTCGCTGACGGCTTCTCGCCTAGAGCTGCGAGGCGCGAGGAGGTTGTGCCCGATGAGACGACGCGAGACGTTGCTGCTGCTGATGGCCGAGTGGTAGCGACACTATTCGCGCGCCTGTGGGCCGCTCCTAAGGCAGATGCTGCTGTGGTGGGCATCTTGAACTCCTTCCCGTTCATCACCGACTCGCGAGCCTTGCTGGCGTTGGTCTGGCGGACGGCAGGAGCTTTGCTGAGCGCCGAGGGTGCGGGTCTGGCTTTGAAGGCAGGTCTTTTTTCTTCTTCGAATGTCTCCTTCTGTTGGCGGGCTTCGCGCGCTGCTCGGAGCTTCGCTGCAACTGCTTCGCCTGGGAGTTGGAAGGAGCTTTGTGTGGGTGCTTTGGTCGATTTTGGTGGCGGGGGTGGTGTTGGAAAGGACATGGAGATCGGTCGTGGTTTGCTGTGTGGGATCACTACTTCTTTCTTCTCGCCATCCGAGGCCTTCTCCTCCTTGGTGCTGCTAGTCGAGATCACACGCTTGCTTGCTGGCGCAGGTCTGCTCGAGGTCTCTCGTACGCTGCTGGCTCTACTGAGTGCCATGGATTGTCGGGGCCGCCCTAATGCTGGATCATTCGACGAGGCATTCTTGCTTTGTGCCATTGAGATGCGTGCAGCAGAGGCCTTCGTGGTGCGCACGATCGGTGCCGCCTTCTTTGGTGGTGTGGCAGCCTTCTTCGGCTTCTCGGGCGACGTTTGCACCTCTGGGATGTCCTTGCTGACGTTCTCGACCGCATCGTTGAGCACATCGAGAGCGACAATGTGGTCTTCCGGTCTTGGTGTGGGCTGCGGAGATCTGGATGGTGTGTTGTTGACTGACACGACCGCATTTTCCAGTTCGTCATAGTTCAATGCTTGAGGTGTAGCCATTGCTTCTTCTGGCTCGACGTTCTCCTTGTTGCTGGTAGAGCGTTTTCCTGGTGTATCGTTGCGTAGACGTGCGATGACGTTGGGCACAGCGCTGAGAGGAGGTGATGATGGCCTGTCTGGAGTGGATTGTGGCTCTGATTTGACTGTTTGATCGACCAACTCGTTTGTCTCGCCAGCAGTATCGATGTCTTGAAGTGTCTCTTCCTTCATGATCTGGACCTCTTCTGCTTCTTGGCCAAGACCGTCAACCAAAGACTTCGGTTCAATTTCTACTTCTGTTTGCTTCTTAAGATGACTTCTGGTGAGTTTGATAGCCGCACTAGGTGGGCTTCGCGGACGTGATGTATCCTGGATGGTGACTATGCAGGGGTGCGTTAGCGCGATGTGCGTTTCAGGTGGATTAGACACTTATAATAAAACATACGTTCTGGGATATCCCTCGTCAAGTCTTCCGCGGCTTTCTCGCTGGCTGGCGATGGTGCAGAGTCGTATTCATCCGGTAGTACATCCACGATATCGTTCGCAAGTGATATTTCTGGCTGGGTGGCAGTGCCGGCTGCGGGATTGTTCTTCTTGCCCTTTGCGCCGCTTTTCTTGCCTTTCTTCCCTCGAGTAGACTTCCGCAGCTCGTGGCCTTCATCCTCTGGCTGACTCTTGCTCTCCGCGCTGTTGGGGGCGATTTCACCGAGTGGAGGTCGATCTTTTGGCTCTGGAGTTGTGCTCTTGAGGTTGGCCTTGGTCGCAACAGCCAGATCGTCACTGGGCAGTTCGAGAAGGTCGTCTTCGTCGATATGAAGTTGTTCCGCAACCTCTGCGGCCTTCTTGCGCGTCATGCGACCCATCGAGGCCATGGTGTGCAGTGGTTTTGATCGCGGTCGGAAGAATGTGTATGCGGTTCCTGGTGTTATGCTGTCGTTCTTGCTGCGAGGTATTCGATTATCGGTCTACTGGGTCGTTGTGGTGCCGTGGATCATTGTAGTAGTTGTCGTTGTTGTTGTCGTCGCGTCTGATGATGGAACCCGGTGTTCTAAAACAGTGCTCCTTCCTGTCGTCATAGCAGAAATCAACAAGCAACCACGCTAGTCTAACTGCCGCGAACAAACAATGCAAGTACAGGCATTTTACCATGTCATGCAACCTCTCGCGACCAAAACCTTGAAGACTGTCTTCGAATCGACCGTGCAGAGCTGTCAACGTTGGCTGTAGTACCGACCGAACTCCTCGAGCCCGTTTGATCTCCCGAATCGCAATTGTATCGCTCCCAGACAAGATCATGGACTGCAGTGGCGTCGTCTCCCAACTTGTCGCGGAGATCGCTTGCCACATACGACTCGCAGGCTTGGTCGTTCAATGAGAACATGGCCTCACGCCGCGAGGAAGACATCGTGCGCTAGATCACATCCCTCCTTTACTCTCGCATCAATCTGGAAGCAATCGAACGAGCGAACATAGACGGATAATAATGGTCGAGTCATGTTCAACAAGCAAACCTGCATCCTGTCGCAGGACTCGCGAATATGCGGCGCTCGACTTCAAGGAAACCCGATGGAAACTCTTTCCCATGGCCACCGCGTCTTTTTGACACCAACCTGACATAACAGCTATCGATGTTCTCTGATTGAGCTCGATGATACGGATCATTTTACATTCCGAGCTCCCTGATCATCGGCGGTTCGATTGGATGCAGACTGATGACATTGCCAACCCACAAATGAACATGCTTCACATGGGACCCCTCTTTCCGCCAAAGGATCCGGCTCGAGGCAGCGGCGCGGCGAGCGGGAAGATCGAGCACAGTGGAGTAGAGAGTTGCACCTTATCTCACGCAAGTGGACCTCATCCGATAATCACTTGCCGTAACGACGATAGCTGATGCGCAAGGTGTTGATCATGTCGATCTTGTCGGAGATCCCAATCGTAAGCAAACCACACAATCGGTCACCCCACCAAATGCTCCCGAGCACGAAGAAGCTACGGAGCGACTATTCTGCACCACTGAAAGGGTCATGTGGGGTGATAGGATAGTACTTTACGGAAGCTCCTCGAAATGTTACTTCTACGGAGGCATATGTACACTCTCAGGAAGCAACTCATCCGAACGCCAGAGCGTAGCCCCAAAGCGAGACTGCAGTGAGTGCTGCAGAGAACCCCTACTAACAGCACCTAGGCAGGGCCAAGGCTACCATCGTCTTCGAATGGGTAACGTTGCGGGCCACCAACCGGTGCACCATCTGGAGGACCACCGTAAGCGAGAGCATACCCTGTGCAAGAGAACAGACTTACTGGTGTTCCAGAACTCAAATCCTCTGTTCTGGCACTGCGCATTACGCCCACAGAGATAGGTGCTACCCACCCCGTTACTGTTTGGCGACTGGATCACTGTCTGGTATTCCGGTTCGACCCCACAGAGGTCGTGTGCATCCACCGTGTAGTCTGTGTAGGCGGCTCGCCAATAGACACAGATGACATCCTGAGGTTCACCTTGGCAGTTGGACACTTGACCTGTTTCCTCGTACTCGGAGACTTCGAATCCACCGTTGATCCAGCCGTCGATGCTGACGCCCACAGACCAGCTGAAGCTACGACCTATCCACCAGAAGGTAAGCGGATGAATCTAAAGCGGGCCAAGGGTACGACATACCTTCAACCTCAGTCTCGGCGATCTCGCAGCCGACGTTCCCGTTGCAGTCGTTGTTGTCGGTCAGCTGCATGTATTTGTAGTTCTGGTGAGGCTGAGAAGCACAGAATAAAGTTAGAGACGGCAGATGCACTTTAGAAGGTAGATGCGATGTTTCTCCTTACGTTTCCATCTCCAGCAAGAACAATCTCCCAGTCCGGGCGATCTTCAGCGGGAATGTTCTCACTTGGGGTGGGTACGGTGCATTGTTGTCTGCGATGGATGCGTTGGATAGCAGACTGTGGGGCGGGTGCTGCGATGACTGCACTGGCTCCTAGCCGGAAGGCACAGATGGTCTGGCGAAGGGTCATGCTGGCCATGACGTAGGGAGTTCCGGAAAGCTGTGCTTTCTGGAGTATTGTGATGATGGTGGAGGTTTGCAACGAAGTCGGCTGGATGATCGAAGTCCAAGAGAGGGTGGTGCTCGCCCTTTATATATCGATCGACGACCATGCTGCCTCACCGCAGGCCCTCACGCCCATTCCGCTCTGGATAGTCGTTGCGACCTGCGTGCCGTCGATTCATCCCTACGGAACGCTACAGCGATCCTTCGGTGTGTTGTTGGTCTTGGTGGTGTCGAATTGACGCCTGTTACAGCCAGGTGGGTAACAGGATGGACAGAAATGAAGCCTGAACCGTTGTTACCGTCCATGGCAGCGCTCGGCGTACATGGCAGAGTATTGGCAGTGCGACTGCTGTCGACGAGATCTACAGCGGATGATGAGGCCAAGTGAGTATCAGGAGCCGAATTGAATCGACTGCGTGCGCCATATCACCAAGGAAGGTCAACAAGCAAGCACCTGGCCAGCAGCGTTCCTGCGATGCCCCAGTAATGGCTTGATTGCTTTAAAGAGTCATGGCTCGTACCTGGAATACCATCGATGTCTTGACTGCAATAACAATGGTATAGCGACCAACTACCGCACCAACTCATGTTCGACGCTCTTGCGATCTGGAGACGAGTTCTTTCTCGCCTGTGGGTACATGCCGCCTTGGAAGTGAAGTCATGTACAACCGTCGATGTCTGCAGAGTCGGCTTGGCGCCACCACGACGTTCCTGCTTCTTTACACGTGGAAAGAGGGCTAAGCTCACCACGGCCCCGTGCCCCGTGGCCAAGGTATGTTATATGTTACCGATCCTTCAGGCCGAGCAGTCGATCATGTTGGAATACAACCAGGTGGTTGCGGGGTCGCCACGGCTCACGAATGGGCCTTCGCGAACGGCCAACATTTACACGCCTCTCGTGTCATCTCGAGGCCTCAACTTTGAAATCTGCCGCTCGCAATATTGATTTGCGTACTCGGCAGCAGCACACCAACGCTCCGCCGTTATTCTTTCCCGACTTCGTCCTCGCAAACGATGTCCTCGCTAGGCCCCACTTCCTAAGTGATGAGCCAATCCATCCAAACTGAAGGGCTACCTTCCCGGCTTGAACTAAAGCGCCAAACGAAGAGCGTCGAGGAATTGTGCGTTCTTCTCATTGAGGAGTGCGTAGTTCTTGATCAGCTTCCAGTCCGCAAAGCCTACTAAGGAGCTTGGGAATCGACGAGATGACGGGAAGCTGGACCTTGACGCGGTCTCGCCCGGAATAATCGAGATTACCGATCCAACGTCCGGCGAGTGCTTGCCGATACTGTACATCCTCTGCCTAGACAAGTCGAGAATGCTGCTGGAACTTCGCCGGAAGATGTTTCTCACTGCGGTGGACCGGGAAGCGACGCTTTGTATGGACACACCTACGGCACTACCTGGATCGCAAGCCCACTGTTGCTCACACTCATCCTTAGATGTAACCAGACATTCGCAGAATCATGCGTAAAAGCGTCCGCCCTGGCATGGAGTATAGCACGACGAGAGCGACGTATCTGATGCCAGTGCAGAGGGTCTCGACGTCTTGAGGTCCCACCGGTGAGTGCTGCTTGTACAGTCACCGCGGCGTTGACGATCGTCGAGTGGTATTGCAGAGACTCATGTCTATCACTTCACCCAGTGACAAGCTCAGTGCGGCCACCAAGAGAACTAGACTTGCACACGCCAAAGATGGTGTTTGTCTGATGCTGTCGAGCCACGCATATCTGGCAGACTTTTACCATCTCGATACTATCCTCACTGAGACGAGCCATCTGGTGCGTTGTCTAAAAGGAGGTTCAACGGCGGTGGAGAACACCCAGAACGACGTGGTGTAGGCCGAACAGCTCGCAGGTGGGAAGGCAAAAGAGCACTCGTCTGGTGTGCGTGGGTTTGTCCTTGCGAGTGTTCTTGGCCTGCCTTGATCGTCCTGCGGTCATCAACGCTGTGTCACAGCGTCCAAAGTCACGCATTCCAACCATCTAGAAAGGTACCAGACCATATCGGCGCTTGCAAGCTGGAACGTGCTGGACGTCGCGATAGCATGCTGCAACAGATATCGTGTGCATTGACCGAGACCAGCACGAGCGTGGGAAAGTGGCTAGCTAGCTTCTACCGACACAGTGTCTTTGTACTTCGTCGGCCGGCAATATCGTCCTTCCGAGACCAAGTCAGGGCCCAGGAAAAGGCCACCCTGCCTCGTTTCGCTCGGTGGAAGACCCCAGATAGACTAGCCAACCTCAGGTGGACGTGATCGACTCCAGGCATGACGGCTCCACCACAGTATTGCGACAGCATTGTGGAGACCATTGTTCGTGCTTCCAAGTTTGACGCTAGGGCGTTGCATGCACGCTCTCCCAGAGCTGTTGTTGACTGGTACGGAGTGCACTGCGCAGAAGCGCAGTTGTGCGACAACCTAGTGTAGTGCTTTGCAGATGAGCTATGACGTTCATTCCTGCTGTACTTCGGGACTTCGGATAACAGCAGATAAGGCAGAGGTAGCTGTTGGAAGCCACCAGCTGCGAAGTACCTGCGTACTCGCGGTCCCCTCAATCTCTGGCTCTAGCTCGAGCTGCTATCAAGAGCCAGAAGTTGCGTGCATTACCTTGGCGTGGGGTGTCCGGAGTAGTTCCTCCGACTTTCTTGTATACTTTGAGCACGTTCCCGTATCAGCAGAGTGGACTGTGCCATCCTAGCTGATGCATGAACCAGTCAAGCGCTCAGGTTGCGGTTGGGGAGTGGCAAGTGAAGATAAGCCAGCAGGAGCCACTCCAGCTGCTACGATGCTGTCGCAGACATGGCAGCTACATGCATGTGACGCGATATTGATGGCTACTTACGACATCTTGCCTAGAGTGTTTCACTTCGAATGATTGCGTATACTGGAACTGCGGTCCTGCTACTGCGGTTTTGAGTTTACTTAGGGTCAATGCACCATGGACCGAGCCGATGCCGGGGCCTACCCCACACTCGTTGCGCCCTTGATAAAACTGGAGAATTCAAACCTTAGCGCCTTCTTTGCTCGTTCGTGGACGCTGTGCGACACGGTACCTGCGCCGCTGCACGAAGAATGAAGGCAAACAACTTTCGATGCCCGGAAGTTGGCAGGCCCAGATCGGTGCTGGACGTCAGGCCACAGCGTTGAGGAGACGGCAGGGAGAGGCGAGCGCAAAGCCATATGGTCAGCAATCATCCGAAGACACTCAGATCAGTGCATGGCGATCTATTCACTCCAAATGTCTCGCAAACTCGCTATATTAGCAGACAAGACGCAAGGACACGCGTCCACAATCCAGACCACACCTGCACCGATGTTTCAATTGGAAATCAAGAAGGATGGGCGGCTACTGAAAAATTATGGCCTCTCGCTTGTCGATCCCGTTGCGGTTGGCTTCTCCTCTCAATAAGCTAAGGTGATGTGCTGCAGCCGCTCCGTCTGGGGATTGAAATTTACTGCCAGCTGCTACTGCACGAGGACTGGGACGATCCCAGCAAAATGAGAGGCAATCTTGAGACTCTATCTGTGCCAATGGTTCCACACGGGCACTCGCTGTCTGGGAGAGCTGCTGGACTCACGAGCTCTCTCATCCCGCCAGCTCACCCACGCTTCTCATGCAGCTATTGCGATTACGATTAGTCCCATGCACGACTACGCCAACGCCCCAGTCAATGCTCACGCTGGGCCCCACCCACACACCTCCCTCATGCTCATTTGTCGCAAGTCTAGGCGTACCTGGAAGCAGGATACTGCCAACAACCTTTGAGACCCTTCTCCGCTTCTGTACTTCTCTTATACATCCTCCATCCTCTTCATCTTCATCTTGAACTTCATTATCACAGTCATTTGTTCAGACATATACGTCACCACATCATCCTACTTTCGGCACACCATTGTGAGACATTAATCACAAGCTTCATAGCCTCACCTGACCATCATCATCCTTCTATTCGAGCACACCATCTTCCGTGCGTGGATGATTCATCAGCATCGCACAACACAATCATCACACTTTTATCAAGAGTCACCTACGTTCCATCAACTTCAACAATTATTCCAACCATCGTAATCAAAAGGAAAAATGTTCCAGGACTTCTGTCTCAACTGCGATCGCCAGGCATCCAATGGCAACTACTGCTCTCAGTCATGCAGACTAGCCGACCTCGAGAAAGCCAGCGCACCATCCAGCCCTACTGTAGCAAACCACACTTCGCCGTCCGCACAACAGGAACAGTCTTCGTGGACATCATCCCGTCTCGGCAACGGCTCAGGCTATATCATCACATCCGACTCCAAGTCCGAGGATTGGACACGAACATATACACAGCCTACCGCTGGCCAGGAGCGCAGCCCGCAGTCATCGTACTTCATGCGTACATCGCCGAAGGACACCCGACCGGCCTCGCAAGGGACGGGGCGCTCTCTGACACCATCGTCATCACGGAGTTCCCTGGCTTCAAACACGAGTGGGTCGAACCCGAACGCTATCTCGGAGCAAGCACGACAGGAATTGCAGGAGTACTTCAATGCTTTCGACCAGGCCAAGGCATCGAAACGCAGACAGTCCACCCGGTAGCAGCTAAGCGCCAGATCAGCCACTGTAGTTGCCCGAGCCCTGCTATCGTGACGGAGAATGAGCTGTCCGTTCGCCGCGACAGCATTGGACCTGGTGCTGCTACGGTGTCTGATCGGTCGGATGTCTCAACAACTCGGCATTGGGGTGGTATCAGTCCACATTGTGTATCACTAAAAAGCATTTGTTTGTCTTCCGGTTTGAAGACGTACGAAAGGGAGTTTCATTGGGACGGAACTTGTTGATGTCATGGAAAGGGATCAGTGGGCACGATCAAACTGAGCAGCATGTATCATGGATGGGAGCAGGTTTTCAACTGTGGATGGCTGGGTATCAGGGCGGTCGTTACGGAAGTGGAGTCTTACTTGAGTGTTTTATGGAGGATACCCCTGACTTACTCGCGTTTCGGTATTGGGGCAAAGGTGTTTCAGCATGGAATGGATGGGAGTGGGTCGAGCTGAGAGCAGCAATTCCTGCTTGGTGCAGATGGAAAGGTGGGTGCATCATGTTATTGGACGGAGCGATTGCAGTCGGGACGGTACTTGCGTCTGATGGACGGACTGATTGGGCACACCTGCTTGGGCCCGAGGATATGTCATTGAGTGGTCTCTTGGACCAGCAGCTAGCATAGCTTGTAACTTGAGACCCATGAGGCAATTCATAAATCACTCTCTTCTCTGTGGTAATGGTAACATAATGCTCATCCTACCATCATGGTCCTCACGACCCCGCGTTTGATATTGACTTCTATATCGTTCCACACATTGGTGGACCCTTGTCCGTCCATGCTACAGCAGCTTGATGACATCGGCTACCGGCGTTCGTGATACGCTTCCGCTCTATAGGGTACCGACTACCTAGGTACTACCTTATTAGGGCGTACGCTTAAGGATTACTCCTAGCGATTCGCTATAAGAGCTAACGATAGAGCGTAAGCGCTCGACGCCCGATATCCTTTAAATCGTAAGGAGGACGCGGAAACTACCTATCTTCTCTAAGAAGGCCGGCTAGATGATGAACATGCGCGACATTGAGTGCACAGCAGCTGTCCAATTATTTGAATCACTCCACACATTTTTTACTCGGTGGTACACACTGCCCTCACCCACATACGGACCTCGCTCCGTACGACATTCCGGCCACGTCGAGACGAAATCAGAGACTGCCATCAGCTTGCAGAACGCAGGGATCTCCACGCCTGGGTGGTGGGATCTCCGGCATGATCAACATCTTGCGGATCAGCTATCGTCATTGCGGCAAGTGCATCGGATGAAGTCCACTTGCGTGAGATAAGGTGAAACCTACTACTCCACTGTGTTGCTCTCCGCGCCGCGCCGCTGCCTCGAGGCTCGAGCCGCGAACGTGGGAAATCAGCCTCCCTCCCTCGGCTCCGAGGGTTAAAGAGAAGTGTGTTCGTGCGAATCGGCCTTTGGAAGTTGCCGGCGTCCAACTTAATCGTTTCTGACTGAAATCAAATACCATATGATACGGAGAAGACTCAGATAATAGGGAAAGTATTCCTTCTCCTCGAGCTTACTCGGAGGACATCGGCAGCTGCCCAGTGGACGAGCAGTGTTCTCCAAGATGCCATCAAGGTCGATGTGGTCCTTGTGCCCTTATTGGAACGATCAAAAGTTGGAGACACTTGTTGATGATGACTCTGCCTTCACAAGGACAAGCACTTGAGCGCTTCCCACGAAGGTAAGAGCAGCTATGTCGTCAATAGTCCCCAGGCCAGCTTGAGGTCTTTGAGCCACTCGACAATGGGGACAGGTCTCCCGTTGACCTCCAAGCAGCCTGGCTCGTATTGCTTGCCCAATGCCGGCATGAGATGTTGCTCGTGCAGCTTTGAACAGATCTTGAAGCCTTCCATCTTGTCATTCGTGACCAGGTCATGACAGGCTTGGCAAAGGTCAGACATGCAATAATTGCATCTGAAGAATACCTTTCCATTTGGGATATCTTGGAAACATGGTCCATCACAGATTACAAGGGTGTCCTCATCGTCGTCGTCGTCATTGGCGCTTTTGTCGCTGCCATCGTTGCCATTGTTCCCGCCGTCCTCACTGTGATTCTCGTTCTCATGGTCGGCCTCAGCCTCGTTTTGCGGCTTCTCCGTCTTCGCGGTCACCTGTATTGATACAACAGATGTGTCGTTCTCACTGGCAATAGTATCTTCCGGCTCGAGACGAGGCTTTCCTGCAACCAGTGTTTCATCGGGCTGCTCATCACTGTCGTCTTCCTCATTTTCATCGTCATTCGAAGATGAGCCGACATCGCCAGTGGCCGTCTCGTCTTCTGTGCCATCGCTACTCTCTCCAACCTCAGCATCATCCTCCTGCCCCTTAGAAGGTGACGCAGCACTGTCTTCTCGCTCCGCTCCAGCTTCCACAGCTTCGTCCGCAGGCTGGACTACTTCTTCCGTTACGCCACGAATAGTCACTGTGCCGAATTTGCCCGATTGCTTTTGCATGCCGACCGCCGTCGCCGCCCGCTCGATATCGCCAATAGCGAGCGAAGCGTCCCGGAAGCATCGCCATCCTTCTTCGTCGTTCGTCGGATCTGAGTCCGTCAGAATGTTGATGCCGTTTTTGAGCCGAGGGAGTGCACATTGCATTGCTCGAGAATGTTGACCGTTCAAGCGGTTCCACGCTGCAAGGATTCCCGAGCACTCCCGATTCACTATCTCAGCTTGGTCTGCATCAGGATCCGTACGGCATAGGCGCACAAGCTTGTCGATGTTGACACCCACTTGCGGCCATCGATCTTCGTCTCTAGCCTCCAGTGCTCGCTGGAAGAAAATTCGAGCCAAATCGCACTCTGCGCTCTCCTTAATCCAGTTGTATTCGTTTGTCGGCCTTGCCACTTCGACGTCAGTCAGAGTCTTGCCCAACTCCGCGATAGCCTCGTCGGTACGGGAGGGACACAATCTTAAGATGGCGCAGGAACGATGAAATCGGATAGCAGAGACCTCACCATCGTCACCGTATCGCGCACAGTTGGAAATGGCATTGATCCAGAAGTTGTCCAGGAGTTCGAAATTCTTCGTCTCGTATGCGACTTGAAGCAGCGAGTCTGGTGTCTCAATGAAATTGGTATAGACATCGTGGAACGTGGGACCGTGTGCTAGAGGATGCTCAACCATTCGCCTGAAGATACTCGCAGCTCCGGTGAAATTGGAACGCTCTTGCATCAGCTGAAGCCACCAGTAAGAGGGGGTATGAGCGATGCCATCATCGTCAGGTAGCGCGTTCTCCCAGTTTTCCAGAAGGCTCTCGAAGGTGTTGTCAGACAGGTCAACAGCATCCGTCCAGTCGTAGTATACTCCCAAGTCGAACAAATATTCGGAGAGTAAACCGTCAAGGTCGGCATCATCAGTCTGACCCTGAGCGCCAAGCTGGCTTCGACAGAGTTCCACTGCTTTAACCATGGGAGGGAGGGCATTCTGCATGTCGTCCATGTCGTCCGACGATTCATACTTGGTTTTCCAAGTGCGAGCAAGTCCGGCTACAGGGCAAAAGCGTCAGCAAGTGTCTCAGCCTTCCCGTAGGGTCTAAAGGATCTCCGAGCGCAACATAGAGTACGATCGTATCTCGGAGAACCCTTCAGCGCATCAGTTCTTACCGTGAAGGCGCGGAATGGTAGTGTCCAACTCGATACCACGCAGATACATGGATCTGGCTGCATCAGGCATCTTAAATTCCTCGTCTTGGAGAGCGTCGCCGATCCTTTGGAAGAAGTGGGCTGATTCATCCTGTCCGGTCCAGCGAGCAGCTTGCAGCACCTGCACAGCCCTGCCTTCGAGGCCGTACGTCTTTTGATCAGTCGTATCGACCTGCGAAGACTGGTGTGTCCCATTTGTCTGTGAGCAATGTCAGTAGGTCTCAGAATGTGGTTACAACGCTTCCTACCTTCTCCAGCCAGTCTATGAGGAACACAATCCAACTCCTGGTTTCCTTCTCATCAGTGTTGAGCCAGCGTAAAGCGAGACAGCGTGACAGTGGCGTGTATAGAACTGCAACAGGATCTTCGAGAACGTCCGAAACGAACTTCTGTTCTCCGGGCGATAGATCACACGCTGCTCGGAACCATTTGCAGACACTGTCTTGGAAGTCGCTGTCCTGGAGCAGATCTCGATTCATGTAATCGGCGGCATACGTTATCCAAAGATTGATGATTTTCTCGTCCCGAAGCAGCTTCAAGAGGTAGGCGACGACGATTTGCACCGTTTCCGCATCCACAGAGTCTGGCTCGACGTCCGATAGATGCTCAGGGAGATAAATCGAGGTATACTTGCGGGCCCTACCCACAGTCTTCTCGTCATGCATGCTGTGTGGCTCACACATAAATTGCAAGCAACCGACCAACACATTCGTGTAACTACGATTGGTCGTTAGCTTCAGGTCGTCCTTGACGGTCCGCTCCTCGATGTATTGCTTCACTAAGCGGTGGGTTAGCCGAACGGTGACTTTGCTCCAAGCATCGAGCTTTCGATCGAAGTTGAAGTCGTGGTCGATGAAGGCTTCGGCCAGAGCAGTCGTTGGTCCGAGCTTGCTGCCGGCCTCTGTTCCATCAACAGTGGCATGGTCCACCACAGACATCATCTCGTCGCTAAGGTGCCGTTCGTCTTGTAGGCGTCGATGAATCTTCTCTTCAGATGGTAGACCAGATACCGTCTCGTCCATCGAGGTGACAAATCTAAAGATCGTGCAGAAGCGTTAGCAAGTGTCTCGCACGTCTGAATGCATCGAAAACGTCTCAAAGCACCGCATCGTGTCGGCTGTGCTTTGGAGAGGCTTCCACTCCGTCGTTTCCAACTTACAAGCCTGCGAAATCTTGCTGTAAAAGCTCGTCAAGATTCATGATCCTAGCCCCTCCTGGCTCCCGCAGTGTAAGGATAGCGTCGAGAGTGGACAGGGAGAGATACTCGTGAGAGCATTCCACCCACGCGAGCAAGGCATTCAGGTCCTCGGTGGCATACTCGTCCAGATGCCGAGCAAGCCTGGAAAGGAGCAGAAGCATGGCAGCGTTCACATCGCTCGGCAGGTCTTGCAGGCGTGCTCTGACAACGTCTTCGCGACTGATGGACGTCAAGTCTTCGACCACGAGACAGGACCAGAGGAAGTTTGCCTGCGGGGCGGATAACACCGCATGCCGTACTTCCTTGTGCATAGCCGGCGTAACAAGCTTCTGGCCCCAAGCAGTAGCCATCTTCTGGTCTACAGCTTTGGTGATATCCTCCATCATGTCGGGCCTCTCGAGCGTCATGTATGATGCATGATCGCCTAAGGCGGCCTTTACGTCATTAATGATGTCGGAGTTGTGCACGAGAAGCAGTCGTAGATCATTCGACCACCCTCCTGATCGATCCGAAGTAGCTTTGAGAGCTGCAAGAAATGCCTCGACGTCGTCATCATCGCACTCGTCGATGGCATCCACGACAAGGAATGCTGTTCCCCGTGCATCTCCAAAATAATCTAGGAATAGTGTCAGCCAGAGAGTGTTGATATCGCCTTCGTCCAGGTCGAGATCCTTCAGATTAACGTCGAGATATCCAGCATATACCTTGTCGTTCTGAGCAACCTGGAAAGCCGCCGCGCTCAACAGTTTGCGTACAGATCGCAACTCCTTGAGCTCGCTTTTGGCGAAGAAATATCCGAGCGAGATTGCCGAGGGACTCTGAACTCCTTGCGGGTATATCGACAGAATGTGCTTGACGATCCGTGCAGCAAGAAAAGTCTTGCCAAAGCCTGTCTCTCCTGACAGACACATCACTGCTTGCTTGCCTTTCAGCCAGTCCTGAAGCTCAGGTCGTTGCAGGATCCAGTCACCAGTTCCTGCAATCATCTCGCCGTCCGCAACACGCTTGTAGAAACTTCGGCTCGCCGCTTGTGGCTTCAATGTATCCTTGAGGTGCTGGAGACGTTTGGAGTGCATGAGTGCGGTCCTCGAGAGTGCTGTGTTCTCTGTTTTCGTGTTCTTAGGGCCTCTCGCCAATCTCTCGAGACGATCGAACCGTTCGTTGAACATCGCCAGGCTCTCCTTTTGGTCCGCTTTGGTCAGCATGTTCTCACGTATGTCTTCTAATTTGAAATCCGTTCGCATAACACAGGCCCCAACTTCTTCAAGGACGACTTGGACACCATGAACGTCCGCTTGGAGTTCTACAACCGCACTGGAGATTTCCAAGCTAAGTCCTTTGATGTTGACAACCACGCTCTCCATGCGAGCGGTCCCGTCCTTCATATCGATGGCTACGGCGGCAATACGGGACATGTCCTCTTGGAGATCGCCAACCTTCTCCAAGGTCAAGACACCAACGAGTTGTGCCTGGCTTTCGGACAGATACTGAAGGGTCGCCTTCGCTCCATTGATTTCCGCATCCTCTCCAAGCAGTAACTGTCTCCCAAATTGGCCAACAGAGGCTCTGACGCCACCAAAAACTTGCTTAACTGAGCGATGCTTCTTTTGCTCCGGTACATGATATGTCCGCTTCGTCGCAAGGGCACACACTGTCAGAAGACACACCAGTATGCCCTGGATGATTTGCTCAAGTTGCGGTGGCGGCTTGCGTTTCGTCAGAGACTTAAGCATCTGGGTGCTCCGGCTCAAATCTTTGAACAGTCCAGCTATGTCGTCAAACGCCGCTCCAGTCTTCTTCGCCGCTGTGATGAGTACGGCGACCGCACCGAAGATCTGAGAGCATGGCGCGAAGGCGGCACTGGCAGGGCCTCCCAGCGTGTTCATTAGGAGGGTGACTGGTGCGAAGCCCACTTTAAGTGCTGAAGTAACTTTGGAGCCTCGAGAGGCATCTTCATCGAAAATTCCGTTCTCCATCTGCAAGCGACCAACTAAATCGTCAACATCCTTCACGTCGCTCCACTTCTCAAGGTCCACTGTTTGGCCAGCTTTACGTAGTTGGGCTGTGTACTCCTCGACGGCCTTCTTCCATACCCGTTGGAGCGGTTGAACCTCGGGCGCGTCTGCTGCCATGGCTGCATAAGATCTGGTAGCCGAATTTTTAAAGGATGCTCTTACCAAACAACGACAGCCGTCCCTCTCCTTATAGTCACATTGATACGCATACTCCGGGAGCCAACCTAGCTGAAACGATGTGAAGGCAATCTATCAGCATGCACCTCGAAGCGTTTTGAACAACGATTGGCCTTGCGTGCTAGTCCAGCCGCGTTCAGCCCCTGATGAGGCCTCCCCCTGCATATTGTACTCGAGCCATTCCGGGTTCGCCGAGTACCCAGCTTCATTATCGTTGGAGCGCACATATACGATACCCTGCTTCCCGGAACCGTCTTGCGTAGGACTCGAGGTGCAAGTGTTACAGGACTGGATATACATACAAAAAGGGGTCCACGTGCACGGGCCTCTGCATATTCGCTCGCGTGTCCGGACGAAGTCGAACCTCCTACAATTCGTGAACTGATGCCCACGACCCTTTTTCAAAGCCCGGAGAATCAATCATGTGGTCGCTACCAGCGTACTTGAGCCTGGCATTGCTCCTGAGCCAGGCACAAGCGCTATACTTCTACATTGACGGTCCCACCCAGAAATGCTTCTTCGAGGAGTTGCCAAAGGACACCTTGGTTGTTGGTAAGGCTGTACTGCACTAAACGTATAGAAGATCAAATACTCACCACATACGCTTAGGCCACTACAAAGCATCACAATGGAATGAGCAAGCACGAGCGTATACCGAGGGTGGTGACATGGTAGGTCTTGCTGATCCCAACTTCAAACACTGGGCCGCCAGCTCACACAACGCTCCCAGGGCGTGTTCATAACCGTGGACGAAGTCTTCGACAACGACCACCGCGTCGTCTCCCAACGCGGACGTAACAGCGGCAAATTCACCTTCTCGGCAGCCGATTCTGGTGAACACCGTCTCTGCTTCACCCCCACCAACGTTCCGGCGACTCGTGGTCTACTGTTCTCTGGCGCACAGGCTGGCGGGATCAAGTTCGAGCTGGACATGGTGATTGGCGAGACCTCGCAGATCGAGAGTTCGGACAAGGAGAAGGTGGGCGAAGTGGTGCAGAAGGTCAAGGATCTGAATGCGCGGCTACAGGATATCAGGCGAGAGCAGGTGTTTCAGAGAGAAAGAGAAGCAGAGTTCCGGGATCAGTCCGAGCTGGTCAACTCGCGTGTGGTGAGGTGGATGCTTATACAGCTGTTTGTGCTGGGTGCGACATGCGCATGGCAGCTCAGCTACCTGAGGGCGTTCTTCATCAAGCAGAAGTTGACGTAGACGAGACGAGACGAAGGCAACGAAGACATTGCCTCGTTGGTGTGGCTTTATGAATCTATCTGATCTGCAAACCACGTGCAAAAGCTTGGCCCTCTGTTATGCTTATTCCGACCTCGGCCGTTCACGACAGCATCGCCTTAACCGTTGACAATCACACCGCCGTGGCAGTGGATTGTTTGACCACTCAGCTGGCTGGAGTCTGTGCTCGCCAAAAACACCACGCAGGTCGCGATCTCGCTTGGCTGTCCTGGCCTACCCATGGGCGAGGTGAACTGCTTCTGCGCCTCCTCATCCATCGTCGAGTGAATGAGCGGCGTCCACACTGGACCGGGCGCAACAGCATTGACCCGAATGCCCTTGCTTACGTATTGATTCGATAAGCCGCGTGTGAAGGAGATGATGGCGCCCTTGGTGCTGGTGTAGTCGAGCAGGTCTGGGCGACCGATGTAGGCGTTGATGGAGCCATTGTTGATGATCGTGTCGCCCTTTTTCATGTGCGGAATCGTGTATTTCGACAGGAAGAAGAAAGCTGTGTGAGTGTCAGCAATGAACTGGAGGATCGTTCTTTAGGTGGGGATGTGTGGAAACTTGCGGTGGATGTTCGTGTTAAACGTGTGGACCCATTGGTCTTCGTCTAGGTCTTGAATGTCTTTGACCATCATCTGCAGAGAAGAGGAGCAAGAAGGTTAGTAGTTTTCTCAAGAAAAAAAAGAAAAGAAAAAAAAGGATGGACGCACCTGGTACGCGTGATTGTTGAAGAGGATGTTAATAGCTCCCATCTGCTTCAGCGCCTCGTCTACGACCTCCTTGCACTTGTCTCTGCCCTTGAGGTCCGCAGCGTGGGTGTAGCACTTCTGTCCGTACTTCTCAACATGCGACTTTGTCTTCTTTGCATCTTCCTCCTCTTCAGGCAAGTAGGTGATGAACACGTCCGCACCCTCCATGGCGAACAGGACGGCTGTTGCTTGACCTATTCCAGAGTCGCCACCAGTAATCAATGCTTTCTTGCCCTTGAGCTTGCCGGCGGCCTTGTAGAGTTGGTATTCGCCATCTTCGGTGGGCACTTGGTCGACGGCGGGCTGTGGGTCGAGTTTGCTTTGGAGGCCCGGTACCGTTTGGCTGCCGGTGGGGATCTGGTAGCCTGCGTTGAGCTATTAGCATAGGACACTCTGCGGTATGCTGCAGCATCAAACGTACCCTGCTCGAATTGAGATTTGTCCGTCATTCTGTGAGAAGTGGTTTGTAGAAAACGTTTGATGAGACTGCTTGGGATAGCGGAGGATGAGAAAGAGGGTGAAGTGCAGAAGAAGATGACAACGAGAAGTGAGGCATTGATATGGTTTCCCTTCTGTGCACCTTCCCTCACCTTGACGTCACTGTGACCATCGCTCCTTCCGACTTTGACATGTGACGCTTTCCATCAAGTCTTCTGCTATATTGAGCCTGTGCCTCAGCTTCATAGCTTCACTGCAGCTGCTGTAGACATCTATCAGACCGAAGGCTATCTGTATGACGGAAGTGAGGTTGAAGATGTACGCTCGGGTTCAGGGCCGATCAGAGCTTTAGACGCGCTACCTTGTACTGGGACTTAACAACTGCCCAAGGTCTAGACCGAGCAGAATAGGCACATCATTGACTGTACTGGCATCAACCCCGATCTTACGACGGAGATGGTGAGAACAGGACTACTGGCGTTACTGGAGACTGTTGGCGTTCTCGAAAATGCGGATTCAAACCCAAATCCAAATGTCCCAGCATGAATTGTAGTGGCATCACCCCCGAACGCAGCACGGAGATGCTCAGAGAGGTCGACTTCGATGGATCTGGGAATGTCCGGTCTTCTCCAAGTTCCGACTTCAGCAAGATTGTCCTGTCACAGACTGTAGTAGCAGCACCGCTAATCGCAGCTTGGAGATGGCGAGGATATTGGGCATGGGTGGAACAGCCATCGTCCGCCTTCTCACAGGTTCTAACAGGGCAAAAACGACACAACATCGACTGTAGTGGCATCTGCTCTAACCGTACCTCGGAGAAATTGAACACTGTAGATACCACCGTCACTGAGGCCGTTCAGCCTTCTCAGGCATTCGGTCACCGCAAAAGCGCCACAGCATCGACTGTAGTGGCTTCACCCCTGATCTCAGCTTGGAGATGGCAGGGGAGCAAGACATTGGATACACTGAGCTGGTCCGGTCTTCTCCAGCATCCGATCGCCACCAAAATGGCCAGAACAGTGACTGTAGTGGCATTGTTTTCAGTTGTGCTCTCGAGATCGGGCCCACCAGCCCTGATGTGTCGATGGGGAAAAATAGGTAGAATATCTCCGTTGATGTGCTATCTGTACGTTCTCCGCGCCACGATATGCTACTACTGCGCACCCTGTTTCTTTCATCTTCTCTCCTTCTTTGGGAGACCGCACTGATACTTATACGCGTGTAGACCGCCCATCCTCGCTACATCGTCCTTCGCCCTCGCAGCTCTAGTCTCCGCTGTCCCCTCTGTCGCTCCGCCCCGGCGCCTGATGCTGCTGCCGAGCCGCCTCTTCTCCTGCCTCAGCTTGCCGCCGCCGCACCTCCTGTCCAACTGCTCTGGCCTGTCTGCGTTGGATCGAGAGCTGTGATGCTCGCCCGGCCAGATTGTCCGCGATCCTATTTCCAAGGGAAAGGTGGTGCCCCTTAACCCACGAGTGCGTGACTTCCTTGCCTTGCTTGACGAGTTGCTGCTCAAGTTTGAAGATCTCGAGGGTGAGGGCAGACTGTGCGCGACCTTTGAGATCCCTCGTGCGCTTTATCATATGGAGGGCTTGCTGAGAGTCCGAATATATGGTCAACTGTCGGTATTTGCCTGGCATGAGTTCTACGGCGGTCTTTAGAGCTTCGTAAATTGCGGCTGCCTCTGCTACGCTGATGTCTGAGATACCGCGTCTGATTGTGATGATTTTGCCAGACCCTGCGGAGATGGAAGGGTAGATTAGTCGATGTCTCAGACAGAAACCACATGGTGGCTCAGCGAAGGGTATATTGGCCGTTGAACTTACACTTTCCGTCGATCGAATATGCTATGGCAGCACCACCGCTGGCGTCTCGTGGAATCCTGGACCCATCGCAGAAGATTGTGAGTTCACCTTGCACCTCAGTTTGCGGCGCTAATGTGCGCGGGTATTGGATGATGTAGTGGATGGGTGTCTCTAGGTCGATGGGAACTTTCGGTGGCGCGTTGCGTGACCTGGTGGATCGACCACTGACTGCAGTGGGGGCTTGATTCATCGTCGCTTGGGGATGATGTCGAGAAGACGATGTTGAGTTGAGAGTGCAAGTTTGAAAAGTGTCAACAACGCTAAAATCGGCACGGCATTTGCACGTCGCCACGTGATGCCGATGCCGAGTTCCGAATGAGGAAGGCGTGACCCAGCGATCACATGCGGTTCTGCCTCTTCTCCAAAATCGAAAGGTACTGCTCTTGGACCATTTGGACCGTTATCAATGTGGTCTTGAATCCGGAGAGAACAAAACCTAAGGTAATTGTCGACGGAAAAGATGCGTTCGTTCTCCAGGATGCGGAGCTGCTACCAGTCGTATGTACGGATCGCTCTTGAACTGCACTTCACACTGAACAACGAGGACATTGGAAGCCAGCCCAACTTCGATGTGACCACACGCCTATCTTCTCCTGAATCGCAATCGTCCAAGGTGGCTATGAAGACTCATCTCCTTCAACGAACCGACGGAATGTGCTACTGGCGAGGCCTCTGGCTCATTATCGGTAAATCTGTAACGGTGGAGAACAAGCAACCAACCTCCGGTTTCGATACAGCTCTTCCGCCCTTTCAACGGAGGCTACATTAGCCGCTCTCCATACACCATGCCCCTTCTCCATACTCAAGACACTTCCAGGCAATTATGTGTGCTTGCCGAATTTCTTCTTGGAATGCGTCAGATCTAGGGTTGCTGGAATCTTAGATGATGACGGGAGAGACTTCCTGGGCGTGAGAGCGCGCAGAGGGGTTTGCTGTCGAACTCCTCCTATGCCAAGATTGACAGCAGTCACTGGGGAGCTGCAGCCTGCATCGACGACGCTTCCACATTTGGAGACCGGTCAGGACTCTACAAGCGGCAACGTGACCATGGTCTACTTGAGGGTCAAGCCACGACGATGTGCTATGCGAGCTTCCCAACGCATCAGAGAGCAGTCTATTTCTAGGAAAATATGCGCAGGATCGGCCCAACGCCCGGGGTAACAAATCCCTCCATCAAACCCAGAGCCTCTGTCTCTCCGCCACCTAGACCATCCCTAGCGACCATTCCGCATGTCTCCGTTGGGGCCGTTCACCACATGCACCATGTTCGTCAGATCCAGCTCATGCTCAAACTCTTCTTGGATTCTGATCACTTGCTGGAGTTTGGCACCATCGAGCGGCTCTTCGTGGTACTGGGCCAAGCTCTTCGCAGTGCGCACAACGTTTTTTATCTGGCGTCCGTTGATGTCAGCCTGGGCGAGGGCATCATAGGTCTTCTCATCCAACTGAACATCGCCATCCGTCTTCGAGAGAAAGTTCTTCCAGATCTGCTTGCGCGAGGCGACAGTCAAGTCGTTGTACTTCAGCGGAACATGGATCCTTGACTTGAAGGCGTCATCGAATGTGTTGACACGATTGGAAGTCATGAAGAGGATACCTTCATAATATTCCAGGACGCGAAGGAAGATCGACACAAGTGAGTTGCGCTCCAGATCGTGTAGACTCCGACGTTCGAGGAAGATGTCCGCTTCGTCAATGAGCAGAACTGCCTTCCAGGTCGAGGCCATGTCGAGGATGCGGCTGAGGCGCGCGTCGAGCGTGGAGCTGTGTGTGCCCAGGTCCCCAGAGCTAACGGAATAGAGAGGCCGTTTGCTGTACTCTGCGACTGTCTCGGCGGTAAGAGTTTTGCCGACACCAGGTGGACCATGCAACACCATGATCAAGCCTTTGCCTTTGCCTTTGACGATGTCATCGAAGTCCAAACGCTGCTTGACATGCGTAGCGACTAGTGCCTTGACCAAGTCCTTTTGCGCACTTGGCAGGACGAGTTGGTCGAAGCAGTTTCCGTTCCAGTTGACCGGACTCAATCTGTCGACAAACATATCGATCCAGCGTTTCTCGCTGAAGGAGAAACCACGGACCATGCAGGACGCAAGCATGCATTGTTCATCTGTGAGCGGATCGATGTCAAGCTTCGCTTCTGGCAAGAGGTCCAGTGTCTCGTGGCCCTCGTCATCGTCATAATCCTCTTGAATACGACGCCTATTCGACCGCTTCTCCTCATCACTCTTGAAGGCGCTAACACTGAACGTGAGGTTGGCCTGGAGACGGTGGAACGTCTTTGTGTCGACGACAACGCGGCCATCGATGTTGTATCGGTCTGGCCCACATCCGCCGCCATACTCCAAGCCAATGCCCTTGTATTCGCGGAAGTACATGCCTGCAAGCTTCTCCCAGCGCCTCCCACGAGCAAGAAGCTGCTGCTCGACCTCAAGCTTTGCGGGATGCCACTTCATCGGGAAGGCGGAGAGGTCGCTGATCTTCTCAGCCCCGGAGAAAGCTGCAACCATACGGTTGGTTGACCGCGTGCCCATGTCATCCCCGTCAAAATCGACATATTCTGTGTGGAGAATGAGTCCTGGTGGATCACAGCTGAAGCTGTAATTGGTGAGATTGAAAGCACGCGGCTGGCCGAATACTGGAGCATAAACCATGGTTGTTCCCGGCCGGAAGATTGTCCAAAGGTGCTGGTAGTTGATCATGCCTTGATCAAGCAAGTTTTCCGTCTCCGAGATTGTCTCCTTGAACTCCTCATGGATGAACTGCATCAGAAGATCGAGGTGCTCAGCTGCTTCGGATTCTTCCTCGAGCTCTTTTCCAGCATCTTCCAGCTCCTGCCGGTAGTGGAAAAGGACACGATATGGCTTATCGATGGTAACATCCTTGGTGTTGAAGGAGACTCCCGGGAAGTTCTGGATGGTGCTCTTGAGGATGTCTTTCAAATGCTGCGAGTTGATCTGTAGACTCGTCTTCTGGACATACGGCCGCTTGTGATCGCCAGCCTGCAGAACGAAGGGTGAAAGGGTCAGCATTTGTCTCAGCGTTTCGAAAGATCCAAGAGGTCTCCGAGCGTAACCTGGGGTCTGATCGTATCTCGGAGAACACCCGTGCTTACCATGTGTCTGACCAAGCACAGCGCAAACTTAGACCACCAGTTGACCTGATCGGGAATATCCTCTGCAGAACCGAAAAGTAAAAGCATTAGCAGAGCCTCAGCCGCCAGTGGCACCAATACTTACCGTCGACTGTTTCGGCATAATACGTCTGGCCTTGCTCGGTGAACTTCTTGTCGATGTGCTTCAGCTCTGCACGCATGGAACCTTCTTCGATTTCTTTGAGCTTCTCCGCTTCGATTTCGTCCAGCTCTGGATTGTCGACGACGGCATCATTGGTGGCCCTCATGGCGCCTCCACGCCCTCGACCGGTCATACCTCCGGTAGACTTTCGTGCGGTTTGTTTGGTGCGAGCCACAGTGATTGATGCTGACGGCAGATCAGCTGTGTAGAATTGGACAATGGGAACGTCCAGGTAGGAATTGTAACGAGGTACTTATACTGGGATATCAATCATATGAAGGACAGGCTGACACGGAAAGGCGCCAACCGGTCAACCAAGCTCGCAGTGTGACTGGTAGTGACTAGACATCCTACTGCTCCACAATTTACCTTTTCGGGAGACTCGCATGCACGAGGCAACACAGCCAGGCAGCTAACCCAGCGGCTCGTAGACTGACAGTTTGGAACGACTTCTCATTAGCGGTCCAATTATGGACACCGAATCTCGAAACAGGCAGCTCTCCAACATGAGTAATAACGCTCTCCTCATTTCCGCCCCAAGTTAGCCCAATCAACCCTTATACCACAGAGTCCACCTCTGACAATTGTTCGTCCCATAGTTCCTGAACGTAATGTCATTATCCGCGCCGATGCACATACTGTAGAACTGTCCTCTGCAAACGTCCGAAGGCACCCATTGTTTGGGGTTGCAGTTTCCAGTTATGAACGCCCGATGTGCGTTTACACCCTTGCCCTGTTCGCTGTAGTTGGTCGGTACCACGATGTCGCCCTTCGCGCAGAACTTGTTGATTGCATTCCAATATTGAGGATGGCGCTGCTGGCAAGAGAAGGAGTCATCAGCGGCGCCGAAGGCCGCCATCATGGCAAGGAGGATTGTTGGAGTGAGTTGCATCGTGGCAAGCCGTGACAATGTCGATGTCCTGTTCCGGGGGTGAGTGTGATCCTTGAAATGGTAGAAGCGGTCTCGGGGGTTAACAACGCCATTTTGCAAGATGTGTAGCCGGTCTATATGAATGGTTGTTCAGATGTCCGCATGAGTGTGTCAATAGAGGCTACAGTCTTTGTTACATAATTTGCACGCGACGCATACACATAGAAATTCATGCTATTGAACACATGTAGATTTCCGGTAAGGTTGCTGAGAAGTTGAGAAGTTGAAGTTGAAGTTCTGATGTTGCCTGGCTGGCCTACCATAGCCTAGCGCCATCGGCAGATCTTCGGGTATAGAACTAGTAAATGAAGATGTGCTACGTGGAAGTGTCGAGTTCGAGCATATGATATTCTTTCTTTCAGCAGAATATTCAACTAGGCCGCAAGATGGAAACACTCGTACGTAGGTACATGTAAGGTAGCTACCAACAGTGCAAAGGGAACAAATCTTTTTCGCTCGGTGTCGATATCATAAGGTACCAGGTGGGAAGTGCTTGCGGCACATATAGGCAGGAGACCCTTTCCCGATACTGCACCCGACTTCATACCGTCCATACCTCAAGACAGCAAGCTATACATCCTCATCTCTATGGCCAACATCACCAACCACCTACCCTCCCAGTTCCTATCACTCCCCCAAGAACTCCGCGACATAATCTACACCTCCCTCCTCTCCGAACACCGCCCCGCGCCTCAGGACCCCGACTCCGCAGGCCCACGCTTCCGTCCCGGAAGACGCAAAATCTTCTTCGAATTCGGGTCGCCAAAGCCAGCACTCCTCCATCTTAAACTTGTGAACAAGCAACTTTATGCCGAAGTCCAGGACCTACTCACCAAGTACGATGACCGCGGTGGCGGAGAGGCGCGTCTGGACCTCATGATCGCGGGTTCATCTGTCTGGCCGACTTGGACGAAGTTGCCGGTTACGGCGCAGCTTTGGCCGATTGTGCAGGTTGATGTGCGCTGGTACCATCGCTGGCCGCAGGGAGGGTAGCATCCTGAGTTCGATACGGGTCTGTTTCGGGATCTGTGGTGGTTCTTCGATGAGGTGGTGGCGAGGGGGCCGTGTTTCGGTCATGGGACGGTTGAGTTGAGGGAGCCGTTGCGGATTGAGAGTCTGAGGTGTGAGGTTCAGTACTGCTTTTCGGTGGCGGAGGATGATCTGCTGGGCGTGCATCCGGATGTGTTTGTGCTGCTGGAGAAGCTGGCAGCCGCTGGGGTAGGGAAGGGGAGGATTGAGGCGATTGAGGCAAGGTTTGGGAGCGCGAAGAGGCGGTGGAAGGTGACGCAGCGGCCGCCGCGATTGACATTGTCATCTGTAGATAGCTGATGCTTGAATAGCTCTACCCTATGCTCCCTATGTATGCGAGCCTGCGGACAGTGTCGAACATGTCCGCTTCCGTGCTCGACACAGCCTCTCCCGTGATACCAGTCAATGCCGTGGCCTCGTTGCGGCTGCTTTCGTACAATGTTCACTCCCCTTGATCATCTTCAGCGCGGACTGCGCAGCATCCTGGTGTTTGCGTACATCATGTGGGGCTCTGATACATGCTGATGGTAATCATTGATGTGCTCCATCAGGTGGTCGTACAGTCATCAACTTCCTTCATCCTACAGTCGTTTCTGCTTCAACCTCCGTCCTTACTCTTCTGCTTCGGCTGCCGCTCATACGCATTCGGGCTAGCCTTCCTCTCTTTCCCCTTGCCCTTCCCACCATCCTCCTCACCAGGCTGATGTCTCCGCGCTCGACCCTTGCCCTTGCCACCACCGCCCGCTTTCCGCGCTCGGCTCAGATCGGGCTCCCCATCGCTGCCCTCATCGCTCGAACTGCTTGAGTCGGACTCCGAAGCGCTGTCGCCGGGCTCGTGGGGCTTATGGTAGATACAGCAGACTTTAGAGCTCTTCTTGCCCATGCCTTCGTTGTCCACTACATCCTCTGCCCATTGCACTCGCGGCCGCTCTCCGGGCTCTGCGCGCAGGCGTAGGGTTGTGAAGGGGATACTGGGGCCGGAATTGGTTGATGTGATGGTTTGGGAGCCGTTGGTTGCGTTTGGGGCTGCCGTTTGCGAGCCTGCGGTCCGTAGTGTTGTTCGTGGGTGGTTGGACATTGTGGTCCTGTTGTTTGGCCGATATCCAGATCGATTTTTACTCTTTGGTAGTTCCGCAGTTGTCTTTGTTGTCCGGTGGTAGTGGTATTGGGAAGGGGTCCATGTCTTTCCGGACGGATTATTAAGCGAGAGTGGGGCAAACCACCCAATACGGCAGCTGCGTGCAACTCAATATGAACATCCTGCGAAACGATAGGCAACGCTTCTTCTCAGCGTGCACTGTTCAAACCTGATTTGTGAAGACAAATATTCACTGTTGGGACACTCGCACGTGACTTGGCGTCCTACCAGACACTTCTTCTCCACATTCGCGCCGGTGGCGAGTCCGCCGCCACACAATCTCTTCCTCGTCCACCCCCACCACCTCACAAGACCGACTGACCTCTCAAGCTTTCGACAAGCCGCAAAAATCTCGAAATCACCCAGACACCTGACACAACCTCACGATTTACCGCATGCTACAACCATAAACGTGTTCACAGCGGTCTGCGCGCGTCAAACCCTCTCCAGTCCCACAAGCCGACTGCTCGCGTTGCCAGACCGGCAAACACAACCTCACAACAACCACCAGCATGTCGATGTCTATCGAAGAGCTGGACACCACCGTCCGTGCTTTCTATGAAGGCCGCGGTGACCAGCAAAAGCAGGCTCAGTCCACTCTCAACCAGTTCAAAGAGAACCCCGACGCATGGCTCATGGTCGACAAGATCCTGCAAGATGCGCAATACCCACAGACGAAGTACCTGGGTCTGCAGGTGCTGGATACCGTGATCATGACGCGCTGGAAGGTGCTACCACGTGAGCAGTGCCAGGGCATTCGAAACTTCGTCGTCAACTTCATTATCCAGATGAGCAACACAGAAGAGAGCCTGCGGAAAGAGAGGGCGCTCCTGAACAAGCTCAATCTGGTGTTGGTGTCGATCCTGAAGCAGGAGTGGCCACACAACTGGCCGACCTTCATCAACGAGATCATCTCAAGCTGTAGGAGCAGTCTACCCATCTGCGAGAACAACATGGCCATTCTTCGCTTGCTGTCTGAGGAGGTTTTCGACTTCTCTGCCGATCAGATGACCTCCACCAAGACACGGCAATTGAAGCAGAGCATGTGCGACGAGTTCACCAGCATCTACAACCTCTGCTCAGAGATCTTGAGAACCGCAGATCAGACGAGCTTGATCAAGGCCACGCTCGAGACGCTCCTTCGCTTCCTGAACTGGATCCCGCTTGGCTACATCTTTGAGACACCACCGTCCGGCATGTCGCTGATCGAGACTCTGCGCAGCCGCTTCTTAGAGCAACCCGAGTTCCGTAACATCACACTCAAGTGCTTGACGGAGATCGGCAGCTTGCAGACTGATCACAGCTGGGACGAGAAGCTTGTGCAGATGTTCACCGAGACTCTCACAACCATCTCCAACATCATTCCTCTCTCGCTTGACCTGAAGTCCACCTACGCATCCTCGAACGGCAGAGATCAAGAGTTTGTACAGAACTTGGCTCTGTTCTTGTGCAACTTCTTCAGCAACCACCTCGGCATTATCGAAAGCCTGCCGAATAGCGACTTCTTGACACATGGCCACTTCTACCTCATTCGTATCAGCCAGATCGACGATCGCGAGATCTTCAAGATCTGCCTCGAATACTGGACCAAGCTGGTCTGCGAGCTCTACGATGAGATGCAGCAGCTACCCATCACTGACATCAACCCACTGGTCAACCTCGGTGTGAGCGGACTCTCTAACGGAGGGGCTCCCAACCCGCAGATCCTCGCCAACTACCCGCTGCGGAAGCACAAGTATACCGACATCCTGTCAAACCTGCGACAAGTCATGATCGAGAAGATGGTGCGACCCGAGGAGGTGTTGATTGTCGAGAACGACGAAGGGGAGATTGTACGCGAATTCGTGAAGGAGTCAGATACGATTCAGCTGTACAAGACCACAAGAGAGTGCCTCGTGTTCTTGACGCATCTGGACGTTGTCGATACCGAGCAAATCATGTCCGAGAAGTTGGCGAGACAAGTCGATGGCACTGAGTGGAGCTGGAGCAACTGCAACACGCTCTGCTGGGCCATTGGGTCGATATCTGGTGCCATGAACGAGGAGACGGAGAAGCGCTTCCTGGTCACAGTCATTAAGGATCTGCTTGGCCTGACAGAGATGAAGCGCGGGAAGGACAACAAGGCAGTTGTCGCTTCGAACATCATGTACATCGTCGGCCAGTACCCACGGTTCTTGAAGGCTCACTGGAAGTTCCTTAAGACGGTTGTCAACAAGCTCTTCGAGTTCATGCACGAGACGCATGAGGGTGTGCAAGATATGGCGTGCGATACGTTCATCAAGATCGCGAACAAGTGCAAGAGGCACTTCGTGATCACGCAGCCAGGCGAGAGCGAGGCATTTATTGACGAGATCGTTCGCACGATGCGTAAGATTACGTGCGATCTTTCGCCGCAGCAAGTTCATACGTTCTACGAGGCCTGCGGATACATGATCAGCGCGCAAGGCCACAAGAACACCCAGGAGAGGTTGATCTCCGAGTTGATGAGTCTGCCAAACGCGGCTTGGGATCAGATCATCCAGATCGCTCACCAAGATCCGAACAGCCTTCAGAACGCCGAGACTATCAAGATCATTGGCAATATTATGAAGACCAACGTGGCGGCATGCAGCAGCATCGGGCCATACTTCTACCCACAGATCGGCCGGATATACGTTGACATGCTCACCATGTACCGTGCCTCCTCGCAGCTCATTGACGAGAGCGTACAGCGCGATGGTAACATTGCGACCAAGATGCCAAAGGTCCGCGGTTTGAGGACGATCAAGAAGGAGATTCTGAAGCTCATCACCACGTATGTGGAGAAGGCTGAGGACTACGAGATGGTTCACCAGACCCTTGTGCCACAGCTACTTGAGGCGGTACTTCTCGACTACAAGAGGAACGTGCCAGATGCGCGAGAAGCAGAGGTTCTGGCGGTCATCACCGGTCTGATCACCAAGTTACAGGTACGTTGGACGCCGCGCACTAGCAAGTATATGGTCACAGTGCGCGAGCAGCCCCTCTCTGCTAGTGACGAGGAGACAGCTAACATAGATGAACAGGGCACAATGACCGAGCAGGTACCAGCGATCCTGGATGCTGTCTTCGAATGCACACTCGACATGATCAACAAGGATTTCTCCGAATATCCTGAGCATCGCGTTGAGTTCTTCAAGCTTCTACGCATCATCAACCAGAAGTGCTTCCCTGCTCTGCTGAAGCTGGATCAGCAACACTTCAAGCTCGTCATCGACTCCTGCATGTGGGCCTCGAAGCACGACAACCGCCTCGTCGAGGGCGAAGGGCTGAACATGTGCTACGAACTCATCCAGAACATGTCTGAGACGGATCAATCGACATGCGACGCGTTCTTCCAGAACTTCTACACCACGATCCTGCAGGACATCTTCTTCGTCCTCACCGACAGCGACCACAAAGCCGGCTTCAAATACCAGTCCATGCTCCTCAACCGCCTCTTCTGGCTCGTGGGTGTCAACAAGATCACCGGACCGATCTACGGCCAAGAAGACGCGCCGGCTGGAACCAACAACCGCGCATTCCTGGAGAACTTCGTGGCCAAGCTCCTCAGCAACGCTTTCCCGAACCTGCAGGGTGTCCAGATCTCGAACTTCATCAGCTCGCTCTTCGATTCCGTGGATGATCTCAACAAGTTCAAGCTCGTGCTTCGGGACTTCTTGATCCAGTTGAAGGAGTTTGCGGGCGACAACGCGGAGCTGTTCACCGAGGATCGCGAGAAGGCGGCGCAGGATATGAAGGATGCGGAGAGGGAGCGTGCGATGAAGGTTGGCGGGCTGCTCAAGCCGAGCGAGCTTGAGGATGACGAGCTATGACTTGATGAGGAGGTGGACTTGAGTAAAGGCATCAATGAACGGCTGGCGGAGGATGAAGCCGAGGATTTCGCTGGGATGTTCGTTGGTGGCATTTGAGGATGCGATGCACTTCGATCACACGAGGCTGCGATCCTACGAACGTTCCGGCAACGCCAGCAACTCGGCAAGATGCAACGGCGAACTGGTGCTTTGGCGAACATACTACTTGCGGAGATACCTTTTCTGCTGGCAATGCAGTGGCCTGGCGCAGAGGAAAAGCAGATTCACCGAGCATGATTATCACGTTGCATAGCACAGGGATGGCCCTTCGGCCTGCGTCACAGCTTGATGCTATGGCGCTGTGATAGATTGAGAGATGTGTTCGTAGATGAGACCGAAAATGATGATACCAAGATGATTCAAAGTTCACTGTCCTTTTCGTGCTCGGGAGTCTCAAGTAGGGCAGCTAGCTTTCGTCGATTCTCTTCCCACCGCACCCACGCCACGCCTTGGAGTAGGCAATCTGCCAGATCATCTAGCTTTATCGGCCCCTTCACCTCGGCGGCACCGGCTGCTTTGCGCTCGCTTTTGGTCATCTTGATAGCAGTCTGGCTAAAGGTCTCAGCTACTTGTTGCGCCTCGTCGGAGAAATCTAGCTGCACATCTGGTGGCGGTAGATCTTCAGCCCTGTCCAAGTCGAGCCAGGAGCGAACAACTGCGATCTTAGCCCCCTTGTCAATCTTGTCCTTCTTAGCAAGCTTTTCCTTCTTATCAAGCTTCGCCGTCTGCTTCTTTGGCAAATTTGAGGAGTTGAAATGCGGACCAGATAATGCTGGCTCGACGTCCGTCCCTTCTGACTCGGAAACGCCTCCGCACCAGAATCGCCCTACCCTTGCTGGGTTGACCTCGACTGTTTCGGGGAAGGTTTTCTGTGCTCCGGATGCGTCGGGGAGGTTAGAGCGCATGGTCTCGAAGCAAGCGTAGAGCATACTTTCGAGCAAGTTCACTCGTAGGGTCCATTCTTGCACTGCTGATGCGCTTCCAGAGCGGAATCGCTGACGCTCGATGAGGATGTGGGTGGGTTTGTAGGTGTCAAGGAGGTCTTGAGCGATTGAGAGGGCTGCTTTGCTGAGCGAGGAGGGGCGGAAGATGGATGCGTCGATGGGAGTGTTTGCGGTCAGTTTGCGTTCACTGCCTGAAACGGCGGTGGTCACTGGACTCGATGTCATCTGGCTTAGGACGTCGACTTTCTTCCAGGCTAGCACTTTGACAGAGGTGTGCGACTGCGTCTGGGTTCCGGCGAGGTTCGGCGCCTCTAGAACGCATACTCCAAGGTTCTTGATGCCCATGTCAACGCTGACAATTCTGGGAGCTTTCTTGAGTTTGGTGTTTTCAGCAATGCTTCGCAGAATCACGCTTTCTAGGTCTGCTTTGGGACCAGTCGTGGCCAGGCCGAGACATGTCGCTACATGCTTGAGTTGGGATGCTTTGAGCGCCAACAGCGATCGTTGGACGGCCATTAGACTACTGCGAAACGAGCGTGTATTGCTTCATGAGCAGCGTTGAGTTGCTATGCGTCCAACGATGCGCTGTATAAGTTCTCAGTGTTGAACATGGTAGGTAGCGCCTCTTCCCAGCCGACGCAACGGCGAACAACCGAGTAAGTCGATCTGATGGTACTTAGCTAGGAAATATAATTGCCATCGTCTCATGTCCGGGATGCGTTACACACGCCTCTCGAAACCGTCAACGACAATAACAATGATCATGTTAGACGCGTCGGAGGACGTGAGGACGTGAGGTTGGAAATAGCAACCACGTGTTGAGCAGCTAGGCCGGAAGCGACGTAAGCTGATGCGGCCGCTCAAGTCCACCCCATCATTTTATCCGGCACAGCCAATCTCAGGACACCCTACGATTCCACTCGACATGCGATAACACTGAACACGATGCTATGGCTAGGGAAAGCAGAGCATCTCGCGAAACGGGGTCGAAAGAGACCGGCATCCCTGAGGAGGGCGAGGGCTTACTAGAGCATGTTGAAAGAGAAGGCTCGCCCGACAACGACATCGTCATTCACGAGGCGAAGGGTCTCGAGAAGACCGGCGTAAGAAGACCACGTGTGCAGCCACCACCTAGGAGACAGTCGTCGTTCGCGCGAACAAGACCTGATGGCACACCTAGGACACCACACCGAGTAAGATTCGAGGTCGCAGAACCAGATACCATTCGGGAAGCGGATGGCAGCGTGCCTCACCCCGATCACGAAGCATGGCTGGATGACGAGGATTATATGATCTCCGGTGCTGGAAGACGGAGCAGTACTGGACAGCGAGCTCCGCTCCTAACTGATATAGAGGCTCCAAGTGTCACTTTAGCGAACGAGATCGACTTCAATCCCGAGGATCATCTGGAGACTGCACGACCGAAAAGTGGAACGAAGAGTGCGTTCATGAACATGGCCAACAGTATAATAGGCGCTGGCATCATTGGGCAACCCTATGCGTTCAAGCAGGCGGGCTTGATCACTGGGATAATCCTCCTTGTTGGCTTGACGATTACAGTGGATTGGACGATACGGCTTATTGTGACGAACTCGAAGCTGAGCGGTGCAAACTCTTTCCAGGCGACAATGGAGAAGTGCTTTGGAAAGAGTGGCCTGATCGCGATCAGTGTTGCGCAATGGGCATTTGCATTCGGCGGCATGGTGGCCTTCTGCATCATCATAGGAGACACCATACCTCGGGTCATGGCGTCTGTCTTTCCATCTTTGCCTACGACACCGGTTCTTTGGCTACTCGCAGATAGAAGGGCGGTCATCGTACTGGTGGTCTTGGGTTTGTCCTATCCCTTGTCGTTGTACAGAGATATTGCTATGGTATGTCACACCCTCCACATGCGCAGGGCAATACTTACAGTGCAGTCGTAGTTGGCCAAAGCGTCCTCTCTTGCTCTCATCAGCATGATGGTCATCATCTTCACGGTTGTCACTCAAGGTCCTATGCAGTCGCACGACATTCGCGGGCAACTCAAAGGCAGCCTGCTCATCAACAACGAAGTATTCCAAGCCATTGGCGTTATCTCTTTCGCCTTCGTCTGCCACCACAACTCTCTTCTCATTTATGGCTCATTGAAGACTCCGACCATGGACCGCTTCGCACGAGTGACGCACTATTCTACCAGCATCAGCATGGTGGCCTGCCTAGCCATGGCGCTTGCAGGCTATCTGTCCTTTGGAGACCTGACACAAGGCAATGTGCTGAACAACTTCCCTACCAATAATGTAATGGTTAATATTGCGCGACTGTACGTTGAAGCTACGATTTAGGAGCAAAGGCCACATCACTGACAACGACACAGATGTTTTGGTCTCAACATGCTTACCACCCTACCATTGGAATGCTTCGTCTGCCGAGAAGTCATGGTCTGTCATCGTTCCCCGTTCATCTGTTCTTCCACGCTAACCATGATGCAGACGGAGTACTACTTCCCCGGCGAACCCTTCCAAGCAAACCTCCACCTCATCTTCACCACTTCTCTCGTGATCAGTGCCATGACGGTGTCACTCATCACATGCGACCTCGGCGTTGTCTTCGAACTCGTCGGCGCAACATCTGCCTGCGCGCTCGCTTACATCCTGCCGCCACTCTGCTTCATCAACCTCACAAAGCGCAAAACTTGGGAGACTTACGCTGCGTATGCATGCATAGCATTCGGGTGTACTGTCATGGCCATCAGTCTCACGCTATCTATTGCGAAGATGGCTCGTGGAGAGGGCCAAGGGATGATTTGTCGATAGTAATAGGTATGCGAGACGAACGAGATGAAGTCTGACCTGTAGGCGAACCACGCTGTACGATTTGCTAAGCTACGAATATCTACCTGAGCAGGGAAAAGCTACCACCTTCAGCTATCCCAAGCAACAATTCTCGATCATTCAATCACGATAGGGGTCACAACATCCGTAAGCACCCACTGGTGAACCTTCGCCACCGTCTGCATGCACTCGTAGAAGGTGTGCGACATGGACCCACTACGATCAACCTTGTACGCCGCATCAAAGCCATACTGTTCCCACTTCCTCCGGGCTTTGGTTGCATGCACATCCTCTGGATCTTTGCGACGGATCTCGAAGGTCCGGTCCATGATATACATCGAGCCGATGATGACGGCACGGTGCAGGTCAGCATACTCGGAGGAGAGACTACTGACTTGGGATGTGCGTGGCCAGTCTGCGCCATCTATCACTACCATGGCAAGCCTGGTGGCTGGACCTAGTTCCCTCGAAGCTGTCAACAGGTGATCAAATGGAGGGACTGCGCGCTGGTACTCTTCGCCCGTTGTTCGGGTCCCACCACGCATTTCTGGACCGAAGTACTGAGTGTCGGTGTAATGGGACAATATTGGCCTTGATAGCGGCATGTCGGCGAGCAATCGATCGATCTGGAGTAAGGCCGTGGAATGGATGCTACACCAGTCTTTTGGATATGGTCTTTGTTGAGGGTGTGTTGGATGATCTTTGATATTGACAACTGGTCAATCAGGATGGTCAAGATGATGTTGATAAAAGAATGCAGGTTGCAGCGTCTCCAACCTGGTCTCTTATATGGAGTCTCCAACTTACAGAGTCACGGAGATGGCTTGAATGGACGCCTGAGTCTTCGGCTTCGACGCATGAGTCCCCGCTACATGCTAGTGAGCAAACGTGCAGTCGAAACAAACCGGCCTGCCGTCAGCAGTGGGCGCGCAAGACGACACGGACTTTGGGTAGCAGGCGAACCACGCCATACATTTACTACGCTTCTAAGCTAAGCTACAATTGTCTACCTCGGGGCAAATACAGCCACCGCTTGCCTGCCGCACGTCCACTACAACATACGAGCCAAAAGCCTTTCAGTTGACCACGCCCGTTTCCTCCCACTGACGGACTCTCGCAACGGCCTCCATACACTGATGAAAGACTCCTGCAATGGGCTCCGTCTGGTTTGTGCCTTCGACGATATCCCGGCCGGCTTGTTGCCACCTCGATCGCACCGGCATTGCAACCGCATTGCCCGGATCGCCGCGAAGAATTCTGTTGCAGCCGTCGACGATATATCTCGAGCCTTGGACAACAGCTTCTTCCGTATCAGTGCGGGGATTCCTTGTAGTGTTTGTAGTATATAGGCTATATATATAGCGTATCCGAGCTTATACACTATATATATATATAAATTAGCTATATACTATATATTTATATATGTACTAGTTATATATTTTAGTAGTTTTTAATAGTATAAGGCTTTAATTCTATATCGTAGTTATAGAATTATAAAGGGAGTAGTAAATTTAAAGGCCTTTAATTAGCTAGTAAAACCTTAACTAATAAGATAAGGTTAGATCTCTACTTTATCTTTATATCTACTTAAACGAGAGCTAGCTTATTTATTAAGACGATCGAGTAAATTAAGTATATAAAGTATTAATAATTAAGTAGTATTATTAATAGCTAATTTAAGGAAGAAGAATATTTACTTAACTACGACGACGAGCCTTTAAAGGAGTTAAAGATAACGTAGTAACTATATATAGTATCTATATTTACTTATTACTATACTATATATATATAGCTTTTATCTACTATACTATAATATATCTCTATACTAGCTATTTTCGCTTAGGTATACCTATTCGTCTATACTATACTTTAGTAGGCGGACTTAATAGTAGATTACTAGACTTACTAGTAGAATACTAGGTCAAGTACCTATATATAGGCTATAGAAAGGCCGGCCGGCCCGTAAAGAATATATAGAAAGAGGTATATTATAGTAACTAGCTAGTATATAAACTATAGGTAAAGTTAGCTTAATAGCGTTTCTACTACTAAAATAAGTAATATCTACGTCTATTTCGAGCCGTACCTCTATATTATATAACTTATATAAAATCGGTTAAACCTACTTAGCTACGCGACCGCGTAAGGGGACTAAGAGTCTATTTAGTTAGAAATTCCTTATTAGATCTAATAGCTCTTAATAGCTAAAATAACGCTAATAGGTACAAGCTAGATTAGTTAAATTCTATAATCCTTATTAATAGTAGGATTATATAGTATTAGATTACCTTAAGTTACGTATTATTATAGCTTCTAGAGCCTTCTTATACTTATTAGAATTCTATTAGGCTATAAACTAGTATATAAGAGTAATTATTATAGCTATAGTAATACTTATTAGCGATTACGTTAATTAGTAAGCGATAAAGGGAGCTTACCGGTCGATATATTATAATTACTTTAAAGGTTATAATTAGACGGAAGATATACTACGAAGTAAAGTCCGTTTATAGCGGCGGATACGCTTTATACTAGCTTAATTTAATAACTTATTAAGTATAATACTAAGCCTTAAAGACGGCTATTATATTAGCTAAAATAAGAAGTTATTAATCTTCCTTTAAGTAGTTACTACTAGCTATTAGTATAGCGATATTACGGAGGAATATTACTACTCTAAGTTAAAAATATCTAATATATTTAACGACGTATTAGATAACGTTATATTACTCTATTAAGAGCTCGTTACATAGTAAAGAAGTAATAAGTAGAGCGTTAGTAAGGGCGATGGACGGTTATACTAGCCTTACTTTAATAGCTATATTAGTACGCTTAACGGCTCTTATATTACTACTTATATTACTAGTAAATAAGCGCTATATTATAATCGTAAGGGCTTTCTATCGTAGAACGTATTAGCCGTATTTAACTAGTAAGGTTTATTTACTTATATCTTACTAGGTTAGGAAGGCTCTACTAACGATAGACGAGTACTATCGAGCGCTTAAGGATCGTACGACTTCGAGGTACCTACTAGTTATTATTATCTTATATATACTAGCTACTTAAACTTACTAGTAACGATATATCTATAAGGCTATTAAGGTTAGATTACTACCTATAAACGAGAAGGAGCTATTTAATATTTACTACTTAAGGCTATAGAATATCGTTAAGCGGATATTTAGTATCTTTAAGTAGCGCTTCTAGCTCTTTAAGAGAGTACTAGAATATCTATATAATACGTAGGTAAGGCTTATATATACCTATACCGCCCTCTATAACTTCCTTATAGCTAGAGGTATTAGTATACTATTATTTAAGGAGCTAGACCTAGATTATTAGCTAGAGGCTAACCTTAGTAGTCTATAGCTAGAGATTAGTATAGCGAGGACGGTAGATAGTAAGAGGGTTAATCTAATAACTATAAAGCGTAATACTATTACTAAGATAATATAGGAGTAGTATTAGGCCTATTAAAGGAGCTACGGAATATAGTAAGGTTATTATTATTATTATAGAGGTTTAGGGTAGTATAGGAAGTATCGTTAGATTAAGAAATACGCTAAGCCTATTTAAGATAATTAACGTCGTAAATTTAAGCTTATATAAGTAAAAAAGAGGTTAGAGGAGTTATTATTATAGAAATATTTAGAGATATAGGCTAGAATAACTTTATTCCTACCGATTTAAGTAGTAAATATCGATAAATTAGAGCTATAGTAGCGGCTATCTCTAAACTAAGCTATAAGAGGAACTCTATCTATCTTAAGACGTAAAATCTACTAGTAGATATATCTAAAGATAATACCTTACTTAATTTAATTTAACTTAAGACTACTATACCTATATAATAATATTAACCTTCTTATAATATAGCGTCTAATTACTCTAATACCTCCTTAATTAATAGTATCTAACTATACGTAGGTACGGAAATAATAGAAAGAGCTAGGTTCTTATTACTACTATAGCTAAGAGTAATTATAACCCTAGACTACTAGTAATTAGTTAGTTTATCTATCTTCTATATAATATTACTAGCCTACTTAATAATTAGTAGTAGAGCCTCCTTTAACTAGATAGCGTTAGCTATATTAAGCGCTATAGTAAGGCTCTTAACGCTCTCCTTTATAGTCGACTTCTTTTACCTCTTCCTAGATATTACCTTAGAACTATACTTTCTCTAAAGTACCTTAGTAGAGAGGAGCCGATACTAGGTTAGAACTAGCTCTAACTTTCTCTAATTATATTTAGAACCTCTAATAGAACCTCTAAGAAGGTTAGAATATATATTTAGAGAGTCTATTAGTACTTAGGGTTAGAACTATACTTAAAATATCTTTAAATTAGAAATAAGAAGGTAATTAAATCGTAGAAATTAAGGGCTTAGTTTTATTATACTATTAAAGGCTAGGAGGATAGTATAGACGATTACCGATATAATTATCTATAGTAGAGGCCTTTTCCTCCCTAAACTCGATCGTAAGTAGAGACGATTATATTAGTAATCGTCGATTGTAAGATAATATAATACTCGCCCGCTATTATACTATCTACCCGCTTTAGTCTACTATCTCTTTATCTTACTTAGTAGATAAAAGCTACCTTCCGTCCTTCTAGATATTCTAGTTATCTAGAAGATACCTAAGAAGCTCCGAATCCTTTACCTAGAGAGTAACGCGCTTCGTATAGATAGTAAGAAGGTTCGTACCTATATTTCTATTAGTATTAGTACTAAATCCTAGTAGTATAATACGTACTTAAGAAGTAGCTAACTATAAAAGCCTCCGTTACTTCCTATAGGGCGTAGATAGTAGATACTTAGAAGCGGAGGTCGACTTTATAGTATTAGGCGATCTCGCGGACTAGGCGCTAAAAGGGGAGCTTATAGATAAGGAGATCGGTCGACTTCTAGTAGCGCCTAATATCGCGGAGTACGATAGCTATAGATTAGTTAGTAGACGATTATAACGACGATTATAAAGCTAATACTTACTACCTAGCTTATACCTCTTCGGCTTCGCCTACTACCTAGTAGCTATACGCCTTAAGGATAGTTTCGGTAGCTCTCTAAAAGTATAGTAGCTACCTTAGGGACGAGCCTTCTTATATTTAGTAGGCGCCGATCTAGCGGTCTTATTCTAAGAGGCGAGCTTCCTTAGCGCCGAACTAGTATTAGGAGTATCCTTTCGAGTCTTACTACCTACTAGAGGTTAGGTATTCGTAGCTTTCTTACTACTAGTAATAGTAGTAGCCGTATTCTTTTCCTTACGGGCTTTCGCTTACTATATATTATTCGGTCTTCTAGGTCTAGGCTTCTTCTTAAGACTCGCCGCCTTCTTAATATCCTCGACCGATTAATTCTTTAATAGCCTTATCCTCTTAGCTACTAGAGTCTCTACTACTTTAGACTTAGTCTCTCTAGTAGTATTAATCTCGCTATTATTTTATATAGTAGAATCGATTCTATTAACCTTACGCTTATTCTTTAGATCCTTAGGAGTACGTCGAGGTAGCTATATATCGTTTATATCCTAGCTAGTAGTAGGACTATCGACTAGAGGCGGGAAAGGCGGCTATATAGTAGTAGTAGCTCTAAAGGCTATAGTATTAGCCCGATTAGCGGCTTCGATATCTTCGTTTAACTACCTAGTATCTTTAACTTACTAAGCTATACGGGTTAGCATAATCGTCGGTATAATTCTCGGTATAATCGTCTCCTTAAGAATCGTTCCCTTAGAGTCCGTCTTCTAGCTATCTAGTAATAGTAAATATATCTCCCTATTACTATCGAAAATCGGGGTTACCTAAGGATAAAACTTCTATAGAGCCGTAATCGCCTTCCTAGCGTCTTTCGTTTCGGTATCCTTAGTAGTAACTCTAGTAGCACCCTAAAGCCTATTATTCTTAACGATAGTACGCTAACTCTTATTTCCTTCTACTTTAAGGCTAGGTTTAGTAGCTCCCGTACTAACGCGATCTTACCTATCTCCTTTAATTAACTAAACGACTTCTATATTCGAACTACTATTAATAGCTCCTTCCGTAGTACTATCTTTTAATTAATCTTTAAGCTACTAAATAACCTAGTCTACTTAAACGCCCGAAGTTACTAAAGCTACTATTAAGGCTATTTTAGCTATAGTCGTATAATCGTCTTAGTAATCGTCCTCGTTATAGTAATTTAAGGTATAATCGTTAGCGTATTCGTATAATAGTAGAAGGTCGGAGTCGTTAGGTATCGGGTAATCTAAATACGTAATAGATAGAGGTCGAGGTTATATTATAGGCTACGGGCTAGAGTTCGCCTCCTCCTTTAGATTCTTTAGTTAGGTAGACGTAGAGTAACTACTAGTTATATCGAGTTTCTCCTAACGTTAAGACTAGTAGTATAATAACTAGTAGTAGTTCTTCGGTAAAGGGATAGACGGCTTATTAATAGCTTCTAGGTTTAGTAACTATAGTAATAGAGGTAGTAAAATCGCTTTTTATCTCTAGACGTACTTAAGATTATAGATATCGTATTTAGGAGGACTATAATCGTTAGTTATAATCGTCGAAGTAGATTTATAAGGTAAACTTACTTATTTACGTTAGGAAGAACGTTAAGCTATAGGTCGTTAGGGAGCGCGGGGAGTACTAGGGAGTACTACGGAGTAGGAGTCGGACAATACCTCGAGTAACGCTCCCTAGCGTCCCTAGCGCCCTTACGCTCCTTATACTCCCTAGCGTCCCTTAGCTTTAACCTTAGGCTCGAGTTAAGAGCGTAGCCTTAACTTAAGCCTTCGTTCCCTAGCTCCTTACGCTCCCTATACTCCCTAGCGTCCCCTAGCTCTAACATTAGGCTTAAGTTAAGAGTACGCTCTTAACTTAAGCCTTTATTCCCTAGCTCCCTACGCTCCCTAGCTCCCTATTACTCCCTAACCTTAACCTAAGGCTTAAGTTAAGGGCGGTACTCGACCTTTCTTTACGCGTTATAGTACGCGTCGTATCCTCTATAGCTACCTATATATACTATAGAGGTAGGTACTACTTAAACCTCTATTAGTCGTAGCTAAATAGTATCTAGAAGTACCGTAGCTATAAACGACGCTATTCTAGCTACGTAAGCGATAGTACGGATAGTATAGATAACTTCGACGGTACCGTCTCGTTAACCTTAATACTATAGAAGACGCCGAGGCTATCTATTTAGAGTTATAGTCTAATAGGCCTTTCCCTAAGTAATTATACTTCGGATAGCGATAGCGATCTTAATAGGTTCCCTTCGCTATATAAATCGCCTCGTAGGCCTTAACGAGCGCTTCTTAAGGCTACAATCTCTCTACTACTACTATTAAGACTTCTTTAGATAGCTTCCTTACCCCCGCTACCGTCGTATAGTACTCCCTCTATAAATAAGGCCTCCTATTTATTACTACTCTTATACCCGCCGTCGGAGGTCTCTACTATCTACCTATAGACTCCGGACTAGGTAAACTTACGGACGCTTAGTTATACGCCGCTAAAGATAATAGGTAAGTTAGAAAAGGACTAGGTTATAGTATAGTTATAGCTCGGCTATAGCGACTTTAAGGAATACGTTATTACGCCGATAAGAACTACTATTACTTAGTAAGTACTAAGAATTAGCTAATTAGAAGCTATAGTAAAGGCGCTAGGAGTAGGGATACTAAAGGAAGTAGAAGTATATAAGGAAAAGGATAACTATATATAAATCTAGTTTTAACTTAAAGGTAAAGTTAAAGTATCCTCTACTAAATACATCTCCTTAGCCCGTATAATAACTAACCGAACCTTCCCCTTAACCCGAGGTTTAAGTTAAACTATACTACTATATCCTATTCCTATTATTATACTCGTAGTCTATTAGTCTTTAAACTACGCTAGGTACTCCTATAACGTAGCTACTACCTTCTTCTACGTCGCTCTTACTATAGTTCTAGCTATACTCTTAAAATCCTTATTAAATACTATATACCCCTAGTTAACTACCTAATCGTACGATAAGAAGCCTTTATTACTATACTAATTAGTAAGTTACTCCTCCGGTACTATCCGTAACTATCTATTAACTTTATAGATAGGCTTAGCGTATAGCTAGACTATTAGAGCGCTAATCCTATACTTCTTAATATCGCTCTTATTAAGGCTACCCTTCTCCTCCCTATATCCCGTATAGAAGGTTACGACGACGATATAGTTACCCCTACTAAGACGGCTAACGATTACCTCCCCTTAATCCTTTAATAAGGTATTATAGTTATATAGGTTGCTATAGTCGAGGAAGTAGTCTTTTATTATAGCGCTAATCTTCTTATAGCTATCCTCGTCGTATATAGAGAGGAATAGCTCGTTTTTCTTCGCCTACTACTTATCCTCTAGCGGCTACTACGGCTATAGTATAAGCTTCGTCTCTTAGTCTACGAGCTAATATATAGGTAGTACTACGAACCTACGTAGCGGCTTCGTATTAGTACTAAAATCGAAAGGTTTAGTAATACTATATATATAGTACCGTTATTTTAGGGGACGTACGAGGTTACTATATTACTAAGTAGAGATAAGGTCCTAAACGTAAAGGTAGTATTCGATAGTCTATACTCGTCGAGGTAGTAGTTAGAAGTATTATAACCTAATATAGTATAGTAAATATAAGGTAGTCGTTAAATAAGGTAATATTAAAGGTAGTACCTACGTAACGACCTAAACCTTAACTTAAATATTACTTAAACCTTAAATAGTAAAGGTTTAACCTAATATTTAAGTTAAGGTTTAGGTTATTACGTAGGTACTATTATTTAGTCTTATAAGTAGATAGACCGCGTAGTATATCGAATTAATACGTAATATATACCTTTAATATTTAGATTAAGTTAAGCCTTAAGTTTAGTAAGGGATTACTTACCTACTATACCCCTATTACTTACTTAGTCGTAATAAAGGCTACCTCTATCTCTATAATTTAGCGTAGTTATCGTATTCGCGCTATACCTAAGATTATCCGCCTTAAACTTAAAACTTAACTTAAATCGATAAACCGTTATTAGAGTTATAGTTACTTAAGTTATATATAGGGCTATAGCGCTCGTAACCCGTAGTAGTTCCTTCGCTATATATAGACTAAAGTTAAACCTATAGTTAAGATATAGTACTATAAGCTCCTATAACGGAGTAGACGCTATCCTCTTTAAGTTAGCGTATATAGACCCGCTAGTAGCTAGATAGCCCGTAGTATTTACCCTTATTCTACGCCTAAGGTTTAGCTATAGTCTAGGTTAAAGTTAAAGTTTAAGTTAAACTACGCTTTACTACTATTATAACGCCCTACTAATTACGCGGCTAAAGGTTCTATTAGCTCTTCCCCTATTGTACGGACCCTCTACCTTAACCTCTCGCTCCTCCTCTTATAGCCTATATAGCTTACTACCTACTCCTACTACCCTAGGTTATATCGCTAGCTACGGGATTACGTACTACCTCTTATAGTAGCTATAACTTCTCTCTTCTAATAGCTTTATATCTCTTAAGTAACGCTAGAGTATCCCTTATCTACTCTACCTTCTAACCTTCGTTCTAGAGTCGGTTGTAGGTCTCGAAGTCCGTAGTATTATTAATATATATCTCGCTAAGCTTAGTATTATTCTACTCGTCCTTCGGTACGAT